>JAOWCC010001166.1:0-701115 GCA_030867875.1 Actinernus sp. WN-2022
CCGAGCTCGTCCGTTTTCAAAATCCGATACTGTTGTTCACGGGGCAGTTAGTGAACGACGATTTATCAAAGCCTGAGGAAAAGTGTGTCAGTACTACTTCTGGGCCATTACCAAAACCCCATTCTCGAGTTATAAGCATACACAGTCAGTGTTACAGCCCAAAATGTTTTCCTTTATCTCAGCAATTTGATGAGCTGCATCCCTTGTTATACAAGTTGTATAACTTATTATTGAAAACATTTAAAACTTGACACCCACAACTGAGTCATGGGATGAAATCTTGGCCTTTCATTACGTTCTAATTCGCTACGTTCAAACGAACGTAAATTATTTTACTTGTAATAATTAACAATTATTCACCGAAGTGGAGGTGAATAGTGGTGGATATTTACCGAGCCGCTACGGCGAGTGTCGGTGTCACCACTATTCACCGACAGTCTGAGGTGAATAATTGTTTTATACCACACTGCAGGTGAATAGCCAGCACCAAATAGTTATTTTATTTTCTGTCAAATGGACAAAAACTCGCGCGAAGTGATCGCTGCTTCGCTCAGAGGTGAATATGAAATCATATTCACTGTTTGAGTAGCCAATCAGAGCGCGCGAAAAGTGATATTCACTGGTGTGGTATATACTAACAACAAATAACCCAAGGCATATTATGGTTGGATTCACTTGCGGATCCGATAGCGGTTTTGGGTTTACACAAAGTGCGAGGCAGCGAGGCAGTGTTTAAAATGATTCTGGCCAAGAATATGTATTAGAATTTATGCTTACCGTATCCATTACAATAAAAGATTCAAAATATGTCATTCGCATTGGTCTCTCAAAGGTTCCGCCATTTTGCTTAATATTTACTCGTTCCAAGTCTTCCACGCACACAAACCTTCCACAGGTTATCCATACATACATGTTACTAGCTGTCAATCAAAATCATCACATATTCACTTGTTCATTCTCTTTGCTCGCTGTGGGTTCAGTCGTTCAGGATCAGGATTAGTTTGTATTAGCCAGTAAATAAACGAGCAGGGGACTGGGACCGAGTTTATCAGAATTACTCTTATTCTAAAACGATATAACGATATGATAGAGCATGTTCAAATTAGCATATGTGCCAAGTTTGACGTGATTCAAGTGAATCTTGTCTGAATTATAAGCAATTGAAATTTCTTTGTCCCTCCAAAATTTTACAATGAATGTATGGTTTGGAGGGACAACGTTAAAAAAAAGAGAGTTTGTATGGGAAAATTGACATATTTGATGCCTTCTAGCATCGTCAATATTGAGCCAAAGTTCACCAAACTTTCCAGACTAGCTAAGTTTGATCTGTTCTTTTGGAAAATAATGCTCACTTTGACTAGTTATTAATTCTTGGTTTTCATGTGACGTCATCAAAAAACTAAAATTTAAACTATACGTCCTACAAAGCTGTTCTTTGTATATATTCTAGACATCGATAATAAAAGCCTACACAGAAAATTTCACGTCGATAGGGTGTATTGTTCCGAAGTAAATAAATTTTGAATTTTATGACAGAACAACCCAGCGTGTTGGGGGACTCCCATATAAAAGGGGTAGGGATCATCGCGCAGAATGAATGGACATATCTCGTTAACGAGGGCTAATTTACATATGAAGTGCTCACTCAAGCGCGCGGGTATTTCAAAATTTTGATCAGATTTACAGAAGAATGGGCCAAATTTGAGCGAGGTCTCCCTCATTTTATCACTTTTTTAGTTTCTCAGATTTGGAAAGTATTAAAGTTTCACTGGACTTATGTGAGATTAAGGGCTAACGAAGCTTTTTGAAAAGTATTACGAAGGTTGAAGCTCGCTAAGTAGTATCGCTTTGCAGTCAAATATTGGGTAAATTTGACCAAAATTTGACTGAAGCGAAGTTTTGGACCGGTTTTGAATGGCTTTTTCTCGGTCTGTGTTGGAAAATGTTTCAAGTTTCACTCGGCAAATGAAAGGTATAAGCCAATAATCAGTGTAAGTAAAAATAATGACTTGAACTTTGCCTTCCAAGTTGTATCGGTTTTGACTTTTTTCCCGTAATGAGGATCTAGCCAAACATGTCCCTTTACACAATGGTGAAAATCTCGAGCACTCAGTGCTAAGCTCCGCCTCCTCCGGCCTTCCGTAATCCCAGTGGACCTCAAATGTACGATTGTCAGGCCTGGCCTAATCAGCCAAGCGGGAAATTCAAATTGGAAAGCACCAAAATGTATTAATGTCAACAACATGTGCTTTAAGCACGATCGATTATTGTAAGTTGCGTCGCTCTTATCACATTTGTGTTCTTGTTTCAAGTTACGTAGGAAAACGTTAGGAATAGTGAATTCGAGCACTGGCGAGCAGTTGGCATTTTTATGGCGAGCACAAGCAGACTGATTCTTACACCAAGAGTTTTGAATTGAGAGCCGATTGTTTAACTTAGCGTTCTGTTAGCGTTCTTCCCGAAACTTATTCTTACACCAAGAGTTTTGAATTGAGCGCCGATTGTTTAACTTAGCGTTCTCTTAGCGTTCTTACCGAAACTGATTCTTACGCCAAGAGTTTTGAATTGAGCGCCGATAGTTTAACTAAGCGTTCTGTTAGCGTTCTTCCCGAAACTGATTCTTACACCAAGAGTTTTAAATTGAGAGCCGATTGTTTAACTTAGCGTTCTGTTAGCGTTCTTCCCGAAACTTATTCTTACACCAAGAGTTTTGAATTGAGCGCCGATTGTTTAACTTAGCGTTCTCTTAGCGTTCTTACCGAAACTGATTCTTACACCAAGAGTTTTGAATTGAGCGCCGATTGTTTAACTTAGCGTTCTGTTAGCGTTCTTCACGAAACTTATTCTTACAACAAGAGTTTTGAATTGAGCGCCGATTGTTTAACTTAGCGTTCTCTTAGCGTTCTTACCGAAACTGATTCTTACGCCAAGAGTTTTGAATTGAGCGCCGATTGTTAGTAACTATAAGCGTTGTGTTAGCGTTCTTCCCGAAACTGATTCTTACACCAAGAGTTTTGAATTGAGAGCCGATTGCTTAACTTAGCGTTCTCTTAGCGTTCTTACCGAAACTGATTCTTACACCAAGAGTTTTGAATTGAGCGCCGATTGTTTAACTTAGCGTTCTGTTAGCGTTCTTCCCGAAACTGATTCTTACACCAAGAGTTTTGAATTGAGAGCCGATTGTTTAACTTAGCGTTCTGTTAGCGTTCTTCCCGAAACTTATTCTTACAACAAGAGTTTTGAATTGAGCGCCGATACTCTGTTTAACTAAGCGCTCTTTTAGCGTTCTTACCGAAACTGATTCTTACACCAAGAGTTTTGAATTGAGAGCCGATTGTATAACTTAGCGTTCTGTTAGCGTTCTTCCCGAAACTGATTCGTACACCAAGAGTTTTGAATTGAGCGCCGATTGTTTAACTTAGCGTACTGTTAGCGTTCTTTACCGAAACTTATTCTTTCACCAAGAGTTTTGAATTGAGCGCCGATTGTTTAACTAAGCGTTCTGTTAGCGTTCTTCCCGAAACTGATTCTTACACCAAGAGTTTTGAATTGAGCGCCGATTGTTTAACTTAGCGTTCTGTTAGCGTTCTTACCGAAACTGATTCTTACACCAAGAGTTTTGAATTGAGAGCCGATTGTTTAACTCAGCGTTCTGTTAGCGTTCTTCCCGAAACTTATTCTTACACCAAGAGTTTTGAATTGAGCGCCGATTGTTTAACTTATATAGCGTTCTCTTAGCGTTCTTACCGAAACTGATTCTTAAACCAAGAGTTTTGAATTGAGCGGCGATTGTTTAACTTACCGTTCTGTTAGCGTTCTTCCCGAAACTTATTCTTAGACCAAGAGTTTTGAATTGAGCGCCGATTGTTTAACTTGGCGTTCTGTTAGCGTTCTTACCGAAACTGATTCTTACACCAAGAGTTTTGAATTGATCGCCGATTGTTTAATTTAGCGTTGACTGTTCTTCCCGAAACTTATTCTTTCACCAAGAGTTTTGAATTGAGCGCCGATTGTTTAACTTAGCGTTCTCACTCACTCAGTTAGCGTTCTTACCGAAACTTATTCTTACACCAAGAGTTTTGAATTGAGCGCCGATTGTTTAACTCGGCGTTCTGTTAGCGTTCTTCCCGAAACTGATTCTTACACCAAGAGTTTTGAATTGAGCGCCGATTGTTTAACTAAGCGTTCTGTTAGCGTTCTTCCCGAAACTGATTCTTACACCGAGTTTTGAATTGAGCGCCGATACGATTGTTTAACTTAGCGTACTGTTAGCGCGTTCTTTACCGAAACTTATTCTTTCACCAAGAGTTTTGAATTGAGCGCCGATTGTTTACCTTAGCGTTCTATTAGCGTTCTTCCCGAAACTGAATCTTACACCAAGAGTTTTGAATTGAGAGCCGATTGTTTAACTTAGCGTTCTGTTAGCGTTCTTCCCGAAACTTATTCTTTCACCAAGAGTTTTGAATTGAGCGCCGATTGTTTACCTTAGCGTTCTATTAGCGTTCTTCCCGAAACTGAATCTTACACCAAGAGTTTTGAATTGAGAGCCGATTGTTTAACTTAGCGTTCTGTTAGCGTTCTTCCCGAAACTTATTCTTACACCAAGAGTTTTGAATTGAGCGCCGATTGTTTAACTTAGCGTTCTTACCGAAGTAGACGGTAAACATTTTTTAAAATTGAACTTGAAGCTCTTGGCCGAGTCAGTTTTGTGAAACAAAATCATAACATAAAACCGCGAGGGTTATCAAAGCTGCTATGCCCCTTTCAAACGATTACGTTCAAATCGTATCACAAACAAGTTTGAACACAGATTCTACATGCTTTAAGATTGAAAGTTCTGATCAAAATGAAACTCACAGTCGATAAGCTATTATGTGGATTAAGTAATGATACTTATAGTTGGTTCTAATTAATGCTTCTGCATGTTACTTTTATTGATAACTCTCTGGAGAATTTGTGTACAAGTTTTATCTATCAATCAACGTGAGATTGACAGGTTTGGCTTTGCGTTGAAGTGACGTAAATAACTTCACGTGACCGCTTGGACCAATCAAAAATCTTTTTCCACGGTCTATTGTGTAAGGGCAGCTCATTTGAATATGTCCATGAAACAAAGGTCATTCTGCGCGATGTGCTCGTCGGACATTTTCGATTTGACCCCTAAGAGGTACTAAAATGGGCGTGGCTCAAGCTTAATTTGATCTCTAAAAGATAATAAAAATGTAAATTGAGAACAGCTTTTTTGTTCAATTGACACCCGACCCCTAAAAGGTACCGCTTTACATAGAAATGTCTGTGTTTGATGGTGGATACCCTAAGTGGTACCAAACTCCTGATTTTGACCCCTAAAAGGTACGACGAGCATCCATGTATCCCTCACATAAGGGAGTCCCCCCCCCCCCCCCCCCCCCGGGATGTTAACCCATAAATGAACCAGTTAAACTGGATAAATCTGGAATTGCTCTTTGCTTTATCTTTTGACGAGCCACTCAACTCCATCCTTATGACGATAATGTTTCCTGTGAAACGTTCAGAACCAAACAAGGAGTTACAATTTCTGCTTTGCGCAAGGACCTCTCGTCCCTTGCGTATTTTATAATCAACTATATAACATCTAAATTTTCGAGCGACAATGGGCCAAAAGCTGGCCGACGGCCACACAGGTACAATAACCGTCCCTTTTGCTTTTTCATATAATGCAGAGTCCTCGGCACAATAGATATCGGCGGTACTATATTAGGCAATTCTCTGTCTTTATATATTGAATGAAAAAGTCGACACCCGACGTTTCAGGATTCCAATAAGGCCATCCCTTTTTTATTTTCCGTTTCTCATCGTCCGACCGACCCATTTTTGTGGCTTTTTGTAGAAAAAAAACAAATTGGGGGGAGGGGTGGGGGTGAAGAAACCCTTGAGCAGCTCCTGGAAGCTCATGCTCGAGGGTAGGTTACACAATAGTTTCGGCGGTGCATTTGTAATTCCATGTTTGTAGCGTATACGGACGACGACATCGATGGTTTCGTCGTCCATGTTGGTTTGTAACCTCGCCTGTGCAACCGCGCCTTATTAGTTCCAGTCTCTCCGCGTATTTTTTATTACAATTTTTTTTTTCTCACCCGACCGACCGACCCAATTTTTGAAAACCCCACCGATGAGAAACGGAAAAAAACATAGGGATGGCCTAACGAGAAAAGAATCTCGGCAATTTTTTATTGTAATAATTTGCGAAACAATCGACAGAGTGTGGCCCCCAGAGGCTGTCAACATATTGAAAAAAACTCTTTTGTGATTTGCCAATCGTCCCGGTCATTATCAGCCTTTTGATTCTCTGTACGAGGGATCCATTGAATTTCCAATTTAATGTTTTGTTCGGTACATATTTGAAAAATTCTTATCGCCAACTGATGTAAATCAAATTTCATACTCCCAACTTCAATTATTTTTCTGCAGTCTGGCTATCAGTAAACCATTTTACGCTAATACTGGTACAAAAGATTGCAAGGAAAACTCTACTGCAGCTAGTTCTCTCCAAGTTGAGCTCTAAATGGATCATTCTTGATGATTCCACATTTTGTGACAAACAAACTCCTCATTCATTGTTATTACTGATCCGCGTCCTGTAGCGCTTGCATCTGAATACGCAAAACAATTTAGTTCTTTAGTCACAAAACATTCTCTTTTATTAGCTTCTCTTACGTTCCTTTTCCAAAACTGCATATTCATTGAGACCAAATTCCGAATCCCAGTCTTTCGCACTGAGTGTTGACATAATACAGTGTCGAGTCATGATTCTAGTGATACTATATATATATACCGACTACCGGACCGAGAGACATAATTTGACCAGTAAAGGACGTCGCCAACTTTCTTGCGGATACCGTAAATCCCGATTCTATGATATGCTCTATAGTACTGACTGAATATCTTCTCAATCCTTTTCTCAGTAACTTCAATGGTACCGAGTACATGCAGTGTTGCATCTTATTCCTAGCCAAACGTAGCCCAACCGTCGTCCAGAAATATTGCGATGTTAATACACCTGAGTCTCCAGTACTTTTCTTGAGATTTTAGAATTTTCGTAAAAAGAGGAGCCGTAGATAAACCAAACGGTAGGACTGTAAAAACATAGAAACTTTCTGTATCAGAATTGACAGGTGTCCATGCGAAGCCTAAATACGTCTGGTGGTCTTCGAATATTTCTACGTGGTGATAACCACTTTTAAGATCGAATGTAAACATATAGGCATTTCGAGTAAAATAAGAAATTGCCACTTTCCAGTCTTCGTATTTTATCCTCTTCTTTGTCAAGCACTTATTTACGTGTCTCAAGTCAAGAATCAGGCTTTTCTTACCGTTCTGTTGTACAGATACAGACAGCGGATTAATCGTCGCTGGTGGTCTGTTCACTTGCATTACGCGCCCTGAATCGATCAGCTCTTTTAACGCTTCATTTACAAAATCGGTATGTAAGGCGGCCGATTTGTTATTTCTTAATATGATCGCTCTTGGTAATGATTTAAATGGTAACTTATAACCGTATTCTACTACATCTAAAATGAATTTTGAGGTACCTAAAAACTTCCAAAACTCTAAGTTCTTCTTTGGATTTCCTTTCACATTTGAGTTAAGCCCCTTTTCGAATTCAAATGTTTCTACAAGTGTTTCTACCTGAGCTAACTCGATGTCGTCACTGCTTTCCTCTTGAATTAGCGTGGTATGGTCCTGTCTTGTTGTAGGTATAACCCGGCTGGTTGTTGTAACTGGTAAACTGGAAATTTCCTGGCCAAGTGGTCCTACAACAACCCATGTTATGGTTGGATTCACTTGCGGATCCGAAACCATGAGAGTTCACAAAGTACCCATGCATGTTAGCACAACACTCGCTCAGCAATAAGTAATACGATTATGATAGTTCCCTTTACCACGAAAAAGCTGATAATCAGCACCCATATTAGCCTTGACCCTCTTGTCGCCATCCCTCGTTTGTTGGTACTTCTGCCTTCGTTTGCGGCTTGCTGCTTCTTTCGCTTTCTTAGCCTTTTCTCGTCCTCGGAACCGGACGCCAATTCGTCAGACTCGTATTCTTCCACCACTTGCCAGCCGTCTTTGCTCTTATCTGCTATCCTTATCAGTTTTTGCCTTCGATGAATGAGCTCTTTCCCATCCTTGACAAGCTTCTTGATGCGCTGGTTTTGGCTGTCCTGCTGGTTCTCCTTTTCTGTGTTCTCGATGGTAGTTTCAATTTCGGCATTCAGTTCGTACTGCTTCTGGTTTCCTTTAAACTTTAGCTGTACGACTTGTTTGTCGATTTTGTTCTTCAACTCGATCTCTTTTCCTTTCTCTTCAATTTTTTCTTCTAAGTAGTTCTTGAATAGGGTAAACACTTGGTTTACATCAGCCCCGCCGCTTTCCCTAGGAGTTCCTGAAGTGCCTTCCTTGGCTGGCTGCCTAAATGCTCGTTCAGTAGCAATACTGGCCTCCGCGCTACGTTCTACGCCGTCGTCTCACATGGACTCGATTCTCTGTACACCTTGACCGCCGCTGTATGGAACCACGAGTGAGAGAGTGAAAAGGGCCCGGGGGGGGGGGGGACTCTCCATAACAGTAGACGGGGGTGATCGTCGGCAAAATCAATTTTAACCGTAAGGGATAGCACATTGGGTGTGGTCAACAGCAAATTTACCCCTAAGAGATAGCACATTGTGATAATAATTTTGTATTTGTTACCGACAATAAAGCCGGAAGTATTAAGCGATCAGTTTCAGTTGACTGTGTGGTTTACTGTAATATAAGTTCCGGGCCACCATTAGCGTGAGACCCCCTAAGGGATAGCAGACTCTTTGAACACCCCTAAGGGATAGCAGATGGTAGAATTTTATACCCTAAGGGATAGGACGATCACCCCCGTCTACTGTTATGGAGAGTCCCCCCCCCGGGGAAAAGGGCGTACTTGCACCTTCTACTTATATCTGTAAACACAATGAGGCAACTGCGCATGTAAAGAATGTCTCCCAGTGGGGCTAACAGTTGTTGCTGAAAAGCAATAAGCACTCTAATTACTTCACATACCAGCGGAAAATACATGCATGTCTCCAAAGGTTATGTTTGTTTTACCACAGGTAGCGAAAAACACGAACGCACTTTAATAATCTATGATTACTTCTAGTAGTATAGATGTGTAGTATAGTGTGTTCTAGTGTGCGTATTTGGTGTGTTCTTGTGCGTATTTGGTGTGTTCTTGTGCGTATTTGGTGTGTTCTTGTGCGTATTTGGTGTGTTCTTGTGCGTATTTGGTGTGTTCTTGTGCGTATTTGGTGTGTTCTTGTGCGTACTTGGTGCGTTCTTGGTAGAATTATTGCAGTACTAAAACTAATATGTGTCGCAGAACAGTTCGACTTGACGAAAGAAACTGCAGGGTAATCAGTTCAACTCTGTCTTTTGTCTTTTTTATCTTTAACAATTAATATTACTTATCTAGTTTCTATATTGTAATTCTTATCTAGTTTTATTTTTTTATAATGGCCGTAATGTAAACTACTACTACTGGGTTACCAGTAATTGTGTTTTTTACCCAATAAAATCTATATTTAGGTAAGCCTAAAATCGGAGTTCCCAATTATAATGACCCGACAATAACGATAAATTATATAGAGAACACAAACATAAAAAAACAAAAATAACTGGAATAATAAAAGAAAATCAGCACTAAAGGTTCAGAAGATGAGAAAACGAGAAAAGTGCCCGATAAATATGCTCAGATTGAAGATGTTTAGCGACTATTAAAGTTAGAAAGTATATTTCTGACCTTGTTGAAATCATCTGTAGTTTCTAGAGTTAAAACACTTTAAGGAGAAATTTAGTTGGAAATGACAACTCCCGGGAAACTTCGAGTTTCTTGCTTTCTTGCCGAATTTTCAAACGCACGTGTTCATGGGATAGCCAGAAATACAGGGAGGGTAAAGTTAGCGTTAATTTACATCAAAATCCCTGAAAAACTTTGGTTTTGAGATACTTTGTGAAAATGTTTGTGCTGCCGAGGTCCGATCTCCAAGATATTGAACGTAAAATCAGGCTAGAAAGGCCTTCCAATCCTCCTTGGGCTGGTTTTAGCAGTGCGGGCGCATGTATACATCATATTTTCAGGCACGTCGCACGTCCGCGTCGGGTCAGTTAGACTTCCTTTAAGTCGAACTCGCTGAGTCACTGGGTAAGCGGTCACTGGGTAAGCGATCACTGGTTAAGCGATCACTGGGTCACCGGGTAAGCGATCACTGGGTCACTGGGTCACTGGGTTTCGGTTAGGGCGCGAGGGAAACCGGAAGTCGTTCAATTTTTGCTCTCATCCCATGTATATCAGTGTTGCTGGGCTCGCGAAGGAGCTCCGCTAAAACACATGCAGAGGCCGCCAATTAACCGTAACTCCAATAAAAGCTAGTAAAAAGAGTAAAAAGCCGCGAATACGAGACCCTTTCCAAAAAAAGCCAGGACTCCGAGACGGGAAAAGTAAAGAAAAACCGAGACTCCGAGACCAAACCTATAAAATACGAGACTTTACCGACTTTTTAACGAGACCCTCCGTTTTTCTTGACACCATTCTCCACCCCTAATATGCACTGACCAAGATCAGCTCTAAACAAAATGATCACGTTTTTATTCGATCCGATTGCGAGAGTCAGTTGTTTTCCCGTAACAGTTATTGTCAAATTATGTCGTAATTTGCTTTATATTTCTGACTCCTCCAAAGCTTCGAATTTCAGTTGTTGTGATAAATCTCCTACATGCAGCTTGGCGACTTAATAAACACGAAGTTCCGGTATAAAAAGGGGAGGCCAAGGGTTTGCCACCCATTCAGTTGTCAATCGGCCTTTGTGGAGTGAATATCTGCGTGATGCTTCGCTTGAGTGCTCCCTATTACTACTGATTGCTTATCGCGCGAATTTCAAATGAAACACAAATTAAAATGTTTAAAGTGCATATAACCCTTTTCCATTTTTTATAGCTTATGAACCTCCGAAACGTTTTGAATACTTCTGTGAAGAAAGTTTTGGTTTTGATAGAATACTTTATGTTATGTGGATAAAGATGATGATGATGATAATCGTGTAAATGTAACCTTTCCTGACCCATGACCGCGTAAGTAAAAGCCTGGGTCGATACTTGTAAAGACGTCATCTTGACGTCATATAATTAATTCGGCTTTGCAATCATTTGAAGAAATACTTAACATGTTGTCTAAAATGACTTTTTTCTTTACTAACAACTCACAAACTGTATATATATTTTCTATGCATCGATGATGATGTGATAAAAAAGCGCCATGGAGAATAATGAATTAATGAGATGTCGTCTATCCAGGTTTCGACCCAGGCTTTTACTTACGCGGTCATGGGTCAGGAAAGGTCACATTTACACGATTTCAAACAAGCGTAGAACATAAAGTATTCACTTTAAACCAAAACTTTCTTCACAGAAGTACTCAAAACTTTTCGGAGGTTCATAAGGTATCAAAATTGCAGAAGGGTGATAAGCACTTTAACTTCAAAGTAAGGGCTACAGAGTTCGCAAACAGTCATAAAATACCATTGGCAGTCATTGGAAGTCGTGGAGGCAAACATCACTGCTCGGCAATTATATTTGTATTTTAAATTTCGAGTTCGCTATGCGTGAAAAGAGGAGAGGCTGACCTATTTAAACCAGAACTTCGTGTTTAAAATTCCCGATCGAGCGCAACGGACGCGGAGGGTGAGTTCGATCAACTTATTAACTGACGACCTTCGACCTTGCAACCAGAAGGCATGCAATAATATGCTAAGACTCTCTTTGAACGATCTTATAGAATTAGGATCATTTACAGATAGCTAGTTTTTATATAAGTTTTATAAGGACTAGCACTTAGCTTACATGTAATTAGCCTGGCATTCCCCGAGAGCCGAGGGAGGATTGCGGCGTCGGGACTTGGGTGTCTATAAAACGAAGACCGAAGACCCAAAAACGAAGACCCTCTTTTTTTTCTTTCTATCATCCCGTAAAATCACGAAACATCGTCAAACCACTTCACAACTGCTAAGGAGACCAATTAGTGATAAAATATTCAGGGTCTTCGTTTTATAGGTTTACCCTCCACGGAGACCATAAAACGAAGATCCTCTCCCAAATCGCTTGAAATTTGCTATACGGCATTTAGAAAACTCTAAAACCGCACCTCCATGCTCACGAACACTGAAAACACACAAAACCGGTAACATAACCAGGGCCAGACAGACAGACAGTATTTTATTTGGAGCTTTATACGAACGTGTACATCAACTTGAATCCAAATATTTTATACAGTGTATCTAACTAAGATTGTTTTTCCTTATCTCTAAGAGATAAACAGTTAAATATGTATTTCGCTACAATGTTAAATGGAGTTTAGGTGCATGGAGGATCTATATCATTAAGAGGAACAACTGATTGTCTGACATTCTTTTTCGATTGATATTAAGGGAGCTAAATTGAGCTAATAATTCGTTCCTCAAGTTGTTATATAAAGGGCATTTAACAAGAAAGTGTCTTTCATCTTCAGTCTCATTGGGCACTGAAAACAAGTTCTTTCCTTCAAAAGAAAATGTGACTTTAAAAAGGCGGAATGGTCTCAATTTATTCTTCTGGTTAGGGTCGCTCCTATTGTCCGGTCGTTATGTAGATCCTCCAGCCAGACTTGAAATTCTATATCATTAATCCTTTGCTTAATTTTTTGTAGGTTCGAGGTTAGGTGGACATCATTTAACTCCTGGTCCAACCAGATATTTCCAAAACCAATTTGGGTTAGCATGTCTGATTTCATGTCAGAGTACATATCACGAGATAGTTTGGGTGGGGCATCTGGGTTTGCTAGGTTTGCCAGGGTCTTCGTTTCATAGTGTTTTTTTTTGGCGGGGAGGGGGAGGGGGGGGGGGTCTTCTATAAAATGAAGACCCTGGATATTTTACCGGTTTTGTGTGTTTTCAGTGCTTTGGAGTGTTTTTAAGGCTGTATAGCAAATTTCAAGGGATTTGGAGAGGGTCTTCGTTTTATATTTTTTTGGGGTAAAACTATCAAACGAAGACCCTGAATATGTTATCACTGATTGGTCTCCTTAGCAGTTGTGAAGTGGTTTGACGATGTTTCGTGATTTTACGGGATGATAGAACGAAAAAAAAAGGGGTCTTCGTTTTTGGGTCTTCGGACCCGTTTTACAGACACCCGTCGGGACTTTTACAAATGCTCCAGAGGCTCGAGGGGAACTTTAATCGCTACATTCTCGAAATGTCATGCTATCCGTTGTAATGTTATTATCACCGACGCGAGGAACCGAACTGATCTCTGATAATTTTTATAGTTTTCTCTACATATGCTACCATATAACCTCAAAAAGTACAATACTAGGGCAATTCTCCAATTCTGACTACACTGACAAGAGACTTCATAAGTATAGTTTATTGTGGGATAGTCGCCACACAACTCCGTACTACAATACAATTAACTAATGTAAATTGTATTCCTAACTAATGGGAAACTGCCAGTTACGAAAAACCGCTTAAACCACGAAAAAACCACGCTGGGGTTGTGGCCAAAAAAATGCGGAAACGTACTCCTCAACCTAATGCAGCAACCCGAATTCTCCGAGGGCTAGAGAACTAACAACCGACTTACTAAGTAAATACAAAGTAACCGTGCTATAATCAATAAGATATATAAAATAAATTCGAAACAAAGTGGAGCTGACTGGCTACTTCAGTTTCCCGCTCGAAGCATTATATATGCTAGTAACATTATCCATAATGCTATAGTCTCCTCCCCAAACCTCTTTACCGTGCCGGCAGAATATCCATTTCTGACTATATCGCTCCTGCGTCGCTCAAACGTCAGAAATTACATTTTCTTACACTGGGCCGAAAGTTTGGAACCACCTTATTAAAGTAGCGACTGAATGTAAATCCTTAAGCAGATTAAATAAAATTGTAAAGAACATATTAATATTAGAGACTGGCAGCACCTAATTTCTTCCTTGATTTAAAAAAATAATATTATTTCATCACAAATAAGGGTGTCTGTAAAACCCGGGCATACCCGGACACCGCCGGCACATACTCGGCACATACCCGACACACTACGGAACATACCCGGCATACGCCGGAACATACCCGGCACACCCTAAAATAGTAAAACAAATATTAAAGAAAAATTATATAACAGAAAAATATTACCTAGAGCTAGAAACAAAATGGCTATTTGCTTGTGAATTCGTATAAAAGTGACTGGGGTGCCTGTGTGATTCTCACGGTAGAGGCTCTTGGGTAGCCTGATTATCAGACTGTCAAAGTCCATCAGACTGGGAGGTGGGAGGAAGTGAGAGGACGACCTCGACAGTCTGAAAATCAGGCTAGCTCTTGGGATGTATGTTTTTTTCTGGGATCCCTGTGGATGGCCAATAATTTAATGATCATTTGAGACTGTCGCGCGGTAGTATATTACTCGTTAAATCGTCAACACGGGCTCGATACTTTGATTATGCTCCAAACTATGATGCCGGCAATAAGCTCCCCAGTGTTAGTCATTCCGGCTGGCTTTAATTTACTACGTTGTTATGAGCAAGGTTGAGGTAATAGTTATAGAGGATGATGGGAAAACGTCAAGTGAAGACGACGAAGTTCGTTACTGTTTAACCAGCACACTGTCAATTATCCTGATTTACTTCAAACTACTTGATTTCCGACCATTAGCCGAGCTTTAAAGTTGCAGCATTACCTGATATTTCTATACATGTTTTTTTCCGGTCTTTCAGCAGAATTATAGTACTTTAAAAGTACTTTTATACTTAGCGGCGATGAGCCACAGGAAGCCCGTGCTGTATTAAGAGCGCGCGCGTAAACAACCAACTGAATCAACACATACACAGCAGAATCAAGTCAAATAAAGGCATTTTATTTCACAATCGGTTACATGAGTGAGTTTCGGAGACTTTGCTAATAACTAATGGTTAGCAGAAAAACATGATATCAGTGACAAATACACAAAATGTGAGGATGGTTAGCCTGTGCTAACATTAACGATTAAATTGTTCAAATGTTTCGTGAGTTATTTTTAATTCTATAGCTTGCTTATCCAAATCAGACTTGAGAGTATGAAAACAAATCTCAATCGGATTAAGGTCCGGGCTTCTAGGAGGTAGCTTAGCATTAATAGCAGCCATATCTGATTTTGCTTTGGCTCTGTTTTGGCTTGGGTCACTCTGCCTTGTATAAAATACGGAACTCGTTCCGCTAGCTTTAAATGCATGTTTTAGTACAAAGTTTCTGAATTGTTCCCCTTTATAAGCTGTTCGTATTTCTCGCAGAGCACCACTCCCTGTCCATATGATATTGCCACCATCATTTTTAAAACTCTCCCACCATGCAGATCCAATATGGGAATATTGGGTGCTCTTGCTCGGTGGATAGGATTATAAATGGGCTCCTGATTATACTTATGATAAAAGTTCACACCATAAAGACAAAAAACACACTTGTTCTTTCCACACATCACAGCTGTAATGTTTCTTCATATTCTTAGCAAACTTCACTCTTTTTTTTTCTGTCACGCATCGTCATTAAACCCTTTCTTCTAGCTTGTAAATATTCGTAACCCATCCTTTTCAGATGTCGACTAATGGTGCAGGTAGAAATAGAGCCCGGGTCTAACCTCAATTTACATATCAGTTTTTTACAGGTGAAACGGTCTTCCCTGCGTCTCAGATTATTAATGCATCTCCGTAAACGCCTTTAATCACGTGCGCCCAATTTGCTTGCCTTTCCAACATGATTTGGGCCTCTCTTAGCTTTCTCTTCCGACCTGACACTTCTAAAAACCGCTGAACGGGACACATTGCACTTTTCTATATTTTTTTTGCACTGTCATTGTTCTACTTTCCTTTAGAAATTGAACCAATGCTTTGGTTTTCGGTGAAATAAATCCATGTTTATTTTGAAGAAGACTAAAATGCGCGCGCAATATACCATTGATGCGGTATATTTGCACGTCAAAATAATCGTTCTTGTCATTTCATTGGCTAATTTTCAATATGTTTTAATATTTTCACATACTCAACACAACAACAACAACAACAACAACAACAACAACAACGATTTATTGTACCCACAATAAGGAAAATATAATTATTACAATCATAAATTTAAATATTTAAAGGGCACTGGGTTCCCGAAATAACCAGAAAAGCTAAAAATGCCAGGAATCCAGTTACATGCAGTAATTTACAATACTCAATTATTCCCTAAAATAAACTGTTTTTTAAAGTGTTTCAATATTTTGGTATCTCATACAACATTTGAATTAGGAAAAGAAACCCTTGTAGTCGAATTTGGACAAATTCGAAAAAGTTACGTCAACCCGTTCTACCCCCTCCCCCCGATACAATGTTGGCGGAAATTTCGAAATTTCGGCACACCCTAGGATCCCCAAACTACGCCCATGTTCAGACTAATTAAGTTGGTTGTAAACAGCGGGTAAACATACAAGAAAAAGAGAGTACGATCAAGAAGATGTCAACTATACCCGTCCCAGAGCTGAGGTTTTCTCCGGTTGCTCAGAGAACACTGAACATATTTTTTCCCCAGCTGCATGTTGATTTGCTCCAACTCTGCTGCCGGTTTATTCATGATAAACGTTTCTAATATGACCTTCACTGCCTTCAAATGTATTGTCGTGGTGAGATCAGTCAATTGCTGCCGGCTACGTGAGGTTTCTTTCTCTCCTCTCGATCTCTAGCCTTTCTCTGAGCTGAACGGAGAAAAACTCTGTGACCAGGTTACAAGTCACCCCGCCAGTGATGCTATTGTCAAGTCGGGATATTATATTCCACAGTCATAAATATCTTCGTTAAATTATTGAAGAAACAACCATAAACTTTCTCTCTTTTCGATGTTGGGGCGAGAAACTGACGTTCACTTTTCTACTTATCCCACTCCCGTTGATTGCAATTTCTAACTCAACCCCTTTCCACTAACAATAAATAACAGCCAATCGGAAAACGGTATAAGGTAATTAAATGTCCCTCCAATCAGGAGGAAGGTACACATCTATTGGCGCGGTAAGATCAGGCAACTGCTGCCCGCTACCAGTCTGAGAGGTTTTCTCTCTCTTTTCTCCTCGCCGATTCGCGGCTCGCTTATCGCCGCTTCTCGGCTCTTCTCTCACGGAGTCATGTCATGGAGAAAACCTGTGGGACCAGGGTAGGGTTAGGATAGAGAAAGAAAAAGACAAGGCAGGCAACTCAATGCCGAAAATGTTGCCTTTCCTCAAATCGCCCGCTGAAGAACTCTCAGTATGTAATAGAATGATAATCTAGCGATGTTATGACAAATGTTGGGATCGTTTCCTATAAAAATGGCCCAGAAAAGCGATTTCACGGTACGTAACTTGGCGTTCTCCCTATGATCTGTTCAAAACGCTCGACCAATGGAATTCTAAATATGCGTTTGGGTCCAATTTTCCTTCCCCACCTTCCCCTGAGTAAAAAATATAACCCAGAAAGTCTAGAAAGGATTGTATTTTCTCTCTCTCTCTTAGCCTAAGGCTTTTTTGGGTTAAATTGTTTCTTTATCCTCGCGCGGATGAATGAGGCTGATTAGGCCTCTAGCAAGATATGCTAATGTATCGGAGATTCATTCCACACACACTCCTTACTACATTCATATATTCTCTAGTAAGACATGATAATGTATCGGAGATTCATTCCACACAAACTCCTTACTACATTCATATATTCTCTAGTAAGACATGCTAATGTATCGGAGATTCATTCCACACACACTCCTTACTACATTCATATATTCTCTAGTAATACATGCTAATGTACCGAGACTCATTCGACACACACTCCCGTACTACATTCATCTATTCTCTAGTAAGACATGCTAATGTATCGAGACTCACTCCACACACACTCCTTACTACATTCATATATTCTCTAGTAAGACATGCTAATGTATCGAGACTCATTCCACACACACTCCTTACTACATTCATGCATATATTCTCTAGCAAGATATGCTAACGTATCGGAGATTCATTCCACACACACTCCTTACTACATTCATATATTCTCTAGCAAGATATGCTAACGTATCGGAGATTCATTCCACACACACTCCTTACTACATTCATATATTATCTAGTAAGACCGTGCCTAATGTATCGAGACTCACTCCACACACACTCCTTACTACATTCATCTATTCTCTAGTAAGATATGCTAATGTATATATCCAAGACTCATTCCACACACACTCCTTACTACATTCATATATTCTCTAGTAAGACATGCTAATGTATCGAGACTCACTCCACACACACTCCTTACTACATTCATCTATTCTCTAGTAAGACATGCTAATGTATCGAGACTCACTCCACACACACTCCTTACTACATTCATATATTATCTGCACTCAACGCTCAACTCGCATGTTGATTTTTATGGAGGATGGAAAACCGGAGAACCCGGAGAAAAACACTCGGACCTTTCAGTTTCATTTTATTTCGCACTATTTACAACACAATAATTACATATAGAAAGATAAGCAATTGTAAAAAAGGATACATTAAATTATAAGATTAAATAAATAATAAAGATGTGCGCAGTGGTCAAAGGAGCGAAAGCTTTCGAGTCAACCACTGAAATGGATGAGAATCAACAAACTCAACTCACATATGACGTCACGTCCACCCAGGCTTTGTTTAGTACGTGCATGTCATTGTATTAAAGTATAGTGCTTTGTGTGAAACGTAAATCAAAATAACATAGGAGATGAGCCTCTGGTGACAAGACTTATCCTTTATTCTATGTTGAACTTCACAGTATACCAAGTGCTCAACAACATTATCTGTGGGGTCAATCAGACAACAGTTTTCCATTCCTGAGAACATCAAAGTATCACAATATAGCTACAAGTTCCTATCGGAAATTCACAAGCATCTTACTGTCGATGACCAGGACCCTGCAGATGTGCAGCTTAAGAGAGGAGCATACCTCATATTAGCTGGTGAACAGGGGACACAGACGCTTATTGAAAATCATGCTTTGCAAAGGTATTTTGTTTAGTAATTAATGTCTGGTGTTTTTTCGCGTGTTGGGGTGGGGGGTGGGGGGGGGGGGGGGTGGGGGGGGGGTGGGGGGGGGGGATAAGATTGGAGTTTCAAAGTGCTGATTTGAACCTATTGCCTTTATTATTCAGTTAAAGACCTCTGGCGTGATCGGGCGAGGTTAGTACTTGGCTGGGTAACCTTACGGGAATCACACTCCAGCTTGGCTACGTTGTCAATGCTCAATAATTTCCCTAATTTCGATCATATAAAAATCTTCCTCGGTTGAAATGTGTGTCATCCTAGTATTACGACTCATTGGAATTCGAGGAATGTAATAACTGCTGTGATTAGCGATCATATTACCGTTTCTACCTTCCCCTGACCACGACAACCTGCCTTGCACAATGCACAAACAAGATGCGCAGATAGGGCACGCAGGGTTAGAAACCTAGCCTCCTTCGCTGGCAACTCTTAATATTTTTAGATCCGGCAACCGACGAAGCCGGAAGGATCTGACGAGCGGCGAAGCCGCGAGGGGACATTTGTTTCGTCCACAGACCGAGTAATATTTTTAAACGGCCTTTTGATGGAGATGAATTCGTGTTATTGGATTGCCTTGAAATTCGCCTCAGTTGTTGGTGGATGTGTTGTCTCCCGCGCCGTGTGCCTGAAGCTGAATAACGTGTGACAAAGAAAAGTGGTGCCCCAACAAAAGAAGCTAACGAGGAATCTATTGTTTAAGGACACCAACATGGCGGCTATGACGTCATGTGAAAGCCAGTAATAAAGTAGAAGGTGCTGAGGAGGCGGCTGTACATTGAACTTTTGAAAAATAATCTTCGCTGTGCGCCGCCATGAACGTCGTTTCTAAGACGATTCACCGGAAGTGGACCAACCAATCAGAATACTGCTCTTTCTCTGCTATAGTTTTTGGACCAATCAGAAAAAAGATTCTAGACATTTTATATGCGGTCTATATAGCTATGTGTTAAATAATTGTATCAGGCTCTCCTTTCCCCTCTCCCTTTCTTCTGATTTTTTTTTTCTTTGGAAAGGAGGACCTAATTGCAGGTTATCAGTAACCTTAATGAGACTTAGTTTACTTAGTTGAAAACAAATGACTGATGATGACTGTATATCCAGTAATCATAGTAACCTTATAAGTATTAGCACAATCCCCTCTAAGAAACACAATCAATGATTGAAGTCATTGAAAGAGGAAGCAAATTTACTGAATGCAAGACAAATTTGTGAGGGGGAGAGTGAGGCTTTAATAGCTTTTATACACGTTCACATTTAAGAGCTTTCGTGCTCAAGTCTGTGACATGTGGGTAATAAACTACTACTATCACTTCAAGGAGGGAATCGGAGGGCGGGTTTTGGCCGGGTTGGGGAACTCAGAAATGAGTTTGAGTGGCAATATACCTGCTAGGCTAAAGATAGCTAGCTATTTTGTTGTCTTAAACGTCTCTGTATCTCAGTTATGGACTTCTGGTAAAATATCTATCTATCCTTCCACCACATCTTAACTGTAATCACAAGTGATTGTTGTGACTTATGTATTGAATCATATTTTGGAGGATTTAAAACAAAAATCTTCAATTTTGTTCTGAAGAGAGCTCGGCTGCCACGTTACCTTGCTGTCTGTAGATGATCTGAGAAAACAGTATCCCTGGTTAAATACTGAAGGCATTGCCATGGGATCTGTAGGTAAGAATACTACATGCTTCTCGTAATAAAATTAATACATTAAATAAATGTAGTGTTGCAATATACATTTTTTATGGTATGGAGGCTGGAGTTGACCCTGCACTGATACGAACCTCTTTCTATGAATATGGATACATTTTGATTATCATGCTAACTAGATACAAGCCATGGAGGTTGGAGTTGACCCTGCACTAATACAAAACCTATTTCTATGAATATGGATAGCTTTTGATTATCATGCTAACTAGATACAAGACTCTAGCTAAGTGTCTCAACTCCAGCCTCGATATCACCAAAGGCTTGGTTGCCTTTCCCATTGGCGGTCAAGAACTATAAATAGGACTATTGCATTGAAATAATTATGCTAAGTTGCTTAAAAGAAGTAACAAAACCACAAGGTAAACAAGTCTTTAATGATTTTTCACACTACTAACAGACTACATTCTCATAATTATACAAGGCTTGCCTCCAGGTTGTGTTTTTATATTGCTCAAGTAAGAATTAATTAACTATCAGATTTATAGGTGCACAAATTTGGAATTCAATAGAGGAAGAAATAAAATGTTTGAAAAAAGTCCTTATTTAAAAATAAGCTGAAGTACTTCTTAATTGCATCCTACTAAGTATACTATATAATCTTCGATAACCTTTTTAGTTCAATCCACTAACTAGGCTGGTTTATATTATTTCATATTATTTATTTTATTTTGATCTTTGTTTTTACTTCCCTTTTTTTATTACTTATTTTCTATTCAGTGGTGTGTACAATGATAGATTTAATTCGAATTCCATATCTCTCTCGGTAGTAATAGGTATCGACCGTGATATCATTTAAACTTAAAATGCATATAAGCCCTGGCCAATTATGCTTTTTTTTTTAAAGCTTATTAGACCTTAAAAGGTCGAGAAAAAAATCCGAAATTTCTAAGTAAAAACGTTTTCATTATTTTTTTAGCGACTAAACTTCCAAATGTAGAATAATTTCCGCGCACCTTCGGAGACTGGGACGAGAATAAAACGTGACGTCATCAACAGAACTCGTCGCTTCGCGGCTTTAAAACGTTGTCTTATTTGCAAAATAATTGAATAGATAACCGAGAAAGATGATAATATCGCGCTAAACGTTTCGAAGAGCTTTATTCTGCAAGGCCTTTCATGCAATAGCGCATCCACACCGCGGCAAAACGTTACGCGCATGCGTATTTGCTATTTCTTGTCGGCGCGCGGCCGCCCCCAGTTTCCCGCGAAAACTGAAATGAAACAACAGGCACATACCCGTGATTTTAAAATTTCTGCTTAAAAGCATCTATTTGTGAACTGTTTTGTCAAAAAATAAGAAAACTACTTAAAAGCTAAGCCTAAGACTTTAACAGGTTGAAGTTTTCTTAATTTGTAATTCACTGTGAGTTTACTAAGTTATAAAATTATTTACTAAAAAAGTTGAAACCCTCGGTAATTTGTATTTGATAGCGGAGCCTTCGTTCTTTTGGCCAGCGGAGCATACCGTTTTGCCGCGGTGTGTAGCGCATCGAGCGTGTTCTGTTGATGACGTCAAACTAGGGCCCAGTGCCAATTTCGTAAAGCGCTCTAGCGCGCTTGATTTTCGTCCACAGGCAACCCAAGACACGTTTTTGGGCAACTTTGAACGGCGAATACACCATGACAAATAAATCAAATCAACTTTTTATTCCGGAATCCTTTGTCTATGGCCTCTAGTCTCTTCGTAAGAAATGCACTTTAACTTTTCGATGTTAACTTGCTTGACTTTGCTTCTAGCTATTTCTAGGTAACATGTACATTTATATTGAATGACTTAATTTTTTCAGTTAACTATCTAACCTCCCGGTTAGCTCAGTGGTTAAGCTCCGGTCTGTCGTGCGGGAGGTCGCCGGTTCAAACTCCGGCCGGACCAAGATTCAGGGTCTTAAAATAACTTAGCTTGCAGACGTTTCTAGTGGTTTTCCCCGCTTTCGTGGACGTTTTCCGCTCGCGAATGAATTTCCTTTTTGTCCTCGCGCCATTCTTCCCTCGTCGAAATATATTGCGGTTTCCCAAATAAAACGCCTGCATTTCAGGCTAAAAATAACTGAGTAGACGGTGCTGCCTTTGTGAAACAATCTCGTTCTCGAACTGCAAATGGTTAGACCTTCACGTCTTCTCGGATAAGGACGTAATATTGTTGGTCCCACTATTGTTGGTCCCACGTCGGCCTCAAGTTTATCAGTCGTTACCGACGTTAAATAAAGTTACTTTACTTTTATAATCGATGTATCACTTCTGTTTCTATGAATAAATATGGCTCCGAACCAGCACAGTAAATTGAGTGTTTGTTAAAAGTTTCCATATTACTCCCCTCTCCTCCCCTCTAATACTATAGGTACAGACTGCGAGGGATGGTTTGATGCCTGGGCACTACTGAGCTGCTTTAAACGGAAAGCTATTTCACTTGGAGTTGATTACATCAACGCTGAAACAACAGATATCTTTTTAGGAGACAGTCGACAAGTTACTGGCGTCGAGGTAATAAATATTAATCTCTGAAGATACAGGCAGTGATTCACATGTTGGTCGTTATCACAACACGTTTATTAGACCCCGCGTCCACACGCATATATACCTTTTCAGAAATCCCCATTTACTTTTCCGGCATCGAAAACGCATTAAAGTTTTCCGTACACACGATCGTTTTCGTACCGTTTTCACCTGTCCACACGAAAACGCTAAAGGCAGACTGCGCATGCGTAGGCAGGCCGTCCACACGAAAACCCTACAGTCTCGCAACCAGACCTCCAACTCTGTGGAGATGGAGATAGAGCTCTGGACACGAGACTGAAAACTATCTATAGACCTACGTTTTCATAACATTCCACTTGGGAAAGCGTATTCAAAAGTAAAGATATTTTTCGATGAAAATTATCACACCTTTCATACGAAAATGTACCAGCTGGTTAACCGCCTCCCGGTTAGCTCAGTGGTTAAGCTCCGGTCTGTTGAGCGGGAGGTCGTGGGTTCAAACCCCGACCGGACCAACAACACTCAGGGTCTTAAAATAACTGAGTAGAAGGTGCTACCTTTACTTCAAAAACTCATGAATAATTAATGAGCATGTTGTCCAATCAGATGAAGCAAATCAGTCACGTGCATGCTCCTTTATACCTGATAAAATCTCATCATTCTAAAAGGCCCGCGGAGGGATTTGAATTCTGTCCCAGAGGGAAACGGGGTTAATGATTGAGACAATGGAATTTCTATTGATGTTTCAGCTTTCTCACTGAATTGCTAATTAGGATGAACGTTTTATATAAAGAATATTAATGAACATGAAATTTTATATAAAGTTTCATCCTAATTAAGAATTCACTGATAAAGACCCAAAGATAGCAAAAAGTACACGGAACATAAGGTACCTAGATAATAAATTTTGCACTAAATTTACTAATATCAGCAGACTACCGAGATACACAGATAATATTTTTAAAATGAAGTTATCCAACTACCATTACTAGTTTACCGAGCCACTATTTAGTTCCAATTATTAAACCAAACTCAAAGCCGTAAAATTATAAAAACGTGCATTAAACTTACATATTTTCTGCCGGAGTCAAAAATTTAGAGTCTGCCGTCATGTCAGTCACATCGCTTTCCAAGTCTTGAACTTTATCGAGGTAAACCACGACACCAAATCCTTCAAGTGCAGATTCTTCTTGGATTGCGAAACGCCGTTTCAAACATCATAGTATGGTAATTTCTTCATGTCATTCCCTTGAGATATTCGTAATTGCAGGCGGTGATTACTCGAATATTTTGCATGGCGTTGTGAATACAAAGGTTCAATGGTTCATTAAGTAACCATTCCCTTGAGATGTGCGTCTTTCTTTCATTGCATTCTTAAAGCGTTTTTGAAGCCGTTTAAAACACTCACAGCACGTGTTTTATCAAGTCTAAAAATTCTCCGGCTTCGCCCTCGAATTTTTAAACTTGATAAAACACTGCCGTTCGTGTTTTAAACAGTACATAATCGAACAGTAAACGGTTAGAGTCTTCTCGGATAAGGACATAAAACCGTAGGACTAAAGTAAAGAGAGGGCCACGTGTTAGATAACTGTTAGCCGGTTAACGTGTTTAAACCCTCTATAAATAAAGGTGACTTTACTTTACTTTACCTTTCATACGAAAATGTCAGCGCCGTTTCTGTCTCATTACCAGTCAGTTCCATTTATCGGTTTGATTCTCCACAAATTTCAAGCCGACGGAGAAGCGTACTAAGAGCATGACCGTCAAAAAAAGGAAAATTGTTCAGATAGTTATTTTTCGAATGAGAATGTCATTTTAAGTTGACTCTAAGGGTCGACTAACGTCTTCAATTGAAACTGTTGGCTTTGTCCAATAATCCTTTGCGCACTTCGGGACGGACTCAGCTGGTTATACGTGGTACGGTGGATGGCCTTAGAGAACGTAGTTTTTAAACACTAAATACCGCACATGAAACGAGATTATCCAAGAGAACGTGCCTGGTGAATGGATTTGATGATAGCGCACGCGAAGTGTCACTCATATCCTGGTGAAGTTAAGAAAAAATACTCCGCAGAAGATTGTGGGTAGGAGGAGGACTGCGCGAGGCGCGCAACTTTATGTAAACTTTCCCAGTTGAGCCACTTTGTCTAGTGATCGTTACAACATCTCCGTCGCGTCATTGCAAAATAGGACTTTAAGCAGCAAGGTCGGCAACGCGGCTGTAACGATGAAACGTAGCAATTTGGTGTTTACTATTTCCTTTAACAACAACAACAACAACAACAATTTATTCGTGACCTCTTAAATTTACATGCTAAGAATATTACTGCTAAGAATTTATACTCTAGAAATGAGAAATACTTAGAAATAGCTAAAAGCTAGTCGAGCTAAGTAGCTAGGCCATGCAGCATTTAATCATGTTTGATATAGTAATTGAAAGAAAAAGAAAATGCAATATAATACAATACAAAGGACAAAAAAAATACAATAATACAAAATACAGAAAGGGCATAAAAAAAGAAAAGTGCATCAGATATCTAAATAGCTATTCAGGATAGAATCTATTATGAGTTTCTTGAATTGATTACGTCTCTTTGATTTAAAGTCTTCTTGAATTGAGTTCCATATTTTAGCGCCTAGAAAACGAATGTTAAATTTGCCATAATTGGTTCTTATTTTAAAAATGTAATATGATTTTTTGCAGGCTAGTCTAGTATTATATTGGTGTACCCTATTTAAGCATGTAAAGAAGTCATGAAAAACAGATGGTAAGGCATTTGCCTGGAAATCATGCATAAATAGAGCGTTATTTACGTAAATTATATCAATAAATTTGAGTAGACCCAGACGATGAAACAGTGGACTTGAGTGAGCTCTATAATCAGAGAAGGTTATTATTCTGACTGCCTTTTTTTGAAGGATAATAAGAGGTTTAAGGGTAGTTGAATAAGTATTGCCCCAGGTTGTTACAGCATAAGATAAGTATGGATAAATTAAGGTATAGTATAGTTGAGTTAAAATTGGAGAAGTTACAAAATGTCGAATCTTTGAAAGCATGCCAGCGCATCGTTTGATTTTCTTAGTAATGTGCTGAACATGGTATTTCCAGCTAAGATAAGAATCAATAAAAACCTCAAGATATTTGATGCATTTTTCTTGTTTTATCTGTTTATCATTGATTTGGAGTCTAAGTGCATAGTTTACAGATTTTTGGCGAGGATGAAAAATAATAAAATTAGTTTTATCAAGATTTAAGGAGAGCTTATTTGCAATGAGCCAGTTTGAGACATGCCTTAAATTGAAATTAATAAGAGATTCTAGTACAAACAGACTACTATCAGAACAGAACAGATTAGTATCGTCTGCAAAGATGTGGAAATCAAATAAAGAGCAGCAGTTGCTAAAGTCATTAATATATAGGAGAAATAGAAGTGGGCCCAGTACTGACCCTTGTGGGACACCATGAGTAACAGTAAGATCATCAGATTTAGAAGTACTTTATTCGCCTTTAGGCGAGGTGCTTTCTATAACCAGATTTTCGAAAAATATAATAAGCATATTGTTCCGTTCAGGCCGAACGAAAAACGGTGTGATTTACTTTCTTACGTTCGCGTCCTCTTTTGACTTAAAATTTGGAGTTTTCACGTTGTGTTTTGAACGGTAAAAACGTAGTGGCTGTATTTGGTAATTAAGACTAAATAAATGTTTTATGCGGTCGTCGTCATGGTTGCTTAAGCTAGGTTTTCACTAGCGACAGGCATACGCAACACACGCAGACGCAGTAATGCATTGATCATGTAAGGTAACGGTAGTTATGTATTCTTGGATTGACGATTATTAGTTACATGTCATTACAAGCTTACTACCGAGATTAATCAATTCTGATGCATACGGTTTAACGTCTTGCCCAGGGACGAGTAACAATCCCCTTCTCTTCACGAAGAGTGCAACAGGTTCTTTTACGTTCCCTATTTATATGAAGAGAAAGACAACTGAAGGCCAACGGCGTTTACTTCCCTGCCCAAGGACGCGGCCGGAGACTGGATTCGAACCCACGACCTTCCGCATTCATGACCAGCGCTCTACCACCTGAGATCGAGGCGATTACTCTATCGCATCTCTGACTAAAACGAGTACCGCTACCGTTGCTTGTGCTTATGCGTATGCCGCTAGTAAAAAACAGGCTTTAAGGTTTCTAATGTTGCCTAATCTAAAGGTTTTGATCGTGGAATGATTTCTAGGTTGCTCCTCTCTCGGCACCAGGCACGCGGCAAAGAATCCACTGTGGGACTTTGGTGAACGCGGCGGGGCCCTGGGCTGGACATGTTGCAAATATGGTTGGAGTCCATCTGCCTGTGGAACCTCGCAAGAGATTCGTTTATGTATTCCACTGCCCAGGACAACCGGTCTTGGATAACGTGCTTATGGTAGATAGGACTGGATTTTATTTTCGCCCTGAATGTGAGGGATATATTACTGGAATGTCGCCTTCTGAGGTATGCTAGTGTTTGAGTGCGCATGAATGTTACAACGCACGTCAAACACGTCACGTCACTGTTAGTTTATTGTGCTACCTCAGTGAACCTATATAATTGTACAGAGTATACTCTGCCGTATACTGTATAAAGTGGAACCCCGCTTTAAGACACGTGCAATAGGTACTGATTGACTGAGTGTGAGGGTCGCACGGGACACTATTTGGCTCGAGGTCATGACGTATGGACGAGCGAGGTACGAAATGATCGAGAGCCAAATATTTTCTCGTTCAAACAATAAGTTTTTGTCATATGACCAACCACTTAGTTTGTTTTAATGATGGCGAAACAACAAGCATAAAATCGAGCAGGACCGGTGTCACAGGAATTTGCAACCTAAACCGTAAGTGAGTGTGTTACGTAACCTTAATTACGTAAATTTAACGCGCTTAATTCAGATCAGTACGTAAGAAAACTCTGGGAGAGGGTGCAAATTTCCTAAGGGGGTGCAAATTTCCTGGGCAAAATGTCTAGGAAATTTGCACCGGGGAGTACAAATTTACGGGGGTGCAAATTTCCTGGGACACCGGACGGCTTTTACCGGCCTGTCACGTCAAAGACGTACGGCCCGCATTACGTGACTTACCTAGCGCAACCTTAAAAGGCAAAGAATAGACAGATTCCCATTCAATACAATCGCTAGTAGACTTAAAATTATTAATATAAAGCTTTATGAAGATCTGAAATGGAACAACAAACAGGCAAGCTGAATCGGTCTAGCTGTTGAAGAGGAGAATTAAGTAAGAGTTAAGGTGGATTTCCACTGTCGCGTTTTTTTTTCTACCTACGTAAAGCGTGCGTCAAGAAAACGTCTGTAAATAATTCCACCGTCGCGTTTAAAGTTAATTTAAAGTGCCGCAATATTTTTTACTTAGGTTTTAAAATAGGGGTTTACTCTAGTTTTTGCTTCCTCGTTTAATGTTTTATGTTAGCTCGAAAGCTTATTGCTCCTCTAACCACCGCACACTTCATTATCTAATTTATTTTTAATATGTAATCTTGTAATTCTCTAATTGTAATACTACTTGTCAAACTATCCTGTACAACTTGCTTCTTAAGTGTAAATAAAGTGAAACTGAAACTGAACTGTACGCGCGCAGGGGCGTAGCTTCCTGTACGCATATACGCACGTGCGTACACTTTGAGACGAAAATTCTCTGTTTGGCCTTGTATTTTTTTTACAAGAGGGGGCCCTTAAAACCGGTAGCTACTGCACTTGTGCGTACAACTTGAAAATGCCTAGCTACGCCCCTGGTACGTATATAGAGAAAAGCGCGAAAGTGGAAATCCTGCCTTGCAGGTCAATACACATGTTTGATAGCATACTTTTATACTTGTTTTCTGAAACAAATAGCCTAGTTAAAAATTAGTTTTCATCACCCTGTGGCACAAGCATTACTCCCATTATCAAACGATTCTAGAATTTTGTTGAGAAAACATCAATCAAAATAGAGCAAACATTTGCTGAGGGCATACGACTGTGAACTCTATAACCTTTTTATGCACTCGTTATTGACCAATCAGAAGCCAGATATTTTGTTGAGTATATTATTACCTGAAATAATGCACGCTCGAGTTCTTGAAAAGCTGTGAGTGGATGCTCGAGCGCAATTTAATCAGCAGCTTTAATTTCAAAACCCCGAAAGTTGGGGGCAAAATCAACAAGCAGACAGTGATGAGAGCTAAAGAAAAGCCATGCTGATGTTGCTTGCAAAAAGTCTAGTTGCTGATTGGATAAAGTTTAAAAAGCCATCTTAATGCTGAAGAGCGTCTAGTTGCTGATTGGATAAAGTTTAAAAAACCATTTTAATGCTGAAATTTTAATGCTGAAGAAAGCCGGTTTCGCTGCTGATTGGATAAAGTGTAAAAAGCCATTTTAATGACGAAGAAAGTTTCGCTGCTCATTGGATAAAGTTTAAAAAGCCATTTAAGTGCCGAAGAACTTCTTATTGCTGATTGGCTCGAGCCTAACCCTTGATGCTCCCGTAATTTTTATGTTAAAAATCGGTTCCTCTCATTGAAAGTTGAAGACTAGAATTAGAATTAAATTGAATGTTCGATAACATTTGTTTTACTATTTTCCAGGAGGAAGAGCCTGACGTGGAGGATCTTGAAGTGAACTATGATTTCTTTAATGAAAGAATATGGCCGAATCTTGCTCACCGTGTTCCCGCCTTTGAATGTCTAAAGGTTAGTTTACTAAAGTTCTAGTTTTCATATCGAGTAACTGAAACAGTTGAAGCTTTGTGCCTTGATATTGTGCTCAAATTCAGTTGAAACATTAACATTATAATGGTGAAGTCAGTAAACCTGAAACAGTTACTAGACAAATAAGCATTCAGTATTAGTTAGAAATTTGTGATCGATTGTTTTGTTCATTTGTTTCGTAGTCACAAATTGAAATATCATTTGGTGCGAAGCGTCGAACTTCGTGAGGCTTTTGATTGAGTTCATTTGGTCTTTCGGCTTGGGATTCCTGTGGTTTGCACATGCGGATTGTGATTTGGCGTATTACTTACTATGTACGTATGTTGGATCAACATCGGAATCCCTCCGAGAATTTCCGGAATCCTGGAGTATGTTAATATTGAAAAGCGAGTGTTGTGACTGGTCAGCGAGAAACGTCCGATTGCGTTATAATTAACAATTATTCTCCGAAGTGGAGGTAAATAGTGGTGGATATTTACCGAGCCGCTTCGGCTGAGGTGAATAATTGTTTTAGTATATTCCACACTCCACGTGAATAGCCAGCACCAAATAGTTATTTTATTTTCTCTCAAATGGACAAAAACTCGCGCGAGATGATCGCTGCTTTGCTCGGAGGTGAATATGAAATCATATTCACTGTTTGAGTAGCCAATCAGAGCGCGCGAAAAGTGATATTCACTGGTGTGGTATATACTAACAACAACTAACCACCCAACAATGTTGCCATTATTTTATGTCTGCTGACAAGGAACAAATACGTCTCAAGCCGTTGTTGTCAGCAAATGTTGAACCGCGTGTATCATACCATGTTGAATGTTGAAAGAAGCGAGTGAACATGTTGAACGATGTTGCAACTTGCTGAATGGAATATTTCCTGCAACATCGTTCAACATCTTGACTCGCTTTTTTCAACAATGAACACGAGGGGTGGCGAATGGTGCCAAGAAAAAATCGTAAAGGGTCTCGTAAAAAGTCGGTAAAGTCTCGAATTTTATAGGTCGGATCTCGGAGTCTCGATTTTTATTTACTTTGCCCGTCTCGGAGTCCTGGGCGTTTTTTTGGAGAGGTTCTCGATCGGAGTCGCGCCTTTTTACTTTTTTTTAGCTTTTATTGGAGTTACAGTTTTTTGGCGGCATCTGCATGTGTTTTATAAAGTACGCGAACCACAGCTAATTGGTTGAATGGTGAATTTCTCAACGGGCGTGATGAAAGGTACTGGGTGTTTCGTCATAAAAGGGACCTTACGCAACCAGGACGGCGACGGCAGCGACGACGGGAGGTAGAAAAGTGTTCTCACCCGAAATCTGATGTTTACTAGTTCCTTTATTCGCTTTTAATTACGTTTCACATCCAGGTCTTCGAAAAATATGATAAGCATAAACTTTTGCTCACGCCGAACGAAAAACAGTGATTTACTTCTTAACGTTTGCGTTCTCTTGTAAACGTGAACTTTGGGGTTTTGACGTTGTGTTTTTCCAGACAACGGTTGAAATGAAGGCGACTGTGTGCATTATTGTATTTTATGCCGTCGTCCTAGACGTTGCCGTCCTGGTTGCGTAAGGTCCCTAATAACTACAATAACAACAGTCTCGGGCTCGGATTTTGAAAAAGTATCGGCGTCTCACAAAGTCTCGGATTTAGCATTCGCCACCCTTAACATGTTGGCAACAAATGTTGAACCGTATATTATCGGTTTGCTTACTTAATTGATGGTTCAAAAGATCAGTGTTATTTGAGGAGATTCCAACGTAAATTTGCATCGAGCCCGGGAAAAGCCTTTGGGAGCACAGGCGCTTGGAAATACAGAGAACTGAACAGAAGCAATACAGACAAGATGCTGATTCAACTCGATCCGTTGTGTGATCATTTTACCACAAAATCAAGCTGTGAGTTGTCCCTGACATTGCTAGTGCTAATGAGACAGTGCTAATGAGCCATAATAATAGATTTAGCTCACGATAAGAGATGTTGAAACAGTTTGACAATGTCTTAAAGTGCAAGTAGCGCCATAAAACAACATGAACTCTTTTTTGCCCCAAATTCTATTTCTGATATTATTTTAGTTGTCTAATTTAGTTTTCTTTAAGAGGCAAGAGCAGCAATTCCAATGGAAACCTACGGTTTTTTTTAATAGACGTTTTCTCTTGGGAGGGAGTTTATTCATCTTATGACGTCACAGGATCCATGATGCCAGAAATGTTACAAAATTTGCAAGATTAATACCTTTTTGTCAGAAAGCAAAACAATAATGCAATATAATTTTTTTTTACATCAGTGATACTTTAAGTTTCCGGTTTTTTGTTCACATTTGAGAATTCACGATAAATAAACAATAACGTCCTTGTGGCGGGAAAATATGCATTTATAATTTGCCCAAGAATATTTCTTTATCTGTTCCAAGAAGAGAATAGTTTCCAATAGTGAAGCTAGTAATGTTCTCAATTGAGTTTGAGTACGATTTTAATAACCCTTTTGCAATTTTATAACTTATGAACCTCCGAAAAGTTTTGAGTACTTCTGTGAAGAAAGTTTTGGTTTTGAGTAAATACTTTATGTTCTACGCTTGTTTGAAATCGTGTAAATGTAACCTTTCCTGACCCATGACCGCGTAAGTAAAAGCCTGGGTCGATACCTGTATAGACGTCATCTTGACGTCATAGAATTAATTCGACTTTGCAATCATTTGAAGAAATACTTAACATGTTGACTAAAATGACTTTTTTCTTTACTAACAACTCACAAACTGTGTATATTTTCTATGCATCGATGTTGTGATAAAAAGACGCCATGGAGAATAATGCATTAATCAATGAGATGACGTCTATACAGGTTTCGACCCAGGCTTTTACTTACGCGGTCATGGGTCAGGACAGGTCACATTTACACGATTTCAAACAAGCGTAGAACATAAAGTATTCACTGTAAGCCAAAACGTTCATCACAGAAGTACTCAAAACGTTTCGGAGGTTCATAAGCTATCAAAATTGCAAAAGTGTTATATGGGCACTTTTACTTTCATTCCACTTTCAAGTTTTTATTTGAAATCACGGAATGCGCAATCGAGCTTTTTTAAGTAATTGTGTTCAATAGTCCAATGAATGAAGAACTGGTAAGTAATATGAGTTTTCCTACTGAAGCACTCAACGATATCCCGGGAGAGGCCTATATATAGTTTATAGTTTCGATTCGTATTGGAACAAAGTTTGAAAAGCATATCAGGACATTATTCTCATGTAGGGTATTTCTCTTCTGTTTCAAGGTGTTATTTTTGTAGTTTTATTTTAAAGAAACTTGAAGGTTCAGTCACTTTTTTCACCGGTGGCCATCATGAATTCAAAGCGAGGCAATCCTTTGTTTTTGCTAGGCGAAATATGTTCTGATATCTCTCAGTGCGAGGCTAGCCTAGTGAAAATAAAGGATTGCCTCGCTTTGAATCCAAGATGGCCACTAGGTTATGCCATGCCCGCGCGGGAAGAAGTCTGGTAACAATAGTATCAAAGCGAGGCTAGTTGTCCCAAAGATTGCAACATTGGAGTCGGTCAGAAATGTCTTAGTCTTGAACTGCTCTGTTTTGTTCTTTTGCCACAAGCCAATTAACATTATTTTTCGCCATCGAAATATCTATATTTATACTATTCATTAATAATTCATAAGGGTGCTAACCAATCTAAACGCATCATCCAGGTCACATGGATACCCTGAAAACCCCATACAAGATTCTAGTCAGCCTATTAGTATTCTGTATCTATTACTTATAATATCATTAATAATTCATAAGGGTGCCAACCAATCTAAACGCATCATCCAGGTCACATGGATACCCTGAAAACCCCATACAAGATTCTAGTCAGCCTATTAGTATTCTGTATCTATTACTTATAATATCATTAATAATTCATAAGGGTGCCAACCAATCTAAACGCATCATCCAGGTCACATGGATACCCTGAAAACCCCATACAAGATTCTAGTCAGTCTATTAGTATTCTGTATCTATTACTTATAATATCATTAATAATTCATAAGGGTGCCAACCAATCTAAACGCATCATCCAGGTCACATGGATACCCTGAAAACCCCATACAAGATTCTAGTCAGACTATTAGTAGTCTGTATCATATGATACAGAATACTAACTAAGCTAACTAGAATCCTGTGTCGAATGATACAGAATACTACCATGCTAGCATAAGTATGAGGGAGGTCGCACAACCTATCACTAGGGCCGGGACTTTAAGCAACCACGACGGCATAAAACAATAGCCTTAATTGCAAAATACAATATAGCTACACGTGAAAATGCACGCAGTCGCCTACATTTCCACCGTTCTATGCAAAAACACAACGTGAAAACCCCAAATTGTACGTTTTAAAGAGAACGCGAACGTATAAGAAAGTAAAGCAATCCGTTTTTCGTTCGGCGTGAACGGAACTCTATACTCATCATATTTTTCGAAAATCTGGTTGTGAAAAACAATTCAAGGCGAACAAGGGAAATAGTAGACACCAAATTTCGGGAGAAAACACTTTTCTACGTCCCGTCGCCGTCCTGGTTACTTAAAGTCCCTACTGACTTCCTCTATCCCGGGCAGGGTGAAGTCACAAGGCTCATGCAACTGCTCTTAATGCATATAGACCGTCTCTCCAATGTGGGACATGTTTTTGTGCACGCTGCGCATGTCCGTGGCGCAAACTATTACTCCGAAGCTTTTTACGCTTTTCTTCAAAATTTCAGAAATGTTTTAAATTTTATATATTATATCACGCCGGGCACGAATAACCGTAAAAACGGCGGGGTTGAGTGTAACATAAAACGTAAAAGTAATGCCATTTCCTTACTTCTACTCTAAATTTGACGAAATTTTGGCAGGTTGGTAACAAAGTAAGACTACATTTTTCGGGATAATTGTTTCTGTATTGTGACGTTGTTGTGACGTCATAAGGGATACCTCCTTTTTTGGTGAAAATTAACCTTTGAAACAAGTTTCAAAAATATTACGTCATCAGAAAGCTTTTATGAAATATATTAATTTGCCGAAAATTTGAACTTTCTACGATAAATATATTCAAAGTTATGGACGATTTACTGTTTTTATGACGTCATTATTAGTGACGTCATACTTCAAGGTTAAATCAGATTGCCGACTATAAAAATATTATTAAATAGAATACTATGACTTGTAAGTGTTAGCCAAATGCATTTCATTGATAAAATTCCAAAAACATTGAACTGGCTATTTTCTGAGGGTACACAAATATATTTATGACGTCATAATGACGTATACAAAAAATGGGGCTTCAATTCTAAGCTGTTATACTCAAAAAATCAAAATTCTAAAAAGAACACGTTGTTATTACTAAAGAGATCTATTATTGTGCAAAATATGATGTACCAGTATTTCGAACTGTAAAAGTTAAAACAAGCGACATTTTCATAAATGGTTTTATGCTATTTATTTCCCGCCAACTTTTGGCGGGAAAATTACCAAAATTCAAACTTTAATAACTTTCGTTTACTTCAACCGATCGATATCGGGTTTTCGATTATTTCATTCTCATGAACAAGAGATTTTAAAAAGATATAATAAAACGTTTTTAGAGGTAATAAAAATTTAGAAGAAACCTATTAGAAAGGGATATATGACGTCATAATGATGGCTATATTAGGTTAACTTATCAGACTATGTTTTGTTTACACTCCTTTATACACCTACCAAAATTCATTCTTTTATGTCGAAAACTTTTCAATATATATAAAACCCGCCGTTTTTACGATCATTTGTGCCCGGCGTGATATAGTACATAACATAAGTATATTACAATATTCGCGTCCGAATTGTATAGGATTTACAATGGCTCGCTGAAGCGGCTCACCATTGTAAATCCCATACAATTCGGTCGCTCATATTGTAAATAGTACATATTTTTCTTTTCCTGGGACAACTGGCCTCACTTTGATGCCTGTATGAATAAAGACAACAGACTTCCCTTTAACACCAAGATCTAGATGAGGCTATTAAACTCTGAGCAAATGCGTCTAATGATAATCGCCCAAAGCAGTAGTTTTCAAATTCAAAACTGGACTTTGGAGTTCCAAAATTTCCATGCGTAAATACAAGTTAGAGATATTTAAGAGAAATACAAAATCGTGAGTAATGTCAAGCTTTCTTTATTTATGCAGTACATCACATTATAAACTATGTTTAGTACTCAGGAGAGGATACCTAAATTAATTCGCACCTGTCAATTAAAAACACTTTAGACCAATCAAAATGCAGCAATGTTCTCCGGGAAAATACCGCTACCATCTTGCCCACAAGCTCATCAGAAGGAGATGAAAACACAAACTTGAGATCTTCGCAACGATTTAAGAAATTCAGCCAAAGATAGGAAATCGATAAATCATTCAAAATGTTACGAACACTATCGCCAAACTCAGCGTTTCTCGCCATGTTCGTTTTCATTTTTTTTCGGATTAACGTTTACGGCTTGTTGGCATAGCAACAGTAACTAAGAGGAGACATAGCAACAGTAACTAAGAGGGGAGGAGCGCTGTGGAACTATAAGCCCCTTTCACACGACATTCATTTTGGGACCGGCATTCTTAAATTTAGGACCGCGGGCCGAAGGGCACAGTACTCTCACCGCAAAAAAATCAAGACGGCGCCGATAATTTAGGGCACGGCACTCTTCGTTTACACGGCAAAAACCAAGAGTGCCGGTCCCAAACTTATCGGTTAAGTTAAGAATTATTATGCTTGTCGTGTAATGCTTGTCGTTGAATAGGACGGCATGTCTTAATGTTTTCTACGACGGAGGCTTCCTCGCCAATACTTGGTCTTCCTTTTCTTCATCGTTACGTTATATTAACTCGTATTGTAAAATGGTCACACCCATTCAGTACTCAGTATTGTAGTGCCCTAAAGACCATCAACCCACTTAGTAATATTCCCGATATAGGGAATATACTAATAAGGTATATTGTTTCCTTTGTTTATAAAGCTTTATTAGAATTCCCTATATAGAGAATACTAATGATAACTTATAGAGAATACTAATGAGTGACTAAACGATTAAAAATAACATACGAATATCAAGTCAAACATTTTTCAACGTACTGGGAACTGTTTTAAATTTGTTTCAAATTTTATTTGCTTAACAAACATTTCACTGCCCTCAGAAATGAAAAGAACAACCTGTATTGGTGGCTAGACTACAGAATACCCCGCCACTCATAAGTGACTTCGGTGTAGCCGTCTAACGTCTACGCGTTGACGCGTAGCCACCAACATGGCGTTGCCAGCCACACATTAGCTTATTCGTTCTACTTAGACTTGAACTGTTGAACTTCTATGGTTTTCCTGTGGTAGATCGAGGCGTAGACGCGTATCCGAAATTCTAGGTGCGGCGGGGTATTCTGTATAGTCGCTCCCTGATAGCCTGGCCTTTTGTAACACCGAAATGTTGTGCTTCCATGACCGATGACGAGACCGCTCGCATTTCAAATGATCACTGAGGACCAAGCGACCATATGTATTTTCGGAAGCAATACGGTGCAATTATTCAAAATTCCTTCGTAGGTGTGACCATTTTCTAAGGCGGTTAGTAAATGAACACTCGTGATTTATGGGATTCAGAGTCCATTGATAGAAGGCCACGAGGGTGTTTCTGTCAAATGCTCGGGACTCTAAATCCCATAAATCACGAGTGTTCATTGTTTAACCTTACTTAATTCATATGTACATTCTCGTAGTTATTGTTACCTTTGAACTGATTATACCACAATTCTTAGGTAACCTAGTTTATGTTAACCATTAGTATATTTATGTGCCACTCTGCTAAGAAGAATAAACTCGACAGGAACTATTGCCCCAGTTCCTCAAAGCCCGATTAAACTAATCCAGGAGTAAGTGTACAGTAATTGTTAGTTTCATATGCTAGCTCGTGGAATACCGATTTCGGGATAAAAACCTATCAGTGCTTGACAAGGAACGAGTTGTAATGTTAATTTTCTACTTGTAACCCTAGAGTAGAGAAAGGCAAAATTACCAAGAGAACCAATGATTAACACTAATCGGGCATCGTGGAACTCTGACCCTATCGACCGTGATGCTTTGCACGACTCGGGCGAATTGCGTATGCTATGAAACTCAGAGCATGAAAGCGTAAAAGGAATAGCGATAGACCAGTTCGCGGAAAAAATTACAGACAAATGTATGGAAAATTGAAAACACGATTGCACGCTTCCCAGCACAACTACATCCCTCAAATTTTGATCAGTAAAATGATTATACCTGGCATCTTAAGTTCACAGACATTGAATATTTCAGAAATTCGATTTTACGGAAATTGTTTGGCATCGGATTCCCATACAAACACTTTATTTCGCGCCATGTTTGCACCCCTTTCAAAATGTCGGAACGTGAAGAGAACAACGAAGTGCGCCACGAGACGCAGTCGAGTAACGTAACTGAAGTTCTCTTCACGTTGTGACGTCATTTGTGCATCTATTAGAGGACACGCACGGCAGAATGGAATCTATTTGTTTTATATAATAACCGCAAACTAAACTCTAAGAAAATACCCAATCAAAACGAGTTGAGAAATTGGTTGCGCGCGCTAATAAAATATCAGAGCGCGCGTTTCGTGCTGATTATTATATAATGTCAATCAGTATTGTTTGTAATATTCCCAGAAGATGTACAACAACGGCTACACCCTCACAAAGCATAACGGTTGACAGAGTTTTGACTAGCCGGGAACGCGCCTTAATAGTGACGCAATTCTGTTCATTTGACCAACAGGTACAAACTGCTTGGGCCGGATATTACGATTACAATGTACTGGATCAAAACATGATTATTGGTTGCCATCCCGAGATAACGAATCTAATATTTACTAACGGATTTAGTGGTCATGGAATTCAACAGTCTCCCGCAGTTGGAAGGGCTGTTAGTGAACTGATTCTAGACAATGGGTTCCATACCATTGACCTCTCAAGACTGGGTTATGAGAGAGTTCTCAGGAATGAACCACTCAGGGAAAAAAATATTTTCTAGCCTGAATTCTGACTACTTTTTTCAACTTCCATGTTTACCATTTTCAATCTTTTTGACCGTTTTGAAGCCATGGGATTTTTAAAAAAAATTACTCATTTGAATTATCCAGGTGCATGTAAAATGAAAATTATAACAATACAAACAAACAAATAAAGTCAGCAGTTCATTTTGGGTAAAGTAAATTAAGACATGAATAATTAGTTAGGTTTATAAAGAACTGAAAGTTCCTTTCAAATATACAAACAAGACGCCAGGTTGGCGTTCAACTGGGATACCTGTGGTGTGTGACATCATGTTTATCATATATTTTCTCTTTGAAATCCTTTGGATTGACTTTCATATAGTCTTTTGTGATGGGATGAATACTTTGCAATGTTGGCAGACTCGCCTTTTCTTCCTTTTTCCAATAAAAGTTCAGGCAAAATAAAACCCTCGTAGCTGTGTACGAAAATTGAAATCGAAAATGTTATACGTACAAGTTGTATAACTTATTAGTGAAAACATTCAAAACTTTACACCCACAATAGTAAGTCTGTTAATATCAACAGTGTAGTCCAGAACACTGAAGCAATCTTTCAGTCTCCAAAGGGTTATGTTTGTTTTACCACAGGTAGCCAAAAGCATTACGACGAACGCACTTTAATAATCTATGATAACTTCTAGTATAGTAACACAGTCTAGCCAGCTGACCGGGCTCCTGGAGGTTTTAGCGTGTTGATGTTTTCTAAGTTGTATTTTGAAAAGAAAGGCAATAATATAAGTTAATAATATCAGTTAATTTCTCAAACCGATGAACACAATTATACCTATTGTTGAAAAAGTGCCAAAACTGACGGTCACATGCAGCTCGAGTCATGAATTCGTGTGACGAAAACCAATATGGTCGCCGAAAGAGCATTGATCGAAGCAGGAAAACGGAATAACCAAAAGCTAAGTTATTTGAATGTCTGGTTGTAGTGAGTTTCTGGTCTGAAGAGCCTACGATAGTTGGGCGAGGAAACAGTTGGTTTTTATATCTGAGAACAGAGGAAACTACAGAGAACAGACATGGACAAAATATATTGCTCTTCGACACACCATAGAGTTGTAAGATAAAAAAATGAACAGCCTTTTTCACGGACAAAATTTCTAACTATGTTTGAATACCTGGTCTTACCTCGTTCGGTCGTTTGACTTCGGCCGCTTCTCCTGGCGATAGGTTTTCTCTAAAACATTCCCGTAAACTCGATGGCTTGCTCGCCCAGGTTTTCCCTAAAACAGATTCCCGTAAACTCGATGGTTTGCTTTCCCAACTAAGTGTAGAACTTGAAAAAAAACTAATTTATTTTTAACATTATTTCCTCAAATGCAACCAATACTAAGAGGCAAGACAGAGAGCAACTTTTCGCATGATTCGTCGTGTTCGTTGGGATACCTGTGGCAGTCACTTTTTGGCGCCATTTTCGCACGCGCGACACACACACTTAGCATATTATTACTGCTAAGATTGTAAACAAAGAGAACAAAAAATTGCAACATGGTTGGAAGATAACCAGCTATCACATAATTTAAAAAAAGACTAACGACATATATAATCTTCAGGTCAAAAAAGAAGCAATAATTATTACATATGAGCATAAAAATAAAAGTTGACAATTATCAGCTGGCTAGCGTGGACAACACAAAATTTGGCTAATTTTAGGTGTTATCATAGATCAGCATATAACTTGGAATAAGCATATCAATTATATTGCTAACAAATATCCAAACCAGTAGGTATCTTTTGCAAAGCTCGGCATTTCTTATAAATAGTGCTTCTAACAATAATACATAAAACAGAACTAACTATGGGAAACTTTCAGTAAGAGCAAAAGTTACTTATATATAGAATGTTATCCCCAGTGAAATCAAAGAATTATATACAAAATGGCAATATAAAAAGAAAAATGAAATATACGTACAAAATAATATACCCTGATATGTCGTACGCAAACTAGTCACTTATTGCTGTTATTATTAACATTATTAGTAATGTAATATGAATAATTAGTATGTACATATACTATTTGAACATCTGTAATACAACTGTACTTGCTACGGATATTCACCTATTTCAAAAGGTTTTCCCGGACAACCGACATTCTCAGACCGAAATGGATTGTATCCAACTCTCCACTAAACTACAGTGTAATTCGATAATCGACTCGCAGCAGACCATCACTATTAATACGAACGAATTCAACAGACTTGCAGCTACGACCACAATCCATTGCGGGCTGGGAATGTCACTTGCCGTTTGTCGCTTGAGCTGCTTGACCGCGACATCCCGGTCAATACACATTATAGGTGTATACACATTATTATCCTATAAATATTTTATTTCAGCCAATCAGAGCTCAGCTTTACTATGAAATACAGGGCGGTATTTCATGGTTTTTCTATGAAATACAGAGCGGTATTTCATGGCTAGATCAAGGCCAATCAAAATGCAGGAAATTTCGCGCCCTTTCTTTACCGGCCAATAAAAAGTCACCATTTTGAATACATAATTAGTCTGCAGACGCGCGCGGCCGCCACTCGAAATTTGTGTTTTCCAATTCCGGCGAGAAAATGTGCAGTCTATCGTCCGGTAAGTTACTTTGTTTTCGTGATACATAAATCTTTTCGTAAATTGTTATTTATAGGATAATATGGTAAAGGCGAGTTGTATACCAAAATAATATGAATTTCGAGTGAAATTTTCGCCAGTAGTTCCATAGTAAACCATGAAATAACCAGTAAATATCAAATGTAACTACTGTATTACTATTCAAACTGTAAAAGTTGACGTTCATATCACACCTGATACTCTATGTGATATACATTAATAGGGGGACTGTAGTTAGTAAAGCCTCTATAGGTTTAGTTATTCCTTCTCCTTATTATGTAAAGACCAGTAATCTCTGCTTGATATACTATTGTATTTACGATAAAATTGTACTGATTTACATGATAAGGAAATATAATAATAATAATAATAAAAAAAACTCTGTACCGGCCAAGCAAAATAAATGCACTCGTAGTATTTTCTATGCAAGTAATATAGAGAGTCTCCAAACCAATTTCTATCGTCCAAAGGCCAGAACCAACTTTGTGAAATGTACTATAAAATTCACAATTTAAAACAACTTACCACCCATATAGCTTCAAAACACGATACAAATCTTTTATTCTCTCTTATCAAACATAACTCTGAACTTGTAATGATTTGTAATATATGTTCATGACAACGTGAATATCATCCACTTCCTATTCAATTAGCAGCCTATCAGCCTTAATTTTGGTTAATAGTATTATTGTAACAGGGTTAAGCTATGATCGCCACTGTTCTATGTTGATGTTTATAGTATCATAGTATTATTCATGCAATTGTCCTTTCGCTACTCGTACTCATAAAACGTCTCGTTTTTATCTAGTTGTTCTTGTTATCCTCATTCCTCTTAGTATACATTTATATCTATTAGCACATTTTTATAGTTTCACTGGTACTGACCAATCATGTGCTCTGAATGATACCACGTGATGGCCTCTACGTACTGACCTGGCCTCTCTTTCGACCGCTCCGTAGACTGGAGGGTCGCCAATCTCGTACCCAGACCCCATTTGTTTCTTACTGCGCATGCTCGACGATGAAATAGGGCTCTGGAATTCGGAAGAATCCGATTTTTGTGTATTCTGATTGGCTGTTCTGAACAATGCAATTTCACCGGAAGTCAAACATAGCCTTTTTGGAGTTGGACAAAGGCATTGGGAATTGGGGGTAATCTAAACGCTAAAAACCGTTGGATTTTACCTAAATGGTGCCGCTAAAAATCTTCAGGTTTTCTTAGATATTTGCTTGCATCCTATCGGAAGTTCATATCACTTCACGGATAACACACATGCATCGCACACATTACATGAATTCTCAGAATTCGAAAATCGAACCCAACTGGTATAGCCGAGGGATTTACCGTAACAGATAGGTAATACTACACATTCCCATATTAACAACAATGTTCGAAAGTGCTCTATAGGCAGAAGTGGCATTTTCCAATCTCATAAACTTGTGAACAGGCGCTGATCGCTTAAATATAAGCGTTTGTATGGGAATGCAACGAACTCCAGCCTTCAAGGAGCTAAAATACGAGACTCGTAAGTGAAAATGCCTTGACTTGCTTCTACGTTGTATTCAGTTGCTGTTTGTGTGGTCATCGGGCTCAGGTAAGGCGATTTCAGCGAGTTTCGACCCCCATGAATCTTCGATCTTGTGTACTGTAAATATGTGATGTCTGATCATGAATCCACCGTGCGATATTAAAGAAACACGAGCCTGATGCATGAACATAAAGCCTTAAAATCCAAACTAAAAACGGCAGAAGATGAAAGAGACTCACTAAGGCTTGCCCTGACACTAGTAAGCAAAAGATCACTATCAAATACTGGGCGAACTTCCAAACAAACCAAAACCTAGGCCTTAGGTGCTGAGCGAGAATCGAACCCATTTCTTCTCAGGATGACGTAATGATAAGCATGCGCAGAGTCGCCGGAAGTCCGGGATTCGCGGACTTTCGGATCGGATTCTTCCAGAGCCCTATTTTTTCGTCGAGCATGCGCAGTAAGAAACAAATGGGGTCTGGGTACGAGATTTTAGGGTCGCGGGAAAGAGATCCCAGTAGGTATTGCATGCGCATGTCAGAAATGTAACCAGGCGATCACCGTACAATACAACATTACTGTGCACAGCATTCCAAAGAGTTATAACAGTTTTTTTAACTTTTCAAAATGATGCTTGTACTGGCAAGTAGCCCTCTTATCAGAGGATTTGCCTTTTGTCTGTATCTTTACTTAACGAAAACATAACCAAATGCTGAGATTTTTACGTCTCCGTTGCTACAGCCGCCATGTGCACAGCGGTTTCCAGTTGTTACCATCAAACTGGGTTTTGCACCAATGCCAATAAAACTGTCACTTGTTGTACAGTCGTTTTCATTGTTGCTCACAAAACCGATTCTAACTCTACGATCAGCGTTAAAACCTTCAGCATTGCAATATGATTGTAATGAGGAGCCATAAATAAGTGATTTCCATGCGGGTTTGCCGATTGAGAACGGTTTCTTTGTACCGCTAGCTATGACGTCATACAGTGACGTAGCGTGGTAAGAAATGGCGGCAAATCGCAACTTCGTTCCAACCTTGAGTCCAACGCACAGTAGCTTGAATGACACACCCCAGTAACTTGGTAGTTTGGTTTCGTATTTGTCAAAACCAGTTTTACCTGCTGGGGTTCTGAATGTGTTCTTGTTTGACCAATAAGATGCGTTATAGCGAAACGTCTCCTAATAAAAAATGTATATTGATATATTTAATCCTTGAATTCAGTGTTATGTCAAATGTATACTAGTTAAAGAGATTATGAAAAGAGTATACATTGATGTGGATTGAAGAATAAAACATCAACAGTACCATTGAGCCCAAAGGACCGAAAAAATGTGAAAAGGAAAAGCTGTTTAATGATGAACAGGAGAACGTATCGGTATTTTTCGGCTGAATATCTGTTCGGGTGGAAGGTTGCCTAATGTTGTCGGTATTTCGAAAATGTTTGGCTGAAATTGTCGTAAAATTGTAAGAACGGGACTGTATTATTTCGGAACATAGGCGGAACAAATTTAATTCCTTGGCGTCTAAAATTTTTGTTCCTAGTATTTATAGCGGAGGCGAGAGCAAACATTGATTAACTTCGGTTTCCTTCGCGCAAGACGAGCGACGTGTTTGAAAAAGTGCTGCACTGCGCACTTCGCCTAGTGAAAAAGTGCAGCACCTGCGCACGCACTGTTGAAACCAGCTGCGGACCAAGGTTTCGATATGGGTCGCCTAGTGATAATATAGCAATAACATGACTTTTGGAGGGCATATTGTTTATTTGTGGCCCGCGTAGTGTCGTTTGCACCCTCGCGTATAAAGATCTCTGAACTCATAAAGATCTCTGAACTTGACGATCGCGCGCTTTTGAAATCGTTTCCTCGCGAAATCTGATTGGCCAACATCAATCGCACGATCCATTCTCAGCCAATCAGGAGCAGGGCGGTAAATGTGTTTGCAACCCGCTCGGTTCGTCATCGGCTCGCTGGTTTGAGAGCTTTCGCGAGGCCGGTTTTCTATGTGGCCGCTTCTTTTGATGATAATGTGTTTTTTTCATTTTCGGTTATCTTCTTTTTTCTTCTCAACTTTTTGTATTGATTTCCCTTGATTATACCAGGTATGTTTGTATTTTTATCTTTGTTTTCTTTGTATGATTGATCGTTTTTCGGGTCGTTAACTCAGCAGTTCAGATAATTGGAAGCTCCGCTTTTAGGATTGCCTTATATGTAGTGATTGGTTCGATTAGACGAAATATAACAGGACGAGTTTGGTCGAGCTGAGATGGTCGAGCCATGGTTTGTATTTCGGCGAGACCAAACGAGTCCTGATATTTCGCCGAATCGAAGAATCGTCCTATTACATATTGTCATCCCACTATTCGCTATTAGTATAAACCAACTAGTGGACTATTACAAATCCTGTATTCTGATTGGCTACGCTACTATAGGTCTATTTGTGATAGCCCATGGTAGAGAAAAACCGCACGCATTTTCACGAAATAATTACATTTTTTCAACTTCAATTTGTTTCTTTCTATTATTTTCTACTGTCCGACTAGTTAGTTTATACTAAAACAATTAGACCTCTCGCCCTAGTGGGCTACGAGTTAAATAGCCCATTCGGCTGCGCCTCATGGGCTATTGACTCGTAGCCCATTCGGGCTGCGGGTCTAATTGTTAATTAGCCAAATTAGATTGCACATGCAGTCACTACCAACTACCTTTGGCTGCTTCCCAGGTGCATAGTGTAAATCTTAAGCTTGTTTTCGTTTTGAGATTCAATATTCTTTAACGGCTCGTTATCCGAGGTTTTATCCTTTGTTTTGTGGCACAGTTTCTCCATTTGCGACATGAAAATCTATCGAAAACAACGGTAATTCCTCCATTTTGAGGAATTTACTTCGTCTACATGAAGGAAACATTTAGCGGATCCGTCGCTAAACGCGCGCGTAGAACGACAGCTGTATTGTGGCAGGAAACCTCAACGTCGCAATACAGCTGCAAAATCAATGATGTTCTAATTCGCTCCTCGCTCAACCGTACATAAAACATTTATCATGTAGTAAGCATGATAAACGTATTGGGGTGTGTCAACACGAACCGCGCGCGCCCCTTTGTTACCTATCATAAATTACACTCTATATACATGGTGATAATCTGGAGCATTTGGAGCTCATGAACACTAGTTGACAATAAACAGTGTTTAGTGTAATGTGAAAATCGAGTAAATACAACACTCTGTTTATTCCAGTTTTGCTTTGATATTTTTAACTTTTTAACAATCTAAATGTATTTTATTTCCAACTGTCCGTGATATTATAGAATATCAAGACAGTGTCTTGATATCGCAGAATATCGGACAGTAGATCTGGTTTTTGATTGGCTAATGACGAATAGTGGGATACTAATTAACAAATGCCCTTTTGCAACAAACAGTCACGGTTAGCTCAGTGGTTAAGCTCCGGTCTGTCGTGCAGGAGATCGTGGGTTCAAACCCCGGTCGGACCTGATCGAACTACTAATGGTTAGACCTTCACGGCTTCTCGGATAAGGACGATAAATATCATACGCCATCGGAGACCTCGGTCCATGGAGGGGTTTTAAGCCATATTGAAGTTCTTTGTCCACCTTCGAGTGGTATTTACAGAACAAATCACAAATTACTTCAATGCTGGCTCGTGGCTTTTCGGGAGGGTAAACTATCTTTAAATGTTGAAGTATGGGTATTTGTTACATGTTTATTTAAATTTTGGGATTGTCTTGTATAAATATAAAGTTTCGGCAAGGTTTTGTCATATGCTTTGAATGTCTTATTCAATCTAGGTTATTTCGGTATTTTGGGAAATTTTCAACAGGTATTTAATTGAGTAAGTCAATGACATTTTAAGCATTTTTTGAAAACCTCGTTGGGTGCCACTGGATGACGTGACGTGCTTTTAGTTTAACAAAATGTACTTATCAATTTCAATAGTTTTGATTTTAAATTCAGTCTACATGTATGTCGGTTATATCTCTCTGCCTCAGTTCTGTAAATAAGATATAAAATGTATACATATGATCACTGCAACTTCCAATCGTCCCAACAACTGACCTTTGAGCCGTCTGTTTTCATAGCCAGTGTCCATCCCCCATCGCCACATCCGCTAATACTGGTCATGTGACAGTAGACATCGGTTTGCTGAGAGGCGATCTCAAACGTGTACGCCATGTTTTGTCTGAAGCTGAGATCAAAGAGACTATTACTCGTCCGCTGTTGTGTATTTATTTTAAGGTCGTTAGAACTATTAAGCACCTTGGCTCTTTCGATTCTAGCAAAGAAAGCTTTTCTTCTCCCAAATCGTATTTCTACTCCTCTTCCACGTGATGGCTAGCTTATTTTACAAACATTAAAAAAACATATTCCTCGAGTATACGCAACGTTTTTGATTATGGAGTTCGCAGACTGTAAGATGGATAGTTCGGAGTGCTCAAAAGCGACTTCGAAATCTCGGCAAGTAGTACTAAATAAATTTTACAAAATCTTGCACATTATTGCTATGGATGTATTTGTCATACACCAGGACATTAAAATGGAGAAATCGTTTGATGGTAATCCCGTATTATGCCACCTAACAACAGAAAGAACCTTGCGTGGTACAAAGCATCTAAAATGACTTTTTCGAAATTAGGATCGACATCGTTCACACCCAAGGCACAATTGGCAACTGATGGATGTTAAAACAAGTAATGGGGATTACAAATTAGTGGAAAAACACAGGAATTAGTGTCTTCAAGGGGGTTAGGGATGGGTTGGGGTTAAGGCTAGGAAACATATCCCATGCAGAACATTATAGGATATGAACAAAAACACCTAACCCAAATCCTAACCGACTAACCCTTGACACTACAGTTGAACCTCTCGTACGCGACCACCCTCGGGTCCAGGAAAAGTGGTCGCTTACGAGAGGTGGTCGCATACAAGAGTAGCCACCACAGGAAGCCCAAACTTTAGTATATCGGGTCTCTAGGACAGGGAATATTTTATCATTACAGTTTTTTATTATGGTTTTGTATAGCCTGGAAAACCAGTCGACTCTTATCGCTACCCCACTCGCGAAAGAGACGTCTGGGCAACGAAGCAGAACATTCCATACTGATGACGTAGCAGATAGCCGTTTCACGATGCATAAATTAAGTGCAAGCTCAGAAGACGAATGCGAACAACAGAGTTATAAGTACCGAGGCTGCTCGTTTGTTTAATTTCCCCATTCCTTCATGATCATTTCCCTATTCCCGCACCCTCATTTCTCCAATTCCCCAAGTCCCTCGATAGGCCTTTTACAGGAAACAGTCACCTGCTGACATACTACTTTATTTGTTAACGAATGAATTGAGCTCGTGATCCCCATGGGAAAGGCGTTGCCATGGATGCTGGACGGCAAGCTATCTTTAAACATAGGGCCCCTAAGGGCAACTCGCGGATGGTCAGTCAGCTATTTTGGCATATACTAAAAATCACGTGACCGATGACGTCATCGTTACGTTATCGCCACTAAGTGATTTGTGGGGACCAAATATCATGCATGTCCAAGTTTGAACTGTCTCGCATTAGAAATGAGGGAAATATGGGCATCTACTTAAAATCACTTGACAGATGACGTCATCGTTACGTCATCGTCACTAAGTGATTTGTAGGGACCATTACCATGTCTGTCCAGGTTTGAACTGTCTTGCATTAGAAATGAGGGAGATATGGGCATGTACTTAAAATCACGTGACCGATGAACGTCATCGTTACTTCATCACCAATAAGTAATTGATAGGGACCCACTACCATGTCTGTCCAAGTAGAAATGAGGGCGATATGGACATGTACTTAAAACACGTGACCGATGACGTCATCGTTACTTCATCACCAATAAGTAATTGATAGGAACTCACTACCATGGGTAGTGGGTTCAGGGTTGAGGGGTTGAGCCACCTGCCATTTGCCATTAATATTAAGCGAGTATTATCAGTTAAGGAAATCGCATATCCCATTCACAGCTAGCTAATCACAAACGTCCGTCAATATATCTTTGGAAAATCAAACGTCATTCGGAAAAGTCAACGGCATCCGGAAAGTCAACGGCGTGCCGTCGATCCCGCACAGAAAAAAACTGTATATATTATCTCGCATCCACCTAACCCCAATAACTCGTTCTGCACATGCGTGCAACCACGAATTAAAAACGCTGTCAATCGATTGGAGGTAGAGAATAGCATTTGCAATCAGGTTTTGCTACTAACACTACCGATCTCTCGTACAACACATTTACATAAATGAAGTCGTCGGATATTTTTGCTATTCGCACCAGTCCCTTACAAAGCGAGTATAAATAAGAACTCCACCAAGGTTCGTCGCACAGTTCGCGTCAGAACACCTACAGCCGCGAGAGTCCCGGCAGCTCAACAGAATGTCCCAGGTGGTCAAGATCTTCCACCAGCTGCTCCTCCGACATGAAGCCGTCGCTCAGCCGCCAGAACTAGAGGCAATTTAATCCTTTTTCTCACTATGTGGTTCAGGTTGGTGTGCCTTTTTGTCCTCGTGGTCACTTACGCTTGTGTATGTATTTTGTTTTGGTCTATCATGGTTTGCGTTGCATCACCGTTTTAGTCTCCTTTAATAGTTTCGCCGGTGTATTTGCCTTCGTTGTAATTCAACTTTGGCCTATATTGCTTTATTCCTTCGTTACTACTATATGTATCTGGACCCGGATTTGTGCAGTGCGGTATAAAAGTTCTTGTTATTCAGTCTTCGTTTTTATTCCTTTATTTTGCACGTTCGGCCGCATGTTTTGCCGTTGGCACTTGTGTTGGCATAAGTTTACGTGCTGGCCTCACAAATACGGATTTGTGCAGTGCGGTAGAAATGTTCTTGTTAATTTTCTATTCTTCGTTTTTAGTCCTTTATTTTGCACGTTTGGCATGTTTTGCCGTTGGCACTTGTGTTGGCATAAGTTTACGTGCTGGCCTCACAAATGCGGATTTGTGCAGTGCGGTATAAAAGTTCTTGTTAATTTTCTATTCTTCGTTTTTAGTCCTTTATTTTGCACGTTTGGCATGTTTTGCCGTTGGCACTTGTGTTGGCATAAGTTTACGTGCTGGCCTCACAAATGCGGATTTGTGCAGTGCGGTATAAAAGTTCTTGTTAATTTTCTATTCTTCGTTTTTAGTCCTTTATTTTGCACGTTTGGCATGTTTTGCCGTTGGCACTTGTGTTGGCATAAGTTTACGTGCTGGCCTCACAAATATGGATTTGTGCAGTGCGGTAGAAATGTTCTTGTTAATTTTCTATTCTTCGTTTTTAGTCCTTTATTTTGCACGTTCGGCATGTTTTGCCGTTGGCACTTGTGTTGGCATAAGTTTACGTGCTGGCCTCACAAATACGGATTTGTGCAGTGCGGTAGAAATGTTCTAGTTAATTTTCTATTCTTCGTTTTTAGTCATTTATTTTGCACGTTCGGCATGTTTTGCCGTTGGCACTTGTGTTGGCATTAGTTTACGTGCTGGCCTCACAAATACGGATTTGTGCAGTGCGGTAGAAATGTTCTAGTTAATTTTCTATTCTTCGTTTTTTCCCCTTTATTTTGCACGTTCGGCATGTTTTGCCGTTGGCACTTGTGTTGACATTAGTTTACGTGCTGGCCTCACAAAACGGATTTGTGCAGTGCGGTAGAAATGTTCTAGTTAATATTATATTCTTCATTTAGTCCTTTATGTTTGCACGTTGCATGGCATGTACTGCCGTGAGTTTGGCACGTGTGTTGCCGTGAGCTTCCGTGCTGGCCTCACAAATACAGATTTGTACAATGCCGTAATGTTCTGACTCGTTTTTCTATTTAATTCTTCGCTTTAGTATTCTATTTCTCCACGTTTTGGCATGCTCTGCCGTGAGTTTGGTACTTGTGTTGCCATATCTTTTCCTTTTGGATTTTATATCTATATATTTGCTTTGACATATGGGCACCACTGTTATGCTATGCACTAACGTAGTGTTCGGAAGTTGATACATGGTCGTTATACGGGTTTGCCTCACGGTCAAGCATTCCTACAATATTATTGATGTTCCTCGGTTAGTGCTTTCTCCTGAACGTTCGACTTGTTATTTCTTTGCACACTACCTTTTTAGTATGGGTTTTTGTGAGTTTAGCATGGGTGCTTGTTTCTCGAGTACAAGTGCGTTTTTGTGGAGCATTGTTTCAATTTACATAAGTTATCTTTCTCTGTTCCATTATAACTATATTTGCAGTGCACGTTGTATGTGTAGTTACGACCATTTCGTGCCCGGGCCTAACTTAACATAAGGAGTTTGGGGCTAAGTGTTATTGTCATACGTTTAGCATGTAGTTTGCCATGAGCCTATTTTTTCTCGCTTAACGCTTATACAAGTTTATATTACGCCATTGGTATTACTAGTTGGTTCGCCTTTCATGATTTAGTTTTTATTCCCCATTCATTCGTACGTTTGGCATCAGTTGCCAGAGTAATTCGCGCACACGTGCTCCATTTGTGCTGTGCTGTTTTTATTCGATGGGTTAGTCTTTATGTTCTATTTGTTTTATTTAATTCATTTTGGAGTATACGTATTGTAGCGTTTATGCTGCCTAGTACCCCTCCGCCGACCACCCCTTCCCCATCACCTCCCTACCCCTCCCCCACCCCACCCTATTCCCCATGGCAGCGTGAAAGGGATACTAATTCCCTAGTCGGATTACTGACGCTCATGCTGCCATCCCCTGGGTTTCCCGCGTCCCCACATTCCACTGCAATTAACCCGGCTTGCCTCTGGCCGCTATTCTGGTCTTGCTCCCCAGGGGATGGCACCCTCTCCCCCTTCCCCTTCCCAGTTTCCAGCTTTACTCCCTGCCGGTTTGTCTGTCTTTTACTCTGGATGGTGCCGCCACTGTATTGACCTACAGAATAGACCTGCTAGTTATTAGTTTGTTGGCCGGACATGATGAGTCATGTGGGCTGGCACAATACCCACACCACATCCTATTACTTGATGCTGGCCCAATCCCTACGCCCTGGAGGTACGACTGAGTTGCTTTCCGCTGGGGTACCCTTACCGCTGGCTCCTCTTCTATCTACTCCGACATAACACCTTGAAGAACTACGTCAATGCCTTTCCTTCCCCGGCCTCAAATTCAGTTTAAATTCGTTTATACTCGCATAAACCGCTTATCCCGTATAAGTCTGGGTGTGGTGAGTATGGGAGTTTTGAGTATGGGTGTTTTGAGTATGGGTATTTTGAGTATGGGTGTTCTCCCTAGCTGGCCGGGGGTATGAGTCATGGAGTTCCCTAATCTCGCGCGGGCGACAATGCACATTATTGCACGAGCTGAAAGGGAATGATGCGAATAGGATACTATTCGCACCAGTCCCTTACAAAGCGAGTATAAATAAGAACTCCACCAAGGTTCGTCGCACAGTTCGCGTCAGGATCACTATCGCCTCAAGTGCCGGGATGACGCCTTCCTCCACTATTGCGTTCGATCATTCCCTTTCGCTCCCCTCTTTTCGACCGAGTTCAGTTTTTCCGTCCCTTCCCCCCTCCCTGCTGCTTATTCTGCTCTCCTTCTACCTGAACTCGAGCGACAATGCTCATTCTTATTGCACGAGCTGAAAGGGAATAATGCGAATAGGATACTGTCCAGTACAACCACGTGATTGCATTCCTGCAAAACATCGCCCAGAATGGCTGGACATATCGATATGCACATCTCATTAACTGCCGAAATCACTCACGCGGCAAACTCATTAACTGCTTAGCGGTAGATGCAAATGCCGGGAAAATGGCCGATTCTGCGTAAGGTAGCTTGATAAAAATGGCAGGGGTTGCTTTCTTTTTCGCTTTAGACAAATTATACAATCGGCTTTTTATTACCGAAACACAATTATGTTCAAATCGCTTTGTAAACAAGTTCTACAGGAATTGCGCTTTCAAATGAGATATCATTCAAAATTCTAGGTGTTCTATAATTCGAGATACTGACAAAAGAGTGTTGGGTAGTTTTCTTAACTAACAAGAGTGAAAAATCTCTAAGCGGCAACTTTCACACTAGAGCGGCTTCAAATAAAATGAAAATATCTCGCGGTCATGTTCAAATCGCTTCGTAAACAAGTTTCAAAACAAATTCTACAGGAATGTCGCTTTCAAATGAGATATTCAAAATTCTAGATTTCGAGATACTGACAAAAAAGTGATTGGCCCGAGTATTGCGTAGTTTTCTTTACTAACAAGAGTAAAAAATATCTAAGCGCGGCAACTTTCAGACAGGGCGCTTGAAGATAGTTGAAGTCAAAACTCTCATGGCTCAACTCTCATCGACTCTCAGGTCCGTCAGTGTGTATGAGTAAACTTTTAAGTTGATTATCACTAATAATTACTTTGCCGCGAACTAAAAAAAACGGCTTTCACACATTTAAGTGCAGAGGGATTTAGAGCTCCCAGAACAGTTAAATGTTTGCCAATCATAAGGCGAATTTCAAACCTCATGAATTACAAATTACACGAGCTAATGTATTCCAAAAACTAATGAGTGTCCATCGTACAATGGCCTTTCTGGGCGATGGGCCCATTCCCTCGTTCCTCCCATTGCCTTGTTCCTCCCATTCTTCCCATTCCTACACTTACCATTCTAACAATTCTCCCATTCCCCAAATTCCTCCATTCATCCATTCATCCATTCATCCATTCCCCCTATTCCCCTATTCTCCAATTCCTCCTATTCCCCAATTCCTCCATTCTACCTATTCCCCAATTCCTCCAATTCCCCCATTCTCCCATTCCTTAAATTCCTCCATTCTCCCATTCCTTCAAAGTCTCAATTCCCCGCTAGAACTCATCATAAATTCACCTATCTACGTTGTGTAGAGAAGATACGTGTTGTTTTCAGAAGTACTGTAATAAACTACAGAGTTTAGAATCGCAATGTTTCGTGATTTGATACAACCACATTCTCTAACTGGAACCATACTTTATTTCCCCTGGGAGTTCTAGCCTACTGTATGTACATATCTTTCAAGTTGCTAGAGCAGATTTTATATCAGTGGTACAAACTACGGTACGGTACTGTACGGCGTACCGTGACATTGAAATGGGTTCCCTACTTTTTTTCTTTCTTTCTGACCATGACCTAATCAAATTACAGAGTTACGGTACAGAGTACAGTAAGTTACAGTACGGTTAAGGTGGCACAAACTACGGCATACGTGTCCGTAGCCTTACTCATACGAAATCTGCCCTACGTACGTTGTTTGTCATTGTTTACAATAAATACCTCGTATTGATGTGGATGTCGTTACATGATGCGATCGACACTATGAAGCAAAACAATATGTTAAATGAAGCAGTCGGAGTATTCCTTACTACGGGTCACGCAATTCACCGAACGGAAAAACGGTATATACTTCATGGTAGTGTTTCGTTCCATCTCAGAGGCGTTATGGCATGGGTCTCCAATATGGCCGCCGCAAATCAAGAGGGGGTGGTCTGTATCTTTGTGCTTATGAGATATGGTCTTGACACTTTCACAGATTTACCTTAACACATTTTTGTGACTGTTTCCATGGAAACGTGTAATGTGACCTTTGAACTTTAATTTTAAGGAAAATTGGAAAAAGCCTCCTGGAGGTCGGTAAAAGTTGTTGATATAGTATATATTTTCATGCAAACGAATCAAGGTTAGGTCACACTTCGGTGCTCCAATTTGAAAAGTTTGTTATTATTGGAATGTTTGTTAATTCGGTGGAAACTTGAGGATATCAAATTTCACACTTGCCTTAAATTGCCTTCTCCTTAAAATAACCAACTTTTCGAATTGGAGCATGAACGTGTGCACTAACCTTGATTCGTTTGCATGAAAATATCTACTATATTAATAACTTTTACCGACCTCCAGGAGGCTTTTCCCAATTTTCCTTAAACTTAGAGTTCAAAGGTCACATAACACGTTTCCATGTAAACTGCCACAACAAGGCATTAAGGTTGTGACTCTATGGAATCTGTAAAAGTTGCCGAGACTATATCTAACACGCACGAAGAGATAGACCACCCCCTCTTGATTTGCAGCGGCCATATTGGAATAGTTTGAGACCCATGCCTTTTAAATGCCCCTGAGATATAGTCTCCCTGCATAATCTCTTAAAACAGTAAAGAAAATTATTATGCAGGGAGACTATATGGAACGAAACACTACTATGAAGTATATACCGGAAAAACGATGGCGGCCTGAATTTGTACCCACAATTCCTTGCGCGCGAAAAACTTTAAATCCGTTATGAAGGTTTGGAATCTTTAAAACAAGACAATGTTAGATAAGATAACGGATGATGTTTACTTGTTATTTGGACTTTGTTACGTTCGCAAGGAATTGTGGTCAACTGTTAGCCGTCATCTTTTTCCATACATCGCTTTATGATGAAAAAAAAATTTAAGAAAGGGGGAAAGATCAACAGGGGATAAAATAAAGATCAGGAAGTTTGTCGTGCTTAATTGTGTAATTTCTGAGAGATGTTTAGTTGCAAACAGCCGCGAATATTGTTTTAAGCAGCAGCAGAATTATCTGCTGCTGAGTTCACCTCGATTTGTCCGAGAAAAAACACAAAGAAAATCCGGCTAAATGTGTAACAAATTCTTCAACTTGTCAAATGTAATACTAGGGATTGTTTACTTGCCATCATCCAGACCAGGACAATCTGGCGCATGTTCAACATTTTTCGAAACCATTGCCAGAAATCTGGGACATGAGCCAGCGGTTTCCTCAGGCTCGGATATTACCGCGCCCGCGGTATAATGTTAGCGGTCAAGCGCCATAAAACAACACGACAGAGAGCTAGAGGGCCAGGAGTAAGGCACAGGTATCTCGAGATTTGTTCTTTATTTAAAGCCAAAGCTTTCTTTATTAAAACACTAAAACATTGTGGTACAAAGAAATAAAAGCAAAAGAATAAGGGCGGAAACTCAAAGGTCTCTGTTCTCACAGAAATGCACGAACAACCTCGCTGACTTACCGAAGTTTCTACACCTAAAGACATCGAAAGTATACCCTTCTAGCTATCGGACTCCCTGTGTTTATTCCCACAATGCACTTAGAACCCATGTAAACAAGAACATAGGCACCCAATGGTGAACTCGTGGATGTAGTGACGAAGTTAGTGGATTGCTAAGAAAAGCCTTCATCTGAAAAGTATATATACAACACTGGTCCATTATGCTTGGAATGAACAGGAGCCATGTAATCTTTAATTTTGTTGTTAGTAGTGAAGTTCGTATTGCCATTTAACTTTCATGCTATTTGGTGTAACAATGATATGTACTGTTGATGATGTGACAACTTTCAGGATAGGTAATGAAAGTTACATGTACCTAGATATCATCCAAACTTCAGAGCTGAAATAAAGCTTACGCGTTCTTCAGAACAAATTAGATGACTGATCCATTTTAAAAACTGGTTGCAGGGGCCCGTTTCTCGAAAGCCCCGATAACTTACCGGACCCGGTAATACCGTTAAAAATGCTAAAAACTTATTGCTTACCGGGCCCGGTAAGTTATCAAGTTATCGGGGCTTTCGAGAAACGGGGACCCTGGCCGTAGCTAGCAGGGAGACAAGCGGGGTATCTGCCCCACCCCGCCCCCCCCCCAAAAATAACCTAGTGAAGAATAATAGGTTACCGGATACCTTCAGGGTGCGTTTCCAGTCTAAATTACGTAGCGCCTCGAGGAAACATCGTACATGAATCATCCATGTATCATTTTAAAGCTTATAAAATTGGCTACAAGAATACATAAAAAGTTTTGAGTTCTTTGAAAATCTCGAATTTTCCGCTATCCCGTTTCTCCGATCTAGTGAGATGGCTTTCAGCTCCGACTCCGAAAATATTTTAAAGTTTTAAAATCTGTTTGCTTTGTCGCATTTCAGAGGAGTCGTATTACAAAAGGGTGTCGAGGGATTTCAAAATTCGATTTAGTTCAAACGTTATCATGCTCTAAGTGAAAAGGCGAAAACATAGTCCGAGTAGATATGAGAGGCTCTCTTTTTAGAATTTCCCAATTCCCCGACACTGTTTTGCAGCTGCGATATCAATTGACTTTTTGTGAAAATTTCACACAAATTGAATAAATTCCTCATGTAGCGAGCTCTTGGCCAATCATTTCTCATCAATGTCGATTTCCGATCAAAGCTACGCGCCGCATTGAGAAAATGTTAATATAGCCGGTTGTTCTAGTTCTCTTGTGTGACTTGGAAAATGGGAAAGACAAAATGACCTCCAGGGACAAAGCCAAGGTGAACACCTAGAGACGCCTTGAATGCCAGCATAGTTAGTAGAGGAGACAGCGATTTGCAGGCGCCTGAAACAGCGCGGCAATCGTTTCAAGCGATTCAGAGTCACCGTCAGACTTTACGTTTCCATCTAAGCTTTCTTTGCCCGGGTTTCTTGGAAACAAATATTCTCTCGGCCGGCTCCTATCAGTATCTATTTATGTTCAGATGTGGACCACTCGGCACTCTGTCTAAAAGTGAAAATACAAACCCTTGTCGGGTTTTGCGAGGACTTCTATTTAGCTATTTGGCTCGTAGTCGTATGCATTGTTTGGCCATGTTTTGCTTTTCTTTTTTCTTTGTTTTCCAAGCTAAGGGTATCCTGCTTGCTTTTTGGAAGATAAGACCAACAACCGATGGAATTATGGAATCGTGTGTGGAAAAACCTTTCTCAATAAACGTAAACATGAATTTAATATGCGCTAGCCTTTTCCCACACCGTCGTTATGCACTAGTCAAAGTAAACCCCCACCCCCCCCCCCCCCCCCCCCCAACCCGGGACAGGGTGCGGCAAATGTGGGGCAAGCGATCGCTTTTGACATGGTAGAGTGCCCCAGAGGGTGGGGGAAAATCGGTTATTTGATGCCCCACTATGGAGTGTGGGGGAACTGTGGGGCCAACGTGGGGCAAAATGTGGCGGGGAATTGTTCATAGAAGACAGTCCAGGCCACTGCAGACTTCTCTGTTCTACTTCCGTTTATAGTTCAGGACGAATTTCAGCAATACTGTCACGTTGTTTGGCTTCTTCTGTGTTCAATCTCATTAGTACATGTAGATCAAGATCCTATTGAGCAATAAAAGACAACCCAGACCACTGCAAGCTAAAATGTGTGAAGTTTGTAAAACAAAAATGACATATTTTTAGTGATTTGTCCCCTGGGGTGGGGGCATTTGCCTGCATTTACTGCCCACAATTGCCGCAATAGGTGGGGCATTTTCTGTTTTTTTGCTTTCCCTGTGAGGCAAAATCCCCACTAATCCCCACCCTATCCCGGGTTTGGGGGGGGGGGGGGGTTACTTTGACTAGTGCATTACGGGCGAGTGAGCACTTGTCATGTGTTTATTGATCTGCTGTCAATCAAACAGAACATTTTACTTCCGGTTAAAAACTTCTTTTTGGTATTTCTCCGTTAATATAATATTATTTGAACGGAGCTTTTGGTATATGATAAACTACTTCTAAAACTACATTTTTGTGCGAAAAAAAAATATTCCCATCTTTTTCGTTTTGAAGGTATCCGGTAACCTTATCCATTTGGGGAGTTTTATATACGTTTTACGCATGTAACCTATCTGAAATAGCTGAAAATGGCATTTCAGAGCTTCTATATTTCAAAATAAAATTAAAAACCTATAATGCTATACGTTTGTTCCTGGGCCGTTCCCTGAGTTGGCAGAACGCCCAGTAATATATAAACTGATCGACATCTTGAGATTGTAACACCTAATTACCGCGAGAAAGGTCTCATTTCGTTGGTAGAAGGCCCAGTAAAATATAAAGTGACCGACATCTTAGAATTACCGTGGGAAAGGTCTCATTTCATTGACGGTGATCTTACACGTGTGTACTTCGGATCGGAATGATCTCGGAAAGCAACCATATAATTTCACGAAGAACACACACTCGATCGAATACTTGTAAATAAGAGTAAACAGATTCTAATTCTACTTTATAATTGAGGTACAATTTTAAACTATACATTTATATTTGTGATTTATTACACTCGCCAGTATTTTATTCTGCCTTCGATACCCATCCCCTTCAAGAATCAGGGCCGTAGCGCCCTTAGGGGCCGGGGGGGCTCGTGCCCCCCCAAATGTTTTCCAAAAACAAACAAACAAGGTACCTGGCCCCCTCGGAAACCCAGGGGTTAGGTTGCGAAATGACTTTGTGCCCCCCCAGTTTTTCAGGGCATGCTACGGCCCTGAGAACTGTTCAACGCTAGACTTCGGCGCGAGACATGAGACATGTTTGCGAGTCAAGTGGCGAAATATTCCCGGGAAACCAAACCTTTTGTGCAATACAGAACCTTGTAAACAAGTCCATCATTTCATAAAGTAAATTTTTCTGCCATCACAGTGTGTAGGCTCCGTGTAAAACACTTCTGCAGCTCTGAATGCCACTCGCCCGACAGCTCACAGTGCCTCAAACTCGTCCCCGAGGCTTCCTCGCTCGTATTCCGAACAGCATACGACTTGATATTGATTGATTTTTTGCTAACGGCTAGCTAGATAGCCATCATTAATTCGCCCACCTCACGCAAAAACTCGTTCCTGCGCATGCGCGCATCCACGAGTTAAAAATGGCGGATGGTGAATGTGTAGCGGAGTTTGTTGCCTCGTTTTCTTTCCATCTATGACTCAAAACTAGATCTCAACATGGCGTCTTTACCATTTAATTGTATCCAAAGTTCAGAGCCTTCGGGAAGAAAATGGAATTGCGATATTACATATAGTACCGGCGATTAGAACGCATTAAACAGTGTTTTACTGACATCGAGTAGAGAACTTCTGCTGTAGCAAAGCCTACTACCTCAAACTGACCATTAACTGCGTAGGGTTTGGACGATCTTACAGGAAATGTATGGGAAATCTGGTAGCTTCAAGGTGAAGAAAACAAACTGCTCGGGAAGAAAATGTGGTCTTCGTTGTAGATCGGTAATAAGGTGAGTGCAACGTTTGATCGATACCTTAATAATTTCGAGTCGAGCACTGAGTATGTTAAACCTCTGAAGGCTACAATTCTTTCCCATACATTTTCTTATACAAAACGGCACCAATTTTGTATTATTTTATGCAGTAAAACGCATGCGCGGCGGCAATCTTGTCCCAGATTTCTGGCAATGCACTGTTTTGGTTCCGTGTTGACTTGAATGATGAACAGACGGTTTTCAAATTTAGCCGACGTTCCTTGCCGTGCTGAACGGAAAGCTCCCATAGTTTGGAGTTCTAAAGACTCTCTTGGAATTCGCTTCCTTTCATGATATTTGTTGTGAAGCCTTGGTTTGTGAACTGTCTGTAAATGATTCGCTGGAATAAAGTCAGTGACATAATTTTCTCTTGAAATTGTTTTTTGAAGAACCGACTTAAAGTAGCAGGTTCAGCTAATTAAAATTTAAGGTATGTTTTACTAGCTTGTCAGTTCGATTTTAAAACGTTTTCAGGTGCGTGAGTTTGGGTTGTCATTTGTCTTGGCTTTGGACTTTTGGTGTGTTTTGGCTGATGTTCAGAAACGTCGCAAAATACAACTGTCTTTCTTGTCTTTGACTTTGTCAAGCCTTTCTCTGTGTTTTATAAAACATTGCTTTTTGGCAATAGGTTTTGCAATGTTATTTAATATCTTCTAATGTTACTTTTTGTGTTATACCCCGAGTCAAAAACGTATTTTTTCGTTGCATTTTTCACAGAACGTTTCGTGTGGAAACAAACTCAATCAACTACCGTTGAAGAACCAATCAGATTTCTTCATTTGCCACGAATCCAGTTTGCCATATAAGTTATGATACTCTTTGAAGAACTCACTCGTAGGATCTTCATCCTACTATGTGGTTACCTAAACAATTTGTTTTTACCTGAATATTTGATGTGCGATGAAATAAAATAATAATAGATTTGATTCTTAAATGAAATTAAATGTTTTTGAGCTTTAAGAGGGACCAATGTTATGCTCATGATACTCAGCTGTACAGAAACGCTGGTATGTAATCAACTAAAGTCGATTGAGGTATGCTAACCGCCGTGGAAAGCGAGTAGCAGCTGACGTTTCGAGCGTCAGCTCTTCGTCAGAGCAAAAAAGGAAACGCTCTGACGAATGTACAGAAACGCTTTTACTTCAGAAATAAAAGTATTGCCTCCGCTCCTCCCCCGTCCCCCCCTTCCACAATGTTGGGTCCACGGTCACGATCCTGTATTCGGTGATGACAAACTGCATTGTATATAAAGCAAAACAATACCCCCTCACCTTAGCGCCCATAGAAGCTAATGGCTTCTGGAGCATGTACTGAAAATTATCAAGGGTTTTGTCCGAGATTGTTCCCTGCTAGCAGAGGTTCCTTTTCCTCCCTTTCTTTTGTACCTCTGCCCCCAGTTGCACAATTGTTTGTTGTGCAAGCGTCAGCGTTACTAAGCGACACGAAAACACTTTTGCCACGCTTGGACTGGTTGACCAGTGAGAAGAAAGTGTTCCCACGCTAATTAGTATGCAAACTAATAATTGACGTCGGCAAGTGCGCGATGCTCAAATTTAAATCACCAAATATTTTACACTAGCATGCGTAGTATATATTTTTATAATTTATTCGTCCATGGCCGTGGACGGCGGTTAGATCAAACGATATTGCGACTGGGTTTCTCCCCCCACCCCCACCCCAACCACTTCGCGAAGCGATTACAAAAGAAAGTAAGGGACCCCTGCTATCAGGGTACCGAGATTGTAGCTTTCAAACCTGATCATTATGTAAAATAAACTGTTGTGAATTGAACGCTCTAAGTTCAGAAATGCAAGCTTCCATGGCACAATGTTTCCACACAGGGAACCCAAGCAGGAAGCCCACATGTACTCCGATCAGAAGCCTCACGAAGGCCGGCACACTAGCCAAGTGAAATACCTACATGATTTCCAGTTTTCGCAATGATCTCCATCGTTGTACGAACTGCACTGGCATCGGTATCCTCGCGCACTGCATTCTGGTACACACGTGGCTCCATTCTTACATGAGCAAGCATCTCCATACGATCCCTTAACGTGAACAAAGATAATATAGAACAATAAATTAAATATGTATTGTATTTTATTGATTCGCCACTAATAAAATTTACAAAGTAAATAATACAAAGTAAAATATACAATAGGGTTAGTGGCGAGGAAGCCTAAAAATAAACCATTAAGAGCTTATGTGAATTTAGGCTTCCTCTTAAAACTAACAGCAAGTGGATAGATGTAATCGAGTAACTATGACGAACTAGCGTTTTTTTTTTTCGTTTTTTTTTTTGCGCTACATATATTCTTAATAATAACTATAATCATGATTAATATTTACGACAGAGATAAGATTTTAAATTTACTTTGAAAAGAGAACGGGAGGCGGAGTTAATAAGTTCAATATCAAGTAAATTAAATAACTTTGGACCTTGAAAGTATTCAGAAAACTGCCTTATGTTGGTTTTGCATAAGGGAGTGCGAAAAGCTGGAACATTTCTAGTGTTGTAAGTATGGACTTGATTATTTGTTAAAACTGAACATGTTGTTGAATTTGATTGGCAAAAGACCATTTTTGTAGGAGTACATAAATTGTCCCATCTGTAACAAAAGAATCTCATGGAATTTAATTATGTTTAGTTATTTGAAAATAGGATCAGTGTGAGCATCAAATTTAGTTTTCATTAGGATTCTAATGACACGTTTTTGAAGTAGTACTATACGACGTAGATTGGATGGGTAAGTAGAGGCCCAGACTAAATTACAATATTGAAGGTAAGGATAAGGTGAGGCTGGGGGAAGTTAATAGTTTGTGCGTATGATTTTATAACTATTACTATATAAAATGGATTTTTCACAAATGATTCTGATCTTTGCAAACGTCAGAACTTTCCATTCCACTATTTTATTCAGCAATTTCACGAGTTATCCAGAAAGCAAGTCTTACTTGGGGATCGGAATATTATCAAATGTGCCTGTTCCAAGCTATTATATTGTTTACAGATGTTCTTGGTTGTTGAAACATGCAGATATGACTAAGGAGACTTGTGACCAAGAGCCCATGTGACTATATTTCCAAAACATTTTGTCTCAACGTGTTCCCAATGTGAAACGCGTTGCCATGGATACTGGATGGCAAGCTATCTTTAAAAGCGCTGTTTTAGAAAGATCGACAATCGATTGGAGGTGGAAAATAAAATAAAATAAAATAAAATAAACAGGTTTAGATAATGACGCTACCGACTCGTACAAGTGCCATTAAATGTATGAATTAATATTTTTTTGCCACCCTGTACAATCACGTGATTGCATTCCTGCAAAAGGACCATTGGCACATGTACTTGGATCATGAGGTCATTTAGGAAACGCGTCTTTCATTAAACTCCGTAACTCAAAAACACCCTACATTGAAGTCAAAATGTTCAAGACCTTAAAATGAACAATTCATAACTCTCGCCGATCGTTTCTCTCGACCCGGCATTACAGTTGACGTTACGTCCTGTATGTCGATCAATAAAACTTGATGTTAGCACTTTATCAATGCCAGAAATGGAAAGAGCAAGCCAAAAATAGTAACCAACGAAAATGTTGGATTCCTATCTTGAAAATTGAAGTGATGGTGATTGTTTATTTCTTGACAATGAGAACTAGGATTTCAAAAACTCCTGCTCAGCGCATGATAGGACTGAACTTTGTGTTAGTCTTTCTATTTTTGGCATTGACAAAATGTTAAAATAAAGTTCTTTATTGACTGACGTCACTGTAATTGGTCATTTTACAACAACCGCCAATTTTCTCGCAGCTGAGATCGTGATTAAAATCTCTTATTCAGGATATTTACATAACGTTCTTAAGTAGAAACAAACAGTTTAGAGTAGCTTAGGTATTCGTTTATAGAGTTCGGGAAAGCATATAATATAAAGACGTGTTTATGTTTTGGACTTTTCGATCGAAGGTAGTTTGGGCACTCTCGTTTGAAACTAATGTACAAAACAAATCGCATACATTTTCCGTTGTCTGTACTCTTATTGATCATAGAAATTACGCAATAAAATGTTCAAAACTTTGCAATGAAACGACTCGCCACGCCAGTTGTTCTACTTACGTTTTGAACATTTTATGACATTTTATTTCTATGATCAATAAGAGTACGGACAATGGAAAAATGTCTATATGCGATTTATTAAATAGCCTCTAGCTCAAACAAAAATATCAAGAATTTTAGAGGTTTCTCGAGAATCCTCAAGAAATACCTAGAATTCCCAAGTTTAATGTTGAAATTTTGAGAGACTAAGAAATTCCTAGAAAATCTCGGGAACGAATTAAAACTGACTGATCATCTTACTAATGATCATGTCTTGAGAACTATGCTAGGAGACCATGCTACAATAATAAATGCTATAGTTTCTATATATATTATTACTTAATAAATTATCATAATTAACGTAAATATTACCGTAGGGTAGTAGTTCACGTATCCCGATCTGATCTCTTTGGCTGCCAATGTATGGTTACTAAGTTCGCAAAGGTGCCTGGGATTGCAAACCGTCTGGTAATTTGTTGACTGGCATTCAGGTTCTGACAAACACGCGAACATACACTCCATAGAATTTGACACTGATACCGTCTTGATGATATAATCTGTTATTGTGCAACCTGAGAATGATAAAAATATATATATTTGTTGAGTATATACCATAGCAGTAAATATCACTTTTTGCGCGCTCTGATTGACTATATTCAATACTTATGGTAACAATACAATGTTGGAAATACAGCCGCCATTTTTCCATGGTTTTTCATTTCCATAATATGGAATAGGTTGATTTTCCTCAGTCTATAATATTAATGTATTTATATGTGCTAACTTAAGCATAGCACTTAGTGTTATGTCCTAGCACTCGAGGTATCTTCATTGTATTGTGATCCCTCGAGACATTTGTATAAGGCTATCTTCATTGTATTGTGATCCCTCGAGAGTTTTGTATAAGGCTATCTTCAATGTATTGTGATCCCTCGAGAGTTTTGTATAAGGCTATCTTCAATGTATTGTGATCCCTCGAGAGTTTTGTATAAGGCTATCTTCATTGTATTGTAATCCCTCGAGAGTTTTGTATAAGGCTATCTTCATTGTATTGTAATCCCTAGAGAGTTTTGTATAAGGCTATCTTCATTGTATTGTAATCCCTCGAGAGTTTTGTATAAGGCTACCTTCATTGTATTGTAATCCCTCGAGAGTTTTGTATAAGGCTACCTTCATTGAAATGTAATCCCTGGAGACGTTTCTTTATGATTATCCTCATTGTATTGTAATCGGTCGATACTGTTTTGCATATCAACAACAATGCTGCTGGTCCTATCACTAGGGCTGTCTTCATTGTATTGTAATCCCTCGAGACTGTTTTGCATATCAACAACAATGCTGCTGGTCCTATCACTAGGGCTGTCTTCATTGTATTGCAATCCCTCGAGACTGTTTTGCATATCGACAACAATGCTGCTCGTTCTAGTACTAGGGTTATCTTCATTGTATTTGACAAAATAATGTGATAGTACGCGCGTTCTGATTGGCTGATAGCCATGTTTTCATTAGCCTGTGAAAACATGAAAATGACGTCACACCATAAGACGAGCACCGTAAGTGCTTCTTTTATCAAAATAATTATTTTATAAAAGAAATGAAACAGATTTTCCGTGTTTGCACAGGCTCATGCAAACCTCGGTAAGTTTGGGAGAATTCTCGAGCAGGAGTAATCCCTCGAGGATGTTTTGCATATCGACAACAATTAATGCTGCTGGACCTAGAACAAGGGCTATCTTCATTGTATTGTAATTCTTCCAGGCTGTTTTGTATATCGACAACAATGCTGTTTGAATGTCCTAGCACTGCATGGGCTATCTTCATTGTACTGTAATCTTCATGTAAACAACCCCTTAGCTTCTCTGAATTTCTAACGGGACCTGAAATAACCATAGGGACCATAGGGGCTGATCAAAGCCAGGACACGGCACAGATCGAATTGGAATTTAGCGTGTTGGTTTTTGTGGAGAGAGGAGAACCAGAGGACCCGGAGAAAAACCCTCGGAGCAAGAGTGAGATACCAACAAATTCAACTCACATATGGCGCCGCGTCCGGGGATCGAACCTGGGCCATAGAGGTGAGAGGCGAAGCGCTTACCTGGCACCCCAGCTCCCCTTCAGTGTGGTGTACTCCTTCTTTGGAATAGTTTGGTTTCGTTACACTGTCTTTAAAGTGCCGCTACGACGAAGTGACCATTTCTTTTGGCACATGCATTTTTGTCTTCTAACAGGACAAGCAGTGGCGGAAATATCCAAATAAGTGAAAATGTTTCCCAAAGAACCAAATTAGACAATGAATTTTGCGGAGCGTTTACCGTCAATATTACGTCCACCATTACTGATAGATCAAGTGCGTACCAAATAGTTCGCGATTTACGTCCCGCTCCTTTAAAAGACATATTTCTGCAAAAATAGTAAAAATATACTTTACTTGTAAGTTCGCGCGAAGGTTTGTGTGAAAAGTAGCTCTGTACTGAACAGGAATGATTCGCGTAATGGCGGACATTAAACTCTATATTCGAACTCAAAAAAATAAGACTTCCCGTCGTCATATCGAAACTGGTTAGACTCGTCCCAGTCTCGTACCCAGACCTCATTTGTTTCTTATTGCGCATGCTCAACGAAAATAATCCGATTTTTGTGTATTCTGATTGGCTGATCTGAACGATGCAATTTCACCGGAAGTCAAACATAAAGCCTTTTGGGTCGGTTGAGAATTGAACCTGGAGTGTGGCTCCGAAGGGTTTTGCCTTCTCCTCCAAAATCGCTAAGATTTGGCGTTTCAGGCCACTGACATGAATGACAAAACACCAGGCAAGATAAATTCATGTCTATTTCGTATTCGAATATTCGTGTTCTTCGCGATATTTCGCCACATTTCAAATGGTAATCCTCATACATTTCCTATAAATGTAACGTTGTGTGGGCTCCCTGTGTTACGTATGAAGTGTCAGAGCAAATTATTTGCGTGAAAATAGAGGAATGCGAATATACAATATATTTTGACGAAATTGCGTGAGATTCCATTTTATAAACAATTTTTTTTCTTAGGATCTGGTTGACACACTTAATTCGGAGACCCAAAAAGGATATGATTTTCAAAGTCTCTGCCATTTGGTAATGCATACTTAAGTTTTAAAACCCATACTCTGTACTAAAACGAATATATTTTAAAAGTAAAAAATAAACTATGAATAATTAATGAATATCAGCAGCACATATATTCTTTACTAAACATTCGAGACATTTGCGAACCACTACGTAAGAAACGGCTGTTTTTAAATAGTTTAGTGTCAGTTTCATAAAGTGGGAAGAAATCCAATCGAGGAAGACGAAAATACAATATATTTTGACGACATATAGCGAGGGAGTCAAAGGGGCTAGAAGTTTCTTATATCTTTTTCTTTGAATATGGTTGATACACTTAAAAAGGGTAAGGATTTTAAGGCCCTGTTTGGTAATGATTAATATTTAAAATCCATACTCAGTACTAAAACAAATCTAATTTAAATGAAAACTAAACAATGTGAATAATCAGCAGCACATATATTCTAAACTCAACATTCGAGAAATTTGCGAACCTTTATAGGTAAGAAAGATGTTTAGTCTAGCGCCAGTTTCATAAAGTGCTCTACATAAATGGGAACGTGAATTGACACATTTCCACAACTATCTTTTAAAAGTATAATATAATTAGAAATATTTTAATTGGAAAAATCCTTGTGCAAGAAGCCATGAATATGCGGCACGAATTGGCCAACTATCACTCTGAATTTCTAACGGACCTGAAAAACCATTGGGGCTGACAAAAGGACAGCAACCAGGACGTCGACGGCAGTGACGACGGGACGTAGAAAACAATTTCCCCTTGTTCGCCTTGAATTGTTTTTTTACAGCCAGATTTTCGAAAAAATTAATGACTAAAGAGGTTCCGTTCACGCCGAACTAAAAATGATTTGATTTACTTTCTTACGTTCGCGTTGTCTTTAAAACGTACAATTTTGGGTTTTCGTGTTGTGTTTTTGCAGAGAACGGTGAAAATGTAGGCGACTGCGTGCCTTTTCACGTGCAGTTATTGTATTTTGTAATTATGACTATTGTTTTATGCCGTCGTCCTGGACGTTGCCGTCGTGGTTGCTTAAGGTCCCTAATCACTGACGCCGGACATTCAGGCCGGCCGATTCAAACGTCGAACTTTTCATGCGTCAAACCTAATTAGATCTAAAAAAAGTCGCTTAATTATATTTTGTTTGATTTGCGGTTGGTGCATGGATTGGAAAGTCGGGCCTCAGTCGTTAAGGCCCATTCAAACGTCGAACTTTTCATGCGCCGAACGCAATTGAAACAAAAGATAATTAGCCGGCTTCTTTTGATCTAATTATGTTCGGCGCATGAAAAGTTCGACGTTTGAATCGGGCCTAATAAACAGAGTGGAAATGATGATTTCACTGGAAACATAATAGACCTTTCCATAGTTACATAGAAATGCCTTGGAAATATTCTAGAAAAAGTTGGATTTAAATTTCCCTAGTTTTTCTCCATTTCTATAGTATGGAAACTGTGAAAATTATTATGGAAATATGCTGGAAATGTTGTAGAAATCAGTACGGATTTCCATTCTGTGAACGAAGTCCAGTTTATTCCCGTATTTTGCGAGATATTATCGATCTTAGCTCAGAGCAGATCATGAACCTTAGCCAGTTGATATTTCATATAGAGCACATAGATAGACCATATTCCGCAATGAGACTGATATGTATATGGAATATTTAGTCTCTACAAATCACTGGTTCAGGTATATATTTGCACAGAGAGATAATACAAACGCTTGCTGACCAGTATGATATTCAAGACCCATTTAGTATATTACAGTGGCTAAAGAAAACCCGATATAAGCGATTTGTAGTGATCATGCTTATTCCGGAATATATAGTCAATCGAACTGTTAATGACTACAAAAACCACAGACTGATAAGCAGAATACAAACGTTTGGTACAAATTGTGTTACTCTATACCTTGCAGAGCTTCAAAAGTTCCCTCTCTTAGTCTTTCGGCGTTTCGCTCGTGTTGCATCTGTCCATCTACCGTTGGCAAAATTATCAATGAAGCAGTAACAAGGTAGGTAAACCATAGAGAAATTTCCATGTTGAAATGTATAATATGAATAACGATTTCAGTCGGTCCTCTGGTTTCAAACAAAAGGAAATTTCGCTTTAACCAGCAACGCGACGTTTTTCACTTGACTCGGTCCAACTAGTAGAGACGTTTGCGATGATTCCAATTCTGCGCTTGTTTTTTTTTCTATTTCTGGGACATAATTAATGAAATCCCCCCTACTCAAAATACTTTATTTAATCATGCTGTGTTTTGTGACTTTGTTTAATTGACAGTTATAGTTACACGTATATGTGAATGAAAAGAGCTGTGAGCCAGCTGCATTCTGCTGGGAGCTCAGTTTTAACTGATTTCGCAATTGTTACTAAACATATCAATTGCCCGGCGAACTCTTCATGTAACTTAGTTTCAAACGTCGAACTTTCCATGCGCCGAACCTATTAGGCCTTATGCATGATACCTGCACTACCATAACTTTATTTATACCATTATTGTCTTGGTATTCTCAGAGGAGAGGGAATATTGGGCCCATGGTAGGGAAAACAGCACGCATTTTTCACGAAACAATTCAATTTTTTCAACTTCAATTTGTTTCTTTGTTTGTTTCTTTTTCATTTTATTTTTAAAAACAATATTTGGGCTAAACTTTAACACCAAGAGCGCAAGCGCTCATCTAGGGGGCTCACATTAATTTTTACATTTATGCTTATACATATAGACCACGAAGAAGCAAAAACTTTACAATTTAAAGAATAACAAACAAGGGAAAAAAAGATACAAATACACAAAATGGCTAATGACTAAAGCGACCTGAATCAAGAATAGAAGTCCTAACTGCATTAAAAATTGAGGCATTAGATTCAACTTGATTCAAAAATTTAGAGTGGAAGAATCATTTTCGATAAATTTAAAGTAGCCTATAGATTTCCAGCATTCTGCATAACTGAGGCAAGCATTATAGCGCGCAGCCAACCTCTGATCCAGGGTAACACAAACAAGAGACGGAATACAATTCATCGAGTAAAGGTAGAAATTAAGACCACAATGCATCAATCTTAACCTTGTGTGTAAAACAGATGAATAACGATCCCCAACTGAGATAAAAAAAGCTTATTAGAAGGTAATACATAAAATCTATTACGTAACAAGTCAGGTTTAAAAGATGCTAAATAAATACAATTACGTGTCGATGCAGGAAGAATATTCCACAACTTAGTCGTAGAATAAAGAAACGAATTCATCAATTTTGCAGTGCTAATAGAAGGTAAATACAAGTTGTCCCTATTACGAAGGATATAGGAGGTTCTCTGACAAACATATTGTGGACAAAGCTCAGACAAATTAGCTGGTGTAAAGTTAGTAATCATCCTATACATCAAAGATAATTTATGCATTGATCCCCGGTCCCTAGCCTATGCCAACCATATTCTTTCTTACGTTCCCGTTGTCTTTAAAAAGTACAATTTTGGGTTTTCATGTTGTGTTTTTGCAGAGAACGGTGAAAATGTAGGTGACTGCGTGCATTTTCACGTGCAGTGGTTGTATTTTCTAATTATGGCGTCGTCCTGGCGTTGCCGTCGTGGTTGCTTAAAGGGGCTGGGTCACCTGGTGCCCGTGCGCAGTAAGTATGCTCTTGAGGTAATTAGCATATCATAAATATTCAAAATTCTTCTGCGATCGCAATGGTTTCTTTCGCAAGCAACAGTAGCATTGTATCTGATTGGTCAGTTCAATGAGAGCTCATTTCTGATTGGTTGAGGGTAAGATTGAAACCCTTTCAATGATAGCGGGTAGATTTTGTGAAAGAAAGTAAAATTCAGTCACGGAAGTTCACCTCGATTTATCCGAAAATACAGCAATGAAAGTCCGGCTAAATGTGTACAAAAACTCTTCACCTCGTCAAATGTAATACAAGGGATTGTTTACTTGTCATCGCTTAGGACAATCTGGCGCCATTTCTTGTGAAAATCGTCAACATTTTGCGAAACATGGTTTTGGTCCCGTGTTGACTTGAACGCTGAACGGACGGTTTTCAAATTTAGTCGTCGTTCCTTGCCTTGCTGAACGGAAAACTCCCATCGTTTGGAGTTCTAAAGACTTGTAAAGAGAGTTGGAATTCGCCTCCTTTCATGATAATTGTTGTGAAGCCTTGGTTCGTTCGTGAAGTGTTTATAAATACTTCGTTGGAATAAAGTCAGTGAGATAGCTTAATGGCTCGAACCTCGCCGTTTCCTAAATAATTATTTTTGAAGAGCCGAAAGTAGCAGGTTCAGCTAAATTTCAGGTATATTTTATTACCTTGTTTTGATTCTGGAAAACGTTTTCAGGTGAGTTCGGGTTGTCCTTTGTCTTGGCTTTGGTGTGTTTAGTGTTTGTATGGGAATCGATGGGAACCGATGCCAAAGAAAATCCGAATTTATGAAATATTCTTCAGATTCTTCAGTACTGGGAAGCGTGCAATCGTGTTGTCAGTTTTCCATTCATTGTCTGTAAATTTTCACGCGGAATTTTACTCGTTTTTACAGACAATGTATGGAAAACTGAAAACACAATTGCACGTTTCCCAGCACAGCTACATCCCTCAAATTTCGATATGTTAATCTTTTACCTGGTATCTTAAGTTTGTATCTCAAGAATATTTCAGAAATTCGATTTTACGGATTTTATTTGGCATTGGATTCCCATACAAACACTGTATTTCGCGCCATGTTTGCACCCGGTCTATTGTGTTCCTGTTATTCGTGAACGATATGCACTTATCCAGCGAATCAAATATGGATGTCTACGCTGATAACGTCACTATAACATCTAAGTCAAGCGATCCCTCATTACTTAACCAAGAGTTGAACAACATCCTAGAACAATCTCAGTCAGTGGGCAGCTGAAAATAAAATGTTCATCAACACAGACAAAACTAAAGCTACATGTATGCTCGTAAAAGGGAAACGGCCCCGGAAACGTATCTGCAACGAAAATATCCCTCTTGATATCCGGTTGAATGGATCTCCCATCGACTCAGTGTGTCAATAGCCACAAGGTACTGGGCGTGGTTCTCGATGATGACCTCAGCTAGTTTTACTAATCATATAGAGGAACTTTGCAAGAAATTAGCCAAACGAATCGGACTCCTGCGTCACATAAGCCCGTTTCTGAAGCAAAGTCAAAAAGAAACATATTATAATGCAGTAATTAAACCCATTTTTCTATACGGCAGTAATGTATGGTCATCTCGTAGTAAAGAAAATCTAAACTCTGTACTGAAGCTTCAGAAAAGAGCTGCCCGTGTCATCTCAGGCGCAGAACGCAGAGCCCCCTCTGTGACGCTTTTTAATAATCTGGGTTGCCTCCCATTCTATGTTCAGGCATATATAAAGCGTTGTGCCATTATATTGAATAGGATTAATGATAGAACGCCTGAATATCTAAATAGCCTCCTAACTAGAAACTCTGAAAGGAACACAAGATATGCTCAGCTAAACTTTTGTTGCCCGTTATATAAAAAACAATACCGAGGGAGGCCGAACCTTCACTGTACGTTCCATTCGCGACTGGAATCAATTATCTATAAAAATAACTACTCTTAAAACTAGCATATCAATCAAATGTCTTAAAACGAATCTCTTTAAAGAACTTCAGTTTAAAACAGAAAGAACAACTTAGATTTGCAGATCCATAGCTACCACTCTTTAGGCAAATACTTTTACTGAATTTATTAATTTGGGTATTTTTAATTATTCTGTCTTATTCAGTTATTGTATTAAATAGTTTTTACAATCTTTTTATAGTCTGATAAGAATTTTAGCATTTTAATCGTAGAATTTTTGTAGATAGATGTATTTATTATTGTAAATAGAGGGCCACGGGGTCATCAGTACCTTTGGTTACTGTTAAGTGTTATACCCTCTGAAAATTAAGTCTATTCAAAGTCATTTGAATAATATATATTATGCATGCAAGGTATTGTTAACGTATAAGCCACCCTCTGATTGGCCAAGAAGGTGTATATTAGCCACACCTGGCTTGGAGTAGTTCGTTGCGCAAGAAAAGTAACAGAAAACAGTTTTACAGAACAGAATTGTGCCAAAGTCACCGAACACAGATTGACAGAGAATGGCTGACCAAGACATTGCACCACCGACAACGGAAGCAGTACAGGAGCAGTGAATCAGGTTGGCCCGGCCGCTCCAGCGTTAGCTGCACCAATTTCATTTGCTCCACCGCCAGCCATTCCGAACGGAAGAAACTAGGGCCGCCGAACCAGATATTGCAGCGCCTCGGCAAGTAGCGGTTTGACGTGGGTGTTTTTTGTTCACTTCGGTTTAATAGCTAGGACGCTAACTGTCAGTATATTCCCGGCATACTTTTGTTTGTTCAATATTTGTAAGCCTAGAGTTTTTTGGACAAGTATAAATTTGTAGATTCTACCCTCAATATCCTATTTTGCCGTCAGTTTGTGGGATATGCAGTACTTTTATAGGGCATCATTTTTCCCAATAACCTATATACGTTATAAGACACAGACATTTTAAGATTTGTGATAAATATTTGCGCTTGTAAAACACGTTGACTTTTGATGGCGTAACTTATTATTCATAACTACTTGGCATGGTTCCGCTCCGTTTCTCGGGATCGGTCCCTAGTGTGTTTCATGCAGGATTTCATGCCACGCGGCCGAGATAGCTTTACAAGGTTTGGTGCCGGTATTTATCTTTTCTGGTTCGGGTATTTTTGTTTCGGTATATTCAGTTTTTGGAACCGTTTTTCAAAACAGTAAGTTATATATATATATATATATATATATGTAAACACAAATGAAGTAAGACGATGTTTAAACGATAGCCACCTATCGTTTAAACATCGTCTTACTTCATTTGTGTTTACATATATTACTTTTATGGAGCAGATTTTGAACGTGTGATGCTTGTGGAAGATTATTATATATATATATATATATATCTACGCTGTTTCCACAAAAGGAGCCCTAGAACCTAAAACCCCCTTTTGTGAAAACATGCTAGATCTTGTGTGCCTTTAGCTTTAAAAGCCAGTAACTCGTGTTTTTGCCGTTTTCTTGAAACGGCAAATGACAGTTGAAGACTTTAATGGCCTTTCTATCCCATAATTTACTTGTGTGAGATCTATCCCATAATTTCTTATTTGAGACCTAGAGGTTATGCTTAGGTTAGAAAAAGGCCATTTTCTGGTATTGTTACTCAAAATACAGGAACCTTCCATCCATTAAACGCAATCTACATGAAGAGAACGTTGTATTGCCGTATAGTGCATCGAAATCCATTGAAAGCTCGAGAAATGGCGCCACTTTGAAGATATTAGGGTACACAAGTAACTTTGAGAGATTAAGGTTAGGTTACAAAAAAACACATTTTCGGATTTTCTACTCCAAATAGGGCAAAACTGGCACGCCAGTCTGAAAGTACAGGAAGAGGCCGTTGTATTGCCGTATAGTGCATCGAAATCCATTAAAAGGTCGAGAAATGGCGCCACTTTGAAATTTAGGTTACACAAGTAAATTAATGCGTACTTGTTGGCTTTAAAAGCCAGTAACTCACTTTTCAACGTTTTGATCCCAAAAATGCACCTTTTTTCTCAGACCTAGTGGAAAATGTACATCTTTCACTAAGCAAATCGTTGCGCCATACGTCAGGCAAAGTTGGTTTTTCGCGAAATTTTTTGAACTACTCCTCCCCACCCCACACCACCCTCATAAAATACCTACAGATCAATTATTGGAAAGAAAGGCCAGAAAAGTCGTAAACTGTCATTTGCCCTTTCAAGAAAGCGGCAAAAACACGAGTAACTGGCTTTTAAAGCTTAAAGGCACACAAGAATTCTTGTGTGCCTTTGGCTTTAAAAGCCAGTAACTCGTGTTTTTGCCGTTTTCTTGAAACGGCAAATGACAGTTGAAGACTTTAATGGCCTTTCTATCCCATAATTTACTTGTGTGAGATCTATCCCATAATTTCTTATTTGAGACCTAGAGGTTATGCTTAGGTTAGAAAAAGGCCATTTTCTGGTATTGTTACTCAAAATACAGGAAACTTCCATACATTAAACGCAATCTACATGAAGAGAACGTTGTATTGCCGTATAGTGCATCGAAATCCATTGAAAGCTCGAGAAATGGCGCCACTTTGAAGATATTAGGGTACACAAGTAACTTTGAGAGATTAAGGTTAGGTTACAAAAAAACACATTTTCGGATTTTCTACTCCAAATAGGGCAAAACTGGCACGCCAGTCTGAAAGTACAGGAAGAGGCCGTTGTATTGCCGTATAGTGCATCGAAATCCATTAAAAGGTCGAGAAATGGCGCCACTTTGAAATTTAGGTTACACAAGTAAATTAATGCGTACTTGTTGGCTTTAAAAGCCAGTAACTCACTTTTCAACGTTTTGATCCCAAAAATGCACCTTTTTTCTCAGACCTAGTGGAAAATGTACATCTTTCACTAAGCAAATCGTTGCGCCATACGTCAGGCAAAGTTGGTTTTTCGCGAAATTTTTTGAACTACTCCTCCCCACCCCACACCACCCTCATAAAATACCTACAGATCAATTATTGGAAAGAAAGGCCAGAAAAGTCGTAAACTGTCATTTGCCCTTTCAAGAAAGCGGCAAAAACACGAGTAACTGGCTTTTAAAGCTTAAAGGCACACAAGAATTCTTGTGTGCCTTTAGCTTTAAAAGCCAGTAACTCGTGTTTTTGCCGTTTTCTTGAAACGGCAAATGACAGTTGAAGACTTTAATGGCCTTTCTATCCCATAATTTACTTGTGTGAGATCTATCCCATAATTTCTTATTTGAGACCTAGAGGTTATGCTTAGGTTAGAAAAAGGCCATTTTCTGGTATTGTTACTCAAAATACAGGAACCTTCCATCCATTAAACGCAATCTACATGAAGAGAACGTTGTATTGCCGTATAGTGCATCGAAATCCATTGAAAGCTCGAGAAATGGCGCCACTTTGAAGATATTAGGGTACACAAGTAACTTTGAGAGATTAAGGTTAGGTTACAAAAAAACACATTTTCGGATTTTCTACTCCAAATAGGGCAAAACTGGCACGCCAGTCTGAAAGTACAGGAAGAGGCCGTTGTATTGCCGTATAGTGCATCGAAATCCATTAAAAGGTCGAGAAATGGCGCCACTTTGAAATTTAGGTTACACAAGTAAATTAATGCGTACTTGTTGGCTTTAAAAGCCAGTAACTCACTTTTCAACGTTTTGATCCCAAAAATGCACCTTTTTTCTCAGACCTAGTGGAAAATGTACATCTTTCACTAAGCAAATCGTTGCGCCATACGTCAGGCAAAGTTGGTTTTTCGCGAAATTTTTTGAACTACTCCTCCCCACCCCACACCACCCTCATAAAATACCTACAGATCAATTATTGGAAAGAAAGGCCAGAAAAGTCGTAAACTGTCATTTGCCCTTTCAAGAAAACGGCAAAAACACGAGTAACTGGCTTTTAAAGCTTAAAGGCACACAAGAATTCTTGTGTGCCTTTAGCTTTAAAAGCCAGTAACTCGTGTTTTTGCCGTTTTCTTGAAACGGCAAATGACAGTTGAAGACTTTAATGGCCTTTCTATCCCATAATTTACTTGTGTGAGATCTATCCCATAATTTCTTATTTGAGACCTAGAGGTTATGCTTAGGTTAGAAAAAGGCCATTTTCTGGTATTGTTACTCAAAATACAGGAAACTTCCATACATTAAACGCAATCTACATGAAGAGAACGTTGTATTGCCGTATAGTGCATCGAAATCCATTGAAAGCTCGAGAAATGGCGCCACTTTGAAGATATTAGGGTACACAAGTAACTTTGAGAGATTAAGGTTAGGTTACAAAAAAACACATTTTCGGATTTTCTACTCCAAATAGGGCAAAACTGGCACGCCAGTCTGAAAGTACAGGAAGAGGCCGTTGTATTGCCGTATAGTGCATCGAAATCCATTAAAAGGTCGAGAAATGGCGCCACTTTGAAATTTAGGTTACACAAGTAAATTAATGCGTACTTGTTGGCTTTAAAAGCCAGTAACTCACTTTTCAACGTTTTGATCCCAAAAATGCACCTTTTTTCTCAGACCTAGTGGAAAATGTACATCTTTCACTAAGCAAATCGTTGCGCCATACGTCAGGCAAAGTTGGTTTTTCGCGAAATTTTTTGAACTACTCCTCCCCACCCCACACCACCCTCATAAAATACCTACAGATCAATTATTGGAAAGAAAGGCCAGAAAAGTCGTAAACTGTCATTTGCCCTTTCAAGAAAGCGGCAAAAACACGAGTAACTGGCTTTTAAAGCTTAAAGGCACACAAGATCTACGCTGTTTCCACAAAAGGAGCCCTAGAACCTAAAACCCCCTTTTGTGAAAACATGCTAGATCTTGTGTGCCTTTAGCTTTAAAAGCCAGTAACTCGTGTTTTTGCCGTTTTCTTGAAACGGCAAATGACAGTTGAAGACTTTAATGGCCTTTCTATCCCATAATTTACTTGTGTGAGATCTATCCCATAATTTCTTATTTGAGACCTAGAGGTTATGCTTAGGTTAGAAAAAGGCCATTTTCTGGTATTGTTACTCAAAATACAGGAAACTTCCATCCATTAAACGCAATCTACATGAAGAGAACGTTGTATTGCCGTATAGTGCATCGAAATCCATTGAAAGCTCGAGAAATGGCGCCACTTTGAAGATATTAGGGTACACAAGTAACTTTGAGAGATTAAGGTTAGGTTACAAAAAAACACATTTTCGGATTTTCTACTCCAAATAGGGCAAAACTGGCACGCCAGTCTGAAAGTACAGGAAGAGGCCGTTGTATTGCCGTATAGTGCATCGAAATCCATTAAAAGGTCGAGAAATGGCGCCACTTTGAAATTTAGGTTACACAAGTAAATTAATGCGTACTTGTTGGCTTTAAAAGCCAGTAACTCACTTTTCAACGTTTTGATCCCAAAAATGCACCTTTTTTCTCAGACCTAGTGGAAAATGTACATCTTTCACTAAGCAAATCGTTGCGCCATACGTCAGGCAAAGTTGGTTTTTCGCGAAATTTTTTGAACTACTCCTCCCCACCCCACACCACCCTCATAAAATACCTACAGATCAATTATTGGAAAGAAAGGCCAGAAAAGTCGTAAACTGTCATTTGCCCTTTCAAGAAAGCGGCAAAAACACGAGTAACTGGCTTTTAAAGCTTAAAGGCACACAAGATCTACGCTGTTTCCACAAAAGGAGCCCTAGAACCTAAAACCCCCTTTTGTGAAAACATGCTAGATCTTGTGTGCCTTTAGCTTTAAAAGCCAGTAACTCGTGTTTTTGCCGTTTTCTTGAAACGGCAAATGACAGTTGAAGACTTTAATGGCCTTTCTATCCCATAATTTACTTGTGTGAGATCTATCCCATAATTTCTTATTTGAGACCTAGAGGTTATGCTTAGGTTAGAAAAAGGCCATTTTCTGGTATTGTTACTCAAAATACAGGAACCTTCCATCCATTAAACGCAATCTACATGAAGAGAACGTTGTATTGCCGTATAGTGCATCGAAATCCATTGAAAGCTCGAGAAATGGCGCCACTTTGAAGATATTAGGGTACACAAGTAACTTTGAGAGATTAAGGTTAGGTTACAAAAAAACACATTTTCGGATTTTCTACTCCAAATAGGGCAAAACTGGCACGCCAGTCTGAAAGTACAGGAAGAGGCCGTTGTATTGCCGTATAGTGCATCGAAATCCATTAAAAGGTCGAGAAATGGCGCCACTTTGAAATTTAGGTTACACAAGTAAATTAATGCGTACTTGTTGGCTTTAAAAGCCAGTAACTCACTTTTCAACGTTTTGATCCCAAAAATGCACCTTTTTTCTCAGACCTAGTGGAAAATGTACATCTTTCACTAAGCAAATCGTTGCGCCATACGTCAGGCAAAGTTGGTTTTTCGCGAAATTTTTTGAACTACTCCTCCCCACCCCACACCACCCTCATAAAATACCTACAGATCAATTATTGGAAAGAAAGGCCAGAAAAGTCGTAAACTGTCATTTGCCCTTTCAAGAAAGCGGCAAAAACACGAGTAACTGGCTTTTAAAGCTTAAAGGCACACAAGAATTCTTGTGTGCCTTTAGCTTTAAAAGCCAGTAACTCGTGTTTTTGCCGTTTTCTTGAAACGGCAAATGACAGTTGAAGACTTTAATGGCCTTTCTATCCCATAATTTACTTGTGTGAGATCTATCCCATAATTTCTTATTTGAGACCTAGAGGTTATGCTTAGGTTAGAAAAAGGCCATTTTCTGGTATTGTTACTCAAAATACAGGAACCTTCCATCCATTAAACGCAATCTACATGAAGAGAACGTTGTATTGCCGTATAGTGCATCGAAATCCATTGAAAGTTCGAGAAATGGCGCCACTTTGAAGATATTAGGGTACACAAGTAACTTTGAGAGATTAAGGTTAGGTTACAAAAAAACACATTTTCGGATTTTCTACTCCAAATAGGGCAAAACTGGCACGCCAGTCTGAAAGTACAGGAAGAGGCCGTTGTATTGCCGTATAGTGCATCGAAATCCATTAAAAGGTCGAGAAATGGCGCCACTTTGAAATTTAGGTTACACAAGTAAATTAATGCGTACTTGTTGGCTTTAAAAGCCAGTAACTCACTTTTCAACGTTTTGATCCCAAAAATGCACCTTTTTTCTCAGACCTAGTGGAAAATGTACATCTTTCACTAAGCAAATCGTTGCGCCATACGTCAGGCAAAGTTGGTTTTTCGCGAAATTTTTTGAACTACTCCTCCCCACCCCACACCACCCTCATAAAATACCTACAGATCAATTATTGGAAAGAAAGGCCAGAAAAGTCGTAAACTGTCATTTGCCCTTTCAAGAAAGCGGCAAAAACACGAGTAACTGGCTTTTAAAGCTTAAAGGCACACAAGATCTACGCTGTTTCCACAAAAGGAGCCCTAGAACCTAAAACCCCCTTTTGTGAAAACATGCTAGATCTTGTGTGCCTTTAGCTTTAAAAGCCAGTAACTCGTGTTTTTGCCGTTTTCTTGAAACGGCAAATGACAGTTGAAGACTTTAATGGCCTTTCTATCCCATAATTTACTTGTGTGAGATCTATCCCATAATTTCTTATTTGAGACCTAGAGGTTATGCTTAGGTTAGAAAAAGGCCATTTTCTGGTATTGTTACTCAAAATACAGGAACCTTCCATCCATTAAACGCAATCTACATGAAGAGAACGTTGTATTGCCGTATAGTGCATCGAAATCCATTGAAAGCTCGAGAAATGGCGCCACTTTGAAGATATTAGGGTACACAAGTAACTTTGAGAGATTAAGGTTAGGTTACAAAAAAACACATTTTCGGATTTTCTACTCCAAATAGGGCAAAACTGGCACGCCAGTCTGAAAGTACAGGAAGAGGCCGTTGTATTGCCGTATAGTGCATCGAAATCCATTAAAAGGTCGAGAAATGGCGCCACTTTGAAATTTAGGTTACACAAGTAAATTAATGCGTACTTGTTGGCTTTAAAAGCCAGTAACTCACTTTTCAACGTTTTGATCCCAAAAATGCACCTTTTTTCTCAGACCTAGTGGAAAATGTACATCTTTCACTAAGCAAATCGTTGCGCCATACGTCAGGCAAAGTTGGTTTTTCGCGAAATTTTTTGAACTACTCCTCCCCACCCCACACCACCCTCATAAAATACCTACAGATCAATTATTGGAAAGAAAGGCCAGAAAAGTCGTAAACTGTCATTTGCCCTTTCAAGAAAGCGGCAAAAACACGAGTAACTGGCTTTTAAAGCTTAAAGGCACACAAGAATTCTTGTGTGCCTTTAGCTTTAAAAGCCAGTAACTCGTGTTTTTGCCGTTTTCTTGAAACGGCAAATGACAGTTGAAGACTTTAATGGCCTTTCTATCCCATAATTTACTTGTGTGAGATCTATCCCATAATTTCTTATTTGAGACCTAGAGGTTATGCTTAGGTTAGAAAAAGGCCATTTTCTGGTATTGTTACTCAAAATACAGGAAACTTCCATCCATTAAACGCAATCTACATGAAGAGAACGTTGTATTGCCGTATAGTGCATCGAAATCCATTGAAAGTTCGAGAAATGGCGCCACTTTGAAGATATTAGGGTACACAAGTAACTTTGAGAGATTAAGGTTAGGTTACAAAAAAACACATTTTCGGATTTTCTACTCCAAATAGGGCAAAACTGGCACGCCAGTCTGAAAGTACAGGAAGAGGCCGTTGTATTGCCGTATAGTGCATCGAAATCCATTAAAAGGTCGAGAAATGGCGCCACTTTGAAATTTAGGTTACACAAGTAAATTAATGCGTACTTGTTGGCTTTAAAAGCCAGTAACTCACTTTTCAACGTTTTGATCCCAAAAATGCACCTTTTTTCTCAGACCTAGTGGAAAATGTACATCTTTCACTAAGCAAATCGTTGCGCCATACGTCAGGCAAAGTTGGTTTTTCGCGAAATTTTTTGAACTACTCCTCCCCACCCCACACCACCCTCATAAAATACCTACAGATCAATTATTGGAAAGAAAGGCCAGAAAAGTCGTAAACTGTCATTTGCCCTTTCAAGAAAGCGGCAAAAACACGAGTAACTGGCTTTTAAAGCTTAAAGGCACACAAGATCTACGCTGTTTCCACAAAAGGAGCCCTAGAACCTAAAACCCCCTTTTGTGAAAACATGCTAGATCTTGTGTGCCTTTAGCTTTAAAAGCCAGTAACTCGTGTTTTTGCCGTTTTCTTGAAACGGCAAATGACAGTTGAAGACTTTAATGGCCTTTCTATCCCATAATTTACTTGTGTGAGATCTATCCCATAATTTCTTATTTGAGACCTAGAGGTTATGCTTAGGTTAGAAAAAGGCCATTTTCTGGTATTGTTACTCAAAATACAGGAAACTTCCATCCATTAAACGCAATCTACATGAAGAGAACGTTGTATTGCCGTATAGTGCATCGAAATCCATTGAAAGCTCGAGAAATGGCGCCACTTTGAAGATATTAGGGTACACAAGTAACTTTGAGAGATTAAGGTTAGGTTACAAAAAAACACATTTTCGGATTTTCTACTCCAAATAGGGCAAAACTGGCACGCCAGTCTGAAAGTACAGGAAGAGGCCGTTGTATTGCCGTATAGTGCATCGAAATCCATTAAAAGGTCGAGAAATGGCGCCACTTTGAAATTTAGGTTACACAAGTAAATTAATGCGTACTTGTTGGCTTTAAAAGCCAGTAACTCACTTTTCAACGTTTTGATCCCAAAAATGCACCTTTTTTCTCAGACCTAGTGGAAAATGTACATCTTTCACTAAGCAAATCGTTGCGCCATACGTCAGGCAAAGTTGGTTTTTCGCGAAATTTTTTGAACTACTCCTCCCCACCCCACACCACCCTCATAAAATACCTACAGATCAATTATTGGAAAGAAAGGCCAGAAAAGTCGTAAACTGTCATTTGCCCTTTCAAGAAAGCGGCAAAAACACGAGTAACTGGCTTTTAAAGCTTAAAGGCACACAAGATCTACGCTGTTTCCACAAAAGGAGCCCTAGAACCTAAAACCCCCTTTTGTGAAAACATGCTAGATCTTGTGTGCCTTTAGCTTTAAAAGCCAGTAACTCGTGTTTTTGCCGTTTTCTTGAAACGGCAAATGACAGTTGAAGACTTTAATGGCCTTTCTATCCCATAATTTACTTGTGTGAGATCTATCCCATAATTTCTTATTTGAGACCTAGAGGTTATGCTTAGGTTAGAAAAAGGCCATTTTCTGGTATTGTTACTCAAAATACAGGAACCTTCCATCCATTAAACGCAATCTACATGAAGAGAACGTTGTATTGCCGTATAGTGCATCGAAATCCATTGAAAGCTCGAGAAATGGCGCCACTTTGAAGATATTAGGGTACACAAGTAACTTTGAGAGATTAAGGTTAGGTTACAAAAAAACACATTTTCGGATTTTCTACTCCAAATAGGGCAAAACTGGCACGCCAGTCTGAAAGTACAGGAAGAGGCCGTTGTATTGCCGTATAGTGCATCGAAATCCATTAAAAGGTCGAGAAATGGCGCCACTTTGAAATTTAGGTTACACAAGTAAATTAATGCGTACTTGTTGGCTTTAAAAGCCAGTAACTCACTTTTCAACGTTTTGATCCCAAAAATGCACCTTTTTTCTCAGACCTAGTGGAAAATGTACATCTTTCACTAAGCAAATCGTTGCGCCATACGTCAGGCAAAGTTGGTTTTTCGCGAAATTTTTTGAACTACTCCTCCCCACCCCACACCACCCTCATAAAATACCTACAGATCAATTATTGGAAAGAAAGGCCAGAAAAGTCGTAAACTGTCATTTGCCCTTTCAAGAAAGCGGCAAAAACACGAGTAACTGGCTTTTAAAGCTTAAAGGCACACAAGAATTCTTGTGTGCCTTTAGCTTTAAAAGCCAGTAACTCGTGTTTTTGCCGTTTTCTTGAAACGGCAAATGACAGTTGAAGACTTTAATGGCCTTTCTATCCCATAATTTACTTGTGTGAGATCTATCCCATAATTTCTTATTTGAGACCTAGAGGTTATGCTTAGGTTAGAAAAAGGCCATTTTCTGGTATTGTTACTCAAAATACAGGAAACTTCCATACATTAAACGCAATCTACATGAAGAGAACGTTGTATTGCCGTATAGTGCATCGAAATCCATTGAAAGCTCGAGAAATGGCGCCACTTTGAAGATATTAGGGTACACAAGTAACTTTGAGAGATTAAGGTTAGGTTACAAAAAAACACATTTTCGGATTTTCTACTCCAAATAGGGCAAAACTGGCACGCCAGTCTGAAAGTACAGGAAGAGGCCGTTGTATTGCCGTATAGTGCATCGAAATCCATTAAAAGGTCGAGAAATGGCGCCACTTTGAAATTTAGGTTACACAAGTAAATTAATGCGTACTTGTTGGCTTTAAAAGCCAGTAACTCACTTTTCAACGTTTTGATCCCAAAAATGCACCTTTTTTCTCAGACCTAGTGGAAAATGTACATCTTTCACTAAGCAAATCGTTGCGCCATACGTCAGGCAAAGTTGGTTTTTCGCGAAATTTTTTGAACTACTCCTCCCCACCCCACACCACCCTCATAAAATACCTACAGATCAATTATTGGAAAGAAAGGCCAGAAAAGTCGTAAACTGTCATTTGCCCTTTCAAGAAAGCGGCAAAAACACGAGTAACTGGCTTTTAAAGCTTAAAGGCACACAAGATCTACGCTGTTTCCACAAAAGGAGCCCTAGAACCTAAAACCCCCTTTTGTGAAAACATGCTAGATCTTGTGTGCCTTTAGCTTTAAAAGCCAGTAACTCGTGTTTTTGCCGTTTTCTTGAAACGGCAAATGACAGTTGAAGACTTTAATGGCCTTTCTATCCCATAATTTACTTGTGTGAGATCTATCCCATAATTTCTTATTTGAGACCTAGAGGTTATGCTTAGGTTAGAAAAAGGCCATTTTCTGGTATTGTTACTCAAAATACAGGAAACTTCCATACATTAAACGCAATCTACATGAAGAGAACGTTGTATTGCCGTATAGTGCATCGAAATCCATTGAAAGCTCGAGAAATGGCGCCACTTTGAAGATATTAGGGTACACAAGTAACTTTGAGAGATTAAGGTTAGGTTACAAAAAAACACATTTTCGGATTTTCTACTCCAAATAGGGCAAAACTGGCACGCCAGTCTGAAAGTACAGGAAGAGGCCGTTGTATTGCCGTATAGTGCATCGAAATCCATTAAAAGGTCGAGAAATGGCGCCACTTTGAAATTTAGGTTACACAAGTAAATTAATGCGTACTTGTTGGCTTTAAAAGCCAGTAACTCACTTTTCAACGTTTTGATCCCAAAAATGCACCTTTTTTCTCAGACCTAGTGGAAAATGTACATCTTTCACTAAGCAAATCGTTGCGCCATACGTCAGGCAAAGTTGGTTTTTCGCGAAATTTTTTGAACTACTCCTCCCCACCCCACACCACCCTCATAAAATACCTACAGATCAATTATTGGAAAGAAAGGCCAGAAAAGTCGTAAACTGTCATTTGCCCTTTCAAGAAAGCGGCAAAAACACGAGTAACTGGCTTTTAAAGCTTAAAGGCACACAAGATCTACGCTGTTTCCACAAAAGGAGCCCTAGAACCTAAAACCCCCTTTTGTGAAAACATGCTAGATCTTGTGTGCCTTTAGCTTTAAAAGCCAGTAACTCGTGTTTTTGCCGTTTTCTTGAAACGGCAAATGACAGTTGAAGACTTTAATGGCCTTTCTATCCCATAATTTACTTGTGTGAGATCTATCCCATAATTTCTTATTTGAGACCTAGAGGTTATGCTTAGGTTAGAAAAAGGCCATTTTCTGGTATTGTTACTCAAAATACAGGAAACTTCCATCCATTAAACGCAATCTACATGAAGAGAACGTTGTATTGCCGTATAGTGCATCGAAATCCATTGAAAGCTCGAGAAATGGCGCCACTTTGAAGATATTAGGGTACACAAGTAACTTTGAGAGATTAAGGTTAGGTTACAAAAAAACACATTTTCGGATTTTCTACTCCAAATAGGGCAAAACTGGCACGCCAGTCTGAAAGTACAGGAAGAGGCCGTTGTATTGCCGTATAGTGCATCGAAATCCATTAAAAGGTCGAGAAATGGCGCCACTTTGAAATTTAGGTTACACAAGTAAATTAATGCGTACTTGTTGGCTTTAAAAGCCAGTAACTCACTTTTCAACGTTTTGATCCCAAAAATGCACCTTTTTTCTCAGACCTAGTGGAAAATGTACATCTTTCACTAAGCAAATCGTTGCGCCATACGTCAGGCAAAGTTGGTTTTTCGCGAAATTTTTTGAACTACTCCTCCCCACCCCACACCACCCTCATAAAATACCTACAGATCAATTATTGGAAAGAAAGGCCAGAAAAGTCGTAAACTGTCATTTGCCCTTTCAAGAAAGCGGCAAAAACACGAGTAACTGGCTTTTAAAGCTTAAAGGCACACAAGATCTACGCTGTTTCCACAAAAGGAGCCCTAGAACCTAAAACCCCCTTTTGTGAAAACATGCTAGATCTTGTGTGCCTTTAGCTTTAAAAGCCAGTAACTCGTGTTTTTGCCGTTTTCTTGAAACGGCAAATGACAGTTGAAGACTTTAATGGCCTTTCTATCCCATAATTTACTTGTGTGAGATCTATCCCATAATTTCTTATTTGAGACCTAGAGGTTATGCTTAGGTTAGAAAAAGGCCATTTTCTGGTATTGTTACTCAAAATACAGGAAACTTCCATCCATTAAACGCAATCTACATGAAGAGAACGTTGTATTGCCGTATAGTGCATCGAAATCCATTGAAAGCTCGAGAAATGGCGCCACTTTGAAGATATTAGGGTACACAAGTAACTTTGAGAGATTAAGGTTAGGTTACAAAAAAACACATTTTCGGATTTTCTACTCCAAATAGGGCAAAACTGGCACGCCAGTCTGAAAGTACAGGAAGAGGCCGTTGTATTGCCGTATAGTGCATCGAAATCCATTAAAAGGTCGAGAAATGGCGCCACTTTGAAATTTAGGTTACACAAGTAAATTAATGCGTACTTGTTGGCTTTAAAAGCCAGTAACTCACTTTTCAACGTTTTGATCCCAAAAATGCACCTTTTTTCTCAGACCTAGTGGAAAATGTACATCTTTCACTAAGCAAATCGTTGCGCCATACGTCAGGCAAAGTTGGTTTTTCGCGAAATTTTTTGAACTACTCCTCCCCACCCCACACCACCCTCATAAAATACCTACAGATCAATTATTGGAAAGAAAGGCCAGAAAAGTCGTAAACTGTCATTTGCCCTTTCAAGAAAGCGGCAAAAACACGAGTAACTGGCTTTTAAAGCTTAAAGGCACACAAGATCTACGCTGTTTCCACAAAAGGAGCCCTAGAACCTAAAACCCCCTTTTGTGAAAACATGCTAGATCTTGTGTGCCTTTAGCTTTAAAAGCCAGTAACTCGTGTTTTTGCCGTTTTCTTGAAACGGCAAATGACAGTTGAAGACTTTAATGGCCTTTCTATCCCATAATTTACTTGTGTGAGATCTATCCCATAATTTCTTATTTGAGACCTAGAGGTTATGCTTAGGTTAGAAAAAGGCCATTTTCTGGTATTGTTACTCAAAATACAGGAACCTTCCATCCATTAAACGCAATCTACATGAAGAGAACGTTGTATTGCCGTATAGTGCATCGAAATCCATTGAAAGCTCGAGAAATGGCGCCACTTTGAAGATATTAGGGTACACAAGTAACTTTGAGAGATTAAGGTTAGGTTACAAAAAAACACATTTTCGGATTTTCTACTCCAAATAGGGCAAAACTGGCACGCCAGTCTGAAAGTACAGGAAGAGGCCGTTGTATTGCCGTATAGTGCATCGAAATCCATTAAAAGGTCGAGAAATGGCGCCACTTTGAAATTTAGGTTACACAAGTAAATTAATGCGTACTTGTTGGCTTTAAAAGCCAGTAACTCACTTTTCAACGTTTTGATCCCAAAAATGCACCTTTTTTCTCAGACCTAGTGGAAAATGTACATCTTTCACTAAGCAAATCGTTGCGCCATACGTCAGGCAAAGTTGGTTTTTCGCGAAATTTTTTGAACTACTCCTCCCCACCCCACACCACCCTCATAAAATACCTACAGATCAATTATTGGAAAGAAAGGCCAGAAAAGTCGTAAACTGTCATTTGCCCTTTCAAGAAAGCGGCAAAAACACGAGTAACTGGCTTTTAAAGCTTAAAGGCACACAAGAATTCTTGTGTGCCTTTAGCTTTAAAAGCCAGTAACTCGTGTTTTTGCCGTTTTCTTGAAACGGCAAATGACAGTTGAAGACTTTAATGGCCTTTCTATCCCATAATTTACTTGTGTGAGATCTATCCCATAATTTCTTATTTGAGACCTAGAGGTTATGCTTAGGTTAGAAAAAGGCCATTTTCTGGTATTGTTACTCAAAATACAGGAAACTTCCATACATTAAACGCAATCTACATGAAGAGAACGTTGTATTGCCGTATAGTGCATCGAAATCCATTGAAAGCTCGAGAAATGGCGCCACTTTGAAGATATTAGGGTACACAAGTAACTTTGAGAGATTAAGGTTAGGTTACAAAAAAACACATTTTCGGATTTTCTACTCCAAATAGGGCAAAACTGGCACGCCAGTCTGAAAGTACAGGAAGAGGCCGTTGTATTGCCGTATAGTGCATCGAAATCCATTAAAAGGTCGAGAAATGGCGCCACTTTGAAATTTAGGTTACACAAGTAAATTAATGCGTACTTGTTGGCTTTAAAAGCCAGTAACTCACTTTTCAACGTTTTGATCCCAAAAATGCACCTTTTTTCTCAGACCTAGTGGAAAATGTACATCTTTCACTAAGCAAATCGTTGCGCCATACGTCAGGCAAAGTTGGTTTTTCGCGAAATTTTTTGAACTACTCCTCCCCACCCCACACCACCCTCATAAAATACCTACAGATCAATTATTGGAAAGAAAGGCCAGAAAAGTCGTAAACTGTCATTTGCCCTTTCAAGAAAGCGGCAAAAACACGAGTAACTGGCTTTTAAAGCTTAAAGGCACACAAGATCTACGCTGTTTCCACAAAAGGAGCCCTAGAACCTAAAACCCCCTTTTGTGAAAACATGCTAGATCTTGTGTGCCTTTAGCTTTAAAAGCCAGTAACTCGTGTTTTTGCCGTTTTCTTGAAACGGCAAATGACAGTTGAAGACTTTAATGGCCTTTCTATCCCATAATTTACTTGTGTGAGATCTATCCCATAATTTCTTATTTGAGACCTAGAGGTTATGCTTAGGTTAGAAAAAGGCCATTTTCTGGTATTGTTACTCAAAATACAGGAAACTTCCATCCATTAAACGCAATCTACATGAAGAGAACGTTGTATTGCCGTATAGTGCATCGAAATCCATTGAAAGCTCGAGAAATGGCGCCACTTTGAAGATATTAGGGTACACAAGTAACTTTGAGAGATTAAGGTTAGGTTACAAAAAAACACATTTTCGGATTTTCTACTCCAAATAGGGCAAAACTGGCACGCCAGTCTGAAAGTACAGGAAGAGGCCGTTGTATTGCCGTATAGTGCATCGAAATCCATTAAAAGGTCGAGAAATGGCGCCACTTTGAAATTTAGGTTACACAAGTAAATTAATGCGTACTTGTTGGCTTTAAAAGCCAGTAACTCACTTTTCAACGTTTTGATCCCAAAAATGCACCTTTTTTCTCAGACCTAGTGGAAAATGTACATCTTTCACTAAGCAAATCGTTGCGCCATACGTCAGGCAAAGTTGGTTTTTCGCGAAATTTTTTGAACTACTCCTCCCCACCCCACACCACCCTCATAAAATACCTACAGATCAATTATTGGAAAGAAAGGCCAGAAAAGTCGTAAACTGTCATTTGCCCTTTCAAGAAAGCGGCAAAAACACGAGTAACTGGCTTTTAAAGCTTAAAGGCACACAAGATCTACGCTGTTTCCACAAAAGGAGCCCTAGAACCTAAAACCCCCTTTTGTGAAAACATGCTAGATCTTGTGTGCCTTTAGCTTTAAAAGCCAGTAACTCGTGTTTTTGCCGTTTTCTTGAAACGGCAAATGACAGTTGAAGACTTTAATGGCCTTTCTATCCCATAATTTACTTGTGTGAGATCTATCCCATAATTTCTTATTTGAGACCTAGAGGTTATGCTTAGGTTAGAAAAAGGCCATTTTCTGGTATTGTTACTCAAAATACAGGAAACTTCCATCCATTAAACGCAATCTACATGAAGAGAACGTTGTATTGCCGTATAGTGCATCGAAATCCATTGAAAGCTCGAGAAATGGCGCCACTTTGAAGATATTAGGGTACACAAGTAACTTTGAGAGATTAAGGTTAGGTTACAAAAAAACACATTTTCGGATTTTCTACTCCAAATAGGGCAAAACTGGCACGCCAGTCTGAAAGTACAGGAAGAGGCCGTTGTATTGCCGTATAGTGCATCGAAATCCATTAAAAGGTCGAGAAATGGCGCCACTTTGAAATTTAGGTTACACAAGTAAATTAATGCGTACTTGTTGGCTTTAAAAGCCAGTAACTCACTTTTCAACGTTTTGATCCCAAAAATGCACCTTTTTTCTCAGACCTAGTGGAAAATGTACATCTTTCACTAAGCAAATCGTTGCGCCATACGTCAGGCAAAGTTGGTTTTTCGCGAAATTTTTTGAACTACTCCTCCCCACCCCACACCACCCTCATAAAATACCTACAGATCAATTATTGGAAAGAAAGGCCAGAAAAGTCGTAAACTGTCATTTGCCCTTTCAAGAAAGCGGCAAAAACACGAGTAACTGGCTTTTAAAGCTTAAAGGCACACAAGATCTACGCTGTTTCCACAAAAGGAGCCCTAGAACCTAAAACCCCCTTTTGTGAAAACATGCTAGATCTTGTGTGCCTTTAGCTTTAAAAGCCAGTAACTCGTGTTTTTGCCGTTTTCTTGAAACGGCAAATGACAGTTGAAGACTTTAATGGCCTTTCTATCCCATAATTTACTTGTGTGAGATCTATCCCATAATTTCTTATTTGAGACCTAGAGGTTATGCTTAGGTTAGAAAAAGGCCATTTTCTGGTATTGTTACTCAAAATACAGGAACCTTCCATCCATTAAACGCAATCTACATGAAGAGAACGTTGTATTGCCGTATAGTGCATCGAAATCCATTGAAAGCTCGAGAAATGGCGCCACTTTGAAGATATTAGGGTACACAAGTAACTTTGAGAGATTAAGGTTAGGTTACAAAAAAACACATTTTCGGATTTTCTACTCCAAATAGGGCAAAACTGGCACGCCAGTCTGAAAGTACAGGAAGAGGCCGTTGTATTGCCGTATAGTGCATCGAAATCCATTAAAAGGTCGAGAAATGGCGCCACTTTGAAATTTAGGTTACACAAGTAAATTAATGCGTACTTGTTGGCTTTAAAAGCCAGTAACTCACTTTTCAACGTTTTGATCCCAAAAATGCACCTTTTTTCTCAGACCTAGTGGAAAATGTACATCTTTCACTAAGCAAATCGTTGCGCCATACGTCAGGCAAAGTTGGTTTTTCGCGAAATTTTTTGAACTACTCCTCCCCACCCCACACCACCCTCATAAAATACCTACAGATCAATTATTGGAAAGAAAGGCCAGAAAAGTCGTAAACTGTCATTTGCCCTTTCAAGAAAGCGGCAAAAACACGAGTAACTGGCTTTTAAAGCTTAAAGGCACACAAGAATTCTTGTGTGCCTTTAGCTTTAAAAGCCAGTAACTCGTGTTTTTGCCGTTTTCTTGAAACGGCAAATGACAGTTGAAGACTTTAATGGCCTTTCTATCCCATAATTTACTTGTGTGAGATCTATCCCATAATTTCTTATTTGAGACCTAGAGGTTATGCTTAGGTTAGAAAAAGGCCATTTTCTGGTATTGTTACTCAAAATACAGGAAACTTCCATACATTAAACGCAATCTACATGAAGAGAACGTTGTATTGCCGTATAGTGCATCGAAATCCATTGAAAGCTCGAGAAATGGCGCCACTTTGAAGATATTAGGGTACACAAGTAACTTTGAGAGATTAAGGTTAGGTTACAAAAAAACACATTTTCGGATTTTCTACTCCAAATAGGGCAAAACTGGCACGCCAGTCTGAAAGTACAGGAAGAGGCCGTTGTATTGCCGTATAGTGCATCGAAATCCATTAAAAGGTCGAGAAATGGCGCCACTTTGAAATTTAGGTTACACAAGTAAATTAATGCGTACTTGTTGGCTTTAAAAGCCAGTAACTCACTTTTCAACGTTTTGATCCCAAAAATGCACCTTTTTTCTCAGACCTAGTGGAAAATGTACATCTTTCACTAAGCAAATCGTTGCGCCATACGTCAGGCAAAGTTGGTTTTTCGCGAAATTTTTTGAACTACTCCTCCCCACCCCACACCACCCTCATAAAATACCTACAGATCAATTATTGGAAAGAAAGGCCAGAAAAGTCGTAAACTGTCATTTGCCCTTTCAAGAAAGCGGCAAAAACACGAGTAACTGGCTTTTAAAGCTTAAAGGCACACAAGATCTACGCTGTTTCCACAAAAGGAGCCCTAGAACCTAAAACCCCCTTTTGTGAAAACATGCTAGATCTTGTGTGCCTTTAGCTTTAAAAGCCAGTAACTCGTGTTTTTGCCGTTTTCTTGAAACGGCAAATGACAGTTGAAGACTTTAATGGCCTTTCTATCCCATAATTTACTTGTGTGAGATCTATCCCATAATTTCTTATTTGAGACCTAGAGGTTATGCTTAGGTTAGAAAAAGGCCATTTTCTGGTATTGTTACTCAAAATACAGGAAACTTCCATCCATTAAACGCAATCTACATGAAGAGAACGTTGTATTGCCGTATAGTGCATCGAAATCCATTGAAAGCTCGAGAAATGGCGCCACTTTGAAGATATTAGGGTACACAAGTAACTTTGAGAGATTAAGGTTAGGTTACAAAAAAACACATTTTCGGATTTTCTACTCCAAATAGGGCAAAACTGGCACGCCAGTCTGAAAGTACAGGAAGAGGCCGTTGTATTGCCGTATAGTGCATCGAAATCCATTAAAAGGTCGAGAAATGGCGCCACTTTGAAATTTAGGTTACACAAGTAAATTAATGCGTACTTGTTGGCTTTAAAAGCCAGTAACTCACTTTTCAACGTTTTGATCCCAAAAATGCACCTTTTTTCTCAGACCTAGTGGAAAATGTACATCTTTCACTAAGCAAATCGTTGCGCCATACGTCAGGCAAAGTTGGTTTTTCGCGAAATTTTTTGAACTACTCCTCCCCACCCCACACCACCCTCATAAAATACCTACAGATCAATTATTGGAAAGAAAGGCCAGAAAAGTCGTAAACTGTCATTTGCCCTTTCAAGAAAGCGGCAAAAACACGAGTAACTGGCTTTTAAAGCTTAAAGGCACACAAGATCTACGCTGTTTCCACAAAAGGAGCCCTAGAACCTAAAACCCCCTTTTGTGAAAACATGCTAGATCTTGTGTGCCTTTAGCTTTAAAAGCCAGTAACTCGTGTTTTTGCCGTTTTCTTGAAACGGCAAATGACAGTTGAAGACTTTAATGGCCTTTCTATCCCATAATTTACTTGTGTGAGATCTATCCCATAATTTCTTATTTGAGACCTAGAGGTTATGCTTAGGTTAGAAAAAGGCCATTTTCTGGTATTGTTACTCAAAATACAGGAAACTTCCATACATTAAACGCAATCTACATGAAGAGAACGTTGTATTGCCGTATAGTGCATCGAAATCCATTGAAAGCTCGAGAAATGGCGCCACTTTGAAGATATTAGGGTACACAAGTAACTTTGAGAGATTAAGGTTAGGTTACAAAAAAACACATTTTCGGATTTTCTACTCCAAATAGGGCAAAACTGGCACGCCAGTCTGAAAGTACAGGAAGAGGCCGTTGTATTGCCGTATAGTGCATCGAAATCCATTAAAAGGTCGAGAAATGGCGCCACTTTGAAATTTAGGTTACACAAGTAAATTAATGCGTACTTGTTGGCTTTAAAAGCCAGTAACTCACTTTTCAACGTTTTGATCCCAAAAATGCACCTTTTTTCTCAGACCTAGTGGAAAATGTACATCTTTCACTAAGCAAATCGTTGCGCCATACGTCAGGCAAAGTTGGTTTTTCGCGAAATTTTTTGAACTACTCCTCCCCACCCCACACCACCCTCATAAAATACCTACAGATCAATTATTGGAAAGAAAGGCCAGAAAAGTCGTAAACTGTCATTTGCCCTTTCAAGAAAGCGGCAAAAACACGAGTAACTGGCTTTTAAAGCTTAAAGGCACACAAGATCTACGCTGTTTCCACAAAAGGAGCCCTAGAACCTAAAACCCCCTTTTGTGAAAACATGCTAGATCTTGTGTGCCTTTAGCTTTAAAAGCCAGTAACTCGTGTTTTTGCCGTTTTCTTGAAACGGCAAATGACAGTTGAAGACTTTAATGGCCTTTCTATCCCATAATTTACTTGTGTGAGATCTATCCCATAATTTCTTATTTGAGACCTAGAGGTTATGCTTAGGTTAGAAAAAGGCCATTTTCTGGTATTGTTACTCAAAATACAGGAAACTTCCATCCATTAAACGCAATCTACATGAAGAGAACGTTGTATTGCCGTATAGTGCATCGAAATCCATTGAAAGCTCGAGAAATGGCGCCACTTTGAAGATATTAGGGTACACAAGTAACTTTGAGAGATTAAGGTTAGGTTACAAAAAAACACATTTTCGGATTTTCTACTCCAAATAGGGCAAAACTGGCACGCCAGTCTGAAAGTACAGGAAGAGGCCGTTGTATTGCCGTATAGTGCATCGAAATCCATTAAAAGGTCGAGAAATGGCGCCACTTTGAAATTTAGGTTACACAAGTAAATTAATGCGTACTTGTTGGCTTTAAAAGCCAGTAACTCACTTTTCAACGTTTTGATCCCAAAAATGCACCTTTTTTCTCAGACCTAGTGGAAAATGTACATCTTTCACTAAGCAAATCGTTGCGCCATACGTCAGGCAAAGTTGGTTTTTCGCGAAATTTTTTGAACTACTCCTCCCCACCCCACACCACCCTCATAAAATACCTACAGATCAATTATTGGAAAGAAAGGCCAGAAAAGTCGTAAACTGTCATTTGCCCTTTCAAGAAAGCGGCAAAAACACGAGTAACTGGCTTTTAAAGCTTAAAGGCACACAAGATCTACGCTGTTTCCACAAAAGGAGCCCTAGAACCTAAAACCCCCTTTTGTGAAAACATGCTAGATCTTGTGTGCCTTTAGCTTTAAAAGCCAGTAACTCGTGTTTTTGCCGTTTTCTTGAAACGGCAAATGACAGTTGAAGACTTTAATGGCCTTTCTATCCCATAATTTACTTGTGTGAGATCTATCCCATAATTTCTTATTTGAGACCTAGAGGTTATGCTTAGGTTAGAAAAAGGCCATTTTCTGGTATTGTTACTCAAAATACAGGAAACTTCCATACATTAAACGCAATCTACATGAAGAGAACGTTGTATTGCCGTATAGTGCATCGAAATCCATTGAAAGCTCGAGAAATGGCGCCACTTTGAAGATATTAGGGTACACAAGTAACTTTGAGAGATTAAGGTTAGGTTACAAAAAAACACATTTTCGGATTTTCTACTCCAAATAGGGCAAAACTGGCACGCCAGTCTGAAAGTACAGGAAGAGGCCGTTGTATTGCCGTATAGTGCATCGAAATCCATTAAAAGGTCGAGAAATGGCGCCACTTTGAAATTTAGGTTACACAAGTAAATTAATGCGTACTTGTTGGCTTTAAAAGCCAGTAACTCACTTTTCAACGTTTTGATCCCAAAAATGCACCTTTTTTCTCAGACCTAGTGGAAAATGTACATCTTTCACTAAGCAAATCGTTGCGCCATACGTCAGGCAAAGTTGGTTTTTCGCGAAATTTTTTGAACTACTCCTCCCCACCCCACACCACCCTCATAAAATACCTACAGATCAATTATTGGAAAGAAAGGCCAGAAAAGTCGTAAACTGTCATTTGCCCTTTCAAGAAAGCGGCAAAAACACGAGTAACTGGCTTTTAAAGCTTAAAGGCACACAAGATCTACGCTGTTTCCACAAAAGGAGCCCTAGAACCTAAAACCCCCTTTTGTGAAAACATGCTAGATCTTGTGTGCCTTTAGCTTTAAAAGCCAGTAACTCGTGTTTTTGCCGTTTTCTTGAAACGGCAAATGACAGTTGAAGACTTTAATGGCCTTTCTATCCCATAATTTACTTGTGTGAGATCTATCCCATAATTTCTTATTTGAGACCTAGAGGTTATGCTTAGGTTAGAAAAAGGCCATTTTCTGGTATTGTTACTCAAAATACAGGAAACTTCCATACATTAAACGCAATCTACATGAAGAGAACGTTGTATTGCCGTATAGTGCATCGAAATCCATTGAAAGCTCGAGAAATGGCGCCACTTTGAAGATATTAGGGTACACAAGTAACTTTGAGAGATTAAGGTTAGGTTACAAAAAAACACATTTTCGGATTTTCTACTCCAAATAGGGCAAAACTGGCACGCCAGTCTGAAAGTACAGGAAGAGGCCGTTGTATTGCCGTATAGTGCATCGAAATCCATTAAAAGGTCGAGAAATGGCGCCACTTTGAAATTTAGGTTACACAAGTAAATTAATGCGTACTTGTTGGCTTTAAAAGCCAGTAACTCACTTTTCAACGTTTTGATCCCAAAAATGCACCTTTTTTCTCAGACCTAGTGGAAAATGTACATCTTTCACTAAGCAAATCGTTGCGCCATACGTCAGGCAAAGTTGGTTTTTCGCGAAATTTTTTGAACTACTCCTCCCCACCCCACACCACCCTCATAAAATACCTACAGATCAATTATTGGAAAGAAAGGCCAGAAAAGTCGTAAACTGTCATTTGCCCTTTCAAGAAAGCGGCAAAAACACGAGTAACTGGCTTTTAAAGCTTAAAGGCACACAAGATCTACGCTGTTTCCACAAAAGGAGCCCTAGAACCTAAAACCCCCTTTTGTGAAAACATGCTAGATCTTGTGTGCCTTTAGCTTTAAAAGCCAGTAACTCGTGTTTTTGCCGTTTTCTTGAAACGGCAAATGACAGTTGAAGACTTTAATGGCCTTTCTATCCCATAATTTACTTGTGTGAGATCTATCCCATAATTTCTTATTTGAGACCTAGAGGTTATGCTTAGGTTAGAAAAAGGCCATTTTCTGGTATTGTTACTCAAAATACAGGAAACTTCCATCCATTAAACGCAATCTACATGAAGAGAACGTTGTATTGCCGTATAGTGCATCGAAATCCATTGAAAGCTCGAGAAATGGCGCCACTTTGAAGATATTAGGGTACACAAGTAACTTTGAGAGATTAAGGTTAGGTTACAAAAAAACACATTTTCGGATTTTCTACTCCAAATAGGGCAAAACTGGCACGCCAGTCTGAAAGTACAGGAAGAGGCCGTTGTATTGCCGTATAGTGCATCGAAATCCATTAAAAGGTCGAGAAATGGCGCCACTTTGAAATTTAGGTTACACAAGTAAATTAATGCGTACTTGTTGGCTTTAAAAGCCAGTAACTCACTTTTCAACGTTTTGATCCCAAAAATGCACCTTTTTTCTCAGACCTAGTGGAAAATGTACATCTTTCACTAAGCAAATCGTTGCGCCATACGTCAGGCAAAGTTGGTTTTTCGCGAAATTTTTTGAACTACTCCTCCCCACCCCACACCACCCTCATAAAATACCTACAGATCAATTATTGGAAAGAAAGGCCAGAAAAGTCGTAAACTGTCATTTGCCCTTTCAAGAAAGCGGCAAAAACACGAGTAACTGGCTTTTAAAGCTTAAAGGCACACAAGATCTACGCTGTTTCCACAAAAGGAGCCCTAGAACCTAAAACCCCCTTTTGTGAAAACATGCTAGATCTTGTGTGCCTTTAGCTTTAAAAGCCAGTAACTCGTGTTTTTGCCGTTTTCTTGAAACGGCAAATGACAGTTGAAGACTTTAATGGCCTTTCTATCCCATAATTTACTTGTGTGAGATCTATCCCATAATTTCTTATTTGAGACCTAGAGGTTATGCTTAGGTTAGAAAAAGGCCATTTTCTGGTATTGTTACTCAAAATACAGGAAACTTCCATCCATTAAACGCAATCTACATGAAGAGAACGTTGTATTGCCGTATAGTGCATCGAAATCCATTGAAAGCTCGAGAAATGGCGCCACTTTGAAGATATTAGGGTACACAAGTAACTTTGAGAGATTAAGGTTAGGTTACAAAAAAACACATTTTCGGATTTTCTACTCCAAATAGGGCAAAACTGGCACGCCAGTCTGAAAGTACAGGAAGAGGCCGTTGTATTGCCGTATAGTGCATCGAAATCCATTAAAAGGTCGAGAAATGGCGCCACTTTGAAATTTAGGTTACACAAGTAAATTAATGCGTACTTGTTGGCTTTAAAAGCCAGTAACTCACTTTTCAACGTTTTGATCCCAAAAATGCACCTTTTTTCTCAGACCTAGTGGAAAATGTACATCTTTCACTAAGCAAATCGTTGCGCCATACGTCAGGCAAAGTTGGTTTTTCGCGAAATTTTTTGAACTACTCCTCCCCACCCCACACCACCCTCATAAAATACCTACAGATCAATTATTGGAAAGAAAGGCCAGAAAAGTCGTAAACTGTCATTTGCCCTTTCAAGAAAGCGGCAAAAACACGAGTAACTGGCTTTTAAAGCTTAAAGGCACACAAGATCTACGCTGTTTCCACAAAAGGAGCCCTAGAACCTAAAACCCCCTTTTGTGAAAACATGCTAGATCTTGTGTGCCTTTAGCTTTAAAAGCCAGTAACTCGTGTTTTTGCCGTTTTCTTGAAACGGCAAATGACAGTTGAAGACTTTAATGGCCTTTCTATCCCATAATTTACTTGTGTGAGATCTATCCCATAATTTCTTATTTGAGACCTAGAGGTTATGCTTAGGTTAGAAAAAGGCCATTTTCTGGTATTGTTACTCAAAATACAGGAAACTTCCATACATTAAACGCAATCTACATGAAGAGAACGTTGTATTGCCGTATAGTGCATCGAAATCCATTGAAAGCTCGAGAAATGGCGCCACTTTGAAGATATTAGGGTACACAAGTAACTTTGAGAGATTAAGGTTAGGTTACAAAAAAACACATTTTCGGATTTTCTACTCCAAATAGGGCAAAACTGGCACGCCAGTCTGAAAGTACAGGAAGAGGCCGTTGTATTGCCGTATAGTGCATCGAAATCCATTAAAAGGTCGAGAAATGGCGCCACTTTGAAATTTAGGTTACACAAGTAAATTAATGCGTACTTGTTGGCTTTAAAAGCCAGTAACTCACTTTTCAACGTTTTGATCCCAAAAATGCACCTTTTTTCTCAGACCTAGTGGAAAATGTACATCTTTCACTAAGCAAATCGTTGCGCCATACGTCAGGCAAAGTTGGTTTTTCGCGAAATTTTTTGAACTACTCCTCCCCACCCCACACCACCCTCATAAAATACCTACAGATCAATTATTGGAAAGAAAGGCCAGAAAAGTCGTAAACTGTCATTTGCCCTTTCAAGAAAGCGGCAAAAACACGAGTAACTGGCTTTTAAAGCTTAAAGGCACACAAGATCTACGCTGTTTCCACAAAAGGAGCCCTAGAACCTAAAACCCCCTTTTGTGAAAACATGCTAGATCTTGTGTGCCTTTAGCTTTAAAAGCCAGTAACTCGTGTTTTTGCCGTTTTCTTGAAACGGCAAATGACAGTTGAAGACTTTAATGGCCTTTCTATCCCATAATTTACTTGTGTGAGATCTATCCCATAATTTCTTATTTGAGACCTAGAGGTTATGCTTAGGTTAGAAAAAGGCCATTTTCTGGTATTGTTACTCAAAATACAGGAAACTTCCATACATTAAACGCAATCTACATGAAGAGAACGTTGTATTGCCGTATAGTGCATCGAAATCCATTGAAAGCTCGAGAAATGGCGCCACTTTGAAGATATTAGGGTACACAAGTAACTTTGAGAGATTAAGGTTAGGTTACAAAAAAACACATTTTCGGATTTTCTACTCCAAATAGGGCAAAACTGGCACGCCAGTCTGAAAGTACAGGAAGAGGCCGTTGTATTGCCGTATAGTGCATCGAAATCCATTAAAAGGTCGAGAAATGGCGCCACTTTGAAATTTAGGTTACACAAGTAAATTAATGCGTACTTGTTGGCTTTAAAAGCCAGTAACTCACTTTTCAACGTTTTGATCCCAAAAATGCACCTTTTTTCTCAGACCTAGTGGAAAATGTACATCTTTCACTAAGCAAATCGTTGCGCCATACGTCAGGCAAAGTTGGTTTTTCGCGAAATTTTTTGAACTACTCCTCCCCACCCCACACCACCCTCATAAAATACCTACAGATCAATTATTGGAAAGAAAGGCCAGAAAAGTCGTAAACTGTCATTTGCCCTTTCAAGAAAGCGGCAAAAACACGAGTAACTGGCTTTTAAAGCTTAAAGGCACACAAGATCTACGCTGTTTCCACAAAAGGAGCCCTAGAACCTAAAACCCCCTTTTGTGAAAACATGCTAGATCTTGTGTGCCTTTAGCTTTAAAAGCCAGTAACTCGTGTTTTTGCCGTTTTCTTGAAACGGCAAATGACAGTTGAAGACTTTAATGGCCTTTCTATCCCATAATTTACTTGTGTGAGATCTATCCCATAATTTCTTATTTGAGACCTAGAGGTTATGCTTAGGTTAGAAAAAGGCCATTTTCTGGTATTGTTACTCAAAATACAGGAAACTTCCATCCATTAAACGCAATCTACATGAAGAGAACGTTGTATTGCCGTATAGTGCATCGAAATCCATTGAAAGCTCGAGAAATGGCGCCACTTTGAAGATATTAGGGTACACAAGTAACTTTGAGAGATTAAGGTTAGGTTACAAAAAAACACATTTTCGGATTTTCTACTCCAAATAGGGCAAAACTGGCACGCCAGTCTGAAAGTACAGGAAGAGGCCGTTGTATTGCCGTATAGTGCATCGAAATCCATTAAAAGGTCGAGAAATGGCGCCACTTTGAAATTTAGGTTACACAAGTAAATTAATGCGTACTTGTTGGCTTTAAAAGCCAGTAACTCACTTTTCAACGTTTTGATCCCAAAAATGCACCTTTTTTCTCAGACCTAGTGGAAAATGTACATCTTTCACTAAGCAAATCGTTGCGCCATACGTCAGGCAAAGTTGGTTTTTCGCGAAATTTTTTGAACTACTCCTCCCCACCCCACACCACCCTCATAAAATACCTACAGATCAATTATTGGAAAGAAAGGCCAGAAAAGTCGTAAACTGTCATTTGCCCTTTCAAGAAAGCGGCAAAAACACGAGTAACTGGCTTTTAAAGCTTAAAGGCACACAAGATCTACGCTGTTTCCACAAAAGGAGCCCTAGAACCTAAAACCCCCTTTTGTGAAAACATGCTAGATCTTGTGTGCCTTTAGCTTTAAAAGCCAGTAACTCGTGTTTTTGCCGTTTTCTTGAAACGGCAAATGACAGTTGAAGACTTTAATGGCCTTTCTATCCCATAATTTACTTGTGTGAGATCTATCCCATAATTTCTTATTTGAGACCTAGAGGTTATGCTTAGGTTAGAAAAAGGCCATTTTCTGGTATTGTTACTCAAAATACAGGAAACTTCCATACATTAAACGCAATCTACATGAAGAGAACGTTGTATTGCCGTATAGTGCATCGAAATCCATTGAAAGCTCGAGAAATGGCGCCACTTTGAAGATATTAGGGTACACAAGTAACTTTGAGAGATTAAGGTTAGGTTACAAAAAAACACATTTTCGGATTTTCTACTCCAAATAGGGCAAAACTGGCACGCCAGTCTGAAAGTACAGGAAGAGGCCGTTGTATTGCCGTATAGTGCATCGAAATCCATTAAAAGGTCGAGAAATGGCGCCACTTTGAAATTTAGGTTACACAAGTAAATTAATGCGTACTTGTTGGCTTTAAAAGCCAGTAACTCACTTTTCAACGTTTTGATCCCAAAAATGCACCTTTTTTCTCAGACCTAGTGGAAAATGTACATCTTTCACTAAGCAAATCGTTGCGCCATACGTCAGGCAAAGTTGGTTTTTCGCGAAATTTTTTGAACTACTCCTCCCCACCCCACACCACCCTCATAAAATACCTACAGATCAATTATTGGAAAGAAAGGCCAGAAAAGTCGTAAACTGTCATTTGCCCTTTCAAGAAAGCGGCAAAAACACGAGTAACTGGCTTTTAAAGCTTAAAGGCACACAAGATCTACGCTGTTTCCACAAAAGGAGCCCTAGAACCTAAAACCCCCTTTTGTGAAAACATGCTAGATCTTGTGTGCCTTTAGCTTTAAAAGCCAGTAACTCGTGTTTTTGCCGTTTTCTTGAAACGGCAAATGACAGTTGAAGACTTTAATGGCCTTTCTATCCCATAATTTACTTGTGTGAGATCTATCCCATAATTTCTTATTTGAGACCTAGAGGTTATGCTTAGGTTAGAAAAAGGCCATTTTCTGGTATTGTTACTCAAAATACAGGAAACTTCCATCCATTAAACGCAATCTACATGAAGAGAACGTTGTATTGCCGTATAGTGCATCGAAATCCATTGAAAGCTCGAGAAATGGCGCCACTTTGAAGATATTAGGGTACACAAGTAACTTTGAGAGATTAAGGTTAGGTTACAAAAAAACACATTTTCGGATTTTCTACTCCAAATAGGGCAAAACTGGCACGCCAGTCTGAAAGTACAGGAAGAGGCCGTTGTATTGCCGTATAGTGCATCGAAATCCATTAAAAGGTCGAGAAATGGCGCCACTTTGAAATTTAGGTTACACAAGTAAATTAATGCGTACTTGTTGGCTTTAAAAGCCAGTAACTCACTTTTCAACGTTTTGATCCCAAAAATGCACCTTTTTTCTCAGACCTAGTGGAAAATGTACATCTTTCACTAAGCAAATCGTTGCGCCATACGTCAGGCAAAGTTGGTTTTTCGCGAAATTTTTTGAACTACTCCTCCCCACCCCACACCACCCTCATAAAATACCTACAGATCAATTATTGGAAAGAAAGGCCAGAAAAGTCGTAAACTGTCATTTGCCCTTTCAAGAAAGCGGCAAAAACACGAGTAACTGGCTTTTAAAGCTTAAAGGCACACAAGATCTACGCTGTTTCCACAAAAGGAGCCCTAGAACCTAAAACCCCCTTTTGTGAAAACATGCTAGATCTTGTGTGCCTTTAGCTTTAAAAGCCAGTAACTCGTGTTTTTGCCGTTTTCTTGAAACGGCAAATGACAGTTGAAGACTTTAATGGCCTTTCTATCCCATAATTTACTTGTGTGAGATCTATCCCATAATTTCTTATTTGAGACCTAGAGGTTATGCTTAGGTTAGAAAAAGGCCATTTTCTGGTATTGTTACTCAAAATACAGGAAACTTCCATACATTAAACGCAATCTACATGAAGAGAACGTTGTATTGCCGTATAGTGCATCGAAATCCATTGAAAGCTCGAGAAATGGCGCCACTTTGAAGATATTAGGGTACACAAGTAACTTTGAGAGATTAAGGTTAGGTTACAAAAAAACACATTTTCGGATTTTCTACTCCAAATAGGGCAAAACTGGCACGCCAGTCTGAAAGTACAGGAAGAGGCCGTTGTATTGCCGTATAGTGCATCGAAATCCATTAAAAGGTCGAGAAATGGCGCCACTTTGAAATTTAGGTTACACAAGTAAATTAATGCGTACTTGTTGGCTTTAAAAGCCAGTAACTCACTTTTCAACGTTTTGATCCCAAAAATGCACCTTTTTTCTCAGACCTAGTGGAAAATGTACATCTTTCACTAAGCAAATCGTTGCGCCATACGTCAGGCAAAGTTGGTTTTTCGCGAAATTTTTTGAACTACTCCTCCCCACCCCACACCACCCTCATAAAATACCTACAGATCAATTATTGGAAAGAAAGGCCAGAAAAGTCGTAAACTGTCATTTGCCCTTTCAAGAAAGCGGCAAAAACACGAGTAACTGGCTTTTAAAGCTTAAAGGCACACAAGATCTACGCTGTTTCCACAAAAGGAGCCCTAGAACCTAAAACCCCCTTTTGTGAAAACATGCTAGATCTTGTGTGCCTTTAGCTTTAAAAGCCAGTAACTCGTGTTTTTGCCGTTTTCTTGAAACGGCAAATGACAGTTGAAGACTTTAATGGCCTTTCTATCCCATAATTTACTTGTGTGAGATCTATCCCATAATTTCTTATTTGAGACCTAGAGGTTATGCTTAGGTTAGAAAAAGGCCATTTTCTGGTATTGTTACTCAAAATACAGGAAACTTCCATCCATTAAACGCAATCTACATGAAGAGAACGTTGTATTGCCGTATAGTGCATCGAAATCCATTGAAAGCTCGAGAAATGGCGCCACTTTGAAGATATTAGGGTACACAAGTAACTTTGAGAGATTAAGGTTAGGTTACAAAAAAACACATTTTCGGATTTTCTACTCCAAATAGGGCAAAACTGGCACGCCAGTCTGAAAGTACAGGAAGAGGCCGTTGTATTGCCGTATAGTGCATCGAAATCCATTAAAAGGTCGAGAAATGGCGCCACTTTGAAATTTAGGTTACACAAGTAAATTAATGCGTACTTGTTGGCTTTAAAAGCCAGTAACTCACTTTTCAACGTTTTGATCCCAAAAATGCACCTTTTTTCTCAGACCTAGTGGAAAATGTACATCTTTCACTAAGCAAATCGTTGCGCCATACGTCAGGCAAAGTTGGTTTTTCGCGAAATTTTTTGAACTACTCCTCCCCACCCCACACCACCCTCATAAAATACCTACAGATCAATTATTGGAAAGAAAGGCCAGAAAAGTCGTAAACTGTCATTTGCCCTTTCAAGAAAGCGGCAAAAACACGAGTAACTGGCTTTTAAAGCTTAAAGGCACACAAGATCTACGCTGTTTCCACAAAAGGAGCCCTAGAACCTAAAACCCCCTTTTGTGAAAACATGCTAGATCTTGTGTGCCTTTAGCTTTAAAAGCCAGTAACTCGTGTTTTTGCCGTTTTCTTGAAACGGCAAATGACAGTTGAAGACTTTAATGGCCTTTCTATCCCATAATTTACTTGTGTGAGATCTATCCCATAATTTCTTATTTGAGACCTAGAGGTTATGCTTAGGTTAGAAAAAGGCCATTTTCTGGTATTGTTACTCAAAATACAGGAAACTTCCATCCATTAAACGCAATCTACATGAAGAGAACGTTGTATTGCCGTATAGTGCATCGAAATCCATTGAAAGCTCGAGAAATGGCGCCACTTTGAAGATATTAGGGTACACAAGTAACTTTGAGAGATTAAGGTTAGGTTACAAAAAAACACATTTTCGGATTTTCTACTCCAAATAGGGCAAAACTGGCACGCCAGTCTGAAAGTACAGGAAGAGGCCGTTGTATTGCCGTATAGTGCATCGAAATCCATTAAAAGGTCGAGAAATGGCGCCACTTTGAAATTTAGGTTACACAAGTAAATTAATGCGTACTTGTTGGCTTTAAAAGCCAGTAACTCACTTTTCAACGTTTTGATCCCAAAAATGCACCTTTTTTCTCAGACCTAGTGGAAAATGTACATCTTTCACTAAGCAAATCGTTGCGCCATACGTCAGGCAAAGTTGGTTTTCCGCGAAATTTTTTGAACTACTCCTCCCCACCCCACACCACCCTCATAAAATACCTACAGATCAATTATTGGAAAGAAAGGCCAGAAAAGTCGTAAACTGTCATTTGCCCTTTCAAGAAAGCGGCAAAAACACGAGTAACTGGCTTTTAAAGCTTAAAGGCACACAAGATCTACGCTGTTTCCACAAAAGGAGCCCTAGAACCTAAAACCCCCTTTTGTGAAAACATGCTAGATCTTGTGTGCCTTTAGCTTTAAAAGCCAGTAACTCGTGTTTTTGCCGTTTTCTTGAAACGGCAAATGACAGTTGAAGACTTTAATGGCCTTTCTATCCCATAATTTACTTGTGTGAGATCTATCCCATAATTTCTTATTTGAGACCTAGAGGTTATGCTTAGGTTAGAAAAAGGCCATTTTCTGGTATTGTTACTCAAAATACAGGAAACTTCCATCCATTAAACGCAATCTACATGAAGAGAACGTTGTATTGCCGTATAGTGCATCGAAATCCATTGAAAGCTCGAGAAATGGCGCCACTTTGAAGATATTAGGGTACACAAGTAACTTTGAGAGATTAAGGTTAGGTTACAAAAAAACACATTTTCGGATTTTCTACTCCAAATAGGGCAAAACTGGCACGCCAGTCTGAAAGTACAGGAAGAGGCCGTTGTATTGCCGTATAGTGCATCGAAATCCATTAAAAGGTCGAGAAATGGCGCCACTTTGAAATTTAGGTTACACAAGTAAATTAATGCGTACTTGTTGGCTTTAAAAGCCAGTAACTCACTTTTCAACGTTTTGATCCCAAAAATGCACCTTTTTTCTCAGACCTAGTGGAAAATGTACATCTTTCACTAAGCAAATCGTTGCGCCATACGTCAGGCAAAGTTGGTTTTTCGCGAAATTTTTTGAACTACTCCTCCCCACCCCACACCACCCTCATAAAATACCTACAGATCAATTATTGGAAAGAAAGGCCAGAAAAGTCGTAAACTGTCATTTGCCCTTTCAAGAAAGCGGCAAAAACACGAGTAACTGGCTTTTAAAGCTTAAAGGCACACAAGATCTACGCTGTTTCCACAAAAGGAGCCCTAGAACCTAAAACCCCCTTTTGTGAAAACATGCTAGATCTTGTGTGCCTTTAGCTTTAAAAGCCAGTAACTCGTGTTTTTGCCGTTTTCTTGAAACGGCAAATGACAGTTGAAGACTTTAATGGCCTTTCTATCCCATAATTTACTTGTGTGAGATCTATCCCATAATTTCTTATTTGAGACCTAGAGGTTATGCTTAGGTTAGAAAAAGGCCATTTTCTGGTATTGTTACTCAAAATACAGGAAACTTCCATCCATTAAACGCAATCTACATGAAGAGAACGTTGTATTGCCGTATAGTGCATCGAAATCCATTGAAAGCTCGAGAAATGGCGCCACTTTGAAGATATTAGGGTACACAAGTAACTTTGAGAGATTAAGGTTAGGTTACAAAAAAACACATTTTCGGATTTTCTACTCCAAATAGGGCAAAACTGGCACGCCAGTCTGAAAGTACAGGAAGAGGCCGTTGTATTGCCGTATAGTGCATCGAAATCCATTAAAAGGTCGAGAAATGGCGCCACTTTGAAATTTAGGTTACACAAGTAAATTAATGCGTACTTGTTGGCTTTAAAAGCCAGTAACTCACTTTTCAACGTTTTGATCCCAAAAATGCACCTTTTTTCTCAGACCTAGTGGAAAATGTACATCTTTCACTAAGCAAATCGTTGCGCCATACGTCAGGCAAAGTTGGTTTTTCGCGAAATTTTTTGAACTACTCCTCCCCACCCCACACCACCCTCATAAAATACCTACAGATCAATTATTGGAAAGAAAGGCCAGAAAAGTCGTAAACTGTCATTTGCCCTTTCAAGAAAGCGGCAAAAACACGAGTAACTGGCTTTTAAAGCTTAAAGGCACACAAGATCTACGCTGTTTCCACAAAAGGAGCCCTAGAACCTAAAACCCCCTTTTGTGAAAACATGCTAGATCTTGTGTGCCTTTAGCTTTAAAAGCCAGTAACTCGTGTTTTTGCCGTTTTCTTGAAACGGCAAATGACAGTTGAAGACTTTAATGGCCTTTCTATCCCATAATTTACTTGTGTGAGATCTATCCCATAATTTCTTATTTGAGACCTAGAGGTTATGCTTAGGTTAGAAAAAGGCCATTTTCTGGTATTGTTACTCAAAATACAGGAACCTTCCATCCATTAAACGCAATCTACATGAAGAGAACGTTGTATTGCCGTATAGTGCATCGAAATCCATTGAAAGCTCGAGAAATGGCGCCACTTTGAAGATATTAGGGTACACAAGTAACTTTGAGAGATTAAGGTTAGGTTACAAAAAAACACATTTTCGGATTTTCTACTCCAAATAGGGCAAAACTGGCACGCCAGTCTGAAAGTACAGGAAGAGGCCGTTGTATTGCCGTATAGTGCATCGAAATCCATTAAAAGGTCGAGAAATGGCGCCACTTTGAAATTTAGGTTACACAAGTAAATTAATGCGTACTTGTTGGCTTTAAAAGCCAGTAACTCACTTTTCAACGTTTTGATCCCAAAAATGCACCTTTTTTCTCAGACCTAGTGGAAAATGTACATCTTTCACTAAGCAAATCGTTGCGCCATACGTCAGGCAAAGTTGGTTTTTCGCGAAATTTTTTGAACTACTCCTCCCCACCCCACACCACCCTCATAAAATACCTACAGATCAATTATTGGAAAGAAAGGCCAGAAAAGTCGTAAACTGTCATTTGCCCTTTCAAGAAAGCGGCAAAAACACGAGTAACTGGCTTTTAAAGCTTAAAGGCACACAAGAATTCTTGTGTGCCTTTAGCTTTAAAAGCCAGTAACTCGTGTTTTTGCCGTTTTCTTGAAACGGCAAATGACAGTTGAAGACTTTAATGGCCTTTCTATCCCATAATTTACTTGTGTGAGATCTATCCCATAATTTCTTATTTGAGACCTAGAGGTTATGCTTAGGTTAGAAAAAGGCCATTTTCTGGTATTGTTACTCAAAATACAGGAAACTTCCATCCATTAAACGCAATCTACATGAAGAGAACGTTGTATTGCCGTATAGTGCATCGAAATCCATTGAAAGCTCGAGAAATGGCGCCACTTTGAAGATATTAGGGTACACAAGTAACTTTGAGAGATTAAGGTTAGGTTACAAAAAAACACATTTTCGGATTTTCTACTCCAAATAGGGCAAAACTGGCACGCCAGTCTGAAAGTACAGGAAGAGGCCGTTGTATTGCCGTATAGTGCATCGAAATCCATTAAAAGGTCGAGAAATGGCGCCACTTTGAAATTTAGGTTACACAAGTAAATTAATGCGTACTTGTTGGCTTTAAAAGCCAGTAACTCACTTTTCAACGTTTTGATCCCAAAAATGCACCTTTTTTCTCAGACCTAGTGGAAAATGTACATCTTTCACTAAGCAAATCGTTGCGCCATACGTCAGGCAAAGTTGGTTTTTCGCGAAATTTTTTGAACTACTCCTCCCCACCCCACACCACCCTCATAAAATACCTACAGATCAATTATTGGAAAGAAAGGCCAGAAAAGTCGTAAACTGTCATTTGCCCTTTCAAGAAAGCGGCAAAAACACGAGTAACTGGCTTTTAAAGCTTAAAGGCACACAAGATCTACGCTGTTTCCACAAAAGGAGCCCTAGAACCTAAAACCCCCTTTTGTGAAAACATGCTAGATCTTGTGTGCCTTTAGCTTTAAAAGCCAGTAACTCGTGTTTTTGCCGTTTTCTTGAAACGGCAAATGACAGTTGAAGACTTTAATGGCCTTTCTATCCCATAATTTACTTGTGTGAGATCTATCCCATAATTTCTTATTTGAGACCTAGAGGTTATGCTTAGGTTAGAAAAAGGCCATTTTCTGGTATTGTTACTCAAAATACAGGAAACTTCCATCCATTAAACGCAATCTACATGAAGAGAACGTTGTATTGCCGTATAGTGCATCGAAATCCATTGAAAGCTCGAGAAATGGCGCCACTTTGAAGATATTAGGGTACACAAGTAACTTTGAGAGATTAAGGTTAGGTTACAAAAAAACACATTTTCGGATTTTCTACTCCAAATAGGGCAAAACTGGCACGCCAGTCTGAAAGTACAGGAAGAGGCCGTTGTATTGCCGTATAGTGCATCGAAATCCATTAAAAGGTCGAGAAATGGCGCCACTTTGAAATTTAGGTTACACAAGTAAATTAATGCGTACTTGTTGGCTTTAAAAGCCAGTAACTCACTTTTCAACGTTTTGATCCCAAAAATGCACCTTTTTTCTCAGACCTAGTGGAAAATGTACATCTTTCACTAAGCAAATCGTTGCGCCATACGTCAGGCAAAGTTGGTTTTTCGCGAAATTTTTTGAACTACTCCTCCCCACCCCACACCACCCTCATAAAATACCTACAGATCAATTATTGGAAAGAAAGGCCAGAAAAGTCGTAAACTGTCATTTGCCCTTTCAAGAAAGCGGCAAAAACACGAGTAACTGGCTTTTAAAGCTTAAAGGCACACAAGATCTACGCTGTTTCCACAAAAGGAGCCCTAGAACCTAAAACCCCCTTTTGTGAAAACATGCTAGATCTTGTGTGCCTTTAGCTTTAAAAGCCAGTAACTCGTGTTTTTGCCGTTTTCTTGAAACGGCAAATGACAGTTGAAGACTTTAATGGCCTTTCTATCCCATAATTTACTTGTGTGAGATCTATCCCATAATTTCTTATTTGAGACCTAGAGGTTATGCTTAGGTTAGAAAAAGGCCATTTTCTGGTATTGTTACTCAAAATACAGGAACCTTCCATCCATTAAACGCAATCTACATGAAGAGAACGTTGTATTGCCGTATAGTGCATCGAAATCCATTGAAAGCTCGAGAAATGGCGCCACTTTGAAGATATTAGGGTACACAAGTAACTTTGAGAGATTAAGGTTAGGTTACAAAAAAACACATTTTCGGATTTTCTACTCCAAATAGGGCAAAACTGGCACGCCAGTCTGAAAGTACAGGAAGAGGCCGTTGTATTGCCGTATAGTGCATCGAAATCCATTAAAAGGTCGAGAAATGGCGCCACTTTGAAATTTAGGTTACACAAGTAAATTAATGCGTACTTGTTGGCTTTAAAAGCCAGTAACTCACTTTTCAACGTTTTGATCCCAAAAATGCACCTTTTTTCTCAGACCTAGTGGAAAATGTACATCTTTCACTAAGCAAATCGTTGCGCCATACGTCAGGCAAAGTTGGTTTTTCGCGAAATTTTTTGAACTACTCCTCCCCACCCCACACCACCCTCATAAAATACCTACAGATCAATTATTGGAAAGAAAGGCCAGAAAAGTCGTAAACTGTCATTTGCCCTTTCAAGAAAGCGGCAAAAACACGAGTAACTGGCTTTTAAAGCTTAAAGGCACACAAGAATTCTTGTGTGCCTTTAGCTTTAAAAGCCAGTAACTCGTGTTTTTGCCGCTTTCTTGAAACGGCAAATGACAGTTGAAGACTTTAATGGCCTTTCTATCCCATAATTTACTTGTGTGAGATCTATCCCATAATTTCTTATTTGAGACCTAGAGGTTATGCTTAGGTTAGAAAAAGGCCATTTTCTGGTATTGTTACTCAAAATACAGGAACCTTCCATCCATTAAACGCAATCTACATGAAGAGAACGTTGTATTGCCGTATAGTGCATCGAAATCCATTGAAAGCTCGAGAAATGGCGCCACTTTGAAGATATTAGGGTACACAAGTAACTTTGAGAGATTAAGGTTAGGTTACAAAAAAACACATTTTCGGATTTTCTACTCCAAATAGGGCAAAACTGGCACGCCAGTCTGAAAGTACAGGAAGAGGCCGTTGTATTGCCGTATAGTGCATCGAAATCCATTAAAAGGTCGAGAAATGGCGCCACTTTGAAATTTAGGTTACACAAGTAAATTAATGCGTACTTGTTGGCTTTAAAAGCCAGTAACTCACTTTTCAACGTTTTGATCCCAAAAATGCACCTTTTTTCTCAGACCTAGTGGAAAATGTACATCTTTCACTAAGCAAATCGTTGCGCCATACGTCAGGCAAAGTTGGTTTTTCGCGAAATTTTTTGAACTACTCCTCCCCACCCCACACCACCCTCATAAAATACCTACAGATCAATTATTGGAAAGAAAGGCCAGAAAAGTCGTAAACTGTCATTTGCCCTTTCAAGAAAGCGGCAAAAACACGAGTAACTGGCTTTTAAAGCTTAAAGGCACACAAGAATTCTTGTGTGCCTTTAGCTTTAAAAGCCAGTAACTCGTGTTTTTGCCGCTTTCTTGAAACGGCAAATGACAGTTGAAGACTTTAATGGCCTTTCTATCCCATAATTTACTTGTGTGAGATCTATCCCATAATTTCTTATTTGAGACCTAGAGGTTATGCTTAGGTTAGAAAAAGGCCATTTTCTGGTATTGTTACTCAAAATACAGGAAACTTCCATCCATTAAACGCAATCTACATGAAGAGAACGTTGTATTGCCGTATAGTGCATCGAAATCCATTGAAAGCTCGAGAAATGGCGCCACTTTGAAGATATTAGGGTACACAAGTAACTTTGAGAGATTAAGGTTAGGTTACAAAAAAACACATTTTCGGATTTTCTACTCCAAATAGGGCAAAACTGGCACGCCAGTCTGAAAGTACAGGAAGAGGCCGTTGTATTGCCGTATAGTGCATCGAAATCCATTAAAAGGTCGAGAAATGGCGCCACTTTGAAATTTAGGTTACACAAGTAAATTAATGCGTACTTGTTGGCTTTAAAAGCCAGTAACTCACTTTTCAACGTTTTGATCCCAAAAATGCACCTTTTTTCTCAGACCTAGTGGAAAATGTACATCTTTCACTAAGCAAATCGTTGCGCCATACGTCAGGCAAAGTTGGTTTTCCGCGAAATTTTTTGAACTACTCCTCCCCACCCCACACCACCCTCATAAAATACCTACAGATCAATTATTGGAAAGAAAGGCCAGAAAAGTCGTAAACTGTCATTTGCCCTTTCAAGAAAGCGGCAAAAACACGAGTAACTGGCTTTTAAAGCTTAAAGGCACACAAGATCTACGCTGTTTCCACAAAAGGAGCCCTAGAACCTAAAACCCCCTTTTGTGAAAACATGCTAGATCTTGTGTGCCTTTAGCTTTAAAAGCCAGTAACTCGTGTTTTTGCCGTTTTCTTGAAACGGCAAATGACAGTTGAAGACTTTAATGGCCTTTCTATCCCATAATTTACTTGTGTGAGATCTATCCCATAATTTCTTATTTGAGACCTAGAGGTTATGCTTAGGTTAGAAAAAGGCCATTTTCTGGTATTGTTACTCAAAATACAGGAAACTTCCATCCATTAAACGCAATCTACATGAAGAGAACGTTGTATTGCCGTATAGTGCATCGAAATCCATTGAAAGCTCGAGAAATGGCGCCACTTTGAAGATATTAGGGTACACAAGTAACTTTGAGAGATTAAGGTTAGGTTACAAAAAAACACATTTTCGGATTTTCTACTCCAAATAGGGCAAAACTGGCACGCCAGTCTGAAAGTACAGGAAGAGGCCGTTGTATTGCCGTATAGTGCATCGAAATCCATTAAAAGGTCGAGAAATGGCGCCACTTTGAAATTTAGGTTACACAAGTAAATTAATGCGTACTTGTTGGCTTTAAAAGCCAGTAACTCACTTTTCAACGTTTTGATCCCAAAAATGCACCTTTTTTCTCAGACCTAGTGGAAAATGTACATCTTTCACTAAGCAAATCGTTGCGCCATACGTCAGGCAAAGTTGGTTTTTCGCGAAATTTTTTGAACTACTCCTCCCCACCCCACACCACCCTCATAAAATACCTACAGATCAATTATTGGAAAGAAAGGCCAGAAAAGTCGTAAACTGTCATTTGCCCTTTCAAGAAAGCGGCAAAAACACGAGTAACTGGCTTTTAAAGCTTAAAGGCACACAAGATCTACGCTGTTTCCACAAAAGGAGCCCTAGAACCTAAAACCCCCTTTTGTGAAAACATGCTAGATCTTGTGTGCCTTTAGCTTTAAAAGCCAGTAACTCGTGTTTTTGCCGTTTTCTTGAAACGGCAAATGACAGTTGAAGACTTTAATGGCCTTTCTATCCCATAATTTACTTGTGTGAGATCTATCCCATAATTTCTTATTTGAGACCTAGAGGTTATGCTTAGGTTAGAAAAAGGCCATTTTCTGGTATTGTTACTCAAAATACAGGAAACTTCCATCCATTAAACGCAATCTACATGAAGAGAACGTTGTATTGCCGTATAGTGCATCGAAATCCATTGAAAGCTCGAGAAATGGCGCCACTTTGAAGATATTAGGGTACACAAGTAACTTTGAGAGATTAAGGTTAGGTTACAAAAAAACACATTTTCGGATTTTCTACTCCAAATAGGGCAAAACTGGCACGCCAGTCTGAAAGTACAGGAAGAGGCCGTTGTATTGCCGTATAGTGCATCGAAATCCATTAAAAGGTCGAGAAATGGCGCCACTTTGAAATTTAGGTTACACAAGTAAATTAATGCGTACTTGTTGGCTTTAAAAGCCAGTAACTCACTTTTCAACGTTTTGATCCCAAAAATGCACCTTTTTTCTCAGACCTAGTGGAAAATGTACATCTTTCACTAAGCAAATCGTTGCGCCATACGTCAGGCAAAGTTGGTTTTTCGCGAAATTTTTTGAACTACTCCTCCCCACCCCACACCACCCTCATAAAATACCTACAGATCAATTATTGGAAAGAAAGGCCAGAAAAGTCGTAAACTGTCATTTGCCCTTTCAAGAAAGCGGCAAAAACACGAGTAACTGGCTTTTAAAGCTTAAAGGCACACAAGATCTACGCTGTTTCCACAAAAGGAGCCCTAGAACCTAAAACCCCCTTTTGTGAAAACATGCTAGATCTTGTGTGCCTTTAGCTTTAAAAGCCAGTAACTCGTGTTTTTGCCGTTTTCTTGAAACGGCAAATGACAGTTGAAGACTTTAATGGCCTTTCTATCCCATAATTTACTTGTGTGAGATCTATCCCATAATTTCTTATTTGAGACCTAGAGGTTATGCTTAGGTTAGAAAAAGGCCATTTTCTGGTATTGTTACTCAAAATACAGGAACCTTCCATCCATTAAACGCAATCTACATGAAGAGAACGTTGTATTGCCGTATAGTGCATCGAAATCCATTGAAAGCTCGAGAAATGGCGCCACTTTGAAGATATTAGGGTACACAAGTAACTTTGAGAGATTAAGGTTAGGTTACAAAAAAACACATTTTCGGATTTTCTACTCCAAATAGGGCAAAACTGGCACGCCAGTCTGAAAGTACAGGAAGAGGCCGTTGTATTGCCGTATAGTGCATCGAAATCCATTAAAAGGTCGAGAAATGGCGCCACTTTGAAATTTAGGTTACACAAGTAAATTAATGCGTACTTGTTGGCTTTAAAAGCCAGTAACTCACTTTTCAACGTTTTGATCCCAAAAATGCACCTTTTTTCTCAGACCTAGTGGAAAATGTACATCTTTCACTAAGCAAATCGTTGCGCCATACGTCAGGCAAAGTTGGTTTTTCGCGAAATTTTTTGAACTACTCCTCCCCACCCCACACCACCCTCATAAAATACCTACAGATCAATTATTGGAAAGAAAGGCCAGAAAAGTCGTAAACTGTCATTTGCCCTTTCAAGAAAGCGGCAAAAACACGAGTAACTGGCTTTTAAAGCTTAAAGGCACACAAGAATTCTTGTGTGCCTTTAGCTTTAAAAGCCAGTAACTCGTGTTTTTGCCGCTTTCTTGAAACGGCAAATGACAGTTGAAGACTTTAATGGCCTTTCTATCCCATAATTTACTTGTGTGAGATCTATCCCATAATTTCTTATTTGAGACCTAGAGGTTATGCTTAGGTTAGAAAAAGGCCATTTTCTGGTATTGTTACTCAAAATACAGGAAACTTCCATCCATTAAACGCAATCTACATGAAGAGAACGTTGTATTGCCGTATAGTGCATCGAAATCCATTGAAAGCTCGAGAAATGGCGCCACTTTGAAGATATTAGGGTACACAAGTAACTTTGAGAGATTAAGGTTAGGTTACAAAAAAACACATTTTCGGATTTTCTACTCCAAATAGGGCAAAACTGGCACGCCAGTCTGAAAGTACAGGAAGAGGCCGTTGTATTGCCGTATAGTGCATCGAAATCCATTAAAAGGTCGAGAAATGGCGCCACTTTGAAATTTAGGTTACACAAGTAAATTAATGCGTACTTGTTGGCTTTAAAAGCCAGTAACTCACTTTTCAACGTTTTGATCCCAAAAATGCACCTTTTTTCTCAGACCTAGTGGAAAATGTACATCTTTCACTAAGCAAATCGTTGCGCCATACGTCAGGCAAAGTTGGTTTTCCGCGAAATTTTTTGAACTACTCCTCCCCACCCCACACCACCCTCATAAAATACCTACAGATCAATTATTGGAAAGAAAGGCCAGAAAAGTCGTAAACTGTCATTTGCCCTTTCAAGAAAGCGGCAAAAACACGAGTAACTGGCTTTTAAAGCTTAAAGGCACACAAGATCTACGCTGTTTCCACAAAAGGAGCCCTAGAACCTAAAACCCCCTTTTGTGAAAACATGCTAGATCTTGTGTGCCTTTAGCTTTAAAAGCCAGTAACTCGTGTTTTTGCCGTTTTCTTGAAACGGCAAATGACAGTTGAAGACTTTAATGGCCTTTCTATCCCATAATTTACTTGTGTGAGATCTATCCCATAATTTCTTATTTGAGACCTAGAGGTTATGCTTAGGTTAGAAAAAGGCCATTTTCTGGTATTGTTACTCAAAATACAGGAACCTTCCATCCATTAAACGCAATCTACATGAAGAGAACGTTGTATTGCCGTATAGTGCATCGAAATCCATTGAAAGCTCGAGAAATGGCGCCACTTTGAAGATATTAGGGTACACAAGTAACTTTGAGAGATTAAGGTTAGGTTACAAAAAAACACATTTTCGGATTTTCTACTCCAAATAGGGCAAAACTGGCACGCCAGTCTGAAAGTACAGGAAGAGGCCGTTGTATTGCCGTATAGTGCATCGAAATCCATTAAAAGGTCGAGAAATGGCGCCACTTTGAAATTTAGGTTACACAAGTAAATTAATGCGTACTTGTTGGCTTTAAAAGCCAGTAACTCACTTTTCAACGTTTTGATCCCAAAAATGCACCTTTTTTCTCAGACCTAGTGGAAAATGTACATCTTTCACTAAGCAAATCGTTGCGCCATACGTCAGGCAAAGTTGGTTTTTCGCGAAATTTTTTGAACTACTCCTCCCCACCCCACACCACCCTCATAAAATACCTACAGATCAATTATTGGAAAGAAAGGCCAGAAAAGTCGTAAACTGTCATTTGCCCTTTCAAGAAAGCGGCAAAAACACGAGTAACTGGCTTTTAAAGCTTAAAGGCACACAAGATCTACGCTGTTTCCACAAAAGGAGCCCTAGAACCTAAAACCCCCTTTTGTGAAAACATGCTAGATCTTGTGTGCCTTTAGCTTTAAAAGCCAGTAACTCGTGTTTTTGCCGTTTTCTTGAAACGGCAAATGACAGTTGAAGACTTTAATGGCCTTTCTATCCCATAATTTACTTGTGTGAGATCTATCCCATAATTTCTTATTTGAGACCTAGAGGTTATGCTTAGGTTAGAAAAAGGCCATTTTCTGGTATTGTTACTCAAAATACAGGAACCTTCCATCCATTAAACGCAATCTACATGAAGAGAACGTTGTATTGCCGTATAGTGCATCGAAATCCATTGAAAGCTCGAGAAATGGCGCCACTTTGAAGATATTAGGGTACACAAGTAACTTTGAGAGATTAAGGTTAGGTTACAAAAAAACACATTTTCGGATTTTCTACTCCAAATAGGGCAAAACTGGCACGCCAGTCTGAAAGTACAGGAAGAGGCCGTTGTATTGCCGTATAGTGCATCGAAATCCATTAAAAGGTCGAGAAATGGCGCCACTTTGAAATTTAGGTTACACAAGTAAATTAATGCGTACTTGTTGGCTTTAAAAGCCAGTAACTCACTTTTCAACGTTTTGATCCCAAAAATGCACCTTTTTTCTCAGACCTAGTGGAAAATGTACATCTTTCACTAAGCAAATCGTTGCGCCATACGTCAGGCAAAGTTGGTTTTTCGCGAAATTTTTTGAACTACTCCTCCCCACCCCACACCACCCTCATAAAATACCTACAGATCAATTATTGGAAAGAAAGGCCAGAAAAGTCGTAAACTGTCATTTGCCCTTTCAAGAAAGCGGCAAAAACACGAGTAACTGGCTTTTAAAGCTTAAAGGCACACAAGATCTACGCTGTTTCCACAAAAGGAGCCCTAGAACCTAAAACCCCCTTTTGTGAAAACATGCTAGATCTTGTGTGCCTTTAGCTTTAAAAGCCAGTAACTCGTGTTTTTGCCGTTTTCTTGAAACGGCAAATGACAGTTGAAGACTTTAATGGCCTTTCTATCCCATAATTTACTTGTGTGAGATCTATCCCATAATTTCTTATTTGAGACCTAGAGGTTATGCTTAGGTTAGAAAAAGGCCATTTTCTGGTATTGTTACTCAAAATACAGGAAACTTCCATCCATTAAACGCAATCTACATGAAGAGAACGTTGTATTGCCGTATAGTGCATCGAAATCCATTGAAAGCTCGAGAAATGGCGCCACTTTGAAGATATTAGGGTACACAAGTAACTTTGAGAGATTAAGGTTAGGTTACAAAAAAACACATTTTCGGATTTTCTACTCCAAATAGGGCAAAACTGGCACGCCAGTCTGAAAGTACAGGAAGAGGCCGTTGTATTGCCGTATAGTGCATCGAAATCCATTAAAAGGTCGAGAAATGGCGCCACTTTGAAATTTAGGTTACACAAGTAAATTAATGCGTACTTGTTGGCTTTAAAAGCCAGTAACTCACTTTTCAACGTTTTGATCCCAAAAATGCACCTTTTTTCTCAGACCTAGTGGAAAATGTACATCTTTCACTAAGCAAATCGTTGCGCCATACGTCAGGCAAAGTTGGTTTTCCGCGAAATTTTTTGAACTACTCCTCCCCACCCCACACCACCCTCATAAAATACCTACAGATCAATTATTGGAAAGAAAGGCCAGAAAAGTCGTAAACTGTCATTTGCCCTTTCAAGAAAGCGGCAAAAACACGAGTAACTGGCTTTTAAAGCTTAAAGGCACACAAGATCTACGCTGTTTCCACAAAAGGAGCCCTAGAACCTAAAACCCCCTTTTGTGAAAACATGCTAGATCTTGTGTGCCTTTAGCTTTAAAAGCCAGTAACTCGTGTTTTTGCCGTTTTCTTGAAACGGCAAATGACAGTTGAAGACTTTAATGGCCTTTCTATCCCATAATTTACTTGTGTGAGATCTATCCCATAATTTCTTATTTGAGACCTAGAGGTTATGCTTAGGTTAGAAAAAGGCCATTTTCTGGTATTGTTACTCAAAATACAGGAAACTTCCATCCATTAAACGCAATCTACATGAAGAGAACGTTGTATTGCCGTATAGTGCATCGAAATCCATTGAAAGCTCGAGAAATGGCGCCACTTTGAAGATATTAGGGTACACAAGTAACTTTGAGAGATTAAGGTTAGGTTACAAAAAAACACATTTTCGGATTTTCTACTCCAAATAGGGCAAAACTGGCACGCCAGTCTGAAAGTACAGGAAGAGGCCGTTGTATTGCCGTATAGTGCATCGAAATCCATTAAAAGGTCGAGAAATGGCGCCACTTTGAAATTTAGGTTACACAAGTAAATTAATGCGTACTTGTTGGCTTTAAAAGCCAGTAACTCACTTTTCAACGTTTTGATCCCAAAAATGCACCTTTTTTCTCAGACCTAGTGGAAAATGTACATCTTTCACTAAGCAAATCGTTGCGCCATACGTCAGGCAAAGTTGGTTTTCCGCGAAATTTTTTGAACTACTCCTCCCCACCCCACACCACCCTCATAAAATACCTACAGATCAATTATTGGAAAGAAAGGCCAGAAAAGTCGTAAACTGTCATTTGCCCTTTCAAGAAAGCGGCAAAAACACGAGTAACTGGCTTTTAAAGCTTAAAGGCACACAAGATCTACGCTGTTTCCACAAAAGGAGCCCTAGAACCTAAAACCCCCTTTTGTGAAAACATGCTAGATCTTGTGTGCCTTTAGCTTTAAAAGCCAGTAACTCGTGTTTTTGCCGTTTTCTTGAAACGGCAAATGACAGTTGAAGACTTTAATGGCCTTTCTATCCCATAATTTACTTGTGTGAGATCTATCCCATAATTTCTTATTTGAGACCTAGAGGTTATGCTTAGGTTAGAAAAAGGCCATTTTCTGGTATTGTTACTCAAAATACAGGAAACTTCCATCCATTAAACGCAATCTACATGAAGAGAACGTTGTATTGCCGTATAGTGCATCGAAATCCATTGAAAGCTCGAGAAATGGCGCCACTTTGAAGATATTAGGGTACACAAGTAACTTTGAGAGATTAAGGTTAGGTTACAAAAAAACACATTTTCGGATTTTCTACTCCAAATAGGGCAAAACTGGCACGCCAGTCTGAAAGTACAGGAAGAGGCCGTTGTATTGCCGTATAGTGCATCGAAATCCATTAAAAGGTCGAGAAATGGCGCCACTTTGAAATTTAGGTTACACAAGTAAATTAATGCGTACTTGTTGGCTTTAAAAGCCAGTAACTCACTTTTCAACGTTTTGATCCCAAAAATGCACCTTTTTTCTCAGACCTAGTGGAAAATGTACATCTTTCACTAAGCAAATCGTTGCGCCATACGTCAGGCAAAGTTGGTTTTTCGCGAAATTTTTTGAACTACTCCTCCCCACCCCACACCACCCTCATAAAATACCTACAGATCAATTATTGGAAAGAAAGGCCAGAAAAGTCGTAAACTGTCATTTGCCCTTTCAAGAAAGCGGCAAAAACACGAGTAACTGGCTTTTAAAGCTTAAAGGCACACAAGATCTACGCTGTTTCCACAAAAGGAGCCCTAGAACCTAAAACCCCCTTTTGTGAAAACATGCTAGATCTTGTGTGCCTTTAGCTTTAAAAGCCAGTAACTCGTGTTTTTGCCGTTTTCTTGAAACGGCAAATGACAGTTGAAGACTTTAATGGCCTTTCTATCCCATAATTTACTTGTGTGAGATCTATCCCATAATTTCTTATTTGAGACCTAGAGGTTATGCTTAGGTTAGAAAAAGGCCATTTTCTGGTATTGTTACTCAAAATACAGGAACCTTCCATCCATTAAACGCAATCTACATGAAGAGAACGTTGTATTGCCGTATAGTGCATCGAAATCCATTGAAAGCTCGAGAAATGGCGCCACTTTGAAGATATTAGGGTACACAAGTAACTTTGAGAGATTAAGGTTAGGTTACAAAAAAACACATTTTCGGATTTTCTACTCCAAATAGGGCAAAACTGGCACGCCAGTCTGAAAGTACAGGAAGAGGCCGTTGTATTGCCGTATAGTGCATCGAAATCCATTAAAAGGTCGAGAAATGGCGCCACTTTGAAATTTAGGTTACACAAGTAAATTAATGCGTACTTGTTGGCTTTAAAAGCCAGTAACTCACTTTTCAACGTTTTGATCCCAAAAATGCACCTTTTTTCTCAGACCTAGTGGAAAATGTACATCTTTCACTAAGCAAATCGTTGCGCCATACGTCAGGCAAAGTTGGTTTTTCGCGAAATTTTTTGAACTACTCCTCCCCACCCCACACCACCCTCATAAAATACCTACAGATCAATTATTGGAAAGAAAGGCCAGAAAAGTCGTAAACTGTCATTTGCCCTTTCAAGAAAGCGGCAAAAACACGAGTAACTGGCTTTTAAAGCTTAAAGGCACACAAGAATTCTTGTGTGCCTTTAGCTTTAAAAGCCAGTAACTCGTGTTTTTGCCGCTTTCTTGAAACGGCAAATGACAGTTGAAGACTTTAATGGCCTTTCTATCCCATAATTTACTTGTGTGAGATCTATCCCATAATTTCTTATTTGAGACCTAGAGGTTATGCTTAGGTTAGAAAAAGGCCATTTTCTGGTATTGTTACTCAAAATACAGGAAACTTCCATCCATTAAACGCAATCTACATGAAGAGAACGTTGTATTGCCGTATAGTGCATCGAAATCCATTGAAAGCTCGAGAAATGGCGCCACTTTGAAGATATTAGGGTACACAAGTAACTTTGAGAGATTAAGGTTAGGTTACAAAAAAACACATTTTCGGATTTTCTACTCCAAATAGGGCAAAACTGGCACGCCAGTCTGAAAGTACAGGAAGAGGCCGTTGTATTGCCGTATAGTGCATCGAAATCCATTAAAAGGTCGAGAAATGGCGCCACTTTGAAATTTAGGTTACACAAGTAAATTAATGCGTACTTGTTGGCTTTAAAAGCCAGTAACTCACTTTTCAACGTTTTGATCCCAAAAATGCACCTTTTTTCTCAGACCTAGTGGAAAATGTACATCTTTCACTAAGCAAATCGTTGCGCCATACGTCAGGCAAAGTTGGTTTTCCGCGAAATTTTTTGAACTACTCCTCCCCACCCCACACCACCCTCATAAAATACCTACAGATCAATTATTGGAAAGAAAGGCCAGAAAAGTCGTAAACTGTCATTTGCCCTTTCAAGAAAGCGGCAAAAACACGAGTAACTGGCTTTTAAAGCTTAAAGGCACACAAGATCTACGCTGTTTCCACAAAAGGAGCCCTAGAACCTAAAACCCCCTTTTGTGAAAACATGCTAGATCTTGTGTGCCTTTAGCTTTAAAAGCCAGTAACTCGTGTTTTTGCCGTTTTCTTGAAACGGCAAATGACAGTTGAAGACTTTAATGGCCTTTCTATCCCATAATTTACTTGTGTGAGATCTATCCCATAATTTCTTATTTGAGACCTAGAGGTTATGCTTAGGTTAGAAAAAGGCCATTTTCTGGTATTGTTACTCAAAATACAGGAACCTTCCATCCATTAAACGCAATCTACATGAAGAGAACGTTGTATTGCCGTATAGTGCATCGAAATCCATTGAAAGCTCGAGAAATGGCGCCACTTTGAAGATATTAGGGTACACAAGTAACTTTGAGAGATTAAGGTTAGGTTACAAAAAAACACATTTTCGGATTTTCTACTCCAAATAGGGCAAAACTGGCACGCCAGTCTGAAAGTACAGGAAGAGGCCGTTGTATTGCCGTATAGTGCATCGAAATCCATTAAAAGGTCGAGAAATGGCGCCACTTTGAAATTTAGGTTACACAAGTAAATTAATGCGTACTTGTTGGCTTTAAAAGCCAGTAACTCACTTTTCAACGTTTTGATCCCAAAAATGCACCTTTTTTCTCAGACCTAGTGGAAAATGTACATCTTTCACTAAGCAAATCGTTGCGCCATACGTCAGGCAAAGTTGGTTTTTCGCGAAATTTTTTGAACTACTCCTCCCCACCCCACACCACCCTCATAAAATACCTACAGATCAATTATTGGAAAGAAAGGCCAGAAAAGTCGTAAACTGTCATTTGCCCTTTCAAGAAAGCGGCAAAAACACGAGTAACTGGCTTTTAAAGCTTAAAGGCACACAAGATCTACGCTGTTTCCACAAAAGGAGCCCTAGAACCTAAAACCCCCTTTTGTGAAAACATGCTAGATCTTGTGTGCCTTTAGCTTTAAAAGCCAGTAACTCGTGTTTTTGCCGTTTTCTTGAAACGGCAAATGACAGTTGAAGACTTTAATGGCCTTTCTATCCCATAATTTACTTGTGTGAGATCTATCCCATAATTTCTTATTTGAGACCTAGAGGTTATGCTTAGGTTAGAAAAAGGCCATTTTCTGGTATTGTTACTCAAAATACAGGAAACTTCCATCCATTAAACGCAATCTACATGAAGAGAACGTTGTATTGCCGTATAGTGCATCGAAATCCATTGAAAGCTCGAGAAATGGCGCCACTTTGAAGATATTAGGGTACACAAGTAACTTTGAGAGATTAAGGTTAGGTTACAAAAAAACACATTTTCGGATTTTCTACTCCAAATAGGGCAAAACTGGCACGCCAGTCTGAAAGTACAGGAAGAGGCCGTTGTATTGCCGTATAGTGCATCGAAATCCATTAAAAGGTCGAGAAATGGCGCCACTTTGAAATTTAGGTTACACAAGTAAATTAATGCGTACTTGTTGGCTTTAAAAGCCAGTAACTCACTTTTCAACGTTTTGATCCCAAAAATGCACCTTTTTTCTCAGACCTAGTGGAAAATGTACATCTTTCACTAAGCAAATCGTTGCGCCATACGTCAGGCAAAGTTGGTTTTTCGCGAAATTTTTTGAACTACTCCTCCCCACCCCACACCACCCTCATAAAATACCTACAGATCAATTATTGGAAAGAAAGGCCAGAAAAGTCGTAAACTGTCATTTGCCCTTTCAAGAAAGCGGCAAAAACACGAGTAACTGGCTTTTAAAGCTTAAAGGCACACAAGATCTACGCTGTTTCCACAAAAGGAGCCCTAGAACCTAAAACCCCCTTTTGTGAAAACATGCTAGATCTTGTGTGCCTTTAGCTTTAAAAGCCAGTAACTCGTGTTTTTGCCGTTTTCTTGAAACGGCAAATGACAGTTGAAGACTTTAATGGCCTTTCTATCCCATAATTTACTTGTGTGAGATCTATCCCATAATTTCTTATTTGAGACCTAGAGGTTATGCTTAGGTTAGAAAAAGGCCATTTTCTGGTATTGTTACTCAAAATACAGGAAACTTCCATCCATTAAACGCAATCTACATGAAGAGAACGTTGTATTGCCGTATAGTGCATCGAAATCCATTGAAAGCTCGAGAAATGGCGCCACTTTGAAGATATTAGGGTACACAAGTAACTTTGAGAGATTAAGGTTAGGTTACAAAAAAACACATTTTCGGATTTTCTACTCCAAATAGGGCAAAACTGGCACGCCAGTCTGAAAGTACAGGAAGAGGCCGTTGTATTGCCGTATAGTGCATCGAAATCCATTAAAAGGTCGAGAAATGGCGCCACTTTGAAATTTAGGTTACACAAGTAAATTAATGCGTACTTGTTGGCTTTAAAAGCCAGTAACTCACTTTTCAACGTTTTGATCCCAAAAATGCACCTTTTTTCTCAGACCTAGTGGAAAATGTACATCTTTCACTAAGCAAATCGTTGCGCCATACGTCAGGCAAAGTTGGTTTTTCGCGAAATTTTTTGAACTACTCCTCCCCACCCCACACCACCCTCATAAAATACCTACAGATCAATTATTGGAAAGAAAGGCCAGAAAAGTCGTAAACTGTCATTTGCCCTTTCAAGAAAGCGGCAAAAACACGAGTAACTGGCTTTTAAAGCTTAAAGGCACACAAGATCTACGCTGTTTCCACAAAAGGAGCCCTAGAACCTAAAACCCCCTTTTGTGAAAACATGCTAGATCTTGTGTGCCTTTAGCTTTAAAAGCCAGTAACTCGTGTTTTTGCCGTTTTCTTGAAACGGCAAATGACAGTTGAAGACTTTAATGGCCTTTCTATCCCATAATTTACTTGTGTGAGATCTATCCCATAATTTCTTATTTGAGACCTAGAGGTTATGCTTAGGTTAGAAAAAGGCCATTTTCTGGTATTGTTACTCAAAATACAGGAAACTTCCATCCATTAAACGCAATCTACATGAAGAGAACGTTGTATTGCCGTATAGTGCATCGAAATCCATTGAAAGCTCGAGAAATGGCGCCACTTTGAAGATATTAGGGTACACAAGTAACTTTGAGAGATTAAGGTTAGGTTACAAAAAAACACATTTTCGGATTTTCTACTCCAAATAGGGCAAAACTGGCACGCCAGTCTGAAAGTACAGGAAGAGGCCGTTGTATTGCCGTATAGTGCATCGAAATCCATTAAAAGGTCGAGAAATGGCGCCACTTTGAAATTTAGGTTACACAAGTAAATTAATGCGTACTTGTTGGCTTTAAAAGCCAGTAACTCACTTTTCAACGTTTTGATCCCAAAAATGCACCTTTTTTCTCAGACCTAGTGGAAAATGTACATCTTTCACTAAGCAAATCGTTGCGCCATACGTCAGGCAAAGTTGGTTTTTCGCGAAATTTTTTGAACTACTCCTCCCCACCCCACACCACCCTCATAAAATACCTACAGATCAATTATTGGAAAGAAAGGCCAGAAAAGTCGTAAACTGTCATTTGCCCTTTCAAGAAAGCGGCAAAAACACGAGTAACTGGCTTTTAAAGCTTAAAGGCACACAAGATCTACGCTGTTTCCACAAAAGGAGCCCTAGAACCTAAAACCCCCTTTTGTGAAAACATGCTAGATCTTGTGTGCCTTTAGCTTTAAAAGCCAGTAACTCGTGTTTTTGCCGTTTTCTTGAAACGGCAAATGACAGTTGAAGACTTTAATGGCCTTTCTATCCCATAATTTACTTGTGTGAGATCTATCCCATAATTTCTTATTTGAGACCTAGAGGTTATGCTTAGGTTAGAAAAAGGCCATTTTCTGGTATTGTTACTCAAAATACAGGAAACTTCCATCCATTAAACGCAATCTACATGAAGAGAACGTTGTATTGCCGTATAGTGCATCGAAATCCATTGAAAGCTCGAGAAATGGCGCCACTTTGAAGATATTAGGGTACACAAGTAACTTTGAGAGATTAAGGTTAGGTTACAAAAAAACACATTTTCGGATTTTCTACTCCAAATAGGGCAAAACTGGCACGTTAGTCTGAAAGTACAGGAAGAGGCCGTTGTATTGCCGTATAGTGCATCGAAATCCATTAAAAGGTCGAGAAATGGCGCCACTTTGAAATTTAGGTTACACAAGTAAATTAATGCGTACTTGTTGGCTTTAAAAGCCAGTAACTCACTTTTCAACGTTTTGATCCCAAAAATGCACCTTTTTTCTCAGACCTAGTGGAAAATGTACATCTTTCACTAAGCAAATCGTTGCGCCATACGTCAGGCAAAGTTGGTTTTTCGCGAAATTTTTTGAACTACTCCTCCCCACCCCACACCACCCTCATAAAATACCTACAGATCAATTATTGGAAAGAAAGGCCAGAAAAGTCGTAAACTGTCATTTGCCCTTTCAAGAAAGCGGCAAAAACACGAGTAACTGGCTTTTAAAGCTTAAAGGCACACAAGATCTACGCTGTTTCCACAAAAGGAGCCCTAGAACCTAAAACCCCCTTTTGTGAAAACATGCTAGATCTTGTGTGCCTTTAGCTTTAAAAGCCAGTAACTCGTGTTTTTGCCGTTTTCTTGAAACGGCAAATGACAGTTGAAGACTTTAATGGCCTTTCTATCCCATAATTTACTTGTGTGAGATCTATCCCATAATTTCTTATTTGAGACCTAGAGGTTATGCTTAGGTTAGAAAAAGGCCATTTTCTGGTATTGTTACTCAAAATACAGGAACCTTCCATCCATTAAACGCAATCTACATGAAGAGAACGTTGTATTGCCGTATAGTGCATCGAAATCCATTGAAAGCTCGAGAAATGGCGCCACTTTGAAGATATTAGGGTACACAAGTAACTTTGAGAGATTAAGGTTAGGTTACAAAAAAACACATTTTCGGATTTTCTACTCCAAATAGGGCAAAACTGGCACGCCAGTCTGAAAGTACAGGAAGAGGCCGTTGTATTGCCGTATAGTGCATCGAAATCCATTAAAAGGTCGAGAAATGGCGCCACTTTGAAATTTAGGTTACACAAGTAAATTAATGCGTACTTGTTGGCTTTAAAAGCCAGTAACTCACTTTTCAACGTTTTGATCCCAAAAATGCACCTTTTTTCTCAGACCTAGTGGAAAATGTACATCTTTCACTAAGCAAATCGTTGCGCCATACGTCAGGCAAAGTTGGTTTTTCGCGAAATTTTTTGAACTACTCCTCCCCACCCCACACCACCCTCATAAAATACCTACAGATCAATTATTGGAAAGAAAGGCCAGAAAAGTCGTAAACTGTCATTTGCCCTTTCAAGAAAGCGGCAAAAACACGAGTAACTGGCTTTTAAAGCTTAAAGGCACACAAGAATTCTTGTGTGCCTTTAGCTTTAAAAGCCAGTAACTCGTGTTTTTGCCGTTTTCTTGAAACGGCAAATGACAGTTGAAGACTTTAATGGCCTTTCTATCCCATAATTTACTTGTGTGAGATCTATCCCATAATTTCTTATTTGAGACCTAGAGGTTATGCTTAGGTTAGAAAAAGGCCATTTTCTGGTATTGTTACTCAAAATACAGGAAACTTCCATACATTAAACGCAATCTACATGAAGAGAACGTTGTATTGCCGTATAGTGCATCGAAATCCATTGAAAGCTCGAGAAATGGCGCCACTTTGAAGATATTAGGGTACACAAGTAACTTTGAGAGATTAAGGTTAGGTTACAAAAAAACACATTTTCGGATTTTCTACTCCAAATAGGGCAAAACTGGCACGCCAGTCTGAAAGTACAGGAAGAGGCCGTTGTATTGCCGTATAGTGCATCGAAATCCATTAAAAGGTCGAGAAATGGCGCCACTTTGAAATTTAGGTTACACAAGTAAATTAATGCGTACTTGTTGGCTTTAAAAGCCAGTAACTCACTTTTCAACGTTTTGATCCCAAAAATGCACCTTTTTTCTCAGACCTAGTGGAAAATGTACATCTTTCACTAAGCAAATCGTTGCGCCATACGTCAGGCAAAGTTGGTTTTTCGCGAAATTTTTTGAACTACTCCTCCCCACCCCACACCACCCTCATAAAATACCTACAGATCAATTATTGGAAAGAAAGGCCAGAAAAGTCGTAAACTGTCATTTGCCCTTTCAAGAAAGCGGCAAAAACACGAGTAACTGGCTTTTAAAGCTTAAAGGCACACAAGATCTACGCTGTTTCCACAAAAGGAGCCCTAGAACCTAAAACCCCCTTTTGTGAAAACATGCTAGATCTTGTGTGCCTTTAGCTTTAAAAGCCAGTAACTCGTGTTTTTGCCGTTTTCTTGAAACGGCAAATGACAGTTGAAGACTTTAATGGCCTTTCTATCCCATAATTTACTTGTGTGAGATCTATCCCATAATTTCTTATTTGAGACCTAGAGGTTATGCTTAGGTTAGAAAAAGGCCATTTTCTGGTATTGTTACTCAAAATACAGGAAACTTCCATCCATTAAACGCAATCTACATGAAGAGAACGTTGTATTGCCGTATAGTGCATCGAAATCCATTGAAAGCTCGAGAAATGGCGCCACTTTGAAGATATTAGGGTACACAAGTAACTTTGAGAGATTAAGGTTAGGTTACAAAAAAACACATTTTCGGATTTTCTACTCCAAATAGGGCAAAACTGGCACGCCAGTCTGAAAGTACAGGAAGAGGCCGTTGTATTGCCGTATAGTGCATCGAAATCCATTAAAAGGTCGAGAAATGGCGCCACTTTGAAATTTAGGTTACACAAGTAAATTAATGCGTACTTGTTGGCTTTAAAAGCCAGTAACTCACTTTTCAACGTTTTGATCCCAAAAATGCACCTTTTTTCTCAGACCTAGTGGAAAATGTACATCTTTCACTAAGCAAATCGTTGCGCCATACGTCAGGCAAAGTTGGTTTTTCGCGAAATTTTTTGAACTACTCCTCCCCACCCCACACCACCCTCATAAAATACCTACAGATCAATTATTGGAAAGAAAGGCCAGAAAAGTCGTAAACTGTCATTTGCCCTTTCAAGAAAGCGGCAAAAACACGAGTAACTGGCTTTTAAAGCTTAAAGGCACACAAGATCTACGCTGTTTCCACAAAAGGAGCCCTAGAACCTAAAACCCCCTTTTGTGAAAACATGCTAGATCTTGTGTGCCTTTAGCTTTAAAAGCCAGTAACTCGTGTTTTTGCCGTTTTCTTGAAACGGCAAATGACAGTTGAAGACTTTAATGGCCTTTCTATCCCATAATTTACTTGTGTGAGATCTATCCCATAATTTCTTATTTGAGACCTAGAGGTTATGCTTAGGTTAGAAAAAGGCCATTTTCTGGTATTGTTACTCAAAATACAGGAACCTTCCATCCATTAAACGCAATCTACATGAAGAGAACGTTGTATTGCCGTATAGTGCATCGAAATCCATTGAAAGCTCGAGAAATGGCGCCACTTTGAAGATATTAGGGTACACAAGTAACTTTGAGAGATTAAGGTTAGGTTACAAAAAAACACATTTTCGGATTTTCTACTCCAAATAGGGCAAAACTGGCACGCCAGTCTGAAAGTACAGGAAGAGGCCGTTGTATTGCCGTATAGTGCATCGAAATCCATTAAAAGGTCGAGAAATGGCGCCACTTTGAAATTTAGGTTACACAAGTAAATTAATGCGTACTTGTTGGCTTTAAAAGCCAGTAACTCACTTTTCAACGTTTTGATCCCAAAAATGCACCTTTTTTCTCAGACCTAGTGGAAAATGTACATCTTTCACTAAGCAAATCGTTGCGCCATACGTCAGGCAAAGTTGGTTTTTCGCGAAATTTTTTGAACTACTCCTCCCCACCCCACACCACCCTCATAAAATACCTACAGATCAATTATTGGAAAGAAAGGCCAGAAAAGTCGTAAACTGTCATTTGCCCTTTCAAGAAAGCGGCAAAAACACGAGTAACTGGCTTTTAAAGCTTAAAGGCACACAAGATCTACGCTGTTTCCACAAAAGGAGCCCTAGAACCTAAAACCCCCTTTTGTGAAAACATGCTAGATCTTGTGTGCCTTTAGCTTTAAAAGCCAGTAACTCGTGTTTTTGCCGTTTTCTTGAAACGGCAAATGACAGTTGAAGACTTTAATGGCCTTTCTATCCCATAATTTACTTGTGTGAGATCTATCCCATAATTTCTTATTTGAGACCTAGAGGTTATGCTTAGGTTAGAAAAAGGCCATTTTCTGGTATTGTTACTCAAAATACAGGAACCTTCCATCCATTAAACGCAATCTACATGAAGAGAACGTTGTATTGCCGTATAGTGCATCGAAATCCATTGAAAGCTCGAGAAATGGCGCCACTTTGAAGATATTAGGGTACACAAGTAACTTTGAGAGATTAAGGTTAGGTTACAAAAAAACACATTTTCGGATTTTCTACTCCAAATAGGGCAAAACTGGCACGCCAGTCTGAAAGTACAGGAAGAGGCCGTTGTATTGCCGTATAGTGCATCGAAATCCATTAAAAGGTCGAGAAATGGCGCCACTTTGAAATTTAGGTTACACAAGTAAATTAATGCGTACTTGTTGGCTTTAAAAGCCAGTAACTCACTTTTCAACGTTTTGATCCCAAAAATGCACCTTTTTTCTCAGACCTAGTGGAAAATGTACATCTTTCACTAAGCAAATCGTTGCGCCATACGTCAGGCAAAGTTGGTTTTTCGCGAAATTTTTTGAACTACTCCTCCCCACCCCACACCACCCTCATAAAATACCTACAGATCAATTATTGGAAAGAAAGGCCAGAAAAGTCGTAAACTGTCATTTGCCCTTTCAAGAAAGCGGCAAAAACACGAGTAACTGGCTTTTAAAGCTTAAAGGCACACAAGAATTCTTGTGTGCCTTTAGCTTTAAAAGCCAGTAACTCGTGTTTTTGCCGTTTTCTTGAAACGGCAAATGACAGTTGAAGACTTTAATGGCCTTTCTATCCCATAATTTACTTGTGTGAGATCTATCCCATAATTTCTTATTTGAGACCTAGAGGTTATGCTTAGGTTAGAAAAAGGCCATTTTCTGGTATTGTTACTCAAAATACAGGAACCTTCCATCCATTAAACGCAATCTACATGAAGAGAACGTTGTATTGCCGTATAGTGCATCGAAATCCATTGAAAGCTCGAGAAATGGCGCCACTTTGAAGATATTAGGGTACACAAGTAACTTTGAGAGATTAAGGTTAGGTTACAAAAAAACACATTTTCGGATTTTCTACTCCAAATAGGGCAAAACTGGCACGCCAGTCTGAAAGTACAGGAAGAGGCCGTTGTATTGCCGTATAGTGCATCGAAATCCATTAAAAGGTCGAGAAATGGCGCCACTTTGAAATTTAGGTTACACAAGTAAATTAATGCGTACTTGTTGGCTTTAAAAGCCAGTAACTCACTTTTCAACGTTTTGATCCCAAAAATGCACCTTTTTTCTCAGACCTAGTGGAAAATGTACATCTTTCACTAAGCAAATCGTTGCGCCATACGTCAGGCAAAGTTGGTTTTTCGCGAAATTTTTTGAACTACTCCTCCCCACCCCACACCACCCTCATAAAATACCTACAGATCAATTATTGGAAAGAAAGGCCAGAAAAGTCGTAAACTGTCATTTGCCCTTTCAAGAAAGCGGCAAAAACACGAGTAACTGGCTTTTAAAGCTTAAAGGCACACAAGAATTCTTGTGTGCCTTTAGCTTTAAAAGCCAGTAACTCGTGTTTTTGCCGTTTTCTTGAAACGGCAAATGACAGTTGAAGACTTTAATGGCCTTTCTATCCCATAATTTACTTGTGTGAGATCTATCCCATAATTTCTTATTTGAGACCTAGAGGTTATGCTTAGGTTAGAAAAAGGCCATTTTCTGGTATTGTTACTCAAAATACAGGAAACTTCCATCCATTAAACGCAATTTACATGAAGAGAACGTTGTATTGCCGTATAGTGCATCGAAATCCATTGAAAGCTCGAGAAATGGCGCCACTTTGAAGATATTAGGGTACACAAGTAACTTTGAGAGATTAAGGTTAGGTTACAAAAAAACACATTTTCGGATTTTCTACTCCAAATAGGGCAAAACTGGCACGCCAGTCTGAAAGTACAGGAAGAGGCCGTTGTATTGCCGTATAGTGCATCGAAATCCATTAAAAGGTCGAGAAATGGCGCCACTTTGAAATTTAGGTTACACAAGTAAATTAATGCGTACTTGTTGGCTTTAAAAGCCAGTAACTCACTTTTCAACGTTTTGATCCCAAAAATGCACCTTTTTTCTCAGACCTAGTGGAAAATGTACATCTTTCACTAAGCAAATCGTTGCGCCATACGTCAGGCAAAGTTGGTTTTTCGCGAAATTTTTTGAACTACTCCTCCCCACCCCACACCACCCTCATAAAATACCTACAGATCAATTATTGGAAAGAAAGGCCAGAAAAGTCGTAAACTGTCATTTGCCCTTTCAAGAAAGCGGCAAAAACACGAGTAACTGGCTTTTAAAGCTTAAAGGCACACAAGAATTTCTTGTGTGCCTTTAGCTTTAAAAGCCAGTAACTCGTGTTTTTGCCGTTTTCTTGAAACGGCAAATGACAGTTGAAGACTTTAATGGCCTTTCTATCCCATAATTTACTTGTGTGAGATCTATCCCATAATTTCTTATTTGAGACCTAGAGGTTATGCTTAGGTTAGAAAAAGGCCATTTTCTGGTATTGTTACTCAAAATACAGGAAACTTCCATCCATTAAACGCAATCTACATGAAGAGAACGTTGTATTGCCGTATAGTGCATCGAAATCCATTGAAAGCTCGAGAAATGGCGCCACTTTGAAGATATTAGGGTACACAAGTAACTTTGAGAGATTAAGGTTAGGTTACAAAAAAACACATTTTCGGATTTTCTACTCCAAATAGGGCAAAACTGGCACGTCAGTCTGAAAGTACAGGAAGAGGCCGTTGTATTGCCGTATAGTGCATCGAAATCCATTAAAAGGTCGAGAAATGGCGCCACTTTGAAATTTAGGTTACACAAGTAAATTAATGCGTACTTGTTGGCTTTAAAAGCCAGTAACTCACTTTTCAACGTTTTGATCCCAAAAATGCACCTTTTTTCTCAGACCTAGTGGAAAATGTACATCTTTCACTAAGCAAATCGTTGCGCCATACGTCAGGCAAAGTTGGTTTTTCGCGAAATTTTTTGAACTACTCCTCCCCACCCCACACCACCCTCATAAAATACCTACAGATCAATTATTGGAAAGAAAGGCCAGAAAAGTCGTAAACTGTCATTTGCCCTTTCAAGAAAGCGGCAAAAACACGAGTAACTGGCTTTTAAAGCTTAAAGGCACACAAGAATTCTTGTGTGCCTTTAGCTTTAAAAGCCAGTAACTCGTGTTTTTGCCGTTTTCTTGAAACGGCAAATGACAGTTGAAGACTTTAATGGCCTTTCTATCCCATAATTTACTTGTGTGAGATCTATCCCATAATTTCTTATTTGAGACCTAGAGGTTATGCTTAGGTTAGAAAAAGGCCATTTTCTGGTATTGTTACTCAAAATACAGGAAACTTCCATACATTAAACGCAATCTACATGAAGAGAACGTTGTATTGCCGTATAGTGCATCGAAATCCATTGAAAGCTCGAGAAATGGCGCCACTTTGAAGATATTAGGGTACACAAGTAACTTTGAGAGATTAAGGTTAGGTTACAAAAAAACACATTTTCGGATTTTCTACTCCAAATAGGGCAAAACTGGCACGCCAGTCTGAAAGTACAGGAAGAGGCCGTTGTATTGCCGTATAGTGCATCGAAATCCATTAAAAGGTCGAGAAATGGCGCCACTTTGAAATTTAGGTTACACAAGTAAATTAATGCGTACTTGTTGGCTTTAAAAGCCAGTAACTCACTTTTCAACGTTTTGATCCCAAAAATGCACCTTTTTTCTCAGACCTAGTGGAAAATGTACATCTTTCACTAAGCAAATCGTTGCGCCATACGTCAGGCAAAGTTGGTTTTTCGCGAAATTTTTTGAACTACTCCTCCCCACCCCACACCACCCTCATAAAATACCTACAGATCAATTATTGGAAAGAAAGGCCAGAAAAGTCGTAAACTGTCATTTGCCCTTTCAAGAAAGCGGCAAAAACACGAGTAACTGGCTTTTAAAGCTTAAAGGCACACAAGATCTACGCTGTTTCCACAAAAGGAGCCCTAGAACCTAAAACCCCCTTTTGTGAAAACATGCTAGATCTTGTGTGCCTTTAGCTTTAAAAGCCAGTAACTCGTGTTTTTGCCGTTTTCTTGAAACGGCAAATGACAGTTGAAGACTTTAATGGCCTTTCTATCCCATAATTTACTTGTGTGAGATCTATCCCATAATTTCTTATTTGAGACCTAGAGGTTATGCTTAGGTTAGAAAAAGGCCATTTTCTGGTATTGTTACTCAAAATACAGGAAACTTCCATCCATTAAACGCAATCTACATGAAGAGAACGTTGTATTGCCGTATAGTGCATCGAAATCCATTGAAAGCTCGAGAAATGGCGCCACTTTGAAGATATTAGGGTACACAAGTAACTTTGAGAGATTAAGGTTAGGTTACAAAAAAACACATTTTCGGATTTTCTACTCCAAATAGGGCAAAACTGGCACGTCAGTCTGAAAGTACAGGAAGAGGCCGTTGTATTGCCGTATAGTGCATCGAAATCCATTAAAAGGTCGAGAAATGGCGCCACTTTGAAATTTAGGTTACACAAGTAAATTAATGCGTACTTGTTGGCTTTAAAAGCCAGTAACTCACTTTTCAACGTTTTGATCCCAAAAATGCACCTTTTTTCTCAGACCTAGTGGAAAATGTACATCTTTCACTAAGCAAATCGTTGCGCCATACGTCAGGCAAAGTTGGTTTTTCGCGAAATTTTTTGAACTACTCCTCCCCACCCCACACCACCCTCATAAAATACCTACAGATCAATTATTGGAAAGAAAGGCCAGAAAAGTCGTAAACTGTCATTTGCCCTTTCAAGAAAGCGGCAAAAACACGAGTAACTGGCTTTTAAAGCTTAAAGGCACACAAGATCTACGCTGTTTCCACAAAAGGAGCCCTAGAACCTAAAACCCCCTTTTGTGAAAACATGCTAGATCTTGTGTGCCTTTAGCTTTAAAAGCCAGTAACTCGTGTTTTTGCCGTTTTCTTGAAACGGCAAATGACAGTTGAAGACTTTAATGGCCTTTCTATCCCATAATTTACTTGTGTGAGATCTATCCCATAATTTCTTATTTGAGACCTAGAGGTTATGCTTAGGTTAGAAAAAGGCCATTTTCTGGTATTGTTACTCAAAATACAGGAACCTTCCATCCATTAAACGCAATCTACATGAAGAGAACGTTGTATTGCCGTATAGTGCATCGAAATCCATTGAAAGCTCGAGAAATGGCGCCACTTTGAAGATATTAGGGTACACAAGTAACTTTGAGAGATTAAGGTTAGGTTACAAAAAAACACATTTTCGGATTTTCTACTCCAAATAGGGCAAAACTGGCACGCCAGTCTGAAAGTACAGGAAGAGGCCGTTGTATTGCCGTATAGTGCATCGAAATCCATTAAAAGGTCGAGAAATGGCGCCACTTTGAAATTTAGGTTACACAAGTAAATTAATGCGTACTTGTTGGCTTTAAAAGCCAGTAACTCACTTTTCAACGTTTTGATCCCAAAAATGCACCTTTTTTCTCAGACCTAGTGGAAAATGTACATCTTTCACTAAGCAAATCGTTGCGCCATACGTCAGGCAAAGTTGGTTTTTCGCGAAATTTTTTGAACTACTCCTCCCCACCCCACACCACCCTCATAAAATACCTACAGATCAATTATTGGAAAGAAAGGCCAGAAAAGTCGTAAACTGTCATTTGCCCTTTCAAGAAAGCGGCAAAAACACGAGTAACTGGCTTTTAAAGCTTAAAGGCACACAAGAATTCTTGTGTGCCTTTAGCTTTAAAAGCCAGTAACTCGTGTTTTTGCCGTTTTCTTGAAACGGCAAATGACAGTTGAAGACTTTAATGGCCTTTCTATCCCATAATTTACTTGTGTGAGATCTATCCCATAATTTCTTATTTGAGACCTAGAGGTTATGCTTAGGTTAGAAAAAGGCCATTTTCTGGTATTGTTACTCAAAATACAGGAAACTTCCATACATTAAACGCAATCTACATGAAGAGAACGTTGTATTGCCGTATAGTGCATCGAAATCCATTGAAAGCTCGAGAAATGGCGCCACTTTGAAGATATTAGGGTACACAAGTAACTTTGAGAGATTAAGGTTAGGTTACAAAAAAACACATTTTCGGATTTTCTACTCCAAATAGGGCAAAACTGGCACGCCAATCTGAAAGTACAGGAAGAGGCCGTTGTATTGCCGTATAGTGCATCGAAATCCATTAAAAGGTCGAGAAATGGCGCCACTTTGAAATTTAGGTTACACAAGTAAATTAATGCGTACTTGTTGGCTTTAAAAGCCAGTAACTCACTTTTCAACGTTTTGATCCCAAAAATGCACCTTTTTTCTCAGACCTAGTGGAAAATGTACATCTTTCACTAAGCAAATCGTTGCGCCATACGTCAGGCAAAGTTGGTTTTTCGCGAAATTTTTTGAACTACTCCTCCCCACCCCACACCACCCTCATAAAATACCTACAGATCAATTATTGGAAAGAAAGGCCAGAAAAGTCGTAAACTGTCATTTGCCCTTTCAAGAAAGCGGCAAAAACACGAGTAACTGGCTTTTAAAGCTTAAAGGCACACAAGAATTTCTTGTGTGCCTTTAGCTTTAAAAGCCAGTAACTCGTGTTTTTGCCGTTTTCTTGAAACGGCAAATGACAGTTGAAGACTTTAATGGCCTTTCTATCCCATAATTTACTTGTGTGAGATCTATCCCATAATTTCTTATTTGAGACCTAGAGGTTATGCTTAGGTTAGAAAAAGGCCATTTTCTGGTATTGTTACTCAAAATACAGGAAACTTCCATCCATTAAACGCAATCTACATGAAGAGAACGTTGTATTGCCGTATAGTGCATCGAAATCCATTGAAAGCTCGAGAAATGGCGCCACTTTGAAGATATTAGGGTACACAAGTAACTTTGAGAGATTAAGGTTAGGTTACAAAAAAACACATTTTCGGATTTTCTACTCCAAATAGGGCAAAACTGGCACGTCAGTCTGAAAGTACAGGAAGAGGCCGTTGTATTGCCGTATAGTGCATCGAAATCCATTAAAAGGTCGAGAAATGGCGCCACTTTGAAATTTAGGTTACACAAGTAAATTAATGCGTACTTGTTGGCTTTAAAAGCCAGTAACTCACTTTTCAACGTTTTGATCCCAAAAATGCACCTTTTTTCTCAGACCTAGTGGAAAATGTACATCTTTCACTAAGCAAATCGTTGCGCCATACGTCAGGCAAAGTTGGTTTTTCGCGAAATTTTTTGAACTACTCCTCCCCACCCCACACCACCCTCATAAAATACCTACAGATCAATTATTGGAAAGAAAGGCCAGAAAAGTCGTAAACTGTCATTTGCCCTTTCAAGAAAGCGGCAAAAACACGAGTAACTGGCTTTTAAAGCTTAAAGGCACACAAGAATTCTTGTGTGCCTTTAGCTTTAAAAGCCAGTAACTCGTGTTTTTGCCGTTTTCTTGAAACGGCAAATGACAGTTGAAGACTTTAATGGCCTTTCTATCCCATAATTTACTTGTGTGAGATCTATCCCATAATTTCTTATTTGAGACCTAGAGGTTATGCTTAGGTTAGAAAAAGGCCATTTTCTGGTATTGTTACTCAAAATACAGGAAACTTCCATACATTAAACGCAATCTACATGAAGAGAACGTTGTATTGCCGTATAGTGCATCGAAATCCATTGAAAGCTCGAGAAATGGCGCCACTTTGAAGATATTAGGGTACACAAGTAACTTTGAGAGATTAAGGTTAGGTTACAAAAAAACACATTTTCGGATTTTCTACTCCAAATAGGGCAAAACTGGCACGCCAGTCTGAAAGTACAGGAAGAGGCCGTTGTATTGCCGTATAGTGCATCGAAATCCATTAAAAGGTCGAGAAATGGCGCCACTTTGAAATTTAGGTTACACAAGTAAATTAATGCGTACTTGTTGGCTTTAAAAGCCAGTAACTCACTTTTCAACGTTTTGATCCCAAAAATGCACCTTTTTTCTCAGACCTAGTGGAAAATGTACATCTTTCACTAAGCAAATCGTTGCGCCATACGTCAGGCAAAGTTGGTTTTTCGCGAAATTTTTTGAACTACTCCTCCCCACCCCACACCACCCTCATAAAATACCTACAGATCAATTATTGGAAAGAAAGGCCAGAAAAGTCGTAAACTGTCATTTGCCCTTTCAAGAAAGCGGCAAAAACACGAGTAACTGGCTTTTAAAGCTTAAAGGCACACAAGATCTACGCTGTTTCCACAAAAGGAGCCCTAGAACCTAAAACCCCCTTTTGTGAAAACATGCTAGATCTTGTGTGCCTTTAGCTTTAAAAGCCAGTAACTCGTGTTTTTGCCGTTTTCTTGAAACGGCAAATGACAGTTGAAGACTTTAATGGCCTTTCTATCCCATAATTTACTTGTGTGAGATCTATCCCATAATTTCTTATTTGAGACCTAGAGGTTATGCTTAGGTTAGAAAAAGGCCATTTTCTGGTATTGTTACTCAAAATACAGGAAACTTCCATCCATTAAACGCAATCTACATGAAGAGAACGTTGTATTGCCGTATAGTGCATCGAAATCCATTGAAAGCTCGAGAAATGGCGCCACTTTGAAGATATTAGGGTACACAAGTAACTTTGAGAGATTAAGGTTAGGTTACAAAAAAACACATTTTCGGATTTTCTACTCCAAATAGGGCAAAACTGGCACGTCAGTCTGAAAGTACAGGAAGAGGCCGTTGTATTGCCGTATAGTGCATCGAAATCCATTAAAAGGTCGAGAAATGGCGCCACTTTGAAATTTAGGTTACACAAGTAAATTAATGCGTACTTGTTGGCTTTAAAAGCCAGTAACTCACTTTTCAACGTTTTGATCCCAAAAATGCACCTTTTTTCTCAGACCTAGTGGAAAATGTACATCTTTCACTAAGCAAATCGTTGCGCCATACGTCAGGCAAAGTTGGTTTTTCGCGAAATTTTTTGAACTACTCCTCCCCACCCCACACCACCCTCATAAAATACCTACAGATCAATTATTGGAAAGAAAGGCCAGAAAAGTCGTAAACTGTCATTTGCCCTTTCAAGAAAGCGGCAAAAACACGAGTAACTGGCTTTTAAAGCTTAAAGGCACACAAGATCTACGCTGTTTCCACAAAAGGAGCCCTAGAACCTAAAACCCCCTTTTGTGAAAACATGCTAGATCTTGTGTGCCTTTAGCTTTAAAAGCCAGTAACTCGTGTTTTTGCCGTTTTCTTGAAACGGCAAATGACAGTTGAAGACTTTAATGGCCTTTCTATCCCATAATTTACTTGTGTGAGATCTATCCCATAATTTCTTATTTGAGACCTAGAGGTTATGCTTAGGTTAGAAAAAGGCCATTTTCTGGTATTGTTACTCAAAATACAGGAACCTTCCATCCATTAAACGCAATCTACATGAAGAGAACGTTGTATTGCCGTATAGTGCATCGAAATCCATTGAAAGCTCGAGAAATGGCGCCACTTTGAAGATATTAGGGTACACAAGTAACTTTGAGAGATTAAGGTTAGGTTACAAAAAAACACATTTTCGGATTTTCTACTCCAAATAGGGCAAAACTGGCACGCCAGTCTGAAAGTACAGGAAGAGGCCGTTGTATTGCCGTATAGTGCATCGAAATCCATTAAAAGGTCGAGAAATGGCGCCACTTTGAAATTTAGGTTACACAAGTAAATTAATGCGTACTTGTTGGCTTTAAAAGCCAGTAACTCACTTTTCAACGTTTTGATCCCAAAAATGCACCTTTTTTCTCAGACCTAGTGGAAAATGTACATCTTTCACTAAGCAAATCGTTGCGCCATACGTCAGGCAAAGTTGGTTTTTCGCGAAATTTTTTGAACTACTCCTCCCCACCCCACACCACCCTCATAAAATACCTACAGATCAATTATTGGAAAGAAAGGCCAGAAAAGTCGTAAACTGTCATTTGCCCTTTCAAGAAAGCGGCAAAAACACGAGTAACTGGCTTTTAAAGCTTAAAGGCACACAAGAATTCTTGTGTGCCTTTAGCTTTAAAAGCCAGTAACTCGTGTTTTTGCCGTTTTCTTGAAACGGCAAATGACAGTTGAAGACTTTAATGGCCTTTCTATCCCATAATTTACTTGTGTGAGATCTATCCCATAATTTCTTATTTGAGACCTAGAGGTTATGCTTAGGTTAGAAAAAGGCCATTTTCTGGTATTGTTACTCAAAATACAGGAAACTTCCATACATTAAACGCAATCTACATGAAGAGAACGTTGTATTGCCGTATAGTGCATCGAAATCCATTGAAAGCTCGAGAAATGGCGCCACTTTGAAGATATTAGGGTACACAAGTAACTTTGAGAGATTAAGGTTAGGTTACAAAAAAACACATTTTCGGATTTTCTACTCCAAATAGGGCAAAACTGGCACGCCAATCTGAAAGTACAGGAAGAGGCCGTTGTATTGCCGTATAGTGCATCGAAATCCATTAAAAGGTCGAGAAATGGCGCCACTTTGAAATTTAGGTTACACAAGTAAATTAATGCGTACTTGTTGGCTTTAAAAGCCAGTAACTCACTTTTCAACGTTTTGATCCCAAAAATGCACCTTTTTTCTCAGACCTAGTGGAAAATGTACATCTTTCACTAAGCAAATCGTTGCGCCATACGTCAGGCAAAGTTGGTTTTTCGCGAAATTTTTTGAACTACTCCTCCCCACCCCACACCACCCTCATAAAATACCTACAGATCAATTATTGGAAAGAAAGGCCAGAAAAGTCGTAAACTGTCATTTGCCCTTTCAAGAAAGCGGCAAAAACACGAGTAACTGGCTTTTAAAGCTTAAAGGCACACAAGATCTACGCTGTTTCCACAAAAGGAGCCCTAGAACCTAAAACCCCCTTTTGTGAAAACATGCTAGATCTTGTGTGCCTTTAGCTTTAAAAGCCAGTAACTCGTGTTTTTGCCGTTTTCTTGAAACGGCAAATGACAGTTGAAGACTTTAATGGCCTTTCTATCCCATAATTTACTTGTGTGAGATCTATCCCATAATTTCTTATTTGAGACCTAGAGGTTATGCTTAGGTTAGAAAAAGGCCATTTTCTGGTATTGTTACTCAAAATACAGGAACCTTCCATCCATTAAACGCAATCTACATGAAGAGAACGTTGTATTGCCGTATAGTGCATCGAAATCCATTGAAAGCTCGAGAAATGGCGCCACTTTGAAGATATTAGGGTACACAAGTAACTTTGAGAGATTAAGGTTAGGTTACAAAAAAACACATTTTCGGATTTTCTACTCCAAATAGGGCAAAACTGGCACGCCAGTCTGAAAGTACAGGAAGAGGCCGTTGTATTGCCGTATAGTGCATCGAAATCCATTAAAAGGTCGAGAAATGGCGCCACTTTGAAATTTAGGTTACACAAGTAAATTAATGCGTACTTGTTGGCTTTAAAAGCCAGTAACTCACTTTTCAACGTTTTGATCCCAAAAATGCACCTTTTTTCTCAGACCTAGTGGAAAATGTACATCTTTCACTAAGCAAATCGTTGCGCCATACGTCAGGCAAAGTTGGTTTTTCGCGAAATTTTTTGAACTACTCCTCCCCACCCCACACCACCCTCATAAAATACCTACAGATCAATTATTGGAAAGAAAGGCCAGAAAAGTCGTAAACTGTCATTTGCCCTTTCAAGAAAGCGGCAAAAACACGAGTAACTGGCTTTTAAAGCTTAAAGGCACACAAGAATTCTTGTGTGCCTTTAGCTTTAAAAGCCAGTAACTCGTGTTTTTGCCGTTTTCTTGAAACGGCAAATGACAGTTGAAGACTTTAATGGCCTTTCTATCCCATAATTTACTTGTGTGAGATCTATCCCATAATTTCTTATTTGAGACCTAGAGGTTATGCTTAGGTTAGAAAAAGGCCATTTTCTGGTATTGTTACTCAAAATACAGGAAACTTCCATACATTAAACGCAATCTACATGAAGAGAACGTTGTATTGCCGTATAGTGCATCGAAATCCATTGAAAGCTCGAGAAATGGCGCCACTTTGAAGATATTAGGGTACACAAGTAACTTTGAGAGATTAAGGTTAGGTTACAAAAAAACACATTTTCGGATTTTCTACTCCAAATAGGGCAAAACTGGCACGCCAATCTGAAAGTACAGGAAGAGGCCGTTGTATTGCCGTATAGTGCATCGAAATCCATTAAAAGGTCGAGAAATGGCGCCACTTTGAAATTTAGGTTACACAAGTAAATTAATGCGTACTTGTTGGCTTTAAAAGCCAGTAACTCACTTTTCAACGTTTTGATCCCAAAAATGCACCTTTTTTCTCAGACCTAGTGGAAAATGTACATCTTTCACTAAGCAAATCGTTGCGCCATACGTCAGGCAAAGTTGGTTTTTCGCGAAATTTTTTGAACTACTCCTCCCCACCCCACACCACCCTCATAAAATACCTACAGATCAATTATTGGAAAGAAAGGCCAGAAAAGTCGTAAACTGTCATTTGCCCTTTCAAGAAAGCGGCAAAAACACGAGTAACTGGCTTTTAAAGCTTAAAGGCACACAAGATCTACGCTGTTTCCACAAAAGGAGCCCTAGAACCTAAAACCCCCTTTTGTGAAAACATGCTAGATCTTGTGTGCCTTTAGCTTTAAAAGCCAGTAACTCGTGTTTTTGCCGTTTTCTTGAAACGGCAAATGACAGTTGAAGACTTTAATGGCCTTTCTATCCCATAATTTATTTGTGTGAGATCTATCCCATAATTTCTTATTTGAGACCTAGAGGTTATGCTTAGGTTAGAAAAAGGCCATTTTCTGGTATTGTTACTCAAAATACAGGAACCTTCCATCCATTAAACGCAATCTACATGAAGAGAACGTTGTATTGCCGTATAGTGCATCGAAATCCATTGAAAGCTCGAGAAATGGCGCCACTTTGAAGATATTAGGGTACACAAGTAACTTTGAGAGATTAAGGTTAGGTTACAAAAAAACACATTTTCGGATTTTCTACTCCAAATAGGGCAAAACTGGCACGCCAGTCTGAAAGTACAGGAAGAGGCCGTTGTATTGCCGTATAGTGCATCGAAATCCATTAAAAGGTCGAGAAATGGCGCCACTTTGAAATTTAGGTTACACAAGTAAATTAATGCGTACTTGTTGGCTTTAAAAGCCAGTAACTCACTTTTCAACGTTTTGATCCCAAAAATGCACCTTTTTTCTCAGACCTAGTGGAAAATGTACATCTTTCACTAAGCAAATCGTTGCGCCATACGTCAGGCAAAGTTGGTTTTTCGCGAAATTTTTTGAACTACTCCTCCCCACCCCACACCACCCTCATAAAATACCTACAGATCAATTATTGGAAAGAAAGGCCAGAAAAGTCGTAAACTGTCATTTGCCCTTTCAAGAAAGCGGCAAAAACACGAGTAACTGGCTTTTAAAGCTTAAAGGCACACAAGAATTCTTGTGTGCCTTTAGCTTTAAAAGCCAGTAACTCGTGTTTTTGCCGTTTTCTTGAAACGGCAAATGACAGTTGAAGACTTTAATGGCCTTTCTATCCCATAATTTACTTGTGTGAGATCTATCCCATAATTTCTTATTTGAGACCTAGAGGTTATGCTTAGGTTAGAAAAAGGCCATTTTCTGGTATTGTTACTCAAAATACAGGAAACTTCCATCCATTAAACGCAATCTACATGAAGAGAACGTTGTATTGCCGTATAGTGCATCGAAATCCATTGAAAGCTCGAGAAATGGCGCCACTTTGAAGATATTAGGGTACACAAGTAACTTTGAGAGATTAAGGTTAGGTTACAAAAAAACACATTTTCGGATTTTCTACTCCAAATAGGGCAAAACTGGCACGCCAATCTGAAAGTACAGGAAGAGGCCGTTGTATTGCCGTATAGTGCATCGAAATCCATTAAAAGGTCGAGAAATGGCGCCACTTTGAAATTTAGGTTACACAAGTAAATTAATGCGTAATTGTTGGCTTTAAAAGCCAGTAACTCACTTTTCAACGTTTTGATCCCAAAAATGCACCTTTTTTCTCAGACCTAGTGGAAAATGTACATCTTTCACTAAGCAAATCGTTGCGCCATACGTCAGGCAAAGTTGGTTTTTCGCGAAATTTTTTGAACTACTCCTCCCCACCCCACACCACCCTCATAAAATACCTACAGATCAATTATTGGAAAGAAAGGCCAGAAAAGTCGTAAACTGTCATTTGCCCTTTCAAGAAAGCGGCAAAAACACGAGTAACTGGCTTTTAAAGCTTAAAGGCACACAAGATCTACGCTGTTTCCACAAAAGGAGCCCTAGAACCTAAAACCCCCTTTTGTGAAAACATGCTAGATCTTGTGTGCCTTTAGCTTTAAAAGCCAGTAACTCGTGTTTTTGCCGTTTTCTTGAAACGGCAAATGACAGTTGAAGACTTTAATGGCCTTTCTATCCCATAATTTACTTGTGTGAGATCTATCCCATAATTTCTTATTTGAGACCTAGAGGTTATGCTTAGGTTAGAAAAAGGCCATTTTCTGGTATTGTTACTCAAAATACAGGAACCTTCCATCCATTAAACGCAATCTACATGAAGAGAACGTTGTATTGCCGTATAGTGCATCGAAATCCATTGAAAGCTCGAGAAATGGCGCCACTTTGAAGATATTAGGGTACACAAGTAACTTTGAGAGATTAAGGTTAGGTTACAAAAAAACACATTTTCGGATTTTCTACTCCAAATAGGGCAAAACTGGCACGCCAGTCTGAAAGTACAGGAAGAGGCCGTTGTATTGCCGTATAGTGCATCGAAATCCATTAAAAGGTCGAGAAATGGCGCCACTTTGAAATTTAGGTTACACAAGTAAATTAATGCGTACTTGTTGGCTTTAAAAGCCAGTAACTCACTTTTCAACGTTTTGATCCCAAAAATGCACCTTTTTTCTCAGACCTAGTGGAAAATGTACATCTTTCACTAAGCAAATCGTTGCGCCATACGTCAGGCAAAGTTGGTTTTTCGCGAAATTTTTTGAACTACTCCTCCCCACCCCACACCACCCTCATAAAATACCTACAGATCAATTATTGGAAAGAAAGGCCAGAAAAGTCGTAAACTGTCATTTGCCCTTTCAAGAAAGCGGCAAAAACACGAGTAACTGGCTTTTAAAGCTTAAAGGCACACAAGAATTCTTGTGTGCCTTTAGCTTTAAAAGCCAGTAACTCGTGTTTTTGCCGTTTTCTTGAAACGGCAAATGACAGTTGAAGACTTTAATGGCCTTTCTATCCCATAATTTACTTGTGTGAGATCTATCCCATAATTTCTTATTTGAGACCTAGAGGTTATGCTTAGGTTAGAAAAAGGCCATTTTCTGGTATTGTTACTCAAAATACAGGAAACTTCCATCCATTAAACGCAATCTACATGAAGAGAACGTTGTATTGCCGTATAGTGCATCGAAATCCATTGAAAGCTCGAGAAATGGCGCCACTTTGAAGATATTAGGGTACACAAGTAACTTTGAGAGATTAAGGTTAGGTTACAAAAAAACACATTTTCGGATTTTCTACTCCAAATAGGGCAAAACTGGCACGCCAATCTGAAAGTACAGGAAGAGGCCGTTGTATTGCCGTATAGTGCATCGAAATCCATTAAAAGGTCGAGAAATGGCGCCACTTTGAAATTTAGGTTACACAAGTAAATTAATGCGTAATTGTTGGCTTTAAAAGCCAGTAACTCACTTTTCAACGTTTTGATCCCAAAAATGCACCTTTTTTCTCAGACCTAGTGGAAAATGTACATCTTTCACTAAGCAAATCGTTGCGCCATACGTCAGGCAAAGTTGGTTTTTCGCGAAATTTTTTGAACTACTCCTCCCCACCCCACACCACCCTCATAAAATACCTACAGATCAATTATTGGAAAGAAAGGCCAGAAAAGTCGTAAACTGTCATTTGCCCTTTCAAGAAAGCGGCAAAAACACGAGTAACTGGCTTTTAAAGCTTAAAGGCACACAAGATCTACGCTGTTTCCACAAAAGGAGCCCTAGAACCTAAAACCCCCTTTTGTGAAAACATGCTAGATCTTGTGTGCCTTTAGCTTTAAAAGCCAGTAACTCGTGTTTTTGCCGTTTTCTTGAAACGGCAAATGACAGTTGAAGACTTTAATGGCCTTTCTATCCCATAATTTACTTGTGTGAGATCTATCCCATAATTTCTTATTTGAGACCTAGAGGTTATGCTTAGGTTAGAAAAAGGCCATTTTCTGGTATTGTTACTCAAAATACAGGAACCTTCCATCCATTAAACGCAATCTACATGAAGAGAACGTTGTATTGCCGTATAGTGCATCGAAATCCATTGAAAGCTCGAGAAATGGCGCCACTTTGAAGATATTAGGGTACACAAGTAACTTTGAGAGATTAAGGTTAGGTTACAAAAAAACACATTTTCGGATTTTCTACTCCAAATAGGGCAAAACTGGCACGCCAGTCTGAAAGTACAGGAAGAGGCCGTTGTATTGCCGTATAGTGCATCGAAATCCATTAAAAGGTCGAGAAATGGCGCCACTTTGAAATTTAGGTTACACAAGTAAATTAATGCGTACTTGTTGGCTTTAAAAGCCAGTAACTCACTTTTCAACGTTTTGATCCCAAAAATGCACCTTTTTTCTCAGACCTAGTGGAAAATGTACATCTTTCACTAAGCAAATCGTTGCGCCATACGTCAGGCAAAGTTGGTTTTTCGCGAAATTTTTTGAACTACTCCTCCCCACCCCACACCACCCTCATAAAATACCTACAGATCAATTATTGGAAAGAAAGGCCAGAAAAGTCGTAAACTGTCATTTGCCCTTTCAAGAAAGCGGCAAAAACACGAGTAACTGGCTTTTAAAGCTTAAAGGCACACAAGAATTCTTGTGTGCCTTTAGCTTTAAAAGCCAGTAACTCGTGTTTTTGCCGTTTTCTTGAAACGGCAAATGACAGTTGAAGACTTTAATGGCCTTTCTATCCCATAATTTACTTGTGTGAGATCTATCCCATAATTTCTTATTTGAGACCTAGAGGTTATGCTTAGGTTAGAAAAAGGCCATTTTCTGGTATTGTTACTCAAAATACAGGAAACTTCCATACATTAAACGCAATCTACATGAAGAGAACGTTGTATTGCCGTATAGTGCATCGAAATCCATTGAAAGCTCGAGAAATGGCGCCACTTTGAAGATATTAGGGTACACAAGTAACTTTGAGAGATTAAGGTTAGGTTACAAAAAAACACATTTTCGGATTTTCTACTCCAAATAGGGCAAAACTGGCACGCCAATCTGAAAGTACAGGAAGAGGCCGTTGTATTGCCGTATAGTGCATCGAAATCCATTAAAAGGTCGAGAAATGGCGCCACTTTGAAATTTAGGTTACACAAGTAAATTAATGCGTACTTGTTGGCTTTAAAAGCCAGTAACTCACTTTTCAACGTTTTGATCCCAAAAATGCACCTTTTTTCTCAGACCTAGTGGAAAATGTACATCTTTCACTAAGCAAATCGTTGCGCCATACGTCAGGCAAAGTTGGTTTTTCGCGAAATTTTTTGAACTACTCCTCCCCACCCCACACCACCCTCATAAAATACCTACAGATCAATTATTGGAAAGAAAGGCCAGAAAAGTCGTAAACTGTCATTTGCCCTTTCAAGAAAGCGGCAAAAACACGAGTAACTGGCTTTTAAAGCTTAAAGGCACACAAGATCTACGCTGTTTCCACAAAAGGAGCCCTAGAACCTAAAACCCCCTTTTGTGAAAACATGCTAGATCTTGTGTGCCTTTAGCTTTAAAAGCCAGTAACTCGTGTTTTTGCCGTTTTCTTGAAACGGCAAATGACAGTTGAAGACTTTAATGGCCTTTCTATCCCATAATTTATTTGTGTGAGATCTATCCCATAATTTCTTATTTGAGACCTAGAGGTTATGCTTAGGTTAGAAAAAGGCCATTTTCTGGTATTGTTACTCAAAATACAGGAACCTTCCATCCATTAAACGCAATCTACATGAAGAGAACGTTGTATTGCCGTATAGTGCATCGAAATCCATTGAAAGCTCGAGAAATGGCGCCACTTTGAAGATATTAGGGTACACAAGTAACTTTGAGAGATTAAGGTTAGGTTACAAAAAAACACATTTTCGGATTTTCTACTCCAAATAGGGCAAAACTGGCACGCCAGTCTGAAAGTACAGGAAGAGGCCGTTGTATTGCCGTATAGTGCATCGAAATCCATTAAAAGGTCGAGAAATGGCGCCACTTTGAAATTTAGGTTACACAAGTAAATTAATGCGTACTTGTTGGCTTTAAAAGCCAGTAACTCACTTTTCAACGTTTTGATCCCAAAAATGCACCTTTTTTCTCAGACCTAGTGGAAAATGTACATCTTTCACTAAGCAAATCGTTGCGCCATACGTCAGGCAAAGTTGGTTTTTCGCGAAATTTTTTGAACTACTCCTCCCCACCCCACACCACCCTCATAAAATACCTACAGATCAATTATTGGAAAGAAAGGCCAGAAAAGTCGTAAACTGTCATTTGCCCTTTCAAGAAAGCGGCAAAAACACGAGTAACTGGCTTTTAAAGCTTAAAGGCACACAAGAATTCTTGTGTGCCTTTAGCTTTAAAAGCCAGTAACTCGTGTTTTTGCCGTTTTCTTGAAACGGCAAATGACAGTTGAAGACTTTAATGGCCTTTCTATCCCATAATTTACTTGTGTGAGATCTATCCCATAATTTCTTATTTGAGACCTAGAGGTTATGCTTAGGTTAGAAAAAGGCCATTTTCTGGTATTGTTACTCAAAATACAGGAAACTTCCATCCATTAAACGCAATCTACATGAAGAGAACGTTGTATTGCCGTATAGTGCATCGAAATCCATTGAAAGCTCGAGAAATGGCGCCACTTTGAAGATATTAGGGTACACAAGTAACTTTGAGAGATTAAGGTTAGGTTACAAAAAAACACATTTTCGGATTTTCTACTCCAAATAGGGCAAAACTGGCACGCCAATCTGAAAGTACAGGAAGAGGCCGTTGTATTGCCGTATAGTGCATCGAAATCCATTAAAAGGTCGAGAAATGGCGCCACTTTGAAATTTAGGTTACACAAGTAAATTAATGCGTAATTGTTGGCTTTAAAAGCCAGTAACTCACTTTTCAACGTTTTGATCCCAAAAATGCACCTTTTTTCTCAGACCTAGTGGAAAATGTACATCTTTCACTAAGCAAATCGTTGCGCCATACGTCAGGCAAAGTTGGTTTTTCGCGAAATTTTTTGAACTACTCCTCCCCACCCCACACCACCCTCATAAAATACCTACAGATCAATTATTGGAAAGAAAGGCCAGAAAAGTCGTAAACTGTCATTTGCCCTTTCAAGAAAGCGGCAAAAACACGAGTAACTGGCTTTTAAAGCTTAAAGGCACACAAGATCTACGCTGTTTCCACAAAAGGAGCCCTAGAACCTAAAACCCCCTTTTGTGAAAACATGCTAGATCTTGTGTGCCTTTAGCTTTAAAAGCCAGTAACTCGTGTTTTTGCCGTTTTCTTGAAACGGCAAATGACAGTTGAAGACTTTAATGGCCTTTCTATCCCATAATTTACTTGTGTGAGATCTATCCCATAATTTCTTATTTGAGACCTAGAGGTTATGCTTAGGTTAGAAAAAGGCCATTTTCTGGTATTGTTACTCAAAATACAGGAACCTTCCATCCATTAAACGCAATCTACATGAAGAGAACGTTGTATTGCCGTATAGTGCATCGAAATCCATTGAAAGCTCGAGAAATGGCGCCACTTTGAAGATATTAGGGTACACAAGTAACTTTGAGAGATTAAGGTTAGGTTACAAAAAAACACATTTTCGGATTTTCTACTCCAAATAGGGCAAAACTGGCACGCCAGTCTGAAAGTACAGGAAGAGGCCGTTGTATTGCCGTATAGTGCATCGAAATCCATTAAAAGGTCGAGAAATGGCGCCACTTTGAAATTTAGGTTACACAAGTAAATTAATGCGTACTTGTTGGCTTTAAAAGCCAGTAACTCACTTTTCAACGTTTTGATCCCAAAAATGCACCTTTTTTCTCAGACCTAGTGGAAAATGTACATCTTTCACTAAGCAAATCGTTGCGCCATACGTCAGGCAAAGTTGGTTTTTCGCGAAATTTTTTGAACTACTCCTCCCCACCCCACACCACCCTCATAAAATACCTACAGATCAATTATTGGAAAGAAAGGCCAGAAAAGTCGTAAACTGTCATTTGCCCTTTCAAGAAAGCGGCAAAAACACGAGTAACTGGCTTTTAAAGCTTAAAGGCACACAAGAATTCTTGTGTGCCTTTAGCTTTAAAAGCCAGTAACTCGTGTTTTTGCCGTTTTCTTGAAACGGCAAATGACAGTTGAAGACTTTAATGGCCTTTCTATCCCATAATTTACTTGTGTGAGATCTATCCCATAATTTCTTATTTGAGACCTAGAGGTTATGCTTAGGTTAGAAAAAGGCCATTTTCTGGTATTGTTACTCAAAATACAGGAAACTTCCATACATTAAACGCAATCTACATGAAGAGAACGTTGTATTGCCGTATAGTGCATCGAAATCCATTGAAAGCTCGAGAAATGGCGCCACTTTGAAGATATTAGGGTACACAAGTAACTTTGAGAGATTAAGGTTAGGTTACAAAAAAACACATTTTCGGATTTTCTACTCCAAATAGGGCAAAACTGGCACGCCAATCTGAAAGTACAGGAAGAGGCCGTTGTATTGCCGTATAGTGCATCGAAATCCATTAAAAGGTCGAGAAATGGCGCCACTTTGAAATTTAGGTTACACAAGTAAATTAATGCGTACTTGTTGGCTTTAAAAGCCAGTAACTCACTTTTCAACGTTTTGATCCCAAAAATGCACCTTTTTTCTCAGACCTAGTGGAAAATGTACATCTTTCACTAAGCAAATCGTTGCGCCATACGTCAGGCAAAGTTGGTTTTTCGCGAAATTTTTTGAACTACTCCTCCCCACCCCACACCACCCTCATAAAATACCTACAGATCAATTATTGGAAAGAAAGGCCAGAAAAGTCGTAAACTGTCATTTGCCCTTTCAAGAAAGCGGCAAAAACACGAGTAACTGGCTTTTAAAGCTTAAAGGCACACAAGATCTACGCTGTTTCCACAAAAGGAGCCCTAGAACCTAAAACCCCCTTTTGTGAAAACATGCTAGATCTTGTGTGCCTTTAGCTTTAAAAGCCAGTAACTCGTGTTTTTGCCGTTTTCTTGAAACGGCAAATGACAGTTGAAGACTTTAATGGCCTTTCTATCCCATAATTTATTTGTGTGAGATCTATCCCATAATTTCTTATTTGAGACCTAGAGGTTATGCTTAGGTTAGAAAAAGGCCATTTTCTGGTATTGTTACTCAAAATACAGGAACCTTCCATCCATTAAACGCAATCTACATGAAGAGAACGTTGTATTGCCGTATAGTGCATCGAAATCCATTGAAAGCTCGAGAAATGGCGCCACTTTGAAGATATTAGGGTACACAAGTAACTTTGAGAGATTAAGGTTAGGTTACAAAAAAACACATTTTCGGATTTTCTACTACAAATAGGGCAAAACTGGCACGCCAGTCTGAAAGTACAGGAAGAGGCCGTTGTATTGCCGTATAGTGCATCGAAATCCATTAAAAGGTCGAGAAATGGCGCCACTTTGAAATTTAGGTTACACAAGTAAATTAATGCGTACTTGTTGGCTTTAAAAGCCAGTAACTCACTTTTCAACGTTTTGATCCCAAAAATGCACCTTTTTTCTCAGACCTAGTGGAAAATGTACATCTTTCACTAAGCAAATCGTTGCGCCATACGTCAGGCAAAGTTGGTTTTTCGCGAAATTTTTTGAACTACTCCTCCCCACCCCACACCACCCTCATAAAATACCTACAGATCAATTATTGGAAAGAAAGGCCAGAAAAGTCGTAAACTGTCATTTGCCCTTTCAAGAAAGCGGCAAAAACACGAGTAACTGGCTTTTAAAGCTTAAAGGCACACAAGAATTCTTGTGTGCCTTTAGCTTTAAAAGCCAGTAACTCGTGTTTTTGCCGTTTTCTTGAAACGGCAAATGACAGTTGAAGACTTTAATGGCCTTTCTATCCCATAATTTACTTGTGTGAGATCTATCCCATAATTTCTTATTTGAGACCTAGAGGTTATGCTTAGGTTAGAAAAAGGCCATTTTCTGGTATTGTTACTCAAAATACAGGAAACTTCCATCCATTAAACGCAATCTACATGAAGAGAACGTTGTATTGCCGTATAGTGCATCGAAATCCATTGAAAGCTCGAGAAATGGCGCCACTTTGAAGATATTAGGGTACACAAGTAACTTTGAGAGATTAAGGTTAGGTTACAAAAAAACACATTTTCGGATTTTCTACTCCAAATAGGGCAAAACTGGCACGCCAATCTGAAAGTACAGGAAGAGGCCGTTGTATTGCCGTATAGTGCATCGAAATCCATTAAAAGGTCGAGAAATGGCGCCACTTTGAAATTTAGGTTACACAAGTAAATTAATGCGTAATTGTTGGCTTTAAAAGCCAGTAACTCACTTTTCAACGTTTTGATCCCAAAAATGCACCTTTTTTCTCAGACCTAGTGGAAAATGTACATCTTTCACTAAGCAAATCGTTGCGCCATACGTCAGGCAAAGTTGGTTTTTCGCGAAATTTTTTGAACTACTCCTCCCCACCCCACACCACCCTCATAAAATACCTACAGATCAATTATTGGAAAGAAAGGCCAGAAAAGTCGTAAACTGTCATTTGCCCTTTCAAGAAAGCGGCAAAAACACGAGTAACTGGCTTTTAAAGCTTAAAGGCACACAAGATCTACGCTGTTTCCACAAAAGGAGCCCTAGAACCTAAAACCCCCTTTTGTGAAAACATGCTAGATCTTGTGTGCCTTTAGCTTTAAAAGCCAGTAACTCGTGTTTTTGCCGTTTTCTTGAAACGGCAAATGACAGTTGAAGACTTTAATGGCCTTTCTATCCCATAATTTACTTGTGTGAGATCTATCCCATAATTTCTTATTTGAGACCTAGAGGTTATGCTTAGGTTAGAAAAAGGCCATTTTCTGGTATTGTTACTCAAAATACAGGAACCTTCCATCCATTAAACGCAATCTACATGAAGAGAACGTTGTATTGCCGTATAGTGCATCGAAATCCATTGAAAGCTCGAGAAATGGCGCCACTTTGAAGATATTAGGGTACACAAGTAACTTTGAGAGATTAAGGTTAGGTTACAAAAAAACACATTTTCGGATTTTCTACTCCAAATAGGGCAAAACTGGCACGCCAGTCTGAAAGTACAGGAAGAGGCCGTTGTATTGCCGTATAGTGCATCGAAATCCATTAAAAGGTCGAGAAATGGCGCCACTTTGAAATTTAGGTTACACAAGTAAATTAATGCGTACTTGTTGGCTTTAAAAGCCAGTAACTCACTTTTCAACGTTTTGATCCCAAAAATGCACCTTTTTTCTCAGACCTAGTGGAAAATGTACATCTTTCACTAAGCAAATCGTTGCGCCATACGTCAGGCAAAGTTGGTTTTTCGCGAAATTTTTTGAACTACTCCTCCCCACCCCACACCACCCTCATAAAATACCTACAGATCAATTATTGGAAAGAAAGGCCAGAAAAGTCGTAAACTGTCATTTGCCCTTTCAAGAAAGCGGCAAAAACACGAGTAACTGGCTTTTAAAGCTTAAAGGCACACAAGAATTCTTGTGTGCCTTTAGCTTTAAAAGCCAGTAACTCGTGTTTTTGCCGTTTTCTTGAAACGGCAAATGACAGTTGAAGACATTAATGGCCTTTCTATCCCATAATTTACTTGTGTGAGATCTATCCCATAATTTCTTATTTGAGACCTAGAGGTTATGCTTAGGTTAGAAAAAGGCCATTTTCTGGTATTGTTACTCAAAATACAGGAAACTTCCATCCATTAAACGCAATCTACATGAAGAGAACGTTGTATTGCCGTATAGTGCATCGAAATCCATTGAAAGCTCGAGAAATGGCGCCACTTTGAAGATATTAGGGTACACAAGTAACTTTGAGAGATTAAGGTTAGGTTACAAAAAAACACATTTTCGGATTTTCTACTCCAAATAGGGCAAAACTGGCACGCCAATCTGAAAGTACAGGAAGAGGCCGTTGTATTGCCGTATAGTGCATCGAAATCCATTAAAAGGTCGAGAAATGGCGCCACTTTGAAATTTAGGTTACACAAGTAAATTAATGCGTAATTGTTGGCTTTAAAAGCCAGTAACTCACTTTTCAACGTTTTGATCCCAAAAATGCACCTTTTTTCTCAGACCTAGTGGAAAATGTACATCTTTCACTAAGCAAATCGTTGCGCCATACGTCAGGCAAAGTTGGTTTTTCGCGAAATTTTTTGAACTACTCCTCCCCACCCCACACCACCCTCATAAAATACCTACAGATCAATTATTGGAAAGAAAGGCCAGAAAAGTCGTAAACTGTCATTTGCCCTTTCAAGAAAGCGGCAAAAACACGAGTAACTGGCTTTTAAAGCTTAAAGGCACACAAGATCTACGCTGTTTCCACAAAAGGAGCCCTAGAACCTAAAACCCCCTTTTGTGAAAACATGCTAGATCTTGTGTGCCTTTAGCTTTAAAAGCCAGTAACTCGTGTTTTTGCCGTTTTCTTGAAACGGCAAATGACAGTTGAAGACTTTAATGGCCTTTCTATCCCATAATTTATTTGTGTGAGATCTATCCCATAATTTCTTATTTGAGACCTAGAGGTTATGCTTAGGTTAGAAAAAGGCCATTTTCTGGTATTGTTACTCAAAATACAGGAACCTTCCATCCATTAAACGCAATCTACATGAAGAGAACGTTGTATTGCCGTATAGTGCATCGAAATCCATTGAAAGCTCGAGAAATGGCGCCACTTTGAAGATATTAGGGTACACAAGTAACTTTGAGAGATTAAGGTTAGGTTACAAAAAAACACATTTTCGGATTTTCTACTCCAAATAGGGCAAAACTGGCACGCCAGTCTGAAAGTACAGGAAGAGGCCGTTGTATTGCCGTATAGTGCATCGAAATCCATTAAAAGGTCGAGAAATGGCGCCACTTTGAAATTTAGGTTACACAAGTAAATTAATGCGTACTTGTTGGCTTTAAAAGCCAGTAACTCACTTTTCAACGTTTTGATCCCAAAAATGCACCTTTTTTCTCAGACCTAGTGGAAAATGTACATCTTTCACTAAGCAAATCGTTGCGCCATACGTCAGGCAAAGTTGGTTTTTCGCGAAATTTTTTGAACTACTCCTCCCCACCCCACACCACCCTCATAAAATACCTACAGATCAATTATTGGAAAGAAAGGCCAGAAAAGTCGTAAACTGTCATTTGCCCTTTCAAGAAAGCGGCAAAAACACGAGTAACTGGCTTTTAAAGCTTAAAGGCACACAAGAATTCTTGTGTGCCTTTAGCTTTAAAAGCCAGTAACTCGTGTTTTTGCCGTTTTCTTGAAACGGCAAATGACAGTTGAAGACTTTAATGGCCTTTCTATCCCATAATTTACTTGTGTGAGATCTATCCCATAATTTCTTATTTGAGACCTAGAGGTTATGCTTAGGTTAGAAAAAGGCCATTTTCTGGTATTGTTACTCAAAATACAGGAAACTTCCATCCATTAAACGCAATCTACATGAAGAGAACGTTGTATTGCCGTATAGTGCATCGAAATCCATTGAAAGCTCGAGAAATGGCGCCACTTTGAAGATATTAGGGTACACAAGTAACTTTGAGAGATTAAGGTTAGGTTACAAAAAAACACATTTTCGGATTTTCTACTCCAAATAGGGCAAAACTGGCACGCCAATCTGAAAGTACAGGAAGAGGCCGTTGTATTGCCGTATAGTGCATCGAAATCCATTAAAAGGTCGAGAAATGGCGCCACTTTGAAATTTAGGTTACACAAGTAAATTAATGCGTAATTGTTGGCTTTAAAAGCCAGTAACTCACTTTTCAACGTTTTGATCCCAAAAATGCACCTTTTTTCTCAGACCTAGTGGAAAATGTACATCTTTCACTAAGCAAATCGTTGCGCCATACGTCAGGCAAAGTTGGTTTTTCGCGAAATTTTTTGAACTACTCCTCCCCACCCCACACCACCCTCATAAAATACCTACAGATCAATTATTGGAAAGAAAGGCCAGAAAAGTCGTAAACTGTCATTTGCCCTTTCAAGAAAGCGGCAAAAACACGAGTAACTGGCTTTTAAAGCTTAAAGGCACACAAGATCTACGCTGTTTCCACAAAAGGAGCCCTAGAACCTAAAACCCCCTTTTGTGAAAACATGCTAGATCTTGTGTGCCTTTAGCTTTAAAAGCCAGTAACTCGTGTTTTTGCCGTTTTCTTGAAACGGCAAATGACAGTTGAAGACTTTAATGGCCTTTCTATCCCATAATTTACTTGTGTGAGATCTATCCCATAATTTCTTATTTGAGACCTAGAGGTTATGCTTAGGTTAGAAAAAGGCCATTTTCTGGTATTGTTACTCAAAATACAGGAACCTTCCATCCATTAAACGCAATCTACATGAAGAGAACGTTGTATTGCCGTATAGTGCATCGAAATCCATTGAAAGCTCGAGAAATGGCGCCACTTTGAAGATATTAGGGTACACAAGTAACTTTGAGAGATTAAGGTTAGGTTACAAAAAAACACATTTTCGGATTTTCTACTCCAAATAGGGCAAAACTGGCACGCCAGTCTGAAAGTACAGGAAGAGGCCGTTGTATTGCCGTATAGTGCATCGAAATCCATTAAAAGGTCGAGAAATGGCGCCACTTTGAAATTTAGGTTACACAAGTAAATTAATGCGTACTTGTTGGCTTTAAAAGCCAGTAACTCACTTTTCAACGTTTTGATCCCAAAAATGCACCTTTTTTCTCAGACCTAGTGGAAAATGTACATCTTTCACTAAGCAAATCGTTGCGCCATACGTCAGGCAAAGTTGGTTTTTCGCGAAATTTTTTGAACTACTCCTCCCCACCCCACACCACCCTCATAAAATACCTACAGATCAATTATTGGAAAGAAAGGCCAGAAAAGTCGTAAACTGTCATTTGCCCTTTCAAGAAAGCGGCAAAAACACGAGTAACTGGCTTTTAAAGCTTAAAGGCACACAAGAATTCTTGTGTGCCTTTAGCTTTAAAAGCCAGTAACTCGTGTTTTTGCCGTTTTCTTGAAACGGCAAATGACAGTTGAAGACTTTAATGGCCTTTCTATCCCATAATTTACTTGTGTGAGATCTATCCCATAATTTCTTATTTGAGACCTAGAGGTTATGCTTAGGTTAGAAAAAGGCCATTTTCTGGTATTGTTACTCAAAATACAGGAAACTTCCATACATTAAACGCAATCTACATGAAGAGAACGTTGTATTGCCGTATAGTGCATCGAAATCCATTGAAAGCTCGAGAAATGGCGCCACTTTGAAGATATTAGGGTACACAAGTAACTTTGAGAGATTAAGGTTAGGTTACAAAAAAACACATTTTCGGATTTTCTACTCCAAATAGGGCAAAACTGGCACGCCAATCTGAAAGTACAGGAAGAGGCCGTTGTATTGCCGTATAGTGCATCGAAATCCATTAAAAGGTCGAGAAATGGCGCCACTTTGAAATTTAGGTTACACAAGTAAATTAATGCGTACTTGTTGGCTTTAAAAGCCAGTAACTCACTTTTCAACGTTTTGATCCCAAAAATGCACCTTTTTTCTCAGACCTAGTGGAAAATGTACATCTTTCACTAAGCAAATCGTTGCGCCATACGTCAGGCAAAGTTGGTTTTTCGCGAAATTTTTTGAACTACTCCTCCCCACCCCACACCACCCTCATAAAATACCTACAGATCAATTATTGGAAAGAAAGGCCAGAAAAGTCGTAAACTGTCATTTGCCCTTTCAAGAAAGCGGCAAAAACACGAGTAACTGGCTTTTAAAGCTTAAAGGCACACAAGATCTACGCTGTTTCCACAAAAGGAGCCCTAGAACCTAAAACCCCCTTTTGTGAAAACATGCTAGATCTTGTGTGCCTTTAGCTTTAAAAGCCAGTAACTCGTGTTTTTGCCGTTTTCTTGAAACGGCAAATGACAGTTGAAGACTTTAATGGCCTTTCTATCCCATAATTTATTTGTGTGAGATCTATCCCATAATTTCTTATTTGAGACCTAGAGGTTATGCTTAGGTTAGAAAAAGGCCATTTTCTGGTATTGTTACTCAAAATACAGGAACCTTCCATCCATTAAACGCAATCTACATGAAGAGAACGTTGTATTGCCGTATAGTGCATCGAAATCCATTGAAAGCTCGAGAAATGGCGCCACTTTGAAGATATTAGGGTACACAAGTAACTTTGAGAGATTAAGGTTAGGTTACAAAAAAACACATTTTCGGATTTTCTACTCCAAATAGGGCAAAACTGGCACGCCAGTCTGAAAGTACAGGAAGAGGCCGTTGTATTGCCGTATAGTGCATCGAAATCCATTAAAAGGTCGAGAAATGGCGCCACTTTGAAATTTAGGTTACACAAGTAAATTAATGCGTACTTGTTGGCTTTAAAAGCCAGTAACTCACTTTTCAACGTTTTGATCCCAAAAATGCACCTTTTTTCTCAGACCTAGTGGAAAATGTACATCTTTCACTAAGCAAATCGTTGCGCCATACGTCAGGCAAAGTTGGTTTTTCGCGAAATTTTTTGAACTACTCCTCCCCACCCCACACCACCCTCATAAAATACCTACAGATCAATTATTGGAAAGAAAGGCCAGAAAAGTCGTAAACTGTCATTTGCCCTTTCAAGAAAGCGGCAAAAACACGAGTAACTGGCTTTTAAAGCTTAAAGGCACACAAGAATTCTTGTGTGCCTTTAGCTTTAAAAGCCAGTAACTCGTGTTTTTGCCGTTTTCTTGAAACGGCAAATGACAGTTGAAGACTTTAATGGCCTTTCTATCCCATAATTTACTTGTGTGAGATCTATCCCATAATTTCTTATTTGAGACCTAGAGGTTATGCTTAGGTTAGAAAAAGGCCATTTTCTGGTATTGTTACTCAAAATACAGGAAACTTCCATCCATTAAACGCAATCTACATGAAGAGAACGTTGTATTGCCGTATAGTGCATCGAAATCCATTGAAAGCTCGAGAAATGGCGCCACTTTGAAGATATTAGGGTACACAAGTAACTTTGAGAGATTAAGGTTAGGTTACAAAAAAACACATTTTCGGATTTTCTACTCCAAATAGGGCAAAACTGGCACGCCAATCTGAAAGTACAGGAAGAGGCCGTTGTATTGCCGTATAGTGCATCGAAATCCATTAAAAGGTCGAGAAATGGCGCCACTTTGAAATTTAGGTTACACAAGTAAATTAATGCGTAATTGTTGGCTTTAAAAGCCAGTAACTCACTTTTCAACGTTTTGATCCCAAAAATGCACCTTTTTTCTCAGACCTAGTGGAAAATGTACATCTTTCACTAAGCAAATCGTTGCGCCATACGTCAGGCAAAGTTGGTTTTTCGCGAAATTTTTTGAACTACTCCTCCCCACCCCACACCACCCTCATAAAATACCTACAGATCAATTATTGGAAAGAAAGGCCAGAAAAGTCGTAAACTGTCATTTGCCCTTTCAAGAAAGCGGCAAAAACACGAGTAACTGGCTTTTAAAGCTTAAAGGCACACAAGATCTACGCTGTTTCCACAAAAGGAGCCCTAGAACCTAAAACCCCCTTTTGTGAAAACATGCTAGATCTTGTGTGCCTTTAGCTTTAAAAGCCAGTAACTCGTGTTTTTGCCGTTTTCTTGAAACGGCAAATGACAGTTGAAGACTTTAATGGCCTTTCTATCCCATAATTTACTTGTGTGAGATCTATCCCATAATTTCTTATTTGAGACCTAGAGGTTATGCTTAGGTTAGAAAAAGGCCATTTTCTGGTATTGTTACTCAAAATACAGGAACCTTCCATCCATTAAACGCAATCTACATGAAGAGAACGTTGTATTGCCGTATAGTGCATCGAAATCCATTGAAAGCTCGAGAAATGGCGCCACTTTGAAGATATTAGGGTACACAAGTAACTTTGAGAGATTAAGGTTAGGTTACAAAAAAACACATTTTCGGATTTTCTACTCCAAATAGGGCAAAACTGGCACGCCAGTCTGAAAGTACAGGAAGAGGCCGTTGTATTGCCGTATAGTGCATCGAAATCCATTAAAAGGTCGAGAAATGGCGCCACTTTGAAATTTAGGTTACACAAGTAAATTAATGCGTACTTGTTGGCTTTAAAAGCCAGTAACTCACTTTTCAACGTTTTGATCCCAAAAATGCACCTTTTTTCTCAGACCTAGTGGAAAATGTACATCTTTCACTAAGCAAATCGTTGCGCCATACGTCAGGCAAAGTTGGTTTTTCGCGAAATTTTTTGAACTACTCCTCCCCACCCCACACCACCCTCATAAAATACCTACAGATCAATTATTGGAAAGAAAGGCCAGAAAAGTCGTAAACTGTCATTTGCCCTTTCAAGAAAGCGGCAAAAACACGAGTAACTGGCTTTTAAAGCTTAAAGGCACACAAGAATTCTTGTGTGCCTTTAGCTTTAAAAGCCAGTAACTCGTGTTTTTGCCGTTTTCTTGAAACGGCAAATGACAGTTGAAGACATTAATGGCCTTTCTATCCCATAATTTACTTGTGTGAGATCTATCCCATAATTTCTTATTTGAGACCTAGAGGTTATGCTTAGGTTAGAAAAAGGCCATTTTCTGGTATTGTTACTCAAAATACAGGAAACTTCCATCCATTAAACGCAATCTACATGAAGAGAACGTTGTATTGCCGTATAGTGCATCGAAATCCATTGAAAGCTCGAGAAATGGCGCCACTTTGAAGATATTAGGGTACACAAGTAACTTTGAGAGATTAAGGTTAGGTTACAAAAAAACACATTTTCGGATTTTCTACTCCAAATAGGGCAAAACTGGCACGCCAATCTGAAAGTACAGGAAGAGGCCGTTGTATTGCCGTATAGTGCATCGAAATCCATTAAAAGGTCGAGAAATGGCGCCACTTTGAAATTTAGGTTACACAAGTAAATTAATGCGTAATTGTTGGCTTTAAAAGCCAGTAACTCACTTTTCAACGTTTTGATCCCAAAAATGCACCTTTTTTCTCAGACCTAGTGGAAAATGTACATCTTTCACTAAGCAAATCGTTGCGCCATACGTCAGGCAAAGTTGGTTTTTCGCGAAATTTTTTGAACTACTCCTCCCCACCCCACACCACCCTCATAAAATACCTACAGATCAATTATTGGAAAGAAAGGCCAGAAAAGTCGTAAACTGTCATTTGCCCTTTCAAGAAAGCGGCAAAAACACGAGTAACTGGCTTTTAAAGCTTAAAGGCACACAAGAATCTTGTGTGCCCTTTAGCTTTAAAAGCCAGTAACTCGTGTTTCTGCCGTTTCCGTGAAAGCGCAAATGACAGTTTACGACTTTTCTGGCCTTTCTTTCCAATAATTGATCTCTAGGTATTTTATGAGGGTGGTGTGGGGTGGGGAGGAGTAGTTCAAAAAATTTCGCGAAAAACCAACTTTGCCTGACGTATGGCGCAACGATTTGCTTAGTGAAAGATGTACATTTTCCACTAGGTGTGAGAAAAAAGGTGCATTTTTGGGATGAAAAGGTTGAAAAGTGAGTTACTGGCTTTTAAAAAGCCAACAAGTACGCATTAATTTACTTGTGTAACCTAAATTTCAAAGTGGCGCCATTTCTCGACCTTTTAATGGATTTCGATGCACTACACGGCAATACGACGTTCTCTTCCTGTAGATCAAGTTTAATTGATGGAATTTTGCTGTATTTTCAGTAAAAATACCAGAACATGGCCTTTTCCTAACCTAACCCTAACCTCTAGCTCTCGAATAAAGAAATTATGGGATAGATCTCACACAATTAAATTATGGGATAGAAAGGCCAGAAAAGTCGTAAACTGTCATTTGCCGTTTCAAGAAAACGGCAAAAACACGAGTTACTGGCTTATAAAGCTAAAGGCACACAAGATCTAGCATGTTTTCACAAAAGGGGGTTTTAGGTTCTAGGGCTCCTTTTGTGGAAACAGCGTAGATCTTGTGTGCCCTTTAGCTTTAAAAGCCAGTAACTCGTGTTTCTGCCGTTTCCGTGAAAGCGCAAATGACAGTTTACGACTTTTCTGGCCTTTCTTTCCAATAATTGATCTCTAGGTATTTTATGAGGGTGGTGTGGGGTGGGGAGGAGTAGTTCAAAAAATTTCGCGAAAAACCAACTTTGCCTGACGTATGGCGCAACGATTTGCTTAGTGAAAGATGTACATTTTCCACTAGGTGTGAGAAAAAGGTGCATTTTTGGGATGAAAAGGTTGAAAAGTGAGTTACTGGCTTTTAAAAAGCCAACAAGTACGCATTAATTTACTTGTGTAACCTAAATTTCAAAGTGGCGCCATTTCTCGACCTTTTAATGGATTTCGATGCACTACACGGCAATACGACGTTCTCTTCCTGTAGATCAAGTTTAATTGATGGAATTTTGCTGTATTTTCAGTAAAAATACCAGAACATGGCCTTTTCCTAACCTAACCCTAACCTCTAGCTCTCGAATAAAGAAATTATGGGATAGATCTCACACAATTAAATTATGGGATAGAAAGGCCAGAAAAGTCGTAAACTGTCATTTGCCGTTTCAAGAAAACGGCAAAAACACGAGTTACTGGCTTATAAAGCTAAAGGCACACAAGATCTAGCATGTTTTCACAAAAGGGGGTTTTAGGTTCTAGGGCTCCTTTTGTGGAAACAGCGTAGATCTTGTGTGCCCTTTAGCTTTAAAAGCCAGTAACTCGTGTTTCTGCCGTTTCCGTGAAAGCGCAAATGACAGTTTACGACTTTTCTGGCCTTTCTTTCCAATAATTGATCTCTAGGTATTTTATGAGGGTGGTGTGGGGTGGGGAGGAGTAGTTCAAAAAATTTCGCGAAAAACCAACTTTGCCTGACGTATGGCGCAACGATTTGCTTAGTGAAAGATGTACATTTTCCACTAGGTGTGAGAAAAAAGGTGCATTTTTGGGATGAAAAGGTTGAAAAGTGAGTTACTGGCTTTTAAAAAGCCAACAAGTACGCATTAATTTACTTGTGTAACCTAAATTTCAAAGTGGCGCCATTTCTCGACCTTTTAATGGATTTCGATGCACTACACGGCAATACGACGTTCTCTTCCTGTAGATCAAGTTTAATTGATGGAATTTTGCTGTATTTTCAGTAAAAATACCAGAACATGGCCTTTTCCTAACCTAACCCTAACCTCTAGCTCTCGAATAAAGAAATTATGGGATAGATCTCACACAATTAAATTATGGGATAGAAAGGCCAGAAAAGTCGTAAACTGTCATTTGCCGTTTCAAGAAAACGGCAAAAACACGAGTTACTGGCTTATAAAGCTAAAGGCACACAAGATCTAGCATGTTTTCACAAAAGGGGGTTTTAGGTTCTAGGGCTCCTTTTGTGGAAACAGCGTAGATCTTGTGTGCCCTTTAGCTTTAAAAGCCAGTAACTCGTGTTTCTGCCGTTTCCGTGAAAGCGCAAATGACAGTTTACGACTTTTCTGGCCTTTCTTTCCAATAATTGATCTCTAGGTATTTTATGAGGGTGGTGTGGGGTGGGGAGGAGTAGTTCAAAAAATTTCGCGAAAAACCAACTTTGCCTGACGTATGGCGCAACGATTTGCTTAGTGAAAGATGTACATTTTCCACTAGGTGTGAGAAAAAAGGTGCATTTTTGGGATGAAAAGGTTGAAAAGTGAGTTACTGGCTTTTAAAAAGCCAACAAGTACGCATTAATTTACTTGTGTAACCTAAATTTCAAAGTGGCGCCATTTCTCGACCTTTTAATGGATTTCGATGCACTACACGGCAATACGACGTTCTCTTCCTGTAGATCAAGTTTAATTGATGGAATTTTGCTGTATTTTCAGTAAAAATACCAGAACATGGCCTTTTCCTAACCTAACCCTAACCTCTAGCTCTCGAATAAAGAAATTATGGGATAGATCTCACACAATTAAATTATGGGATAGAAAGGCCAGAAAAGTCGTAAACTGTCATTTGCCGTTTCAAGAAAACGGCAAAAACACGAGTTACTGGCTTATAAAGCTAAAGGCACACAAGATCTAGCATGTTTTCACAAAAGGGGGTTTTAGGTTCTAGGGCTCCTTTTGTGGAAACAGCGTAGATATATATATATATACAGTCGTTGCCGTTAATGTTGTCCTAGACATATGCACATATGGATTTATAGCCTTTGTTCAGTTCGCACCTTTTACATAAAGAACGGTAATCAGCCGTGAACGCGCCCTTTGTATTTGGTCTAATGGTTAACGCTCTTGCTTACCAGTTAGAAGCCCCGAGTTCAAGTCTCAGTATCGGCATTTTTGTTACTGCGAAGATTTCTTTTTCCACTTTTTTTCTAACTGCATTCCCTTTAAAGCTTTTATTTCAAACTTGACAACAAGAACGGAGTTCTTTTTAACCTTTGAAATGCCGAGGACACCTATCATCCACATATATTTTATTAAGGGATGTTCGAACATTTCTTTTGCAAAAGCTTTGACTGCCTCAGGGAATGTAGTATTTTGATCATCGACATCGTCCATGGCGTAGCTTCAAAAGTTTGTTATCGTTTGTCAAACACTCGTAAACCTTACGCCGAGTACACGGCTTTAATTCCATATGAGTTCTTTTCCTTCACAAAGAAAAAAGCTTCGTCAACTTATGCAAGCATTACTATGGGTTTCAAAGAGAATTCTGGACAATTTCTGGACTACCGGATATTTTCAAAACTGTCCGCTTCGTGTCTCGCGGCCGATGTTTTCGAAATCTCGAGGAAAAAAATGAGGTCGCTCGCTCAGTACAGTCTGCCTAAGTTCAGAAAATCAGTACGAATGAAATTAATAACACTTGCTAAAATCGCTTCCTACTCCTAAACAAAGATATAATACTTTGAATCAGTGGGTATCTAGTATTTTCAAAACTGTTTCTGGTATATACATGTAAGCCCGGCACAGTGTAAGAAAAACAAATTACGCTTTTTCAAACCCACAACCATCAACAGAATCGCTACACCGTTCTAAACGGAAATAGCGTAATTTGGGCGTACTCAGTCAGTGCTGGTATAATTATCTACTTCGAAAGTCTGGGAAAAGTTGAGACCGTTTCAGGTTGACAGTATTATTTTAGCTACATCGTCCGTTCTTATCCAATATAAAAAAAGGAAACTGCAAAAAGAAACATATGTAAACAAAACAAAAGACAAGGGGGAAAAAACAAGAAAAAAAAAAAGATACGATGCCGATACTGAGACTTGAACTCGGGGCTTCGAACTGGTAAGCAAGAGCGTTAACCATTAGACCACCGTTGCTCTTTGTGACCAAATACAAAGGGCGCGTTCACGGCTGATTACCGTTCTTTATGTAAAAGGTGCGAACTGAACAAAGGCTATAAATCAATATGTGGATATGTCTAGGACAACATTAACGGCAACGACTATATATATATATATCTAGCATGTTTTCACAAAAGGGGGTTTTAGGTTCTAGGGCTCCTTTTGTGGAAACAGCGTAGATCTTGTGTGCCTTTAAGCTTTAAAAGCCAGTTACTCGTGTTTTTGCCGCTTTCTTGAAAGGGCAAATGACAGTTTACGACTTTTCTGGCCTTTCTTTCCAATAATTGATCTGTAGGTATTTTATGAGGGTGGTGTGGGGTGGGGAGGAGTAGTTCAAAAAATTTCGCGAAAAACCAACTTTGCCTGACGTATGGCGCAACGATTTGCTTAGTGAAAGATGTACATTTTCCACTAGGTCTGAGAAAAAAGGTGCATTTTTGGGATCAAAACGTTGAAAAGTGAGTTACTGGCTTTTAAAGCCAACAAGTACGCATTAATTTACTTGTGTAACCTAAATTTCAAAGTGGCGCCATTTCTCGACCTTTTAATGGATTTCGATGCACTATACGGCAATACAACGGCCTCTTCCTGTACTTTCAGACTGGCGTGCCAGTTTTGCCCTATTTGGAGTAGAAAATCCGAAAATGTGTTTTTTTGTAACCTAACCTTAATCTCTCAAAGTTACTTGTGTACCCTAATATCTTCAAAGTGGCGCCATTTCTCGAGCTTTCAATGGATTTCGATGCACTATACGGCAATACAACGTTCTCTTCATGTAGATTGCGTTTAATGGATGGAAGTTTCCTGTATTTTGAGTAACAATACCAGAAAATGGCCTTTTTCTAACCTAAGCATAACCTCTAGGTCTCAAATAAGAAATTATGGGATAGATCTCACACAAGTAAATTATGGGATAGAAAGGCCATTAAAGTCTTCAACTGTCATTTGCCGTTTCAAGAAAACGGCAAAAACACGAGTTACTGGCTTTTAAAGCTAAAGGCACACAAGATCTAGCATGTTTTCACAAAAGGGGGTTTTAGGTTCTAGGGCTCCTTTTGTGGAAACAGCGTAGATATATATATATATATATTTATTCTTAGCGGTATGGGGACACTTCGCCATAGCAGTATATTGTTTTTATTTTGGATTTTTTGGGTAGAGAAGTGGTTTCGAGCTTTTATTTCAGTAAATAATAAGCGCTAAAACGTTTGTTGGATTTTGGACCAGTGGGGAGAGTTTATTGTTATATTCTAGACGCCTCTGTGGCTTCGGGCCTTTATTCAGAGAGGAGTTGAACTCTGTTTGGGTTTCGGACCCGTGTATAGAGAGTTCTTATTCTAAACGCCTCTGTGGCTTCGGGCCTTTATTCAGAGAGGAGTTGAACTCTGTTTGGGTTTCGGATCCGTGTATAGAGAGTTCTTATTCTAAACGCCTCTGTGGCTTCGGGCCTTTATTCAGAGAGGAGTTGAACTCTGTTTGGGTTTCGGACCCATGTATAGAGAGTTCTTATTCTAGACGCCTCTGTGGCTTCGGGCCTTTTATTCAGAGAGGACAGGAGTTGAACTCTGTTTGGGTTTCGGACCCGTGTATAGAGAGTTCTTATTCTAGACGCCTCTGTGGCTTCGGGCCTTTTATTCAGAGAGGACGGCCATAGAAGGTGACTTCAGGTCTGATTCTAGGGAAGATAAATGCTAAAATATGTCGGGGTTTGGACGGTCTAGGCAGCTGTACGACCTCAGGGGTTAATAAAGGAAATGATCGCACAGTTGGAGGCAAGCAAAATTCGTCAATCAGTAGATGCGATCTTGACCCACCTCAGAAGACTGCTGAACAACACGGGTCACGACTTTAATAAAGACGTAGCTTTGGACCTCCTGATGGACTTGAAGGCAGCATCAGCTAATGAAAATCACCAGAATGTTGCGCATTTTCAAGCGATCTACAGCGCATTGAAACACAATATGTCGGTCCCTCCAGAGCAGTTTAAGAAATACCTTTCAGCCCTTATTGGGGATATAATGATCAGGAAAACGTGCTAGATATCATGGTAAAAGTAGACAAGAGCCTCCAGTTAGACAGAGTACTTGGAAGCCGCCAGTTGGGTGAGTTGTTATATGCTGCCCCCAGCCACACAGTGCAACGGTTTGGCCAAAGACAATTGCAACAGGATTCGAGACAGACGTTGTTATTATTGCAATCAATTGGGCCATACGCAAGCTGGACCACCCTGATACCAAACGCCCCAACGGGACGAGCCACGTGCTTGATTTAGGAAACGTGTATTATATTGTTTTGACTGTATTGAAAGTGTTTATGTACTAGTGAAAGAAATGGAGAGAAGTTATTAAAATATATTTAAAGTGCTATCAGGAGATATTACTAGATACCCAACTGTTACATTTCGCAGGTTATCCTAACCATTTTACAAAGTGGTCAATACTCCTCGTGCTATATATAACACGAAGCATTCAATGGCAGCTATATATATCTTTGGTTATTTGATTTTTTTTGGTGTAGTAAATAAAGTTCAGTATCTCGGTTAGGAGCAGCTACCCGCACGTGCACATCGTCTCATCGAGTGTCTGTGTACTATCCGTTTCCGGAGGTGAGGGCAGCTGTTTCCTGACTGGGTCTCTCGTCCGCTCCTATGCATAATAAGGGAGGTTTTCCATATTGCTAGTGTAGTGCGGTTTCCATAATTGCACTTTTATCATATTCCACTGAAATTATCAAGAGTATACAAGAGTCCCCCCTGGGAAGTGAAGCTTCAGTTCGTTCCAGTACATGCTCAACAGGAGCGTCAACAGAAACAACTTCGATGAGCAAGGATGGACCGGAGTCCCAGTCAGGAAACAGTTTTTTCGCAGGAGCGAAATTTGTGGGGTTTTCGAGATCCACAATCGTTTATGGCCGGGGAAATACACAAACATGTCCAGATTTGAGAGTACATATTTATGGATCATCAGTACAGGAATAAGATTCTTAGACGGATACAGGAAGGGATAGAACTAAAGGAATTTGCTACCCATTGTCAAGGATGCAAAAAAGGGGAACACAGCAAAACAGTGTTTACCCTCCTCCCACGATTCGCAAAACTGTAAAACTTCACAGAATTTATCTCGGACACAATCGTGGAAAGAATAACAACAGAGGCTGTTAGGGTCTGGGTAAAGTAGGTACCACGGAACCGCCTTATACGGTTCTACCCCTCACAGTCGAACCGTCAAAGCCCCATTTTATGTCTAGATGCGCGTTTCCTCGATGCTTGGATGAAGGATTGTCAGTTTTCCTTGGACAAATTGAGGGATGTCAAGACGTATGTAAGGCATCACACATAGTATACGTGTCACTTTGGTTAAGTAAATAGCATTGAACATGACCTACATTAAAACTGGTAAAACTGGTTTGGGGCGTGAACTGGGGAGAGGGGGAGGAGATAAGGTTTGGGAGAGTAGGGGGCGTTTTGGAGGGTAATTAGGATTATGAAACAGAACAAGCATGGGAAAGCCAGCGAAACCGGAGTGTTATCCCATATCTTAATACAACTAACAATAACGGCAGGAATAATATAATACTATTCAAAGTCATTTGAATAATATATATTATGCATGCAAGGTATTGTTAACGTATAAGCCACCCTCTGATTGGCCAAGAAGGTGTATATAAGCCACACCTGGCTTGGAGTAGTTCGTTGCGCAAGAAAAGTAACAGAAAACAGTTTCGCAGCCCGCCCGTCCCGCCCGATTCATCTGTGTTCGGTGACCAGTCGACATCCTAGGCGTCAGTTTTTTGTTCCTGTGTGGGCTCTTGGCCACATGTTGGGCCGAAATACAGTCACGATCGGTATATACACGAGAACTCGAGAAATAAAAATAAAGAAATAAATAAACTGACGCCACACAAACGACACTCCGCCTCGCTCTTGCTACACCGGAGTGTTATCCCATATCTTAATACAACTAACAATAACGGCAGGAGTAATATAATACTATCATAACTTTCTTGTTACTCTAATTTATGCCATTGACTTGCTATTCTCAGAGGAGAGGAAATATTGGGCCCATGGTAGGGAAAAACAGCACGCATTTTTCACGAAACAATTCAATTTTTTCACCTTCAATTTGTTTGTTTGTTTGTTTCTTTTTTTTATTTAAGCAATGGTCCAGATAGGACCTGTAGTGTCTACGGCAAGGAATGTTAAAATGTGTTAATTTTCTATTATTCTTTCTCGTAATTTCATAGGTTGATACTTCTAAATTCAATAGAAACCCATCGAAATAATGCATTTCCATTCAATATTTTTTGTGCTTTTAATTTATTTTTGATCAAACTAACTATGGTTTAATTTGGAAGAATATCGTGAGTGGGAAAGTCCTCAAATTTGCGATTGAAAAATCCTTTGTTTTCTCTATATCCGATTGGCTGAATCGTGGCTTCTCTGCGTTTTCACAGAAAAAAGAGCCAATAGCAAAAACAATATTTATTTTCGAGATGTAGTTTGGACTGTAGATACCTCCTAAAGCACTTAAGTCATATTCAAGCAAAATCGTATGTGGGGGAGGCTCATCGCCGCAGAACAATGGATTCTACCACAGTTATTATTTGGACCATTACTTAAACAATATATGGGCTAAACGTTAATCCCAAGAGCCAAGCCTCATCTAAGGGCCCCACATTAATTTTTACATTTACACTTAAACAATTAGACCACGAAGAAGCAAAAACTTTACAATTTAAAGAACAACAAACAAGGGAAGAAAAGATACAAATACACAAAATGGCTAATGACTAAAGCGACCTGAATCAAGAATAAAAGTCCTAACTGCATTAAAAATTGAGCCATTAGATTCAAAATTAAGCGTGGAAGAACCATTCATACATCCATTGTTTGGATACATTTAAAGTAGCCTATAGATTTTCAGCACTCTGCATAACTGAGGCAAGCATGATAGCGCGCAGAGCAGCAAAACGGGAACAAATCAACAAATAATGAACAGCATCTTCTTTGGGCGCACCACTGCACAAACACAAACAGGAGACGGAATACAATTCATCGAGTAAAGGTAAAAATTAAGACCACAATGCATCAATCTTAACCTTGTATGTAAAACAGATGAATAACGATCCCCAAGATAAAAAAAGCTTATTAGGAGGTAATACATAAAATCTATTACGTAACAAGTCAGGTTTAAAAGATGCTAAATAAATACAATTACGGGTCGATGCAGGGAGACTATTCCACAACTTAGTCGTAGAATAAAGAAACGAATTCATCAATTTTGCAGCGCTAATAGAAGGTAAACACAAGTTGTCCCTATTACGAAGGGTATAGGAGGTTCTCTGACAAACATATTGTGGACAGAGCTCAGACAAATGAGGTGGTGTAAAAGTGTTTATCATCCTATACATCAAAGATAATTTATGCATTGACCTCCGGGTCCCTAAGCCTATGCAAACAACATTCTTTCAATAAACTTTGCCTGTGCGTATCCTTCATTGCACCAGTTATTAGCTTAGCTGCTTCAAATTGGACGCTTTCTAGCAAATCAGCTTCACCCAAAGAACACCCGTCCCAGACCACGTCAGCGTATTCCATATTAGAACGAACAAGAGATTTATAAAGAATTTCAAGTGCTGATCTTGGAAGCTTAAATCTACAACCTTTCAATAAATTTCATTGCATTTTGACGTAACTTAAAGATATGGGCCCTCCACGGCATGTTATTAGAAAGTGAAACGCCTAAATGTTCGTGAGTACTTACTTCATCAATAGGTTTATCCGACAAGTTTAGAGCTCGAGTAGGATGCTATCTTTGAGGTACTCCGGCTTTAAGTTCATACCAAGAATAATTGGTGCCTTCAATGACAACGCACTGCAATCTACCGCTCAGGTAACTTTCGAACCAATTAAAAAGGGTACCTTCAATTCCCAGCGGTAAAAAAATAATATTGTACTATTGTGTTTGTTTCTTACAAAAAGGTATTAATCTTGCAAATTTTGTAACATTTCTGGCATTTAATCCCTAATTTTGATTAGTTTTCATGGATCTGTGACGTCATAAGATGAATCACCTCCCTCCCTAGAGAAAACTACTACAATAGAATCCCGTAGATTTTCTTTGTGACATCACAAGATGAATCAATCCCGCAATTCGGGTAGCGTTTATTATAGTTTAATTTCTACTCCTGCCTCTCAAAGAATACTAAGTTAGACAACTGAAGTATATCAAAAATAGAATTTGAGGCAAAAAGAGTTCATTTTGTTTTATGGCTTTACTTGCATTTTAAGTACCATTATAAATTTTTGAAGCCGTTTGATAAACTCACAGCACGTGTTTTATCAGGTCTAAAACTCTCGGGCTGCGCCCTCGAGTTTTAAACCTGATAAAACACTGCTGCTCGTTTATTAAACAGTACCAAGAGAACACATAAGAGAACTGATCTCCGTACCCTATGATCGTCTGCGCCAATCTATTTTTGGCTCAGTGGACGTCACGATGCTATTTTAAGATTCGGTTCCAGCTCCTCACGGATTTTCATCGCTCCATCTCATGCACTCAGCCTTGATTTCAACAAAGAAAGAGAGGCGATGGATGCGAAGCTTCAAAACTCTGAATTATGGCTCTGAATTATGTGTTGCTCCATAAACTTACTACCCGGACTGGTATGGGACGGATCTGACCTGATCTGACTTGAAGACTCGAGAAAATGAACTTTGAATTTAATTAATATAAGATACGGAGTGTAATTTGAAAACCCGTTAAAAATATTGCCGTTTGGGTTTGACTGGGAAACTGTAGGCTGTATTAAGCCAGACCCGTAAGAAATTCGGATGTGACCTGGAAGCCGTGAAAAGAAACTAGAGTGACCTGAATTTCGTGAAACTATCAAAGGAAATGAAGCCGTATTCCATTCAGTTTGTTAGTCAAAATTATACAACTTTTTGTTGTGCAAGAAAACCAAAAAGTGAATTCAGAAATTCACTTTTGAGTTTTCTTGCACAACAAAAAGTTGTATAATTTTGACTCCGACTATACTACTAGGGGTACTAAGGGTCACCCAAATTGTCACTAGACATTCTTACACATAAAAATCCAAACTTGATAACCCTATTAGAGATATGATTACATATAGTTATATCGACATCGATTGTGTGTTCTTCGCCCAGCAACATCCTTACACCTAAAAATCCAAATTTGAGCCCCGCAACATCCTTACACCTAAAAATCCAAATTTGAGTAACTGTTAGAGCTATCTTAACGTATAGTTATACCGAAGAGAGAATGGCAAGACCGCGTAGTGAGCCACTTCCACGGAGTCTAGCTAGAGAGGCAGGTGCTATTCTCGATGAGAGAGATGGAATGCTAGAGGGAGTGGAGGTAGGCCGCCGTACTGTTCGATGGCGCTTCTTCCAAGGTGTGGCAGGAGATTTGACCCCTAGGATCATGGCAAAGTTAGTTGCAAAGGTAACCACCAGTTTCTACCTGCGCTACAGCTACACCTATCGCATTCGCAATGTCAACGACGGACGTGTGATGCTATTCTCCAAGACTGTCCCTGGCTCTCCATGGGTGAACGTCCTAGGAGATGCAGAAGAGTGGATCAATAGCAAAGAGCTATCTCGATTGAATCCCGACAACATTAATCGACCAAATACCCAATGGGCCTTTGTGCGTTGGATCTACGTGGATGTCAAAGTCGTGATCGATCGTCAGCTTCTGTTGGGAACAGGTCCACTTCCCCAATGGCTTCGACATAAAAAAGGAATGCTTGCCCTCGATCAATATGGTGACAACCTATGTCTGTGGCGCTGCCTTGCCATGCATGAAGGAGCACGAGTAGATAGGTGTTGCGTCAAGGCTCGAAAACTTGCCCAGGACTTCTATCGCCTGACAACGCCCACGCAAGACGTTCCCAGAACTTCCTTAGACCAGCTGGAGGAAGTCGAGTTACACTTTGGAATCGGTATTCGGGTGTACGAACCTACGGAGGATGGCGCTTGGCATCTGACACGTCATGCAGCTCACTACAAGCATACGATGACGATTGGGATATACGACGGACATGCCTTCTACATCAAGAACATCGACAAGATAGGGAGCATCTACGTATGCAACGATTGTAAGCAACGGTTCACAAAAGCCTCGAACCTTCAACGCCATGCAGATCGTTGCAGGCGTGGCGAAACGAAGATTGTTTGCCCTGGAAAAGTAATCACAGTACCCCAGTCGGCATACGAAAAAGCCTTCTGGCCAGAGAGCACCGCCAGCAAAGCCGCTCTACGCTGGTTGGAACGCGAATCAGAAAGAATCCAGAAGCACATTCATCACGCAGCTTGTGGGCATGGTCGAGAGCATTGGATCGAAGGAGCTCCGGTCGACGGCTACGAACCTCTTTCGAAAACCATCTTCCAATTTCATGGATGCTATTTCCATGGCTGCCCGAAATGCTTCCCTAGGGAAAGGAGGCTCTATCTCAAGACCTGCGAAAGAACGGAGAGTCTACGTGAGGCAGGTTATGTAGTAGTGGAGGCTTGGGGTTGCTCCACGAAGAAGACAAACGAACCGGTCCCCACGCCAACGCAAACTGCCTACCCACACGCCATAGTTTACGACTTCGAAGCCTATCTCGATACAACGAAAGGAAGACAACCAACGGACCGATTGACCATCGAAAACGTTCATGTCCCAATATCAGTATCAATTGCCGACACGTACGATCGAACGCCAACCCACATCTGTCGACGCGATCCAAAAGAACTCATAGCTGCCTTCGTCGAAGAACTCCAGCAAAGAGCACAGGCAATCCAAGTAGCCATGGCAAGATGGTACCGGCTCGATAAACCCAAATTCTCCTTCGACACCCTACCAAAGAGACAACAAGCGAAGATCGACGAATGGATCGGCCAAGTTCCAGTATTGGGATTCAACTCTGGCAGGTACGATCTCAATCTGATCAGGGAGCACTTCGTAGGAACAATTGCCGACACCTGTTCAAAGGTCCGGGTAGCAAAGAAAGCCAACACCACTATGTTTCTCTTGACTCCCGATTTCCGTTTCCTCGATGTGATGAACTACCTTGGACCAGGTACTTCCTACGAACGTTGGATCACTGCCTATGGATGCGAGTTGCAAAAGAGTTTCTTCCCATATGAGTGGTTTGACTCTCCTGACAAGTTGGATCACGTTGGATTACCAGACTATCCAGAGTGGGGTTCGAAGTTGAAAAGAGAACACCTACTATCTAGGGAAGAGTTCGAAGACTGCAAGCGCACCTTTCTCAACAATGGAATGGAGACCTTTGCAGACTGGCTAAGATACTACAACAACCTAGACGTAGTTCCATTCCTAGAGGCACTCGAAAAGATGCGAGATTTCTATCACGAGAAAGGAGTAGACATGCTGAAAGATGCAGTGTCCATTCCAGGAGTCTCGCTACAGTTCCTGCTTCGAGGTAGTGTAGAAAGGGGGGCTGAGATGTACGCTCCAAGTAAGGAAGCCTACCACATGCTGAAAGACGCTGTCGTGGGAGGTCCAAGCATAGTGTTCACCAGACGCCACGAAGCAGGAGTGACTAAGATTCGTAGTCATCAGGGTGGAACCAAGGTGTGTCGCAAAGTTCTTGGATACGATGCCAACGCCCTATATCTTTCCACGATGGAATTAGAAATGCCTTGTGGAAAAGAAGAGGTTGTGCACTACGACGAGCCAGGTCCAGAAGCCGAAGGATTTGTCGAATGTCTACGTGGTGGAACGTGGTTTGGATATGCAGAAGTAGACATCGAGATACCAAAAGAATTGTGGAAGAAATTCGAGGAGATGCCCCCCTTCTTCTACAACAAGAAAATCCCCAAGGAAGCAGTTCCTCCACAAATGTTGGCCTACCTTGAGAAGACAGGTAGAAAGCGCAGCGAGGAAACGAAGCTAGTTGGGAGTCTCTCTGGAAAGAAGTTGCTACTCTATGCTCCTTTTCTACTTTGGTATCTAGACCATGGCGCAGTGATCACTGCTGTCTACCGCACGATAGACTACGAACCCAAAGAAATCTTCGGATGGTTCGTGGACCAAGTCACTGAGGCGCGACGCATGGGAGACGTAGACAAAGGTGAGGCTTTGCTGGCAGATGTGTTCAAGCTACTAGGAAACAGCGCCTATGGAAAGTTGCTCGAAGACTTGGGACGCCAAACAAAGGTCGTCTATACAAAGGACGAGAAGATTGTGGACAAAGCTTTGCGAAGTGTTTGGTTCGAAGATTTGGAAGAGATTGGCGAGGCATATGAACTCGAGAGTAGGAAGGACCAGATCCGAATCAAACGCCCTTTCCAAGTAGGTATCGCTGTGTACCAGCTCGCAAAGCTGCGTATGCTCGAGTTCTACTACGACTTCCTCGATAAATACATCGACCGAGATGATTTCGAGTACATACAGATGGACACAGACAGCGCCTATATTGCCATCTCTGGAAATAGCATTGATGAAGTCGTACGATCGGAACTGCGAGAGGATTTCGAAGCCAATAGGGAGGAATGGCTAGCTTGGGACAAGTGGAGCAGTCGTACCCCAGGACTCTTCAAACTCGAATTCGAAGGACAGCGCGCCATTGCCCTATGCTCGAAAGCCTACTACGTCGATACGGGTGGCAGCAAGAAGTATTCCGTCAAAGGTATGTCTAGACGGCATAACGACATTTCGTGGGATCGATTCGAAGCAGCCCTCCAGGGTGATATCGACGTGGCGGAAAACCGAGGCTTCCGACTATTGCCAGAAGGTATAGCAACCTACAAACAACGGAAGCTTGGGCTATCGGCTTACTACGACAAAAGACGCGTTCTTTCCGATGGAATCCACACCGAGCCAATAGAGTACGCTGTCTAGCGCTTGGGTACAAACAGAATTCCTTTTGGTGGTAGTTCTGTATCCCTAGGAACAACTTGTAGCTCTTCACGAACGAATCCACGTTTGGGTGCGTCCTTCTCCCCTTCTCGCTTCGCAAGGTAGTAAAGCACAGGCTGTCCAGAAGATACTACACTTCGCGAAATGGTGTATATCTGCAAACTCCACACAGGATCAGTAGCTCTACGTTTTTCACCTCCTTCCAATTCTCCTGGTGCGTAAAGATATCGAACTAGAACGTCGAATGGTAGACGCTCTTCTCTCAATCCAACGGTGCGCGAATACGTAGGAGTCTTTAGATCTACTTGTTGCGTCACTACAGAATTCGAAGGCTCCTTTCCTGTAAGTCGAGTCACCTCACTGTTCATGGCTTCGATAACCATTGGTAAACGAACTACCCATTCTCTACTACGCTCATCTGATCCTTCCGAAGTAAGTACCATCTCTTGTGCATACTGATACCCAAACAATCTCTCGGCTAGAGTTATATTTGCTCGTTCGACGAAGCCTTGCGCTCTATGATTACCAGCCTCACCTCGTTGAACTTTCGTACCATGTAGTTCTAGAGTTTCAGACATACGTCCCATGAATTCTCTACCAGGATCTACTTGCAACGTCTTTGGCCATTCGAGTGGACTACGTTTGTAGATTCGTTCGAATGCAGCAGCAACTTCACCACTATCTTTAGATGCCAAAGGTTCGGCTTCTTTGTATCGAGAAGCTACGTCGATTACTACCAATGCGTACTTGTATAGCTTCCGTCCACGCCCAGGTCGATCGTGTGGTAGAAATATCAAATCAGCTTGGTGGACTTCATTTGGTTTCGATACAGTCCAATGCGGTCGTGGAATGTGTTTTGGTGGTGGTAGATATATTTGCCACATAGATTGCTTTTCCAACCAACTCCTAGCTACGTCTTCTGATGCTTTCGCTGCTACCGATAGCTTGCCAATTGCAGAGTGACCTTTCCAATAGCCCATAGGACCATAGAAGATATTCGCAAGTTTAGAATCCATCATACATCTATACATTCTAACCTTCAACAGATGAAAAAAAAAAAAAAAAAAAAAAAAAGAATAAGGACCAGGCCTCATTCCTTTCTTTTTTCCTTTTTTTTAGTTTTTTTTTTTTAGTAGTAACCTAGTAGTAGCTTAGTAGTAGCTTAGTAGTAGCTAGTAGTAACTTAGTAACTTAGTAGTAGCTTAGTAGTAGCTTAGTAGTAGCTTAGTAGTAGCTTAGTAGTAGCTTAGTAGTAGCTTAGTAGTAGTACCTAGTACGTTCCTAGTAGAACCTAATACGTTCCTAGTACGTTATCTAGTACGACCTAGTACGTTACCTAGTACGACCTAGTACGTTACCTAGTACGACCTAGTACGATCTAGTACGTTACCTAGTACGACCTAGTACGATCTAGTACGACCTAGTACGTTTCTACAACCATCTACTAATGGCGTATCCAGTGCCTAGCATTCCACCACCAACGTAGAGCAACTCACCAGTCTTCTGATTGTTCGAGGGTCGGTAGTGGTCAGATAAGCGGGGTTCTTTCATTTCTTCGAGCCGTTTAAGCGCCTTACGTAACTTATCGGATTGCACGAAGGCTTTGTTGGTATCTACTTGAGCGTTGTATGCATCGCGTTCAAGATCTTCCTGCTTTTGTGCATAGTCGTATAATCTTTGACGTTTGATTCTATACTCTTTCATTTCGCGTTCTAGTTTTTCGAGGGCCCTATTGTGTCTCTTTCGTTCTGCATCTGTATCGCCCTTTCCAATCATTCTAGCTAGTATGCCACCACCAGTAAATGCCGTCGCATTCAAAACAGCGCCGAAAATTGTCATACCAATTGCTGCTACTGCCATTATGGTATGATCTTTTCTTTCTCAAGATACTGCTTCGCGTATAAGCTACCAAGTATCACGGCAGTCCACTTTGCGTAATTCACTAGGGAAGAAGAAGGATCGCTAAGCATAGATTCCTTGGTAGTCTTTTTTACGATCCACCCAATACCAGAAGCGAGTCCAACAATTATAGATGCATCGGTTGCCGTCTTCATCAATTCCTTATCCATCTCGACATATATAAGTATGGTCTCGAGTCTTTAAGTGTTACTCCATGTCTAGTATCGTTGGCTTTGCCGGAGCTGCAGGTTGTGTCGTGCTAACGGCGGCAGCTCGCGTGTTACCATCTACATACTTCTTGTACGCAAAGTACGTGCCAAACAATGTAGCGCCAGTACCGATGACTGAGGATAGTCAGGTTTTCGAACCGACCTTTCTCTACGTCGACTTCTTTGCATGATTCGCTTTCGCGCGTCAACTCTCTCTTCTGAGCTTCTCTAGCGAGCTTGTTGCTTAATGCTAGTGTCTTTCCGGCTGCAACGCGCTTTGGTTTTTTTACCTTAGTTGGTGCAGTCGTCGGAGGATTCGCAGTTATCTGATCCGTCTGTCCTTCCATCTTGATTCGATATAGTAGGTATATGTGAAGGTTCAACAGTTGTACCAGGAATGAACGCTTCGATCAGTATGTCGCCTATACCAATCAATAAAGCTCCTGTATAAAACAATAAGACGCCTGTGCCAACTAAGAAAGTGCTCATGTCGACCAGTATGTCGCCTGCGTCGATGACTGCGAAGACAGCATTAGTAGGTGCGCTTTCGAACCAACCTTTCTCTTTGCGTAGTTCTTTTCCAGCCGTAGCGCGGCTTTGGGAGCCTCTCCAACTCCCGGTACTATCGCGGGAACTGCCTTTGTCAGATTGGAAACTATTACGCCGATCACAGTACTTACCGCAGCTACCACGCTAATTATACTGACTCCATACTTCTTGAAGATGATTCTTATACGATCCCTAAGTGGCATCCGTTCTGCCAAGGCTTCTCCTATTCGTTCTAGGTCTGCTTGCTCCTCCTGATCGGTCCTTATTTCGTTAGTAGCATTCTCTTTCTGAGTTTCAGTAGACGTAGGGTCTTTGAGTATTCCTACATTCCGTTCGATCCTCTCACTCAATTGATTTTCAGCTACTATGACTTGATTTACCATTTCTTCCCTCGAAGGTCCTAAGACTCTTTTGAGACCTTTTCCCATCTTCTTATATAACTCACCTTTCGTGGTGGTCATAGGAATCGCTTTTTCTTTACTTCCATACTCGTGGATAGCGACTCTACCATCAGACAGGGTTGCAATCTCAAGCGTGCCTCGAATTCCCACATCGTGGTATTTTTCCCAGACAGTCTCGAACATATCCTGTCTCGCATTTTCCGATAAACCCTGTTTGAAGACTACGCCTCGATCGGTATACTTTGGGACTTTCTCTTCCTCCAGCTTCTCCAGCTTCTCCAGGATTCTTTCATTTCTAGAAACGTTCGAGTCTTTCGAGTCGATGAGTTCATCCATCCATTCATCGTCTATAGAAAACGAGGTTTCCTGATCCTTCGGTCTAGCACCTTCTAGGGTGTAGTTGCGTCTGGTTTTCATTGGGACCATTTCTCCTGGCTCTTCTGAAAACGTCGCTTTCCACTCCTCATCCACATCGATAGTATCATCGTCATCGTAGTCTCCACCTCCTTCAGCTTCACCAGGTCTTTCCTCTGTGGTATCAACGTCCATGTTAGACATAACTATATATATAGTTATATTCAACATGATCTCATCAAAGTTGGATCCCACACAAGCACGAAGAGAGCCTCGTGCACTCAAGGCTCCGCGAGACTTGTATAGGAAAACTTTCACTCGATCATCTGCCAATCCAGGTGAGACTCTATATGTAGAAGTCCCAAAGCTAGAAGAAGGTGTAGTACTAGTACCTGGTAGCTTAGCTCTATTGGGCGACATCGTACTATCTGGTGGACATGTGAATAACAGAGTCGTTTCGAACGTTGGACGCTGTTTGGTCATGCGTAGAATCTGTAGGATGGGAGCTGAAACAGTAGAAGACCTTGTCAGGCCAGACCTCCTACAAACGTACTCCGACGTATACCTATCTACGCAGGAGAGAGAATCTAGAGTACAACAAGGCATTCAATCAGAGAACGTAAACAAGCTACGATCGAAAGCTGGTGACGCAAGTACTTCGTCTGCTGCAGACAACGCGCTCCTAGCTGCATGTGGTTCTAAGTATAGGATTCCATTAGATGTCGACATTCTGACACAACATGGAGTTCTATATCCATATACCTTAGAAAATACAATTACATTCGAGTTGACTCTAGCGCCTGCCAACGAGGTCGTAATTGGATCGGATACGACGAAGATAGGTACGTACCAACTTACCAACATCCAACTAGAATACGAAGCAATCAGGGACGGAACGCTGGCTAGTAGTGCACTTCACAAATACGAAATAGGTACTGCATTCCTATACAACTACGCTGTTCACTTCAAGACAGTAGATATCGCTAAAACATCCGATACTTTGATATCTCAAAACGTTAATGTTCCACGACGATCCTTTGCTGGACTACTTCTACTATTCATAGATCCACCTACCATTGGCACGCGAGATAGTGAAGCATTCTCGAATCCAGATATTTCGAAGGTAGAAGTAGATGTCAACGGGATTCCCAACAGACTCTTTCCAAGCGGTATGCTTCCCCTAGATTTCTGGGAGGCTGCAAGAGGCTGGTTTGGTACACCCAATACTTCCATGACTCCAAAGAAGTTCTTTGAAAATAGATTCGCTATCCTAATCGATTGTCGCACAGCAAAAGATTCCACCGTTCATGGTGATGGCTTGGCACAAACCGGCAGTGGAAAGGACATCGACATTCGCATACATAGAACTGCGAAGGGAAGTGGAAATGTGAAAATGCACATCTATGTCCTTGCGGACGCTCAGGTCACGATATTGAACAGATCTCTGCAGAGTATATTATACTGATGGATTCTCTCGTAGATCACATACCATTCAACGCACTCATAGTCGGTCCGACGAATTGTGGGAAGACTGCGTTCCTCATAGAACAACTTCGTGGATCATTTCGTGGTAAGTTCGATTACATAGTACTGATTTGTCCTACGTATGCCCACAACAAAACTTATCGTGGATTTGCAAATCGAGATCCTCGTTTCTTCGTCATGTCACCACCGCAGGATGCCATCGATGCTACTTTGAGTATTTGCGCAACATTTTGGTCAGGTACCAATACTCTATTGATTCTCGATGATTGCGCCGCATCGAAGGACGTCAAGAAACGAACTGACAAGCTAGTGGACTTAGCCTTTTCTGCACGACATATAGGGCTTTCCGTTTGGGTGCTGTCCCAACAACTAACGAGCATATGTAAACCCTTCCGTGAGAACGTAGCTATCGTAGTAGCATTCCATACAGCATCGGCCGTAGATGGCAAAAGGATATTTGAGGATTATGGAGGCTCGCAAGAATGCAAAGAGTTACGAACGATACTTGGATCCCATAAGTTCGCTCGCATGTGCTTCTGTCTCCGCCATCCTTTCGAGGTAGTGTTAGAGCTCCCAGCACCTACAACATATTATCATGGATAAAGAAATACTCGAGATATTCGGTGAGGACGTAACAGGCCCACCACCAACCGACCTAGACGTTACGTCAGACAATCGCGAATCACTTTCGATCTTAGCCGCAACAGGCGTAACGAAAGAATACTTAGGTAAGAACGTTTCCCTAGGAGACATCTATAGACTTCCTGAGAAAGAAGTAGACAAGTTGTATAGGAGGTATCAAGCCGTCCTAGCTCAGCAAGTAACGAAAGGCTTAGTCGACGGCGTGACGCGTCTAGCTACCCGCCTAGTTGCCTACCTAGTACCAATAGATTCTCAAGAAGCCCTGATCAAGGACCTACAAGAAGACCCTCTAGTCCGCAACGAAATCAGTGCTGCGACTGGCCTACTATCGCTCAAAGCAGGTCGCCTTGTAGCTCTAGCTAGCGTCCTATTCCACATATCCGGTCACGTAGTCATTCCTGGAACAACTGTTGAACCTCCACATATACCTACTATATCGAATCAAGATGGAAGGACAGATAACTGCGAATCCTCCGACGACTGTACCAACTAAGGTAGAAGATCCAAAGCGCGCTACGGCTGGAAAAGAACTACGCAAAGAGAAAGGTTGGTTCGAAAGCGCACCTACTAATGCTGTCTTCGCAGTCATCGACGCAGGCGACATACTGGTCGACATGAGCACTTTCTTAGTTGGCACAGGCGTCTTATTGTTTTATACAGGAGCTTTATTGATTGGTATAGGCGACATACTGATCGAAGCGTTCATTCCTGGTACAACTGTTGAACCTTCACATATACCTACTATATCGAATCAAGATGGAAGGACAGACGGATCAGATAACTGCGAATCCTCCGACGACTGCACCAACTAAGGTAAAAAACCCAAAGCGCGTTGCAGCCGGAAAGGCACTAGCATTAAGCAACAAGCTCGCTAGAGAAGCTCAGAAGAGAGAGTTGACGCGCGAAAGCGAATCATGCAAAGAAGTCGACGTAGAGAAAGGTCGGTTCGAAAACCTGACTATCCTCACAGTCATCGGTACTGGCGCTACATTGTTTGGCACGTACTTTGCGTACAAGAAGTATGTAGATGGTAACACGCGAGCTGCCGCCGTTAGCACGACACAACCTGCAGCTCCGGCAAAGCCAACGATACTAGACATGGAGTAACACTTAAAGACTCGAGACCATACTTATATATGTCGAGATGGATAAGGAATTGATGAAGACGGCAACCGATGCATCTATAATTGTTGGACTCGCTTCTGGTATTGGGTGGATCGTAAAAAAGACTACCAAGGAATCTATGCTTAGCGATCCTTCTTCTTCCCTAGTGAATTACGCAAAGTGGACTGCCGTGATACTTGGTAGCTTATACGCGAAGCAGTATCTTGAGAAAGAAAAGATCATACCATAATGGCAGTAGCAGCAATTGGTATGACAATTTTCGGCGCTGTTTTGAATGCGACGGCATTTACTGGTGGTGGCATACTAGCTAGAATGATTGGAAAGGGCGATACAGATGCAGAACGAAAGAGACACAATAGGGCCCTCGAAAAACTAGAACGCGAAATGAAAGAGTATAGAATCAAACGTCAAAGATTATACGACTATGCACAAAAGCAGGAAGATCTTGAACGCGATGCATACAACGCTCAAGTAGATACCAACAAAGCCTTCGTGCAATCCGATAAGTTACGTAAGGCGCTTAAACGGCTCGAAGAAATGAAAGAACCCCGCTTATCTGACCACTACCGACCCTCGAACAATCAGAAGACTGGTGAGTTGCTCTACGTTGGTGGTGGAATGCTAGGCACTGGATACGCCATTAGTAGATGGTTGTAGAAACGTACTAGGTCGTACTAGATCGTACTAGGTCGTACTAGGTAACGTACTAGATCGTACTAGGTCTTACCAGGTAACGTACTAGGTCGTACTAGGTAACGTACTAGGTCGTACTAGATAACGTACTAGGAACGTATTAGGTTCTACTAGGAACGTACTAGGTACTACTACTAAGCTACTACTAAGCTACTACTAAGCTACTACTAAGCTACTACTAAGCTACTACTAAGTTACTACTAAGTTACTAAGTTACTACTAGCTACTACTAAGCTACTACTAAGCTACTACTAGGTTACTACTAAAAAAAAAAAAACGAAAAAAAAGGAAAAAAGAAAGGAATGAGGCCTGGTCCTTATTTTTTTTTTTTTTTTTTTTTTTTTTATCTGTTGAAGGTTAGAATGTATAGATGTATGATGGATTCTAAACTTGCGAATATCTTCTATGGTCCTATGGGCTATTGGAAAGGTCACTCTGCAATTGGCAAGCTATCGGTAGCAGCGAAAGCATCAGAAGACGTAGCTAGGAGTTGGTTGGAAAAGCAATCTATGTGGCAAATATATCTACCACCACCAAAACACATTCCACGACCGCATTGGACTGTATCGAAACCAAATGAAGTCCACCAAGCTGATTTGATATTTCTACCACACGATCGACCTGGGCGTGGACGGAAGCTATACAAGTACGCATTGGTAGTAATCGACGTAGCTTCTCGATACAAAGAAGCCGAACCTTTGGCATCTAAAGATAGTGGTGAAGTTGCTGCTGCATTCGAACGAATCTACAAACGTAGTCCACTCGAATGGCCAAAGACGTTGCAAGTAGATCCTGGTAGAGAATTCATGGGACGTATGTCTGAAACTCTAGAACTACATGGTACGAAAGTTCAACGAGGTGAGGCTGGTAATCATAGAGCGCAAGGCTTCGTCGAACGAGCAAATAGAACTCTAGCCGAGAGATTGTTTGGGTATCAGTATGCACAAGAGATGGTACTTACTTCGGAAGGATCAGATGAGCGTAGTAGAGAATGGGTAGTTCGTTTACCAATGGTTATCGAAGCCATGAACAGTGAGGTGACTTGACTTACAGGAAAGGAGCCTTCGAATTCTGTAGTGACGCAACAAGTAGATCTAAAGACTCCTACGTATTCGCGCACCGTTGGATTGAGAGAAGAGCGTCTACCATTCGACGTTCTAGTTCGATATCTTTACGCACCAGGAGAATTGGAAGGAGGTGAAAAACGTAGAGCTACTGATCCTGTGTGGAGTTTGCAGATATACACCATTTCGCGAAGTGTAGTATCTTCTGGACAGCCTGTGCTTTACTACCTTGCGAAGCGAGAAGGGGAGAAGGACGCACCCAAACGTGGATTCGTTCGTGAAGAGCTACAAGTTGTTCCTAGGGATACAGAACTACCACCAAAAGGAATTCTGTTTGTACCCAAGCGCTAGACAGCGTACTCTATTGGCTCGGTGTGGATTCCATCGGAAAGAACGCGTCTTTTGTCGTAGTAAGCCGATAGCCCAAGCTTCCGTTGTTTGTAGGTTGCTATACCTTCTGGCAATAGTCGGAAGCCTCGGTTTTCCGCCACGTCGATATCACCCTGGAGGGCTGCTTCGAATCGATCCCACGAAATGTCGTTGTGCCGTCTAGACATACCTTTGACGGAATACTTCTTGCTGCCACCCGTATCGACGTAGTAGGCTTTCGAGCATAGGGCAATGGCGCGCTGTCCTTCGAATTCGAGTTTGAAGAGTCCTGGGGTACGACTGCTCCACTTGTCCCAAGCTAGCCATTCCTCCCTATTGGCTTCGAAATCCTCTCGCAGTTCCGATCGTACGACTTCATCAATGCTATTTCCAGAGATGGCAATATAGGCGCTGTCTGTGTCCATCTGTATGTACTCGAAATCATCTCGGTCGATGTACTTATCGAGGAAGTCGTAGTAGAACTCGAGCATACGCAGCTTTGCGAGCTGGTACACAGCGATACCTACTTGGAAAGGGCGTTTGATTCGGATCTGGTCCTTCCTACTCTCGAGTTCATATGCCTCGCCAATCTCTTCCAAATCTTCGAACCAAACACTTCGCAAAGCTTTGTCCACAATCTTCTCGTCCTTTGTATAGACGACCTTTGTTTGGCGTCCCAAGTCTTCGAGCAACTTTCCATAGGCGCTGTTTCCTAGTAGCTTGAACACATCTGCCAGCAAAGCCTCACCTTTGTCTACGTCTCCCATGCGTCGCGCCTCAGTGACTTGGTCCACGAACCATCCGAAGATTTCTTTGGGTTCGTAGTCTATCGTGCGGTAGACAGCAGTGATCACTGCGCCATGGTCTAGATACCAAAGTAGAAGAGGAGCATAGAGTAGCAACTTCTTTCCAGAGAGACTCCCAACTAGATTCGTTTCCTCGCTGCGCTTTCTACCTGTCTTCTCAAGGTAGGCCAACATTTGTGGAGGAACTGCTTCCTTGGGGATTTTCTTGTTGTAGAAGAAGGGGGGCATCTCCTCGAATTTCTTCCACAATTCTTTTGGTATCTCGATGTCTACTTCTGCATATCCAAACCACGTTCCACCACGTAGACATTCGACAAATCCTTCGGCTTCTGGACCTGGCTCGTCGTAGTGCACAACCTCTTCTTTTCCACAAGGCATTTCTAATTCCATCGTGGAAAGATATAGGGCGTTGGCATCGTATCCAAGAACTTTGCGACACACCTTGGTTCCACCCTGATGACTACGAATCTTAGTCACTCCTGCTTCGTGGCGTCTGGTGAACACTATGCTTGGACCTCCCACGACAGCGTCTTTCAGCATGTGGTAGGCTTCCTTACTTGGAGCGTACATCTCAGCCCCCCTTTCTACACTACCTCGAAGCAGGAACTGTAGCGAGACTCCTGGGATGGACACTGCATCTTTCAGCATGTCTACTCCTTTCTCGTGATAGAAATCTCGCATCTTTTCGAGTGCCTCTAGGAATGGAACTACGTCTAGGTTGTTGTAGTATCTTAGCCAGTCTGCAAAGGTCTCCATTCCATTGTTGAGAAAGGTGCGCTTGCAGTCTTCGAACTCTTCCCTAGATAGTAGGTGTTCTCTTTTCAACTTCGAACCCCACTCTGGATAGTCTGGTAATCCAACGTGATCCAACTTGTCAGGAGAGTCAAACCACTCATATGGGAAGAAACTCTTTTGCAACTCGCATCCATAGGCAGTGATCCAACGTTCGTAGGAAGTACCTGGTCCAAGGTAGTTCATCACATCGAGGAAACGGAAATCGGGAGTCAAGAGAAACATAGTGGTGTTGGCTTTCTTTGCTACCCGGACCTTTGAACAGGTGTCGGCAATTGTTCCTACGAAGTGCTCCCTGATCAGATTGAGATCGTACCTGCCAGAGTTGAATCCCAATACTGGAACTTGGCCGATCCATTCGTCGATCTTCGCTTGTTGTCTCTTTGGTAGGGTGTCGAAGGAGAATTTGGGTTTATCGAGCCGGTACCATCTTGCCATGGCTACTTGGATTGCCTGTGCTCTTTGCTGGAGTTCTTCGACGAAGGCAGCTATGAGTTCTTTTGGATCGCGTCGACAGATGTGGGTTGGCGTTCGATCGTACGTGTCGGCAATTGATACTGATATTGGGACATGAACGTTTTCGATGGTCAATCGGTCCGTTGGTTGTCTTCCTTTCGTTGTATCGAGATAGGCTTCGAAGTCGTAAACTATGGCGTGTGGGTAGGCAGTTTGCGTTGGCGTAGGGACCGGTTCGTTTGTCTTCTTCGTGGAGCAACCCCAAGCCTCCACTACTACATAACCTGCCTCACGTAGACTCTCCGTTCTTTCGCAGGTCTTGAGATAGAGCCTCCTTTCCCTAGGGAAGCATTTCGGGCAGCCATGGAAATAGCATCCATGAAATTGGAAGATGGTTTTCGAAAGAGGTTCGTAGCCGTCGACCGGAGCTCCTTCGATCCAATGCTCTCCACCATGCCCACAAGCTGCGTGATGAATGTGCTTCTGGATTCTTTCTGATTCGCGTTCCAACCAGCGTAGAGCGGCTTTGCTGGCGGTGCTCTCTGGCCAGAAGGCTTTTTCGTATGCCGACTGGGGTACTGTGATTACTTTTCCAGGGCAAACAATCTTCGTTTCGCCACGCCTGCAACGATCTGCATGGCGTTGAAGGTTCGAGGCTTTTGTGAACCGTTGCTTACAATCGTTGCATACGTAGATGCTCCCTATCTTGTCGATGTTCTTGATGTAGAAGGCATGTCCGTCGTATATCCCAATCGTCATCGTATGCTTGTAGTGAGCTGCATGACGTGTCAGATGCCAAGCGCCATCCTCCGTAGGTTCGTACACCCGAATACCGATTCCAAAGTGTAACTCGACTTCCTCCAGCTGGTCTAAGGAAGTTCTGGGAACGTCTTGCGTGGGCGTTGTCAGGCGATAGAAGTCCTGGGCAAGTTTTCGAGCCTTGACGCAACACCTATCTACTCGTGCTCCTTCATGCATGGCAAGGCAGCGCCACAGACATAGGTTGTCACCATATTGATCGAGGGCAAGCATTCCTTTTTTATGTCGAAGCCATTGGGGAAGTGGACCTGTTCCCAACAGAAGCTGACGATCGATCACGACTTTGACATCCACGTAGATCCAACGCACAAAGGCCCATTGGGTATTTGGTCGATTAATGTTGTCGGGATTCAATCGAGATAGCTCTTTGCTATTGATCCACTCTTCTGCATCTCCTAGGACGTTCACCCATGGAGAGCCAGGGACAGTCTTGGAGAATAGCATCACACGTCCGTCGTTGACATTGCGAATGCGATAGGTGTAGCTGTAGCGCAGGTAGAAACTGGTGGTTACCTTTGCAACTAACTTTGCCATGATCCTAGGGGTCAAATCTCCTGCCACACCTTGGAAGAAGCGCCATCGAACAGTACGGCGGCCTACCTCCACTCCCTCTAGCATTCCATCTCTCTCATCGAGAATAGCACCTGCCTCTCTAGCTAGACTCCGTGGAAGTGGCTCACTACGCGGTCTTGCCATTCTCTCTTCGGTATAACTATACGTTAAGATAGCTCTAACAGTTACTCAAATTTGGATATTTAGGTGTAAGGATGTTGCGGGGCTCAAATTTGGATTTTTAGGTGTAAGGATGTTGCGGGGCGAAGAACACACAATCGATGTCGATATAACTATATGTAATCATATCTCTAATAGGGTTATCAAGTTTGGATTTTTATGTGTAAGAATGTCTAGTGACAATTTGGGTGACCCTTAGTACCCCTAGTAGTATAGTCGGAGTCAAAATTATACAACTTTTTGTTGTGCAAGAAAACTCAAAAGTGAATTACTGACTGACTGAGTTTGGAATTATCGTAAACAGACGCTTACAATTCGCTAAAGAAATTAGAAATAGAACCTATAATATCGTAAATAATCGGACATGCTTTTGCAACACCGTAATCAATATGAATCTGTAGAGTAACTGTCGTAAAAGTAGAAAATTGTGAATGCTTTGATTACTGAGTAAAACACTGAATGCATTCTTCTGCTCTCGCCGCCCGCCGGGCCATTCCGACACGTGACACCCACAACCAATCGGATAGAATGGTAAAAATAGTCCAACTAATTTATGCAAGCTAAAAATAAATCGGCGCAGACTATCATGGGGAGAGAGGCTAGTATGGGGGATCGGTTCTCTTAGGTGATGGTCTCTTGACAGTACTTAGTATATAATTTATATTATTGTAATAATAATTATCCGAGGACCACGCCTTAAATTACTCTTTTTAGGGTAAGCGTGTATCCTCTTGAAATAAAGTTTATTATTATTATTATTAATGCAATAAAGGGTGTAATAACGGTATAAAAACATGAGAAAGCAGTCTTAATTTCTTATTATTAAAACACTGCGAAAAGCTAAGGGATATCCAGATTCAATGCTGTAAATTTTCAACATAAACAGCATCATATTTTCAGAAACTGATCACATTTTCGTTTTAATAACGTTGCGTAGTTTAAAACCACTATCTCAAGCATGACATTTTAAAAACCTCCCTCGGAGTAAAACTTTGAACATTATGAAAGGCTTCTTACTTTAATTTTAACATATATCCACCATCGTTTTAAGATAAATCACATGAAATCCCCTGCGTGTTCTTGGTGAGGTTGAGGCAACAATAGGAACGTGGTAGCGTAAGTTACATAATGATTTATGGTAACGTAAGTTACATATATAGCAGTTGGTGAATATAACTAATTCAGACCGTTCAACTGTAACTTACTGACGAAATGAGTTCAATAAGGCAATAACTACATTCATTTGTAGTTCAATTACCATAGTGTGGTAGTATCCAACGTAATTATTTAGTTTATTTAATAGCGCTGCGCACAGTTTCTAAAATTAGATTGTCTGGCACGAGACCCCCCGCAAGGGTCAGACAAACATGGCGCGAAATACAGTGTTTGTATGGGAATAAGATGTCAAATAATTTCCGTAAAATCGAGTGTCTGAAAGATTCACTGTCAGCAAACTTAAGATACCAGGTAAAAGATTAACTGATCAAAATTTGAGGGATGTAGCTGTGCTGGGAAGCGTGCAATCGTGTTTTCAGTTTTCTATACCTTTGACTCGTTGTTTTAAACAGCCGAAATGTATGTGAAACTGAAAACACGATTGTGCTAGTTGAACCACAGGCAGCCTGTGGTTGAACGTGGCTTTTCTTCGGAAGCAGTGACGAACGAGTGCCGAAGGAATCCAACACCTCAGTGTTTTTTCGAGGAGATTTGGAGAACGGAGTCATTGTGCTCAATCGACCAATCGCTGAACGGTGAAATCTGCAGGGCAGACCCACGAACTCTTTAGCAAACAATAGGTGAAGTAAATGTCAAAAAGAAATGTAGTCGATTTCTTGATTTAGTTTTCTTCAAAAGCTGTTTCAAATGTAAAATAACCAAAAACGAAACTGACCAAGGTAAGTCGGTACAATAATTTGTTATAGACGATTCTGTTGAACTGACTGCAATATGAGAGTAAAAAAATACGTCCGTGTAGCGGCTAGAATATGGTGTGACAAATAGGTCAGTGAGAACTCATATTAACCCTTATCTTTCCTGAAGCCTAACAGATGAGCAAAGAGCAGTTAGAACTGCCGAAGGAGGAGATATTGGGGACCAGCCGACGACGACGGCAATGACGACGGCGCGTAGAAAAGTACCATTCTCCCGAAATTTGGTGTCTACTATTTTCTTCGTTCACCTTGAATTGTTTTTTTACAACCAGATTTTCGAAAAATATGACCGAGTATAGAGTTCCGTTCACGCCGAACGAAAAACGGATTGATTTACTTTCTTATACGATCGCGTTCTCTTTAAAACGTACAATTTTGGGTTTTCACGTTGTCTTTTTGCAGAGAACGGTGGAAATGTAGGCGACTGCGTGCATTTTCACGTGCACCTATTGTATTTTGTAATTAAGGCTATTGTCATTTATGCCGTCGTCGAATACATTAATAGAGAGCTTAAGCAACGACGACGGGGACGGCAGTGACGACGGGACGTGGAAAAGTGTTTTCTCCCGAAATATGATGTTTACTATTTCCTTCGTTCGCCTTTAATTACTTTTCACATCCATATCTTCCAAAAATATGATAAGCATAGAGTTCCGTTCACGCCGAACGAAAAACGGAATGATATACTTTCGACCGTTTGCGTTCTCTTGTTAACGTGCAATATGGAGTTTTCACGTTGTGGTTTTGCAGACAACGGTTGAAATGTAGTTGACTGCATGCATTTTAACGAGAAGTTATTGTATTTTGTAATTAAGTCTATTGTGTTATTCCGTCGTCCTAGACGTTGCTGTCGTCGTTGCTTAAGGTCTCTAATATCCTGTTGAGTAAACGAAACAGTAACGCGTCTGAAAATGTAATGGTGTGTTCTAGTGGCATTTCCGCTACTATATTTGACGATTCAATGAAAACTGTCCATTCCTAATACGCTCTACTAATGGCTGATATGCCTTCTGTTCTGCATATTTCACCGTTCAGCGATTGGTCGATTGAGCACAATGACTTCGTTCTCCGAATCTCCTCGAAAAAACACGGAGGTGTTGGATTCCTTCAGCACTCGTTCGTCACTGCTTCCGAAGAAAAGCCATGTTCAACCACAGGCTGCCTGTGGTTCAACTAGCACAGGCAGCCCATGAAAAAAAGGCTAAGCTGACGGTACCCCGGATCGTTACATGCTAGGTTGGCTGCAGAAACCATCGAATTTGAGTACTTACAAAGCGAGGAAATAAGCGATAGGTCGATTAAATGAGTGCTAGAGGAATGTAAGAAAGGGTTTCTGGAGGTAAAATGCTGAAAGTTTGGATTTTCGAAGAATTACGAGGCTTCGAAGAGTCGCCACGTGGACTAATGGCGTCTCGTGTTTCCTGCCTTCTCAATATTTATATAGGGGAGGGGAAAAAAGCCCAGAAGTGCCTCAAACCAGAAATAAACACATCAGTGATGAAGAGGAACAACTTCACAACACTCATGCAGGTAAGATCTTATGACTTTATTGATCATTTTAGTAAAGTTTTAGATTTTTTCAAATAATTCCCATACATTCCTTGTAAAAATCATTAGCTTGGGCTGCCTGTGCATGCACTACTCCAGTGACGCGTGGAGTCGCCAACTTAGCAGCATCATCAAGTTACAAACATATTTTAATTGTGGGTTTTGACTCTAAATCACTAAACCACTCCAGTGTTTGTGATGCTGAAGTCGTGAACGTTCATGCATGATCCTCGAGTTACAAAACAAAGTTTTGTAGGGTAACCTGCTGTTTTAGTAAACTGCACGTCGAAGCACGAGCCTATAAATAACGAACACTTAAGGAATTCAATGTAGTAAAAAGTACAAACGATCGAACACGATCACAAACATCCAGAACATTACATTCTTAACAAGAAGCAATCAAGATGTCATGCAAAATTAAATTGTCACTAAACCCTCACATTGCATTGTGGTTCGCGCGCATTGCATTTTTGTGCCTTGCGCATAATCACAATGCACTTCGTTTGATCTGCGCATATCGTTTATGTGTCCTTGCGCATAACCACAATGCCCTGTTCTGGCAATGCGCCAAAAACACGCAGGCCCTACTACACAGATTAGTACTGCTCGCTTCAGGCTCGTTCGCTGCAGCAGCAATAAATAACATCGTACTCCGTGACAGACATGCATCCGATATACAATCCTCTAACTAAGCTGTCTCAACTCCAGCCTTTTAAAATCGCGGTCAAGAACTATGAATTGGACTATTCACCAAAATACCCATATTTTAATTTTGTTTGATACCACTGAACGACGAATTGAACAATGAACAACAAACACTAAACACTAATTTTACTTAGTGATAATATAATACTGCACCATTTGGTTATACCAGCGCCCTCCAATAAGCAGAACACCTATATATATTTTTTTCCATCGCTGCATTTATTTTACAAGTGTGCACAAAATATTTCATGACCAGGAAAACAAAATATTTCAGGAACTGATTTCGACTTTATTATCAGCTTGAATTGCGAACGGTGTCAACATTGTTTGAAATATTATACAACAACAACAACTCTATTTGTACCAACATGTAAAAGTAATACAAATGAAAAACAGGAAAAGATAATTTGACTTGGATAAGGTACTACTGTCAAAGCTAAACTAAGCTAGGCCACCAACATTATGTATTACAAAATATTCAAAAGTAAAGATATGACAAAATTAAGAAAATACGAGAATGGACGAGAGTGTTTTATAATTTACCGGGATCTAAACGTACCATTCCTTTCGGAACCCCACGAATATCCCCTGACTACCCCTGAACAGTTTTGTTTCATTCCGAATAGTATATCTGAAAATCATGCAAAGCTTTAGAGTCGAATTTCCAAATTATATTAATTTGAAACGAGTTCTGCAGTAATAATCCAGTGGATCGTTTCAAAACGTTACTTGTTATAAACGACAAACAAATACATAGTTGGCACTCCACGGGTAATGAGATGTGAGCATGCGTGTTAGACGCTAGCTACGTCATAGCGTGTGTTGTTTGTTTGGTTACTTGTTAACTTGTGATGACGCGTTGTTTAGTTAGATATATTCCCTAAAAACTCGAACCATGAATGAACTTTGAGAATCTAAATTTTATTTCGAAAATCAGGATCTGTCTCAGATCTCGATCAATCCTTCGTAAATATATCACAAGCAAGAACAACTGATTTGGCAAACAAAAATAGGGGGCGTGTAAAACTAGACGTTTCATATAGTTTTACCTTTAAGAATAACAGTTTAGAAAATTCAATTAACTAGTTTTTGCTTTTTTAAGGCAGATACGATTAAAAATTATTGAGGGGAAGTTATTGCTGTAAAAATACTAACTCAATACGAAGCGAAAATTAAAAGTTAACAAACAATGTTATATATTAAATGACATTTGATTAAAAGGATTTCAAAAACTCATGAATAATTAATGAGCATTTTGTCCAATCAGATGAAGCAAATCAGTCACGTGCATGCTCCTTTATACCTGATAAAATCTCATCATTCTAAAAGGCCCACGGAGGGATTTGAATTCTGTCCCAGGGGGAACTGACGGGGTTAATGATTGAGACAATGGAATTTCTATTGATGTTTCAGCTTTCTCATTGAATTGCTAATTAGAATGAACGTTTTATATAAAGAATACCAATGAACATGAAATTTTATATAAAGTTTCATCCTAATTAAGAATTCACTGATAAAGACCCAAAGATAGCAAAAAGTACACGGAACATAAGGTACCTAGATAATAAATGTTGCACTAAATTTACTAATATCAGCAGATTACCGAGATACACTGCTGATAATATTTTAAAAATGAAGTTATCCAACTACCACTACTTGTTTACCGAACCACTGTTTAGTTCCAATTATTAAACCAAACTCAAAGCCGTAAAATAATAAAAACGTGCATCAAACTTACATATTTTGTGCCGGAGTCAAACATTTAGTACAGTCTTCCGTCATGTCAGTCACATCGCTTTCCAAGTCTTGAACTTTATCGAGGTAAACCACGACACCAAATCCTTCAAGTGCAGGTTCTTCTTGCATTGCCAAATTCCGCTTCAAACAACATAGTATGGTAATTTCTTCATGTCATTCCCTTGAGATGTTCGTAATTGCAGGCGGTGATTACTCGAATATTTTGCATGGCGTTGTGAATACAAAGGTTCAATAAGTAACCATTCCCTTGAGATGTGCGTCTTTCTTTCATTGCATTCTTAAAGGAGCAGTGTCACGATTAGTATTCATGTCCAAAGTTTTGAAAATGTGTCAGGCGGACAAGAAATCAAAAGATGTGACAGAAGTAGAAGTCCGTGAGTAATCCGCTTGCATCGGCGTATTTGCACGATATATCGATCCGAAATTGCTTTAAAACTATACTTCAGTATTATATGGTTAGGTTTGATGTTATATTTTTATAAAGCAGCATTTTATTATTTCAATCGAAAGGGAAATTTGCAGCGGCGCGTGACATAGCGTGATTTTGCCATTGTCAATAACAACCAATCAGAATCGTGACACTGCTCCTTTAAAGCGTTTTTGAAGCCGCTTAAAACACTCACAGCACGTGTTTTATCAAGTCTAAAAATTCTCGGGCTTCGCCCTCCAATTTTTAAACTTGATAAAACACTGCTGTTCGTGTTTTAAACAGTACATAACACAAAGGAACAATCTAATAAAAACAAATATACAACACACTATAGTTAACCCTAAAAAAATCAAACTTCTTCTTCTTAACTTCGCTCAAAGTTAAGAATACTAGCGGATAATGGCGAATGACCAAAAAACTGAGGTATAAAACCATAACTGCATGGTGCAGTGAAGTGAACAGTGAAGTCCAACTGCATAATGGTCTTGAGTGCCCATACATTTTGCCCACAAAGCCCTGCTCTAATTTTCAAAATAGAGGAAGGGTTGAGATGGTCGAAGGAAGAAGGGAACGCGTTTATGCTGGGTACCAGTAGTCTGAACGACCCATAGTATCGTACCGGTGCTCGGGTACTGTACTCGGGCACCAAGTGTGAACGCGACCATAGCTATATGTAGGTGGATTCTCGTTTAACGGCTCTAATGAAACTGAAACTGATGCTATTGATTTCATTATTCTTTCAGATTTACGACAAATACGCCAACTTACAAGACTTTGTGAATATCATTCCCCGAGTATCGACACGAAAAACGCTAAACGCTTTAATAGTCGTACAAATAAAGTTTGTACAAATCTTTCAATACCATTTTACTATCGGCACAAAAAGATTGCTTGCGATACATTGAATAGAAAGGGATATCAAACAAAACTAGTTCATGGGACATAGCAATAGTAATTAAGGAGGGAGGGCTTATTATATGAGTGGAACTATAAATATGGCCAACAATTGACCGATTTAGCTTGTACATTTGTTGTCCTAATTCAGGTCCCCTGACTTTTCCCTTGAGTAATGTTTTCTTTTTTTTCTGTATCCCAAGAAGATTTCTCTATTTAGAATCCACCGAAGAGCTGTTTACGTGATCTGAATTGGGACAATAAATGTACAAGCTAAATCGGTAAATTAGATTCAAGAGTCCCAACAACTATGTCGTATTTACATAATGCCATGTAAACATAAACAAAACTGATTCCTAGTTCGTAAAATGCACCTAACGTTTATTTTTTATCATAAATATAGATTCTACATATATCGAGTTTGACAGGAGCCCATTACCAGGAGTGTCCACCTGTGCTATATACATGTATATAGGTAACTCAGCATATTTACACTTTTGCCGGGCTATTTTCAGATTTCCCCCCACGAATAACTATACTTCCTGTGGCTGCCCCAATGGCGACCACTCCAAGTTTGGTGGCTTGCTCGCACAATAAACACTTTCAACGCTCGATAAGTTTACTAGAAGCTCCAATAGCTTAACGACCACTGTAAACTTGTACATACAAACGAAATCCTGTCTGTTACTTATAAGTAAACGAACCAATAACGATATAAAGAGAGAGAGAGAGAGAGAGAGAGTTTGAAAAATCGTTTGTTCCCCAGTTGGTGCAGAGCGAGCGAAACTGGAATTTTCAATACCTCGTGTCCGCACCGAACCGAGGCACACGCGTGACGTAACAGGAAGTAAAAAATGTGAACCGGAAATGAACAAAGGCAAGCGATTCGGCCGTTACATACCGGCCCCTAATTGTCTACGCAGTTCCTCTGACAATTACTAACAATATAAACCTTAACGGACGAAATTGTTAACGTCTTAATATGGTGTAGCTGTTCGCTGGTACACATGACCAGCTGATAAGCATGCAAAATTATTACAATGTATAAGCTCCCAAGACTTCGTAAGTTCCCAATGTCTAAAATTGAATAGCATTACAAGTTATGCTTAGTTCCTGGGGTAAGACACCTTGTCCTAATCTCGTCTAGCCACCGTTTTCAGATTCTAACAGAAGACAGAGCTTTGTGATAGGTCGCTCTAGCGTGCTCGTCTTGGTCTTTACTTTCACACGGCGCACGAACCCGTTCCTATCCGGCATGGTAACCGTCACCCTGCCCATCTGCCATGAGTTTCTAGGTGCTGCGTCATCCACAAGAAGAACGATATATCCTTCAGACAGATTCTTCCTAGGTCTGACCCACTTCTGTCTCTACTGGAGCTGGGTAAGGTACTCTCTCGACCATCGTTTCCAGAAAATATCTGCCATATATCTTGTCTCCATCTGCGTCGAACGTACATATCCTTGCGATCGAAGACGCCGGGAGGTAGACTGGGCTTGGTCTTTAACAGCAATAAGCAATTAGACGTCAAGGCTTCTAAGTCATTAGGATCGCTGGAGACTGGAGTAATAGGACGATCATTAATCGTTGCTTCTACCTCACAAAGTAAGGTGCGGAGTCCCTCATCATCGAGTGTCTGTTCCTTCAGTATGGCGGCCAGGATCTTACTAACAGTCCTTATCTGACGTTCCCATACGCCACCGTGGTGAGATCCTGTTGGCGGATTGAATTTCCAGTTGATACTTCTTGGTAGCATTGCCTCACGAATTGAAGACTCGTCTAACTCGCTGATAGACTCCCTGAGTTCGCGTTCTGTTGCCTTCAAGTTAGTTCCGTTGTCCGAGATCATCTCTCTGACTTGACCTCTTCTACTAATGAAGCGACGTAGTGCATTAACGCACGAATCAGTGTCTAGGGTATGAGCTACTTCAATATGGACAGCCCTTATAGCTAAGCATGTGAAGAGTACGCCATATCTCTTTACTATGCTGCGGCCGCGTTTCACTTCTATGGGGCCAAAGTAGTCGATACCCACTCTTGTAAAGGGTGGTTCATCTGGTATGAGGCGCTCCGGTGAAAGGTCTGCCATCATCTGTTCTCCCACCTTTGCTCTCTGTTTTTGGAATTTTAAGCACTCCTTGATCATCTTCCTCGAGGCGGAATTTGCGTTTACAATCCAAAACTTCTCACGTAGACGAGTTTCGCATGTGGTTTCGCCCTTCGTGGTTTACGTCTTGATGGATTTGACGCAATATTAGCTTCGATACATGGGTGCCTTTAGGTACGATAATGGGGTGCTTGTACTCTTCGGGCATGTCCCCTTGACTTATTCTGCCTCCAACTCTAAGAAGGCCACCAACTAGCCATGGTGCTAACTTGGCGATGTGGCTCGATTTCTTAACTTGGGCTCTATTGGCTTGCTCTTCTCCTTTCACTTCTTTCTTGGTTAAGCCGTCTATTTCTTCCTTGTATATCTGCCGCTGAATGAAAAAGAGGATTTGTTTCTTTGCATCTCTTATGTCTTCCACGGTCAAGTAGGGCTTCCCCTGGACATCTCTGGGTTTCTTGTCCCTTCCAGTAGATGCCGCTGCGTCTCCGACTTTGCAGGCGCTCACTTGCTTCTTCTGCATGGTACTTCTCTGCAGGAGCACAGCGCGTACCTTGAGGATCCAAGTTGTGCACCTCTTGAGCTTCGTCCAGCTGGAAAAGTGAGTGATGAACCGGTTCACAGTGTTCACATCATCTACATTTATTGCATTGACAACAGCGATTTCCTTTACCTCTGGATGCTCTGCTGTCAGCTTCAATGTATCGTTAAGTCTCGGCCAATCTTTCTCTTCCTTGAGAAGGAACTCGGGTCCGTGAGTCCACCGATAATTGCTTAGGAGTGTTTCTGCAGCCAATCCCCTAGACGCTTCATCGGCTGGGTTCAAAGCTGACTCTACGTATCTCCATTTGCTTTGGTTGCGAACCTTCACGGATAACTGAAACTCGATTGGCGACGAAGGTATGGAATCTAGTCGTTTCATTCTGGATGTACTTTAGTACCGACGTGCTATCGGTCCAGAACACGCTCCTATCAATAGGTATCTCTAATTCCTTTCTCATCATCTTATCGATTCGAACGAGGACTGTTGCTGCGGTGAGCTCCAATCTTGGAATTGCATGTTACTTGTTTTAGCGGCGCTTCACGCGACTTCCCCATGACCAAGGCAACGTGTACTTTGCCAGTCTCACTCGTCATTCTGATGTACGATGCAGTGCCGTAGCCAGCCTCGCTAGCGTCAGCAAAGTGATGTAGCTCGGCCGACTTAATTTCGCCGAATCCTGCTGGTTTCAAGCACCTATCAACCTTAAACTCCTCAATCCTCTGGAGGTCCGACATCCAATTTCGCCACTGCGCGAGGTACTTATCTGGGATAGGATCGTCCCAGCCTATCTTAAGACGACACAAATGTTGTAGAATTATTCTGGCTGGTAGGATGAACGGAGCAAGCAAGCCCAAAGGGTCATAAACAGAGCTGGTAATGGACAGGATACCTCTCCTGGTAGCAGGACGCTCTTGAACTGCTATTTCAAATTCAAACTTATCTGACTCGACGCTCCATTGCATTCCTAATGCTCTTTCAATGGGGAGCGAGTCTTGATCGAGGTCGAGGTCCTTAACTTCCTTTGCTCGTCTTTCTTCCGGGATCGACGACACGACCGTGCGATCGTTAGAGATCCATTTAGTCAGGTTGAATCCTCCCTTGGCGCAAGCTGCTTGGAGATCGCTTGCTAGGGATACGGCTTGACCTTCAGTTGGGACTGACTTTAGTAGGTCGTCTACGTAAAAATTGCTTAAGATGGTATTTGCGACGTCCGATCCGAACTCGTCTCTGCCGTCTTCAGCAGTCTGCCTAAGTGCCAGATTTGCGCAGCTTGGGGATGATACCGAACCAAACAAGTGCACGACCATTCTGTACTCCTAGATATCCTGGGTGAGATCTCCCTCTGGCCACCAGAGGAAACGAAGCAGATCACAATCCTCAGACGGCAGCTTTACCTGAAAGAACATCGACTCAATGTCGGCCATCATAGCAACTTGCTCCTGGCGAAATTTGGTCAGCACTCCTATAAGAAAATTCGTCATGTTTGGACCTTGGAGAAGGCATCCGTTCAGCGAGGAGCCCTGGTAACTGGCTGCACAGTCGAAGACAACTCTTATCTTGCCTTTGCGTGGGTGGTATACACCATGGTGGGGTATGTACCACATCCTACCGTCTTCTCTCGTCAACTCGTCTTGGGGGACCCGTTCGGCGTACCCTTTCTCAATTACGTTGCTCATAAAGGTTAGGTATTCCTCGTAGAACTTCGCGTCCTTATCGAACTTACGCTTCAAGTGGTGCACACGCTGTTCCGCCATAGCACGGTTATCCGGCATGGACACTTCCCTGTTTCTAAGTGGCAGCCCTATGCTGTAGTGTCCGTCTTTATGGGTAAGAGTACCGTTTGCATATTCCATAAACTGATGGTCCTCTCTTGACCTTTCTGGTTCGCCGTCTATCGCGCGCTCACTGAAGTCATGATTGAACTGGTTCGTCAGTTGTTGCTCGAGAGTGGTGACGCTCATCCTGTATGCAGTGTCGGATCCAGACTAGATCAAGTGGATTCCGGAATCCACTCAAAATTCAACAAGCTTGGTGTAAATTTATTTTCAAGAATAAAAGTAAACAAATAAATGAACGAAGTCAAATAATCTTGTCATTTTATATCGTATTGAGACAGATTACAATTTTTTTTGCGCAGGGTAGGGACCCTAAGGATTGCTCCTGTATTATCCACTGAATTTTGCGAATTCCCGCCAATTTTTCTGTGATCTACTCAAAACTATTTTTTATTGGCTGAGAAAAAAACATTGTTTTAGTATCCACTCAAACTCGCATCTGATTGGCCAATCCCACCCATTCTCCACTCGTTATCCACTTGACATGGTATAAAAGGCGCTACGCCTTACCCTACCCCTCTCCGGCTGTGTTCGCTCAATGAAGTTGCTGTATAATTAAAACTTCATCATGGACGTTCAAGTACCGAGAGGTCAACCAATATTTAGAAAGCAAGACTGCTCTCCCTTCGACATTGGCGTTCTCTTTCCCGTGAGCCGTTATTCCAATGCACAAAAGCTCGAGCTAATTGAGAATCTGTGGAAACCAGATCCCCTGCATGAATTTCCAGAGTCAATACAAAGCGGCACATCTCGCAAGTTCAGGTTCGTATGCATGGACGCAGAAATTCCCCTGGTTGGCATACTCCAAGTATCTAGATGGGGTATTTTGTTTACCTTGCGTTATGTTTGGTAGGGATTGTGGTCGAAACTCGAATAAACTCGACAAACTAGTGAAGTCCCCGCTTACGTGCTGGACAACAGCGGTGGATCGATTTCAAAGACACTCGAACGGTAAGTGCGAGATGCACAATTTCTCCGTAATCGCTATGGACAATTTCATGAAAGTAATGAGACGACAGGCCGTCCCAGTTGACGAGCAACTCGACAATGTACTACAGCAATTTATTGCTAAGAATCGAGCGATCATGTCGTCTTTGTTTAAGACTATCATTTTTTGCGGGCAAAACAACATTGCCCTGAGAGGCCGACGGGATGACAACCCCCTGAGTAATTCCGAACTTCAGGGGAATTTTCAGGCGCTTCTCGCTTTCAGAGTTGACAGCGGCGACCAGATTCTCCAAACGCACCTAGAAACAGCTTTATACACATCCAAGACTATCCAAAATGAAATGATATTGACTGTAGCTAGATATATCATGAACAAGTTATCAGATCAGATAAAGCGAAGCCGGTTTTTTTCTGTTTTGGCTGATGAAGCAGCCGACGTCTCGAACAAAGAAAACCTTTCTGTTGTGATACGTTTTGTTGATGCCTCGTCCAAAACTATCAGAGAAGAGTTTGTGGGTTTCTATGAATGTGAAGAAGGGACGACGGGGCAACAACTTAGCTCATACTTTATTCGAATTATTTTACCATAGAAATGATTTTTTTTCTTGGAATTTGATCATTCTGGTGATGTTTTCTAAATGTGGTTGGTGGGCTACAGATGCTCCCAGAATGCAGGAAATAGCATCTCTGGGAAACAAAAAAACAACCCCCCTCGCATGCGCGTGTCAGTGGAATCCACTCAGTTCAAAACCTGGATCCGCCCCTGGTATGAGTGTACGTGATAACTTTCTGAACACCTAAGCGGCCCATTTATAGCCCATCCAAGTATGGCCTTTACCGCGTATGGTCCGCCGTCCTTGCTGTTTATTATCTCCCATGGCCCCATTGCCTTCGGTGCATTCGCGCCAATCAGTAGTTCTACTTTGGCGTCTATACTCGGTACGCGAAGCTTGCTTAAGTGTGGCCACTTATCCACGTCAGGTTGTGTAGGAATGTTCTCTTGCGAGGCTGGTATCGCAGGCTGCGTATAGACTTCTGGAAGCTCCACTACATCGGTAGCATCTAAGCTGCTTACTTCCATGTTGGAAATCACAGGTTTCGACGCGTTTTTCTTGACTCATTGTATGCAGTAGTATCCTTTTCCTTCTTCCTTTAGCATTAAGGCGTCGGGCCAGGTTCTCAGTGCAAAACGTTGCGCAGCTTCCGTTGTCTAGAAAGGCGTATGTTTCTACGAACTTATCGCTGTTCTTGAGCTTCACCCTAACTGGGACTATACTTAAGGCGTTGTCTTGGTCTCCGGCCCCAGTACTAGCACACGCAGTCGGATGTACGCCTTCGTGGCCGGCATTTCCGTTTGTGTTAGTTTGACTCGACGCTTCATCAGTACTAGAACTTTCCTTCCTTTTGTTATCTTCTTGGCGCTTGAAGTGGAGTACCGTTGGGTGAGAGAGCGAGCACGCTTCACACTTGAGTCGCTGGGTGCATTCGCGTGAAGTATGACCACGTTTCAGACAACCAAAACAAAGACCTTTAGATTTTAGAAAATTAAGCTTCTCAGTGTTCTTCTTGCCTTTAAGGCGCCGACATTCTTCCATCGTATGGTCTCCTGAACAGTAAGCGCATGGTTTCGCGAATGCATTGCACCGATCCTTTTCTGACGCATCACGCTTCGAAGGACTCGCCAGCTTTGCGTCCACTGCGTCAGAAACCTTTGAGGCGTTGACATTGGTAACAGAATTATCTCGCTTGTTACCTTTATTACAATGGCGCGGGAATTTCTCGTTGCGCTCACCGTCAGATATCGATCCAAACACCGGGTCTGCTGTTATCTTAGCCTGTCTATTTACGAAGTTAGTCAGATCACTGAAATTAGCTCTGCGCTGTTGCCTATCCTGAATGTCATACGCTAGGGTTCGCCACTTATCCCTCAATTTATATGGAAGCCTGGAAAGGATGATCTGCAAGTTTTTTGGATGGTGAAGTTGCTCCATAAGCTTAATACCGCTCATCGCATTGCAGCATTCGATTAGAAAAAGCGAGTAGCTAGAGAGCGCGGCGGCGTCTTCAGATTTAATCACGGGCCAATTCAGCGCCTTGTCCACCTGAGCAGTTGCAATTTTATATTCGTTGCCAAACTCCCTCTCGAGTAACCTTCGTGCAGTTTCGTAGCCCTTTCTGGGTTCCATATACATACAGCTTCTAACAATACCCTGTGCCTCCCCCCTAGTGTATTGCTCCAAGTAATAAAGTTTGTCCTTGAAGCTGTCAGTTTTATCCACAATAACGTGCTCAAAGGCGCGCTCAAATAACTTGTATTCCAATGGATTCCCACCAAATACAGGTACTTCACTCTTTGGAAGTGCAGATTTTACATGCTGCTTAACTAGCATTTCAGTTATGTCATTTTGGCGCCGTATAAGATCATTAAATCCTTCCTCGCTGGCTGATGAGCGTTGTACATTTGTATCGTACGTGGTATTTGCCTTATTGTGCTCTGTATGTGGGCTTTCCATACAAGGTCCATGCTTGCTTGTAACATGCGAAGGCTGCTGCGTTTGCGATGCACTTATTGTGGGAGGGGAAAGCAGTGTAGGAGGAGAAAACATTGTGTCCAATGTCTGCGGAGTTGGCATAACTGGGACTTGCTGCTCTTTATTATTATCACGGGAGCAAATACCTTCAACGATTTGTTGAATCGGAGAAGGAGTGTATTCCTGGGCAAATGGGTTTAGATATTTTGGGGCAGGAGCACTGGGTGTGGAGTGTGCTTGGGGCATCTCAGGCTTAGCAAGGCTTTGCATACCTAGCTGTTCATAGACAGATGCTCTTGCCTTGGCTGCTGCTAATTCAGTTTTAATTTTAAGTGCCCTTTGTTTCATTAGCATTTGAACTTTAAGCGCCTTTTCCCTGGCTTCGAGCTCTAACTTCTCAATTTCCAACGCTTCAGTTTGGTATAAAGCAGCTACACGAGCACCGAGTTCAGCTAGTTTGAGCTCTTCTTTCAGCCTGGCAGACACAACAGACACATTCGAATGGTGCCGACTAGCGACAGAGGACGATGGATTTCCAATAGAAAGGCAACTAAGTCCGATTTGCGAGACGCTATCGCTCGGTTCTACTATAATTTCTTCGGCCTTCTGCTCTACTATAATTATTTGGGCCCTTTGACCCTCTTCGACGGCATTAATACTGCTTTGAGCCTGATCAGATGCCATTTTGATTCAAACAGACAGAAATAGCTTGCGACAACAACAGTACAATCAATGTTTATAAGCAACGACTTATCTGGTACTTCTTCGAGGTTCTGGGCATGTAAAATTTCTTCTTTGTCTTCCAGGATAACTTCTAGGGTCTTCTGGTTGGTTGTGAACTTCCTTCCAATTAGGAGTTGAGATTTTTCAACTAAAATGTGGCTGCCCCAATGGCTTGGTGGCTTGCTCGCACAATAAACACTTTCAACGCTCGATAAGTTTACTAGAAGCTCCAATAGCTTAACGACCACTGTAAACTTGTACATACAAACGAAATCCTGTCTGTTACTTGTAAGTAAACGAACCAATAACGATATAAAGAGAGAGAGAGAGAGAGGTTGAAAAATCATTTGTTCCCCATTTGGTGCAGAGCGAGCGAAACTGGAATTTTCAATACCTCGTGTCCGCACCGAACCGAGGCACACGCGTGACGTATCAGGAAGTAAAAAAATGTGACCTGAACCGGAAATGAACAAAGGCAAGCGATTCGGCCGTTACACTTCCTAAATGATTTTTTCCACGAAATTGCTTTTTTCTTTCTTTGATAGAAAAACAATGGCGAAGATAATAGTCTGTATCGTTTGTTCATGCGTTCAGTGTTGGCATACTGTCTGTAAAACAATGAAACCTGGTTCTAAATAGCCCAATGTGTAAATACACTGAGTTATAGACATAGTATACACCCCATTCCAACATGGCGGATACACGGCCGGAGCGTTGGGGCGGGACACGAAAACGAGGGTAGTTAGGCGGAAGTCGATGTCAAAAAGGTCATGAGGCGGGAATTTCGCGCAAGTTTTGAAGCGAGTTTGTTTTTCCGAGAGGGTTGGAATAAGTAGATTTTATCCCCAGAGAGTTAGAAAATATGGTGGATATTCAGGCTATCGTTTTCACTGAAGAATATATCCCTCATTGAAAATGATAGCCTGAATATCCGCCATATTTTCTAACTCTCTGGGGATAAAATCTACTTATTCCAACCCTCTCGGAAAAACAAACTCGCTTCAAAACTTGCGCGAAATTCCCGCCTCATGACTTTTTTGACATCGACTTCCGCCTATCTACCCTCATTTTCGTGTCCCGCCCAACGCTCCGGCCGTGTATCCGCCATATTGGAATGGGGTGTATGGGAGATGGACGCTCCTGCATGGTGATGGGATCCTGGTGTTGAGTAAAAGTTATGTGAAGAAAGTTTTGGTTTACAGAGAATACTCTATCTTAACGCTTGTTTGAAATAGTGAAAACGTGACCTTTCGTGATCCATGACCGCGTAGGTAATACTGGGTAGGCGTCATCTCAAATTCTAATTATTTATTCAAATTATTGCAAAGTCGATTTAATTAGATGACGTCTACCCAGGGATTGACACAGACTGTACGCGGTTATGGATCAGGAACGGTCACGTTTTCACTATTTCAAACAAGCGTTCTCCGGGTTCTCCGGTTTTCCTCCCTCCGCAAAAACAAACACGCTAAATTCCAATTCGATCTGTGGATTAGCCGGTACCTGGCTTTGATCAGCCCCCATGGTTGTTTCAGGTCTCGTTAGAAATTCAGAGTATTTGTTTTACAACGTAGAGTATTCGGTGGTCCCTTCATGTAGGCAACACATGAATTGCTATCAAAATACAATAGAATTAACATAATCCAAAACAATAGAACGAAATGCACAATGCAATAGAACACAATTCACAATACAATTTGGTACAGTAATTCATGTCTGCTTACATGAAGGGAGAACCGAGTATTCTCTGTAAACTAAAACATTCTTCACAGAAGTACTTAAAACTTGATGTAGAATCGATATTTATGATTAAAAAAAACCATTAGGTGCACTTTAACTAGTTCATTTATCAGAATGCGCGATTTCATTGGCTAAAATGCTGTTCAAACTCATCGCGTTTTATTTATACAATCGGCAGCTCTGATAAAAAATGGGCGATAGCCATGTGTTATTTAAAGTACAGACACACAGCTACAGATGACATCACGTTTTCCATGAAATCTTTTCGAAGTCTCCTTATTTCGCTAATTATTGTAATAAAACAAATCGATCTCATTCTGTCTGCCCTGTTACAGATGCTAAGATGACGTCACAGTCACCCTACTCGACTCCGTGTATTTATTTTATTTACTTACTTCGGCCATAATAGAAGATACAAAATAGAATAAAGTAAAATATACAACAAACAAAACATAGAGGCCAGGAGAACCAACACAGCGTTAGCCAATTACGTTGGTTTCCTATGAAAAATAAAATTACAATAAATGATCTAATTACAATACTTATTTCAAACTAAAAGCAGCATTTGAGAGGTGCGGTTAACTGTCTTGCCTGGTGACATTTCAGACATACAGACTTCCAAGACCTAGGGAAGTGATGGCAGACACGAAGTGTGAGAAGTGATGGCAGACACGTAATATTTAAATAGTAATGATCTAAACTTAGGTAAAGAGATATCTGATTTACGCAGTTCGTGTGGAAGTGTATTCCAAGTTCGTTAAGCTCTTATAAAATAACTATTTTGGTAACACAGGGTCTTGACATTAGGAATCTGATAAGTAATAAGATTAAGTGAGTTATCCATCGAACGTAGAGAGATGCTTAAATTCACCCTGTTTACAAGCTTTGGCAAAACATCTGGAGCTGAGGTTACTAAACCGTGTTTTGCCTTATACAAGAAGATGAGGTCAAGGTATTCATACCAGTAACATAAAGGTAAAAGCTTTAGAGTTAAGAGTCTAGATTTGTAGGAGATGTCTGTTTGGACGGGCAACAGGAGAATAAACTTTGTGTTCTTTCTATATCCTGCGTCAGATAGACAGTTTGTGGGCTTCATACTTTTGAGGCATAGGCAAGGTTCGACCTAACCAGGGACAAGTGCAGACATCGACGGGCGCTAGTCCTTCGGACTTTGACGGCAGAACGTCTGAGTAGGCCAAGCAACTGGTTCGCCTTGGTGATCTGTTGAGGAATGTTAATGGACATGTAAGGTCTGTACCTAGGTCTTTTTCGCTAGGAACGTGGTCCAAAACTTGACCATCAATGGTATAGTTAGCCAATAGGGGACTGCGTTTCCTGGTAATGGTTAAAACTTTACATTTCTTCGCATTGAACTTCAGCCGCCAAGAGCGTGCCCAGGTCGCCAAATTAAATACCTCACCCTGAAGAATGGAGATATCTGCTGCAGATTCCACTACCGAGAATCATCTGGTGTCGTCAGCAAACATTGTCACCTCGACGGAGGACGAGATGATCGATAATGGGAGGTCGTTGACATAGATCAAGAACAGTAGGGTCCCAGAATATATCCGTGAGGAACACCAGAAGTGACTGGAAGCGTGTTCGACATGGCGCCATGAACTGTTACACGCTGCTGGCGACCAGAGAGGTAGTTCTCGAACCAGTCTAGCACTCCACCTGTGATACCAAATCGGCTAAGTTTGCGCAAGAGTAGTTTGTGGTCAACTGTGTCAAAGGCTTTAGAGATGTCGAAGTAAAGGACGTCGGTTTGTTTGCCCAAGTCCAGGTTTTGACCAATGCGATGGAGTACTGTCAGTAGCTGAGCGGTACAGGATTTGCTTTTAAGAAAGCCGTACTGAGCTTCAGAGATCAAATTTTGAAGGTGGCCTATCAGACGATTGTAAATACAACGCTCCAGTACTTTAGCGACTATGCACATCAAGAAAATGGGTCTGTAGTTTTCTACATAACTCTTATTTCCTTTCTTGTTGAGAGGGGTGATATTGGCAAGTTTCCATTCAGTAGGGAGAGTTCCAAGCTTGAGTGACTTGTTAAACAGGTGAGCGAGGGAGTATGACATACTTGACGCGCATTCCTTTAGTAGGTGGGCAGATATGTTATCAGGTCCCATAGCTTTGTTTGGATTTAAAGACTTTAACGCTTTAGATACTTCACTGGGTAGTAAGATTGTCTCCGAGACAGTCACATTAGTTATAGGTGAGTCAGGCGTCCATTCGTCATCGGTAGTTTTGGAATACACGGAGTTGAAATAGCGATTGAAAAGACAGGCTACATTTTCGGGAGTACTGGCACCGACACGAGCTGAATCTGCGTTGGTGGAAGCTATCGTGACTTCTTGAAGGACGCTACTAGACTTCGTTGATGTCTTGAAGAACAACCAGAAACGCTTAGGATTTGATTGCAGGGTAGAGCTCAAGGAACCAAACAATTGGTCCCTGCTGGCTTTTATTAGTTTCTTTGCAGATGAACGCAGATGTCTGTACTTTTCGCGTGAAGCATCAGAATTGATATCCTGAAGCTTCCGACGCAGGGTTTCTTTCTGCTTAAGTAGATGTAAAATACTGCTATTTAACCAGGGTAAGGTATGACGCCCCTTTATGGTCGTGATAGGGATAAAATCATTGGCTGCGGCAAGGAAGCTATCTCTCCATGAATTCCAATCATCGTTGATATCAGATGGAGAATCTGAAATCATCCAGTCAAGATCAAACGACTCGATAGCACGATTCATTCCCTCAAAGTCTCCTCGCCTATAGTCGAAGACAGTTCTCCTAATTTTATGACTTTCTTTGAGCCGTGTTGTAAAGTCAAACAGAATCCTCTGTGGTCAGAGAACAAGTTTAGTTATTGAAGGTCGACTACCTCAATATTGTTAACCTGGTCCGGCAGGTTGGTGATGACAAGGTCGATAATGTTGTTTCCTCTTGTGGGTGAAAAGGAAATGGTTACACAAGCTGTTATAGAAGAAACTATCAGATTCACCCGAAGGGGTTACCGCACTCTCAGACCATGTGATTTTAGGGAAGTTGAAGTTGCCAGTGATGATGATTTTGTCGTATTGTCTACAGCAGTTATCCAAGAAGTTATTGAACGAAGACAGCCATTCATAAGTGGAATTGGGAGGCCTATAGCAGCTGACGAAGAGGATTTTATAATCTTGACTTGTAGTGCATTCAACGGAAACAATTTCGAGTCCCGCTTGAACAATAGGCACGTCTTTAGTACTAATGAATGAAGTATTTTTTTGTAGCAATCAATACCCTGCCGCCGGTTTTAAATGTTCTTTCAGTTCTAAATAAAGTATAGTCTTGTGGGAAAATTTCTTTATCATAGTATTTATCTGATAACCACGTCTCTGTAAGGAGAACTACATCAAAGGACTCTGTGTATACAAAGTCTTGAAGTCTTAAGAGGTTTGATAACCAGTCTCCTCCAGGTAAAGATTAATCCATCGGTTTCAAACCATTTATTTAACTTAACAAGTTATCAGTAGTTGATAGGAATAGGGAGGAAGTTCGAAATCTGAAATAATTAAAGTTACAAACATGAGACGTCAGTCTGTGAACGGTTTACAATCAAAGTACAATTCATTATGTTCAAAAACAGATAAATATTTACCCGGTAGCGTTCTTGCTCATCATTTAGCCAGCGATAGTGTCTTTGAAATTAGTGTCAAATCTTATGATGTCATCAATCAAAATTCATATCATTCCATTGTAGTCCTTCAGTTATACCGAATGCTTCGAGCTCACTCCATTTCCATCCTTCGGTAATTTTTTGAAGTTCTTTGTTGGCTGCAACCAGTTGAGAACCATTATCTGAATATAGCAGGGATGGATAACCTCTTAGCGACACGAAACTGACGTCTCGGAACCATCAGGAATTTTTCGGTGCTATAATTTGGCGCCAGATCAATGTGAACTGCTCTTGTTCCCAAGCAGTTAAAGATGATGCCATATGCTTTTCCTGTTGTGCGCCTTTTGACTTCGTCACGAATCGCAAATGGACCGAATAGATCGATACCGGTGCAGTACCATGGCGGAGCGGGTTTCAATCTCTCCTCAGGAAGTTTGCCCATTTCTTGTTCACATAGCTTCTTATCCAATTTCTTGCATGTAACACAATTGAATTTGATGGATTTGATCATATTCAGTAATTTCGTTATCCAAAATCGAGCGCGTACTTTACTGGCTGTCGTCAATACCCCATGGTGTCCCTTGTTGTGAATGTATTCTGTGTACAGTCGTGCAAAGCGATGGGTATGAGATAATAGTATCAATTCTTTCTTGTCATAACTCATCTCCATCCATTTTTCACAGCGTCCTCCCACAACGTATATTCCATCTTCTCGAAGACGAGGAGATAAGCGTTTGAATTTTCCGCTCTTCGTGTCTTTATGAGAGCTGCTTTAGTCTTTATCCTTTCGGGTAGATCTTGTGTTGTGTTGCATGTAATCTCTGGTGATCGGCCATTCCTCCTCCTCTAGGCTAAGAAATGTAGGACCATTTTGCCATACGCTGTCAAGACTAATCTCTTCTGGCGTCTTCCCTCTCGTTAAACAATCAGCAATATTGTGCTTATTTTCCACCCAATACCATGCAGTCGTTTGGGTTTGTTCCTTCTTGAATCTCTCCGATTCTCGTGGCTGCAAATGTGTTGAATCCATACGAATTCTTCTGAATCATGGCGCGCACGATCTGTGAATCTACGATGTGATAGCATTTCTTAAATTTCTATCTGCACTGCTGTTGCGAAAGTACCTTGAGTCTTTTGTTTAGAACTGCGGCACATAATTCTATTCTATCGATGGATATTTTCTTTATTGGTGCCAGACGATTTTTTGATAAGATGAGATGGCTTTCATATTTCTTGCCTTCAATTTCCCACCTTACGTAGGCGCACGCAGCGTATGCTTGACTTGATCCATCGCTGAATATGACTAATATTGGATCGCCGATCGCATTTTTGGGTTTCATACATCTCTTGAATTTCACATCATCCATGTTGAGAAGATCTTTGAATAACTCTACCCAATGCTGTTTTTGTTCTTCCGAGATCGGGTCGTCCCAATCTAATTTCTCGTCACTGCTCCATATTTCTCTCATCAAGATTTTGGCTTGAACAGTGAATGGACCGGCTAGTCCAAGGGGGTCGTAGATACTGTTAATTTTTGACAATATCAGGCGTTTCGTAAGCTGTTTCGGGATTAAATCAGTGTTATCAGATGTGATGTTTGTTTTCTTCGTCTTCGGTTTCCTTTTAGAGAATGTAAGCTTCACTTCGTAAATAAGATTATCTTGAACTGGTTCCCATCTGATTCCCAGCACCTTTTCTACCGCTCCATTCGGTTCATTGGGCATTGTTGTCTTTCCCTCAGTATATGGATTGCCGGAGAGAATCCAACCCTTTACTTTAAACCCTCCTTTGTCAATTAGACTCTCTATTTCTTTAGTAAGCTTAGTTGCAGTCTTCGAGTCTTTTGTGCTTATTATAATGTCGTCCATGTATGTGTTGTTGAGGACGACTTTTGCTGCGTCTGGGTACCGGTCTTTTCCCAAGTCGGCTGTTTTTCGAAGAGCAACGGTAGCAATTGTGCCGGACGGTCTATCGCCAAATGATACCCTTTGGATGACGTAAGTATCTGGTTCCTTAGTGGTGTCGATAGATAAATACGACATTCGCCCGTGGGATGTTTGCCGTTCTCATGAAACAACCATTTGCTCTGTGTCTTGTTCCCATTCTCATTATATCCATTCCCCATTGTATGGTTAGATATTCCTCGCGCACTTGCTATTCTCAAATCAGCCGTGTCGTATTCGATTGCCCGCTTTTGACTCAACAAAAATCTCAGAAGACTGGGGAATTTGTTTGTCAAGTCGACATCGGTGTTGTCCTGGCTGATGACTTTAGCACATTCCTTTCTTGTATCACTAGGGAGCTTACCTTCGATAACGCTCACAGAACTTGTTGTCGTAATTTCTCCCTCAAGGTTGAGTCGATTGAGATCTCGATAACTGTCCTCGACAATAGCAACAAATTCTATGAATCTCTTACTCTCCCCTTCCTTAAGGGTTCTAAACCGTTTTATATCATTCATTATTGCATTCACAACTCTTGTTGGGTCACCGAATTTCTCGTCTAATCGCTTCCACATCTCGTTTATATCATCGTCGACGCTTTTCACCTGAGCAAATGCGTCCTTAGCGAGACATGAGCGTAATGTGTAAGGGCCGGTGACTGCGGATAAGCCTGGCATGACTTGTTTTTCAAAATCCTTTTTGAATTGCGGGTATTCTCTTGTGTCGCCCTCGAAATGAGGCATCCTAATTTTCTCTAATTGGATATTGCTTTGTTTAGCAACTCCATCAACTTTGGGGTCAGTCTTACTTTCTTCACTGTTTAAGTGAATCTCGAGTATCTCAGTTAATTCGTGATACCGTGCTTGAACACTCGTCATCCATGGCAATTCTGCCTCTGCTGCTTCTCTGTTGAGAAATTCTAGCAACGTGTTGTGTGTTTGCTTGCATTCAGCAAATGCCTCTTCAATTTGCTTTTGAAGCCTTTTCATGAGTGAAATAGTAGCGCTATCAGTTTCCATAACATACATAATGCTACTGCTCAAAGTGTCAAATGCTGAGCGCGCGGTTTCTCGCTTAATTAGAGCTTGTTCCATCATTCGTTGCTTTCGCTCCTGCTCTTTCCTCGTTATTTCGTCACGCTCGGCTTGTGCGCGCGCTCTAGATTCCGTCATTTTGATATTATTAACATATTCAATTTTGAAATTTGTGGCTTCTGTAAATGCAGCTTGTAGTTCACTTATCCACTTTTCTGCGGCGTCCGTTTCGTCGTCAGTGAGATACATAGTATAGATATCATGTTTACCTTCGAGAAGATTCCACGCCTCGACAAGCTGGCTGTAATTGAGTTCGACTATCTCTACGCTTCTTCTGTCGTGGACAGATCTCAGGAATTCGTTTCTTTTCCTGGTGAATCTTGATCTTGCTGATCTTCGTATATTCTTGGCTTCCTCTGTCATCTTTCAGTAGATCGAATCGGATTTCGAATGTATCGCCAGCCAAAGATTAATCCATCGGTTTCAAACCATTTATTTAACTTAACAAGTTATCAGTAGTTGATAGGAATAGGGAGGAAGTTCGAAATCTGAAATAATTAAAGTTACAAACATGAGACGTCAGTCTGTGAACGGTTTACAATCAAAGTACAATTCATTATGTTCAAAAACAGATAAATATTTACCCGGTGGCGTTCTTGCTCATCATTTAGCCAGCGATAGTGTCTTTTAAATTAGTGTCAAATCTTATGATGTCATCAATCAAAATTCATATCATTTAGAACAATACAATTGATGTAAACTGGCGGCAAGGCAATGAAAGCAAGATTTAGTTTGCCCAGATACTGCAGCCTTGAGGTGTAGTGATGTCGCGATTACTTTGGTTATTTATGCAGTCGTCTGGTCCAGGATTTAGTTCAATATCCATACAGATAGATAATGTGAGTGGAGGAGTGATGTCAGGCGGTGAGATGCAAGTGTATCCATGTTTTCCCCACGTAGGAAGCGTCCGACGAATGCGATATTTACCAGCACTTAGAATCCTAACATGGACACTCTTTAGACTCACAGCTCTCATAATTTTGAAAGTAGTAAATTTGGCATTATTCTGGAAGTTAATTAGATCAGAGTTTATGGTTGTCCACTTTTGGCGACGTAGCGTCGTTGTTACTAAGGGATACGAGGAGGCAAAGAAAACCAGCTGAGAAAAGGAAGAGTTGTGCAATCGCCATACTTGGTTCTCTCGAGAGTGCGCACGAACTACCGAGTGCGCGTGCGCGCTTAGGCCGTTGGAGTTGGTTGTCCGTTAAGTGGCGAGTCTTCTCTCTGGCGTGTGCAAATACTGCAACTGTTTAAATGAGCGCGACTTTTAAAAAATGTTCAGAAACTGTCCAGTATTGATATAATATCAAACTGTTAGTACAACCCTAATCCGCGGGTCCAAGATTCCTTCGTAGAAGTGAGATTTACACAGTTACACCAGCTGTAATCCAGTTTAGGTTTACCGAGTGGCTTCGGAATTGGTAGAAAGTAAAGGAGATGCAGGAGCAAGGTTTGGCACAGCTGACCACTCCGAAGCGCGCGCGTTAGTAAATATCTCGTGGCGCACTTCTTTGGACTCGTCACGAATTGAAGTCATCTGTGCATCTGTAATAGGACATCTTATGGGAGAATGACATCTATTTGTTAAATAAATGCATAAATATATTGAGACAAATTGATTAGTTTTAGTCGAATTGTGCAGTGTCGTTTTGATTATACTTTATTAATCCAGCGGTTTCCCCCTTTGGTAATGTTTCCCATGATTCCAATGGCGTTGAGATCAGTGCCAAGAAAACATTACGGCAGCTCAGGTACTTGCAGTCACTGAAGTTTGGGTGGTATCTTCATGTAGGCAACACATGAATTGCTATCAAAATACAATATCAAGATTAAAGCAATACAAAACAGTAGAACGAAAATTAATACACACTACAAGAGAACACAATACACGATACAATTTGGTAGTAATTCACGTCTGCCTACATGAAATTATAAATACGAGCTGAGAGTTCACGTTAAATAAAAAAAAGCCGTTTACTAGAAGAGCCAAATAAAGAATCTACATATTAAAAAAAAAGATAAATGGAGATTTTTAGAGAAATTTTCGGGATTTTTGTAGCTAAGCTCATTCTGCCCCCAAATTTCTCTCAATTGACTCTTCTCACATGTAGTAGTAGTAGTATAACTTTATTTAAGCACGCTATAGCCCTGTCAACAGCAGCTGATTTACACAAGGGGCGTGACAGAAATATAAAATTTACAAAATATAAAAATATATTATGAATATAGATAAAAATAAAATGTTTGAATATTACGTAATAATGATTACATAATTTTATAGCTGGTATTTGTGAGCGGCAATTTTAGTCTTGAAAGAAGGGAATGAGTTGGATACGAGTCCCTAATTTCATTATGGAGCGAGTTCCATATTTTAGCCCCACTGTACGAGAAACTCTTTTTCATACTTTCGGTTTTGGGTAAAGGTAACTGCAGTGAGGAATTGGAGCCCCTAAGATTGTATTCCGTGACCTCAGATTTCTGTTTAAACAGATCTATAAGACAAATTGGGGCTTGACCATTTATAACTTTGTACATTTGTTTCGCCTTATTTTTAGCCCTTTGAGTTTCAAGTGTTTCCCACCCTAGAGCATCTAATGCTTCAAGGTGGGGAGCATCGTTTCTCAAATTCAATATTATCCGAGCAGATCTATTCTGTAATATTTGCAAACGTTTGGAGTGTCCGTGACCTAGGGTGTCCCATACCTCACTACAGTAATTGAAATGGGGGTTAATAAGGGCATTGTAAATATCTACAAGGGTATCTCTATCTACAAAGTCCCTCACTCTGCGTAGAGCTCCTATTCCTGAGGACACTTTTTTAGCAATTTGACCAACATGTTTGTCCCAGGCCAAATATTGATCAATCTCAACACCTAATACCCTGCTATTGAAGACCTGTTCAATTTGGACCTGTTCAATTTCAATCTTTGGCTGTTTGACAAGATTTCTAAGTTTAAAGTGGGATCCAATCAGCAGAAATTCAGTTTTCGCTACGTTGAGACTCAATTTGTTTGCCAGGAGCCACCCCTTTACATAGTTAAGGTCACTATTCATGGCCATCTCAAGTTCCTCTAACGATCCCCCCGAAACGGTTAAATTCGTGTCATCAGCAACATGTGGCCATGTTGAGTCCCAGAAGGATAAAACCTTTGTTTTGCGCGTCTGATCTCGAACTGAAACTGCTCAGTTTGTCTGTAGCCAACATGAGTGTTAATCATGTTTCTTAAAAGTGAAGCTCGCGATTGATCATGAATACAACTAGTTTATTTCCACGTAGATTGGATTTTACATTATAAAACAAATAGATGTTCTCCGTCTCCTATAAAAATGATGCACTTGCGAGATATTGAAAAGCTGCTAAATGCACTGGCGCTTCGCTCGTACATCCGATCCACTCATAGCTCAGTTTTGAAGGCCCTTGATGCTGCACTGAAAGTTTTTAAAGAATATGTAGATTTTAAATAAATGGCATGAAATGAGAAATAATGTACTGTATAAATTATAACATTATATACATATTTATTTATTATACGGTGTTACATATCCGACGGTTGAATAACGAAAGAAACTAAATATCGCTCCTCAAAAGATTTATTTACTTTAAATGTTTGAAATTAAAGTTTTATTTTCAATCTTTACCATTACACTTACAAGAGAAGTAGGTTTGCTATAAAATTTAGCTTTAACATTTGGTTCACGCTTTGTATGGAAACTCAGTGAATTATTAATTAGCCGAGTAACACTGAACTCTTTCACTTTAGCCCAAAATAGAAAATGGAAAAACATCGAAAAACCAATTATCAAGAGAAAGCCTATATAAGCAGCAACAGGGATGTTCGAGGAAATAACTAATATTTTTTGATGGTCAGGCCTGGAACATTGAGCTGCATGGAAAATTGGTTATTGTGTGTCCAAAACAGTTAATGTCGTGAGGAGTGTTTGGAGAGTACAAGCAGGCCCACGTAAGCTGTAAGCTGTCATAACAATCAGCTTGCTGTAATGAATAAAATATTATTATTATTATTACTCGGGCTGCCTGTGGCAGCACCGAGTCTTAAAATGCAAGTCGTTATTATTATTATTATTATTTTATTTCATGTCAGACGGCTTCTGCGCATGCGTTAAAGGTCAAATTCAAACCAATCAGATTGCACTGTGCTGGTCACGCAACAATCGCCAGGTTAATGTATTTACATAAGTGAATACAATAAATCAAAATGGTCGACCCGCGAGGGCGAAAGCCTTCCAACAGGCTCCAAACACGTTTGGATATCAACGGGTATCGAATTATAATCAAAGGTTAGATCTCGTCAGGCGCGCTCAGATAAGAAAGTTCAAAGCTCTCAGACTAGGCGAGACAAGGAGATATCACTTTCAATGAGTCATTGTCAGAAATCTATTCCATCGTGGGCGGTCTTGTACAGCTAAGGCATGTTTTACGACAGAATAACCAGAGTCTTTCTACTGGATTGAGAGTTCGAGACATTATACATGTCGGCTAATATGGGGAAAACTGAAACAAAAAATGAACTTTGACGGCAGAAACCCTCAATTGACCCAAGCGGAATATTTACATGATCCGCTAAGATTGTTACAAATCTTAGTTAAGCAGATGTTTTCAGTGTATGCCAACTGAAATGCGGCAACTACACGAACAAGAAGCATGAACTGCCAGCAACGAGAGAGGAAAAAGTATTTGAAATGCACAGCGCTAGCTGAAATAGGGCATATATATAATATCTGAGACGTTAAATTACGTTACTGTGAAGAGGATCAAAATTCAAGTTTTGTAGCTTGAGACTGTCTTCTGCCGTGACTCGTGAGAGAAATTGGAAAAGATCTAGCTGTTTCATTCAGACACTGGCAAATTTATTGAAAGCTACGGGCTTACTTTATGAGATTATTATTCATTGTGGAATGAAAGGAAACAGGTTAGCTGAAAGTTAAGTTCGAGGTAGGCTTCGACTTTCATTCCGATTCAGTGCATATCTGCACGAAGGTGGGTGCTGTCAACAACACTACCAAAAGATCCAAAACGAAAGTTCAGTTACGTAAGTACTGTAAGTAAACTCTTTTTGATTTGAATAAATTTCCTCTCAGTTTGTCTGTTAATGTACTTTTTCTTCTAATTATCGCTTTATTTAACATCTGTGATTTAGAGTATGCGTACCTCAGAATAAATTATTTGAAAGGTCAACTGAATTCTTGTGTCGATAAGCGCAAATGTTTTTTTTGTGAAACAGTCTGTGTATATGAGAAGCGGCTTAATAGAAGAGCTTTCTCATTTATAGGAATTACAAATTTTTTTCTTGCTATGAAATTTATGTTTCATTTCACATTTATTCATACAGTTTTAGCCGGACATTTCCCCGAGTTTTTGATCTATTTTCAATCAAATTCAAAGTCTGAATATGTCATTGTATTGCATTTATATACTTGAATTGCCAGTATTCTGTTGTTCGAATCCTGCGTTATCATAGTCATGCCATAAAAGCGATTAATAGACCAGTCTGTTTTTTTTGACGTTCTCACTGGCGAATTAAAGCACGACTTGATACTAAGAGGATTTCAAATGAAAGTGTATTTCATCTTCAATCTCATGTGGCCCGAGTGAAAGCCCAGATGGGCTCTTGTTATTATTATTATTGAGCTGGAACTTGAGGTGTAGGATCGAATAATATTGTGTGTTTTGGCGTCGTCATATTCTCCGACCACCAGCTCTAAATAAATAAAACAATGAAAAACTATATATGGTATCATTGTATTGAATCAGGAAACTTCTGAAGGTCATTGTACCGGGTTAAATATGATTAGTCAATTAGTCAATTTGCAAGATTTCCACTCGGGTGTTAGAAAAAAGATGCGGACACTAAAAAGCTCTTGTAAGTTTGCAATTGTGCGCGAACAGCATGTTCTACGCCGGATTCAGCTGCACAAAACCAACTTAGACTAATCCAGGACTAACGGTATATAAACATTAATTTGATTTGCTAACCTTTGAGCTAGTTATTCTTGGCTAAAACATTTCTGAAAAAAAGTTTTGCATGCTATTGCGTATTTTCCTGCCATTTCTAACACGATCTTTTGTAAACATGAAGCTGCCGAACTTCATCTTACAACTGATTGGTTTAATTATTGATTTTAAGCCACGTTTTCAAATACTTAAGTCGAAGGGGAAAAGGAAACATATTTTCTTTCTGCCAACTTATAAAGCCGATATAAAGCTGAATAGCTTCTGGCCACGGTATAAGAAGATAATGAAAAAAGCCAAAACAAAAAAAACAAAAACGCCTGTCGTCTTCGGGTAGGCATAAAAACACGTTTTCCTTAATTAAAGCTCATTAAGAATTGACGAGAAGCTAAAATTTACGAGGGAAACACACCCTTCTCATTAATTCTTGATGTTAAACTGTAGCTGACTTTTAAAGGAGTTTGTGCGTACCCAGAGACGACATTCGTTGTATTTTTTCAAGCGATGGGTTTCCATAATATGTGGTCCATTTCCCTTCAGCTTGGAGTTTTGTTAGTACGAGTGTCAATGGGAAAATCAGAAAATCCTACACGACAACGATATTACAGAGAAGTAACATTTGCTGCTGAACAAGGTATTTGTGCTATTCTAAATATACTTTTTGTTGTTTACGGGGAGGTGAAACGTAGAAGGAGGGAAAACATGGATATAGCTGCATAAGTTTGACAGGTCAGACTATGCAGCCCAGGTATAAAAAACGCTCCGAATAGGTGCTCGTTTCATACATGTAGGTACATTTCTGTAAATACCTTAGCTATTTCAGATACCTCGCATTAACAAATTGAAGTTAATTTTATTATGTGTCTGTCCTATTATTGATAATTTTCGCATATTTCGTGAGGGCTTCTTTTTTTGATATTTTAACATCACATATTTTAATTTGAATATTTTGAAATATTCAATATTTATTTTAGAAATTTTATTCTGTTTACTGAATGTACGAGTTGGATAAACTTTATATATAGAAAGCTGGTGATAGAAAGCTGGTGAGAAAATATAATATATATTATAAAAATGGCTTTTTACCAACAGATTCCTTGAGGCGAAAGAATTTGAATAGTTGGTGGAAAGTCGAAAACGAGTTAGACTCTGCATGTAGCGCTAACTGAAGAAAAACCATGACACGAATAAGTAGATGCTTCATCTAGCAGATGTTTATTGGTTAATAAATGTATGAATTGGACAAACTTCATAAAAAAAACTCATGAAACTGAAAAATAATATTGTTCTGCCTCTAAAATTTAAAAATAAACTTTATTGAAAGTTTAAACTCATTTTTTTATTATCCAACTGCGTTCCAGTGGAGTTCAAACAACACTCAAAAAGATTAGAAACTTAATACTGATTTCATTGTTTTTTTAGGACCAACATAATATAACTTTCGAGTCCGATTTTTGCTCGCACTCCACAAGAAAACCATAAAATAACCAGTATTAAATATTTTTCATCTTTTTGAAGGTTGTTTGGACTCCACTGAGTGCAGTAAATACGAAATGGGTAAATTGATTTAGTCTTTGGAAAGATCGATTATAGATAGTCGAGGGCAGATTTGAAGCCATTGTCAATCAAAATATTTCTTTGAAATTTCACTGGCTTTGAAGCCAACCGCCGTGGATGGCGGCCACGTCTCGAAATAATTACCCTATATCATTATGACGTCACGGCTTGTTTATGAGGGGGACAGAATCGACTTGAACAATATAATTTTGAACTAAATCTGCTCTGCTGAGGAAAATTTAACTTCGAATTGTCTGGTTTCCAGATATCAGCTGTATCAATGTTTATCCCACAATATTTACCGTATTTGGTGGCTGTTACCGCTATTCTACGTTCTACAAAACGCATTTGATAGCGATTTCCTTTGTGTTGTTGCTGTTTTGTCCCCCTCCCACGACAGTGATCCTTAGCGTTTAAACAATAGATTGTTTTGATTTAACGTCATAATGATATAGGGCAATTAATAGGTATTTAACTTGCTAGATTCTGATTGGCTGAAAAAGAAATAGCGTGGTAAGACACGAAACAGGCTCTAATTTGATTGGCTAGCCAAATCGGCTGCGCGATGAAGAAAAAATTGAACAGGTGCTGCGCACAGCGCTTTTCTTCCGGTTCACTTAGTGGATAAATCACTTCCGTTGTAAACATAACAAGTAAAGTAAGGCATTTTTTGAGGTGTTCTTTCAATAAAAGTAAAATAATCAAAAGAAGAAACATTCATATGTGAAAATAATAAAGAATGAAGTGATGTGCCTTTTAAAAGAACATGATTAAACAGATTAATTAATTAATAAACATTCATGTATGGTGGCAAAAGCCGAAAGGTAATTAAAATCTCCCTTCGATCGACTATAACCCAATAATGGCGGATATTACGCCAAAAAAGGCAGCAGAAAAGCTTTTAGATCGAAATACATGCATTTGCTGCAACGCCGTAATATCGGATAAGAATCACCCAGTGATTTTAAACAGCGACCTAAGGAAAAGTTTGGGTTCTTATCTAAGCCATCCGTTCATTTTCTGGGAAGAATCCATGCTGTCCGTGCAAACGCTCTCTTGAAACTGCCGAAAAATTCCGTGAGATGGTTCAGCAATCGCATAAACATCAAACCGCGGCTATCCAAAATTCCAGGCTAAAACGAGGTCGAAAGCAAAATTATAGCTCTCCTAGTAATCCACCATCAAAACGACCAAGAGAAACACATTCCGCGCCGAGTGCAAGCGCTATAGCCCTTGCTAACCTACAACAGGTACATAGGCCTATTCTTCCTCGACCATCAGCCCTGCAGTCTAATCCAGCAGCTGAAAATCAGCATGTTCTGTGCACTCCTCGATAATTGCGTTGAGAGGAGATATGACGACCACAATTGAGTTGGATGATCCTTGAAGAGCATTAAACTCAAACGGTAAACTTTGGTAAATTAACGATTTACCATAACCGGTCGGAAGGACACAGAAACAGTCCTTCTTATCGATACTAATTACCCGAATAGCTTCCAATTGTTTAGTTTTTAAAGAAAACTGTATTTTAAGCTTTGCAAGGGCGAACTGGATAGCTTCCATGAAGTCCGCCATTGCTTTAGTTAGCAAATCGGAAATGAGTTCTAAGAGCATGCGCAGTTTCAATGTCCTAGAATCTAGGACATCCGGTTTCGTGTCTTACCAGAGCCTCCGATTTTTCAGTTAGTTGAGGAGGCACTGGGAACGAGAATGTGAAATACCACTCTTTATCCCATACCATGAAAAATACGTCCAATCAGAAGGCTGAAAATTAAATCCGTTGAATATGCGGCGGTATCCAACGGGTTCTATTCAATGACATTTCCCCGCCATAGTGTCATGTGCCGTGTCCGTCACAGCTTCCAGTCGTTTTCCCGCCGAAACTCGTCCTGCAGCGCGCGCGCCAGGTATATTTTCATTCAGCTTTCAGTAAAGTATGGATCCCAAATTTCAAATTTCAAAAAATCCCAAATTTTCAACTTCAATTTGAACTTGAAAAGTGTAAGTTATATATCGCCTAAAGCTATATATCGCCTTTGCTATTCACCTCCGAGCGAAGCAGCGATCACCTCGCGCGAGTTTTTGTCCAATTGACAGAAACTAAAATAACTATTTGGTGCTGGCTATTCACTTGTGTGGTATATACTAAAACAATTATTCACTTCAATCAGTGTCGATGAAAAGTGGCTTCGCGGCTACCACTATTGCCACTCTAAAGCGTTGCTAATTAGTATTTATCCTATAAATGTTATATGTTAGCCAATCATAGCTCAGCTTTACTATAAAATACAGTGCGGTATACGTATTTCATGGTTTTTCTATGAAATCAAGAGTAAATAAATGACAGAGAGGGAGTCTCAGGGCGTTGGCTGGGATATCTTAATCTCACTAAAATTATTTTTAGAGACCAGAATTGTTTTCCTTTTACGTCCGCATTCCGGTCCTGAGTTGCGATTTTGCGAACGGCTTCGGATTATCGACGGGAACAATTTATTCCAACGACCCACTCTGCAGACAGAAGTCTGTAAATTTAATGAAGATTACTATAATTGGTGAGAATCGTCTAGTCATTGTGTGAAGCAAACTGTACGGTGAACCCGGTCAGATAATGTCCGCGGACATTTTTTTAGATAATTGGAAAACACCTTTAAATTACTGACATAACTTATTGACTGTCGCATTACCGGGCGTTTTCAATCTAACATTCTTGAAAATAGAATGTTGTCTATATAAATGTATTTATCATGGGCTACGTAACCCCGCCATTGGGGTGTTACTAGACTTGCTCCAAGTCGAACTCGCTGAGTCAATGGTTACGTTAAGCGACTACTGAGTCAACAACTACTGTTGTTTTAGATACAATACGTCATTAGTGGTACAGTACAATATAGTCAGAGTTGCGTAATTATAGTCATTCGAGTCCTACCTCTGCCGCTTCGCCTTCCAAATTCTCAGTTAGTACGCCGGGTTAGCTTCGACTTATACACTTAATATTTTTCACATACCGGAGGCTTTTGACGCTGTCAATACTCAGGTGATACTTAAAATATTTCAAAGATGTAAATATTAAGTACGTCGGAAATTTGGACAAATAGGGATTTTACGCTCCCGAATGAGATGGAAATCATGCGGTTATTTTGGTTTTCGTGCGAAAATTTTACCGGAAGTGAAATATTCTCAGGTTTAGCTGCTGACCAAATCTACCGTTTTTACAGCTATCCCACAATTAACTGCATGCTTGGATAGCTGAGTTTGATACCAAATATGTGAACCTTCGAGCGATTCACCCTGAGGTTCTCGTCGATTTTAGTTGATTTGTAGCGACTTTACGGGAGAACGGGCAAAGGAAATCTTAATGGTCTGAGTGTATAATTTTGTCTAGTATGTGTATACAGTCCGCCAAATTGAGTAATCGATATTGATATAGAGATATGAACTTGTCAATTTTGGGTTTAGCGTGTTTTTGCTCGTCCATGAGAAGGATTGTGTGGCGACTTTCTTCGTAGTAGAGCTTATTGGAAAGGAAAAGCATAACACAAGCAATTGATCTAAATTTCTGCAACAATCAGATGATTTTGTATACTGGACTGCTGGTCCGGCAAGGTGAGAATATTTATTATGTTCGCTTGTATTTGCAAAATTGTGAAGTCGTTCCATACATTGTAAAATTTGAGGACATTTTATGGTAGAAACCGCTTATGTACCGCGGGCACAGTGTCCGCGTGATTGTTGGCGATGATTGCTTTTCATGTGGGCAGCAGGGTCATTTAGAAGTCTGACTGTATTATTGCACAGAAGAAATCTTCTAATCTCAGTTCACATACAAGTACTCGCTCTAGAACAGGAGGTAATTAGGAGTACCACGGGACCACAGTCCAAGTTAAGTAATTGATTGTTTGCACTGTGCAAAAAGCAGAGTATTCGAATTTGAATACGCATGCAAACGGACCGGCATACGCGACGTGTTCAACAATGTTCAAAGATATGCAAACAAGCCGACGTCACGTCGGCCTAGAGTAAGCAACTCGAATCCGCCGCGTTTTTCCGAATTCAAATTGCATACTCTTGACTGACTTTAGGTATTCGTCTAGTATACGCCCGAAGACTTGAAAGCATTGAAAATCGTAGTGATGGATTGGCATTCACATTAATGCATATTTAAAGAATCCAATCTGTTTTACTTATGATATATGACGTAAGAAGGGGTATGCGACTCGAAAACTCTCAAAACACGACGTTTACCAGCATTTGCGATTCTCCTTACTCGACGTAAGAAGGGGTATGCGACTCGAAAACCTTTTCGACTAGACGTGTTTACGTTTGCGGTTCCAGCATACTTCTGTTTACTTCACGTAGAGAGGGGTATACGGCTCAAAAACCTTTTCGACTAGACGTGTTTACGTTTGCGGTTCTAGCATACGTCTGTACACTTCATGTAGGGAGGGGTATACGCTACGGCTCAAAAACCTTTTCGACTAGACGTTTACGGTTCTAGCATACGTCTGTATACTTCATGTAGAGAGGGGTATACGGCTCAAAAACCTTTTCGACTAGACGTGTTTACGTTTGCGGTTCTAGCATACGTCTGTACACTTCATGTAATGAGGGGTATACGGCTCAAAAACCTTTTCGACTAGACGTTTACGTTTGCGGTTCTAGCATACGTCTGTACACTTCATGTAGGGAGGGGTATACGGCTCAAAAACCTTTTCGACAAGACGTTTACGTTTGCGGTTCTGCATACGTCTGTACACTTCATGTAGTGAGGGGTATACGGCTCAAAAACCTTTTCGACTAGACGTTTACGTTTGCGGTTCTAGCATACGTCTGTACACTTCATGTAGTGAGGGGTATACGGCTCAAAAACCTTTTCGACTAGACGTGTTTCCGTTTGCGGTTCTGCACACGTCTGTACACTTCATGTAGGGAGGGGTATGCGGCTAAAAAAATATTTTCGACTAGAAGTTTCCTTAAGTTTGCGGTTCTGCATAACTTTGTAGACCTCACGTTTGGAGGGGGAAAACAACTCGAAAATGATTTGAACACGCAATTCACTGGAATTTGCAGAAGAGTTCATAATTATGCCTGTATACTTGATGTAACAGTAAAGACAACATTTGATATAAGTCTGCTACCTTTTAATCACATTAGACAACACCTTTGACAAACGCTAGCTGAATCTACTATATATTAATAATTCACCTTACTAAAAACTTTGATCAATATCTATTAAAAAATGCGATTGGTTAATCTACTATTCTTACTGCCATTGGCCAGTTCAAATTTATGATACTCGTGTTGAAAACAATTAATAAGCGCCCCTCTCTCTAATAAGCACCCACCATTCAGCTCCAAAAATTAATTAAGCGCCGAGGGCGCTAAATCGATTGTTTTACCGTAGCAGGTTAAGGTAAAATGTACTATATTTAAAATATCATTCTCTTAAATAATTTACTAAAAATAATCGTCTGGATTTTTGAGAAAATATAATTTGAAATAATGAGTACCTAAATCAAAACTTTGATCGATAAGTATCAAAGAGGTTTGCTGAAACTACTAGTAAACTGTTGTTCATGGGCCAGTCCAGCAACTTAAATTACGAGTAAAAAAATATAGTATAACTGAAATTGTATCACTTTACAAGGTAAAAATTGTTCTAGAGCTTTCCCAAACAAGTTATTTCTATCATTTGCTAGGTAGTGAATGAAGTTTTCAAAAATGTTAGTTTTGTTGACATCGGTCCTACCATAGCGACGAAACGAAAACATCATGTATTTGATATATCACCGATTTTCTCAAAAATAGATCTAAACTTTTAAAGCGACATCCATACCCTGTAGCTGTGATGAAGGCCTACAACACGGTGTAGTTTACAATACATCTATGAGAGCGTTTTAGAATCAAAATGGGACAACAATTTTGCTTGTAAAACAAAAATATGGTAGTTTTTATAACGTATTTAATACCACCGCTTTCCAAAAGATAGAAGCAATGTTTTGGAACTAAAATACTACCAAGACATAACTCTACATGCCGTGAGAATTTCAAGAGATTTGCTCCTTTGGGTTTACGATGAGACGGCTGTAAGTTGAGTAGTAAATTTGCCTCGCGATTCCCAAGTGGCAGAACCCGTGCGGAAATTCAAAACAAACACATTGAATAATTTAGCGATCATGAGGGGTTTTCCAAGCATTTAGATTTTAGAAGTCTCGCACAAGCTGAAGTTTACAGCATTTATTTCTCCAAAGCGTATGGTCAAAGCGCGCTGAAACTTGGTAAAGTACTTTAAAATATGCTACTGTAAGTCATATTAGGAACTTAAGAAAAACAAACGAGTGATTTTGTTTGACGCCGAAAGAATACACATTTCTCGATTTTCGCAAATATTCAGCAATAACCTATCTTACTTCGTTCGCCGCATAACGTTAGTTGCAGTTTTCCGATCTTCTTGCCTTTGGCACAGAAGTTTCAAATGGTATTGAACTTCCATATAGTATGTACGATTTAATTATTACTGTAATATTTTTCCGGCAGTTGAACCAGATGCATGAGCATAACATTTTAAAGTTAAAATTGATCAGCCGTTTGCTGAGAAACTTGCATGATGCCGATTAACCTGAAACTTGCCTGTCACAGACCTTGAAGGTTGGGCACTCGTTGAAAGTAAAATGGAACAAATCCATATTTTGGGTTTTGAAATATACGCTCTTTCCTAGAAAACAACGTTTTCGAAAATCGCTTATATCTTCAGCAATTCGTTGTTAATCACTTTCTAATTGTACTTTTTATAAAATTCGATGATTCTTTATTAAGAGTCCAAAAAATATCAGAAATCGGATAATGTTTAGCTGTTCAAAAACGCGATTTAAAAAGACCCCCGTTGCCAAAATAAATAGCCGCGGGCCACCTTAAAGAGAGACGAGGGAGGAGTAGAAAGTTGATAATGTGTATAATTACCACGAGTCAGAATTTATAGCACTCAGTCGATAACCGAAGAAAACAATAACACGATAGACTGGTACCGCTAATTTGCATAATTTTGATATTCAATATTTTCTGAAGAATAAACTAGCCTATGTGAAAGAGCGAGTTTGTATTAGCAGCATGTAGTACTTTCATAATGGAAGAATATATCCTTACAGAACAATCGAAATTTATGTATCTTGGAATTCTCTTTTGTGTTTAATTTACTATTCTTCAATATCAGACAATACATGGTCCAATCAGCCAAAATCTTCCAGCTAAAAAGTGTGAATCTTTATGATGCCAATTCAGCTGTCACAATATCCGCGAGCCACCTTAAGTCCTCATCATTGGGTATGACAGAGCCTTAGGTCCATAGTAAATAGGAGCTTATATGTATTAACGGCAGGAAATGAAAATTGGTCAAAGTACTGGTTTGGACAAGTTGCCAATCACAGCCATGTTTTAATCAGCACAATCCACATGTTATCTTTCAGACTATTCTCTGAATTGTTCGATTATCAACGCTGTTGATGTCGAGGATAGCATGGAGTGCAATCTCAAATGTCTAGAAGAGCCAGAGTGTCGCTCTACAAACTACCAGAGCGTGGGAACACCACTGCGTCGCTGCGAGCTGAGTAATGGGACTTTGGGTTCCAGGCCTCAATGCAAGGAGAGAAGACCTGGATATATTCATTTTGACGAGCCCATCCAAGTACCCATCGAGGCTAAGAATGCGACTCCATCCTCAAAACCTACAGTTTGCATTTCCATCCTTATGAGATTTATGAAATCCCACACGGCTCTATTTTGCTTTCATAATACTCTGCTCGGGTACCGTATTAAAGTGCCCCTACGATCACATTTTGACATATCAATGTGTTTACATATTCATATAAAGTAGAGTTGATATATTACTAGTAGTAACCAATGATTATGCCAGTGCGGCCGAACGTATGATATCTCCATTTATGTGATGAGTTCGAAAAACTGACGTCACCTTCTCAATATAGTCATAGTTTGTTGCATGGGGAGAAACATATGCAAATCTAAAAACTTTATGTCGCTTTTTAGAGAAATGAATGTTTCTTTTTCTGAATTCTGCATATGATTACCATTATTATTTGTAATTCCTTTCTTATACTTATATAATTACTGTAAGTATTAGTGGGACTCTGGAATTGTTATATACTTCATAATAGTGTTTCGTTCCATATAGTCTCCCTGCATAATCATTTTCTCTACTGTTTTACAGTATTATGCAGGGAGACTATATGGAACGAAACACTACTATGAAGTATATACCCTGAAATTGCTACAAATCCGAACTACATGAAGCAAAAACAAAATCGGTGACCCCGTTTTTATTTTCGCTCTTTTGAATTGCAATGAAACTAGATCTTTAGTTTCTGTGCAAATGTTGAAACCATTCTATTTGGGAATACATTTCATAGGAATCACCTTAACTTTCCTTAAATCATATTAATTTCTACAGTTAAAGTGCCCATGAGGCCAAATTGCATATCCGATAGTTAATATCGATTCTACATCATGCCGGAATTATAGTAGGATATTTCTTGATCTATGAGCCGATAAAGGTTTATATTTCGAATGTGGTAATTATGTGACGGCAAACCAGGATTTATTGTCATTTCATTATTCTTGTGAATGAAACTGTTTTCGGATTTAAACAACATGTTTGGTAAACTTACTGATATATAAGCTTCAAATACAACATGGATGTCAGTTTATAAAATCAAATGTCATTTATCTGTACTAGCATGTTTTTGTATACTGAATAAATGATGCCTGGTTTGTCATCACATCATTAGCATATTGAAAATATAAGACTTTATAACTAATATACGCAACACTTTAAATCTAGAAATATTCTAATATTCAAGTTATTCGCACTTTATTAGCCAGTTCGGAGTTGAGGAAGGGACTGGGGCCGAGTGTCAAAAATTAATCTGATTGCGAAATGAACCCCATTACAAGAAGATCACTTTTGAGGAACATTGGTTGGATAATAAAAATGTGGTGAGCTTTCAACTGATCGCCAAAATAAGAGACGGCGTCCCTAAAAACCATACATTCTCTCTTATGTTTGCGATTTTGAAAGCTTGCCATTCAGTTAATATTTATCCAAATATTCTCAATCTCGGTAAATTTACTAATTTTGGTGTGATGTGATGGAGTTAATTTCTTAATCAGATTAACTTTTGACACTCGGTCCCAGTAATGGCGCTACTGTATAGAATCGATATATTAATGATGTGTTATTGCCAGGCACTAACACTCTGGTTTTCAAAGCTAAAATAGCTCCAAACCTCGGATTTCCAAGTTATCTTAAAAACGAACCCGGATTTTCTCCTGTTTGAATATTCTCAATCGTCTATAACCCGGGAATCGACTAATGGTTTCTAACCCGGGAATCGGAATTGGTCGAAAACCGGACGTGGCGCCAGCACACATATATGTTACGTCACAAGCAAGAGTACCCATCCTCCCTCCAGTAGAGTAAACCCGTTACAACTGTCTTCTATCCTAACCGGCACCATCATTATGAATTGTTTTACGCGTATTTTACGTTTTAGGTCCCGAACGTAGGTTTTTGTGCTGATCCATGTTTGTGTAAGAACGGAGCCACATGTGTACCAGAAGGTAGCGCACGAGGATATCGATGTCAATGCAGCTCGTACAACGACGGAGTCCACTGTGAAAACTGGAAATCACGTAGGTGGTATTATATATTTTAAGCCTAATTGTTGTGCACTCCACAGGGCACTCATTTGAATATCCGTACGAACTTGTGAAAACTGTATGAATGTTAGCAAATGGTCAATTAGAGTGAGCAGGAAAGTATCTTGTTTTATGGCGCACACGAGCAACATATCAAGCTTGTATTTCACCTCGCGAGCACCAAGCATTTTCACTAGCAGGAGAGTATGATTCCAGCACACAATATATTTTGCGAGCATCTGAGAAAAGGCTAAAATCGACGAGCACTTCGATATTTTGATAGACCATTTGCTTGCTCTTATATAGAACGTAAACAGATCAGCACGACGTCGAGATTGCAATTTCTATTTATCGCATCTATGAGGCTGCAGAAGACCGAGTTTATAATGACATAGATTTAGAAATTAATTACGAGATTGTAACTTCAGATCGAAAATAGACCCATTGCATAAATGGCGTCCAATTGAATAACCATTGTTTAGGAATCTTTAGCCTCACATTCATGTGAAAACGCTTTTGTTTGGCAACGTGAACACGAGGCTAAAGTCTCCTGGGCCCGGTTGTTCGAAGCAAGGTTAAGCGTTAACCCGGGATTAAATCGCTAACCCTGGGTTAAACTGTACAGATTGCAATTACAGATTTAGCGCTAACCTAGGGTTAAAGTTAACCTTGCTTCGAACAACCCGGCCCAGGACAATATATACCTATTTAAATTAGACACCATTTCTGCAATGGGTCTATTGGGCTTCTTATTATTCGTTAATGAAATAGCTTTAAGTGGGATATTACTGAATTAATGGAGGTATGGACATTACAAATTAGAGTGGAAGGGTTAGGCTTTCCAGAGAAATTACAATGAACAAAAACCCTTATTGACCCTAACCCTAACCCCAGCCCAACCCTAGACACTAACTAATTATTGTGCTTTCCACTAGACTCCCATTCCCCATTTTAGTAACATCTCTTTGAGTGTTGTTTGATGATCTTATGTAAGAAATCTCTGTGTGAAAATAAATCTCCGTCTTGGTGGAATGGTTTGTATTGAACTCCAGTTTGCAATTCCCGCCTATGACTAAGAACTTTTCAGTGGGAGGTTCTGATCCTGGCAAAATTTATCGACGTTGTCATATTTCCTGTGTTACTCTACCAGACACTTGGTTATTTGATAAAAAAATAAATGATGTTACTAACTGCTGTTGAAAACTGGATTCACTCGACCGTCGATGGTATACGTAATGTTTTCGTGTCTTGAAATCAATCCCGAGGAAGAATGAGTATATAAATTAGTATCATCATTTTCATCATCATTATTATTGTTAGCAACCACTTTCTTTGCCTTTAATTTGCAGTAGTGATCACGTCATGTGACGATATTTACAACAAGACAAGGTAGGATAATTTATATATGGCAAACAAGGTTCAATACGATTAAGAGTAGAAATATGAAAAAATGTAGAAGAACAGTTCGTTTTTATCTCTTAAAAATCTATCAAAAGATGCCATTAATAGTAAAAGCGGCTTCTTTTCAACCAGTACTTAAGTCTCTGATGCGCCCTCTGATTTTCTTGTTTGTATGAAAGTAGCTAGTCGAGAGACAACAAAATTCCCCATTATTTTCCTGTCATGCAAATCTTATAAAAATATCAAACAATAAACAAGAATGGCAAAACGTTGAGCTTTGATTCGTTTTGATTATATAGATTTGATGAGTATTTGCAAGTGAGTATAAGTAAGAGAGGGAATCTCCAATACTCGCGCTTGTGCAATGATAACGTCTAATAAATCTGTTTTTAGTAACCGGAAGCAATTGAGCTGAAGTTGTCACGCGCTCGCGCACTTTGCTTCAGCTACTCTGGTTACTAAAAATAGATTTTTTTACAACACCGCCAATTTTCTCGCAATCTGATTGGCTAATTTTCATATGCAATATTTTAACAGACGCGCGGCCGGTTTTCGAAGCGGGCTTTGCAGAGATTTGTGAATTCAGGTTGTGTACACATCTGTTCCAAAAATCAAGAAAATGAGGATTTTAAAATCATTTCATCACTGGGAAAAGTTAATCGGTGAGTCAAACTTCCTTCTGTGGTGCCATTTGTCAAAATTTGAGCTTTCTCTCGAGTCGAACTAAGCTAATTTGTGATCGACTTTGTGACAAGTTCTACCGATCTTTTAGAACTAGAACTGAGAAATTGTCTTGAATTAAATACATAATCTTCTAGTTCGTGATTAAAATTTCTTATTCAGGATATTTACACAACGTTCTTAAGTAGAAACAAACAGTTTAGAGTAGATTATGTATTTTTATAGAGTTACATCTCCGAGTGCACGCGTACATGTCATGTTCTTTCTGTTGTATGACGTCACCTTTTCCGTTACATATGCACGTGCAACTCATCTGCACGTGCACTATTTATTTTCGTAACTTAATTTCCATTACATATATCAGTATAAGAAGGCTGTTATCATAACAGTAGTCTTAGCGCCTCAACCCCAATTTGAGCGCTAGTCCAGAGAGAAATATGTGAAGCGCTAGTGCTTCCACTTCAAACTCTTTTCGTGTGAACGCCTTACATCTTGTGTACACCTGCATGTCGATAATGGGATCCTGTTCTGCGCAACATATGCTCTGAACGGCTATCGCAAATGCTTACCTACACGGCCAAGGCTAGGTTTGGAGGGCTGGCTAACTAGTAATAATAATAATAACTTTATTTACGTGTCAAATACATCTAGCAGAGGGGAAAAACCCACCGCTAATAGGGGACACCTACAACTAATAGGATGTTAAAAATCTAAAAATCTAAAAACTTGAATGACAATATCTGTAATAATAATTAATGGTGACTATTTACAAGTTAAAAAACTAACAGAAGAAACAATGCAGTTAAAGTTAAAATACATTCTAAAATAATTATGTGTTGCATAAATGGCAGCCACTACAACCGCCTAGTAAATTACTTGGGTCACGCTTCCGTATACATGCTTTAAATTCATTAAGTTTGACGGAGCATCTCTCCTTACTGGATAGTTTGCTCCATAGTTTTCTGAGTTTTGGGCCTAAATATCTAATTGTGTGTTTGCCGTATGTTACTGTATTAAAACTAGGTAAGGAGAAATCCGATTGCCTTAAGTTATACGAGCTGTTGTTAGCCTTAAATAAGCTACATATTGACTTAGGGCATAAGTTATACCTAACTTTTACATTAAAATGCATAATTACATCTTGTAGCCGTTTATTCAGTAATGTCAAGAGACCATCACATAGGTGATGGTCTCTTGGTAATGTGGGTAAGTTCGCTTTTTCTAACAATAACTGGTAACTGGACTGTTTGTCCCTAAAACAGCTCTTAATCCTCTTTCCTGTAATCTTTCCAACTTTCGAGTATCACTGGCTCTACAGAAATGCCATACCAGATGACAGTAGGTGCGTACTTATCCACGCAATCCACTAGTACTGTGCCTACAACAGAAGAGAGAATGTTGCATAAGATTAAGGCAATAAATTCTGCTTAAAAAAAATCTTTGGGAGCAGCTTCGCTAGCTAAGCTTCCCGGCGTATCAAGGCAGAGGCTTAGCAGGGTTCGCTACGATGAAGGCTGTTATCATAAAAGCAGTCTTACCGCCTCAACCCCAATTTGAGCGCTAGTCCAGAGAGAAATATACTCCCTTTGTCCATACGGTCTCGGTAACGTGTTTTATGAGCTAGCTTTGAAAACGCATTGATGTCAAGCGTTAACTAGTGCGGCTTCCACTTCAAACCCTTTTCGTATTAACGCCTTACATATATATATGTATGCGCGTATTTGATCTCTTCGTATTTGATTATTGGGAGCTCTGCCCTTAGGCGGAATTAAACTGGAATTACACAAGTTAAAACTTTCCTTTGCCGATATTTCGACTTTATTCATCAGGTATATATGATTAATAATAATAATATTAATAATACACTTTATACTACGAGGGTAAATACACATAACAGCCCAAGGCTAATCAACTTGTGACCCTTCTAAATTTACAATTGTATATTGATTAGACATTATCATGATCGTACACTGCAGGCTACAATATTCCCTCTCTTACATGTGCGCTCCTGGTATTTGATAAGGATTTTCAGAAGCTAGGTTTATACGTTTTTAGAATGTTATAAATAACATATGTATGTTTGATATCAGCCTTAGACAAGACATGGAGTACACGTTTGAGATCGCCTCTCAGCAAACCGATGTTTACTGTCACATGTCCAACATTAACGGGTGTGGAGATGGGGGATGGACGCTGGCTATGAAAGTAGACGGCTCAAAGGTAAATCATCTATTTCCAATCACACATATTTCCATAAATTTCCTCAATCTTTGCGAATGTCTCAAGTTTTTGTTTTCATCTAATCTGACGAGTTTGTGGTTCATTAGAAGGCGATTCTGATTGGTTTTAGTGCTCTTTAAGGGTTCATTGACATATTTAAATCGGCCGTTGCTAAGGAAAGTTTGCAGCCTCGTAAAACCCGGAAAATTAAAGAGTGGGCAATGATTATTGTCATGGTGACTCCTAGGGCAAAGTCATGATAACGTCATCAAATTCAGAACATTTCTAAACTCTCCAAGGATATTTAATCTACTAGTAATTTATGAATATTTTACGAATTAATGCGCATAAAACCGAGCATGCGTTTGGATTACGACAAAAAATAAAGATTTGACAACACTTTTCAGTGCAATTTTAAGCTTTTTTGGCGAATGAAAAGCCATAGCTTTGGCATTTATTGTCGGTTTCCAAAATCCATGCTCGGTTTTGTGGAGAACGTGGTCAACAACATTTTAACGGGAAAAAGTTTGGTGTTTAGTGAAAGCGCGCTAAATGTTTAGGATTTTTAGAAACTGGAAGTGAAGAAATTAACGCATGCGCAAAAGTGCCTGTTTTGTGGTCGTAAAATAGTCGCAGAACTGTTGCAGTAAAGTCTACAATAATTGGTCGAACAGGATGTGCATTTTCTCCTATTTCGTCCAACAATGGCCAGTTTTGGTACTTGGCTGAATACTCCAGTCTGCAATGAGCTAGCTCGATTGTCTGTAATGAGCTTCGGACTGTGTGGAGCGCGTGGAGCACATGCCAGGAACCCATTTCACAGTAAACCGAAGAGCCAATAGAAATCAAATTAAAATTAGACCGAGGGTAAAGTCATGATAACGTCATCAAAATCAGAAAATTTCTAAACTCTCCAAGGATTTTTATTCTACTACCAAAAACGCGCGGGCTCTGGGAACGAGATTGGACCAAGATTGGACAACTTTCACTTGAAGTTAAATCTCGTGGCGTTCACAACTGACCTGTATTTTAGTTCGGTTGCACTGAGGTTCAATCACAGCTTTACCAGGAACCCGAAAGCATTATCTGGAGACAAAAGTGTACATGTTTCTGGAAGATTTGAGCTTTTCTGGAAGATTTGAGCTGAAAACACGACGGTCGAAAATCACTTAACTTCTTGAGTGGCCGTACTTTTCTTCGTGTTTTTAGAAGCCATGTTCTTGCTGGAAGCAGCCATTTCAGCTTCTGTATCTTTGACAACTTTATTTTAGATACTATTTACTAGATGTTCTTTTAATCTATCAACAGTGCCGAAAGAGCTCGGCTACATCGAAGAGTCTAATACAAGTTTGCTTTCCCATTCATCGGCGATTTCCTGACTGATTTCATCACTGTGTCCGTGAAATAGTCGTGAAATGTTGGCGGCGCCGTACGCTTGCCGTTACTTTTCTACTTGGTACAAAATATTAATTATTTACCTTTCTCAAGGTTCAAGTACAGTTAGGCGCCTTTTGAGTCCTGAACGATTCCTTCAAAATTATCGGATTGAGATCCTTGTCAAGTATTATTTTTTCACACGATAAACCAAGCTTTTCATTTTCCAGCTTGTTCCGACTTTTGTTCCGACTTTTGAACACTTTACTTCATTCATTCATGAAAAAAAATCATGTAAACCACGAATAGAACTTGTGTAAGTATTAAAACTATCGGGTGGCCGGTGAACAGGCATAAAACGGAAGTCAAAATTGCATCTGCTCCTGATACCATAGCAACGGTGTTGCATAGCAACGAAATATGTCAGTGGCCCTTAAAGTGCACCTGAGGGCCCCTCATTTTTTATCAGGTGGGCCGGGTGGGGGCACCAGAAAAAAGTGAGCGTTTGAGGCGGGGGGAGGTGAAATTGCAGGGGGGAGGACTCTGAAAAAAATCTCAAGTCTAGTCCTTTAATGTTCGCCTCAAAATCCAGGAATACCATTCATTTGACGGATTTATGATGTTGTTTTATGCACTTTATTAGCTAAATGGCCAATGAGAACTGGACTTTACTTGACGATAACGAACTAACTTTTGATGAACATTTTGGAGGGGAACTTTACTACTGCATGGCTACTGGTAAACGCTGTAGATGAACTTGACGATGGATACATTTCTAAATTTATAGACCAGAACAGAAACGAAAACAAATGAAAAAAATGAAAAAATGAAAAAAAGACGAGAACTGACTTGAACATTTTTTATACGGTGGACAAAAACTATAAACGAGACAATAACTATTGACAATATTCCACCGACCGAGCTCAACAACCTACTTGCACACTTTGTTTTGAAAATACGTAAACAAAACGGCGACAAATTTGGACCAGACACACTTACCGGTTGTTTCCACAGTTTTGACCGTTTTCTACGAGAACAGGGTAAACAGTACAGTATACTGACTGACAAGCAGTTCTTAAAGGCCATGCAGGGAAGATTTCAATTGGTCAGCAAGCGAAAACTTGGAAGCGAAGAGGCAATGTTTTTGCAGCAAACCCGAAGAAGCACTTCAAGCGAGTTCTCCCTTTTGAGAGCAGTGACCACAGGCAGCCCAGACTCGACATATATTTCCCGTCTGTTGGGTTACCTGTGGTATGTTTCATAAGCGATCTCGGAAGAGTTTACATAGAAATTGCTACTTGTGAATTCTCTTTTCCAATTCCTACGAAATAAATCTTCAATAATAAAAGATTGATACTTAAAGAAGTTGTTTGAGTGGTTTTGGGGCGATTTGGGGACTTCTAAAGCAGTTTATTAGGATTCGAAATTTTGACCGTTGGCTGCGTGTCTACCTCATGGACACAAATATACACAAGGTATGCAGCTTCGAGGCGCTTTTCATCGATGTGACCTCACTCGCTGCCGAAATTTGACAAGAAATTCAAATCGATTTCGCCTCTCCTTTCGGCACACAAATCCAGACATGTGTAAGCACTTCTCATCCACGTTTCAGGCCAAACGACGTGAAAACGGCATGGAAAATAAATTCCGAATTCAAAATATATCTATCGGTCACGATCTGCAGATTGATCGGTCCACAAATCAGCGGTAGACATCGCATGCGGTGCTTTCAAGATGCGTGGGCATGGCAACTGAAAACCCAACTTTGAAACTACACCTCCCCACTAAGGAGAATTGTCATGCACTTCAAGCAGAACGGAAGTAAAATTCCCATAATCGACGACGCGTTTTGTAGGCTTTTCCCGCGAAAATTCGAAATTTCGTTTCAAAAATGTTTCAATTATTTTATTTCTGAAAGGAAACTAGAAACTATGGTAGAAGAACGAATAATTAATACTGGAAGATTGAAACAAGCCTAGTGAAAGTTGTTTTTGTTTTCAAGTCTGATCTTTTCTTATAGAATACCACGGTAAAATTCTTGAGTTGAATTTGTTGAGTTTTGACCTGAAGCCGTTCGGCGGAGCGGCGGCCTACAACACGGCCGTTTTCACGTCGTTTGGCCTGAAACGTGGATGAGAAGTGCTTACACATCTCTGGATTTGTGTGCCGAAAGCAGAGGCGAAATCGATTTGAATTTCTTGTCGAATTTCGGCGGCGAGTGAGGCCACATCGACGAAAAGCGCCTCAAAGCTGTATATTTGTGTCCATGAGGTAGACACGCGGCCAATTGTCAAAATTTCGAATCCTAATAAACTGCTTTAGAAGTCCCCAAATCGCCCCAAAACCACTCAAACTTCATTAAGTATCAATCTTTTATTAAATGAAGATTTATTTCGTAGGAATCGGAAAAGAGAATTCACAAGGAGCAATTATATAAACTCTTCCGAGATCGCTTATGAAACATACCACAGGTAACCCAACAGACGGGAAATATATGTCGAGTCTGGGCTGCCTGTGCAGTGACGAAGAGCTCTAGCTGGACGTGTTTTGAAGTCCATCTCTCTGGTGTGCTTATTTTGTTGTCTTCTTTCATCATTGGAACTTGCAGAAAATTATTTTCTTTGATTTTTATGAGAAAACTTGCAGAACGTTTAGAGACATTCCATGCCGCTGCGGCGCTTCCTTTATATGATCTGACACTAGAAACTGGTTTATCAAGTTCCCTGCAATTGTCACACTTCTTTCATTTTATCCAATCACATTTAATCATGTAATTGGCTTCCGCGCATGATTCGTCATCGTTGATTTCCTTTCAGATTCTATTTTCCTGGCTAGCACTGGCTCTCCGATAAAAATACTTTTAAATGGAACAGAAATCCATGAATTAAGAAAGCTGTCGAATAACAAATCCCTTATTAGATGTTTTTCCAGGTATTACGTGCTGATATTCTACTCATTGCTCGCATTTTTCTTCGTCCCTGCAGGGCTCGGAAAAATACATCCGCAACTCGTAAAATATCAGCCCGTAATACCTTGAAAAACATCTAATAAGTGGTATTTATAAATATTATTGTAGTAAAACCCGTATTTAAATTAAACCAGTAACAAGGAATAAATATTTTAGTCAGTATGTAACATAAATTAAAGTAAACCTTCACAGTTTTATTTTCAGTTACGTAATCAGTTTCAGCTTCGTCATAATAATAAGGCACCCTTTCTACATACTTTGGCTTCAACAAATGTTATGTAGATATCCGATGTATCAGTTTTGTTTGGTAACAATTTTTAACGGAGGTTGTGTTCTTAGAAGGCTGGCACGCTTGCGTATTACGTTGGAATATATCACTCCGATATAATGAAAACCGCTTTCATTAGCTGATATTACAGTCTGTGGCGTCTACGAATAGCAGTGTCAGCGGTGTTGACCCGAACGCCTCACTTCGATGTAATGAAGCATATCTAAAATAGTCGTGCTTAATTAAAGGCGCTATGTCACGGTGCTGCGCATGTGTGACAAACTGATAATTTGTGAATTACGTTCTAGCCCGGATCGGTGAGATATCCATTTTGAATTCGACTTCCATCTGTGTTCTTTTTGAACTCATTCTAGCCTCCTTTTGTCATTTATGGAAATGCAGGTTTCCTTAAATAAGTTTTATGTATTTGTTTATTCAAAATACGTCGTTTGCGCAATGCAATACAACTAAAAAAAAGCATAAAGTGCTGCTTCACGGCGGGGAAGACTGCCACTGAGTACTCCGAATACAGCGACCGAAAAACGCAAGAAATGGGAAGCTTAATTTGGCGTTCCATCCAGAACGTCCAGAAGCGAAGAGGGTTTGGATGTCCAGTAGAATTCACGAAGCACATGGCAACTTTCAAGTCATAATGATATGGCATTAATGTTTTTAACAGCGATACGATACCAACTTCGCTGCCTATCTTCTCGCTCTTGAGCTGCAGCGAGCCGCAAAACATATGTCGATGAAAAACAACTTCTTGTCTTGCATATATGTTATATATAATGAAATCAAGGCAACCGATATTTTATTAAACGTTAGGGACTGAGCAAAAACTATTATTTTAGGAGGAGGGGGGAGGTCGAGAATGTAATGAAAAAGTCTAAAAATATATAACCCTCCCCGGACAATGAGTGTGAAATATTTTGACTCTTCGCCTTTTTGCTCTTTTTCCCCTATAACCAACCCATTTTCAATTGCCCATTTATTTATTACCCTCCCCCTTTGTCAACTCACTCCACGTGCACCCCCTACCAATTTCTGACCAGTCAACTCTCCAAACAAACATACATGTGTACAGCCCGAGTTCAGGCTGCATGCAGCCTCTTGTTATTATAATAATTATTATTATTAATAATACTTGCATCTTAATTTTTTTTAAATCTCAATCGTAGGAAACCTTTCGGTATAAATATTCTCTCTGGTCAAACAAGAAAACATTCAACTCGTCTGGATGTAAAACCGGTTTTGACAAGTACGAGACCAAACTGCCAAGTTACTGGGGTGTGTCATTCAAGAAACTGTGCGTTGGTCTCAAAGTTGGAGAGACGTTACGATTTACCGCCATACCTTACCAGGCTACGTCACTATATGACGTCATAGCTAACGGCAAAGGGAGGAAGTTCGAAATCGGCAAGGAAGCATGGAAATCACTTATCGCTGGCTCGTCATTACAGAAAACCTGCAGTGTCGAAGGTTTTAACGCTCTTGGGAAAATTAGAATCGGTATTGCTGCTGATAATTTAAAGAGCTGTCGCACACCAGAAAGCTATATTGGCATTGGTGCAAATGGTAACAGAGGAGTTACCGCTGGAAACAGCTGTCAATCAAGATGTAGTAACGGAATTAAACATATTGCAGCATTTGGCTATGTACTTGTTAAGTAACGATACCAGAGCCAAAACGCTGGGACATTTATTATATGGACGTTAACGTTTTACTTAAGCGGCTCGTGATTTTTCAAGTTTTTCTTTGTTCTTCGATCCCAACATCCCGCGTTTTTGTAACGGAGAATATAGACATGGGAAACGAATTTTATTGCTTTTATAAAATAATGAGCCGGAAAACCACGAGAAATAAATCTTACGCAAGCACGATCAGAAGATCAAATTCTCCAAAAAAGAATCAGAAATCGCGGCCGACTCTGTGATTGCACAGGGCGGGAAATTTCCCAAGGCCAAGGCAGAACTGAGAGAAACGAATGTACTTCTCTGTGTGGCCCTATTTTGAAAATATCTCATTACTACGTACTCCGAAAAGAATAAATCAGAATTCAAGACATATTTGCAAGAAATTGAAGCCAATTAAGGCATAAGATATTAACTTGAAATGGGTGTTTTTGTCGCAGAATGTGTACGAGGAAAACACGATTCTTGGCGCGGAACGAAAATACCATTGGGAGCAGCTTTTAGTAAATTTGAACTCTCATTTCCGCCTAAATCAATGGAAAAATATAACTGTTGTGACCTTTCTTCCAATGAGATGAGGCTTAAAAGTGTAAGGTAAAACAGAGAAGGTCGCTGTTGACATTGTGTTGCATTGTAGTCCACGTTTGTTCTGAGAAAACTCAACAAGTTGCACAATTTTACCACTGTCTGTGTAACACGTGTGAGTTTGCAAATTCGGATTTTCTTTTCATGTCATTGTTCATAAAATGTTACAGGGGAAAGCTAAAAATCCTATCAAAGACAAAGCAGGCAGAATGATTGGCCTTATATTATTTCGTGACTTGACTGTTGGACTCACGGAGATCGACCGTTACTTATCGTTACTTACGTTTTTTCCCTCTCTACTAATCTAACTCGATCCCTCACTCTATTCGTCTGTCACTCTCAGGATAATTGTTTCAAAAATATACTTATTACCTAGCCGTTTATGTTTTTGAAGTAGGTTTGTTTCCTTTATAAATCCGCGAAATAAAACTATTATAATATCGGCCGGGATGGTAACCTTTATTCAGTCCCTTCTTACACGCACTACAATACAAGATGGCGGATCATTTCGACTTTGTCACACCCAAACGAGGCTACTCAAACACGTGCCAATTATACAATAATATATACTAATGTGTGCAGCACCCCCTTTCCTTAAGATGCTGCTACTGTCCTACAACAATCTACTACTCCTGGAAAATAAAGTTTAATCAAATACAAACATGTGTCCAACAATATTGTCTCTTACGCCCAGTTCATTTTCCTTGGAAATCCTCTGATTCAACGTAAGTTACATAGTCTTTTTAAAAAGTGCTTATAGGCCCTAGCCAGTTATCTTTGATATCGATTGTACATGAAGTGGATAGTCTAACGGTAGAATATTTCTTGATTTGGGTGTTGCGTCTACGAGATATAAAGGTTTATATTTCCAATATGCTAATTATGTGATGTCATCACCGACATTTGCTGAATTTCTTTGTGCTTGTGAATTAAGCTATTCTCTAACTTAGAATATTTTTTGGTAAAATGACTTTGATAAGCTTCAAATTTTAAAATAGGTAATTTGTCTCTACCAGCATGCGGTGATGACATCACATCATTAGCATATTGGAAATCTAAACCTTTATATCTCGAAGACGTAACACCCAAATCAAGAAATATTCTACCGTTGGACTATCCACGTCATGTACAATCGATATCAAAGATAACTGGCTAGGGCTTATATGCACTTAATTTAAGGTAAGCGGGTTATCTCCTCAGTCGTGTATGTCTGCAAACCGACTGATCAGCAGGTTGCGTTTGCAGCGAATGTGATGCTCGGCAACCGGCGCTACCTATGGAGTTTGTGTCACTGCGCTAACTGCCTGCAGACGGTGTAACTTGATCTTTAGCTGTCACAATGTTCTCACCGACAGCGTCAAGTGTCTCTCAATTATTGATGCTGTATTCCTGGGAAGCCTGCGCGGCGAAACCATTCACTACAATAGGGACTTCAGGAGAAGGTTTCAAGTCAGGTTGTCCCTACAATCTCGTGACTTCTTGTCCCCCATGTTTGGTGCGAATGTGATCTACATGTCTGCTCTACACCCGGCCATCACTAATCGTAATGGTGTAAGAAACTGGCCCTGTCACACCTGTATCACGCCTGCTACCCATTTCACATATCTGGTACTTACGCTTCACAACATGAGCGTCATATGTGTCCTTCATTTGTGACTGCTCCTATACCCTTACCTACTGATGAAAAGACCCATCAGTAAGTCTAAGCGGTATCTCAGCTTACGAACCATCAGCAGTTCTGCTGGTGATTTCCTGGTAGTTGTGTGTGGTGTTATCCTATAATTGAACAACACACGCTGAAACTTTGTCTCGATTGTATCAACTGACATCTTCGTCAAGCTTTCCTACACTACCTTTACAGCTCTCTCTACTAACCCGTTCGATGAAGGGTGGTATGAAGCGGAGGTTCGGTCAATGATACCGCTCTGCCTCATAAATTCTTCAACCTCCTCACTTGTGAAGTTGGAACCTGGCCACCCATGATCCATGGCAATCCATGGCATGGCATGAACAGCAACATGCTTGTCGTGATGTGAGCCTCGACCACTTAGAATGCGCGCCAACAACGATTAGTAGCATCCTGTTCATGAATGGTCCAGTATAGTCAATGTGGATTCTTCTCCATGGATGGTCAAGCCAGTCCCATTGATGCAACGGAGCTGCTACTGGTGACTTCCGGTTTTCCTGGCATGTCTCACACGTCTGGACCAAGCCCTCAAGGTCTTTATCAAGCGACGGCCACCAGACGTAACTGCGGGCCAAACATTTCATCCGATTGATGCCAGTCTCATGAAACTCAGCGAGTACTACCCGTGCACCCCACAACACACATCTGTCCTGCACACTCAGCTCGCTCTTCTTAATCTTATAGGGTGTTTGGATTATCGCAGTTCTGCGGCCACCCCCTCAGCAGGTACTCCTTAACATGGGCTAGCACGGGGTCCCTAAGTGTCCACACACTGATCTGAGCAGCTGTAATTGGTGATCCCTCCTACTCCTGTAAGAGAAATACGTCTCATCTGCTTTCGCCGTCGTTGTAACTGGTAGTGGTAGTCGACTGAGCGCGTCTGCGTTTCTATAACTAGGACCTGATCTGTAAACGATATCATATATTCATAACCGTGAAGCATTACAGCCCACCTCTGTACCTGTGGTGATGCTGTCGTAGGCACTTGTTTCTTCTCACTGAAAATAGATACTAGATATTTCAGTATGGGCAGGAATGATTGTGAAATGACGTCCATGTAACAAATTGAAGTTAGTTTTTTATGTTTCTGTCCTAATATTGACAATGATTTTCGTCATAACATGGCCAAAATACCTGTGGATCCACGATGCGTCTTCGCCGAGTGGATCCGCAGCTATTTTGGCCATGTTATGACGAAAATCATTGTCAATATTAGGACAGATACATAAAAAACTAACTTTGTTTTTTAAAACTTTCAATTTGTTTTTTACAACAACAACAAACTAAATAGGCAACAACAAAATACTTTTAGCTTCAAACGAGTGTATACAAACTGCCTTCGAGTCGAAAAGTCCAACACGTAAACACGTATTTATGCTTTCCCCGAACTCTATAAAAATACCCAAGCTACTCTAAACTGTTTGTTTCTACTTAAGAACGTTATGTAAATATCCTGAATAAGAGATTTTAATCACGAACTAGAAGATTATGTATTTAATTCAAGACCATTTCTCAGCTGTAGTTTAAAAGATCAGGCGAACTTGTAACAAAGTCAATCACAAATTCGCCGAAAATACATTCTTTCGACTCGAGAGAAAGCTCACATTTTGACAAATGGCAACACACAAGGAAGTTTGACTCACCGATTAACTTTTCCCAGCTGTGATGAAATGCTTTTAAAATCCTCATTTTCTTGATTTTTGGAACAGATGTTTACACAACCTGAATTCACAAATGTTTGCAAAGTCCGCTTCGAAAGCCGACCGCGCGTCTGTTAAAATATTGCATATGAAAATTAGCCAATCAGATTGCGATAAAATTGGCGGTTGTTGTAAAAAAAGATATTTATGGTTCCTCCTCAAACCAAACATTACATTTGGACCTTCCTTGTCTAGCTGAGAGTAGTTTTGCTCAGCTGCATTGAATGTTTTGGAGGCAAACCCAATGGGTTTGGGGTTTGTCAGTGTCAATGCCATAGGACAACAAAGCTCCTACCCCGTAAGGCGATACATCACACTGCAGTATTAGCTCTCGCTCTGGGTCGTAGTGGACTATCACATCAGCTGACATAATAAACCTCTTTGATTCCTCAAGGCTGGCCTGCTGCCCTGCACCCCGCTTCCAGGCAGTCTCTTTCTTTAGCAACCTGTGAACAGGTGTTAGTACTGAGGAGAGATTGGGAAGAAATCAATTATATATAGTTGAGTAAACCTAAATACGATTTCAGTTGCGTTATATTCTGTGGTGCCCTGGTCTCCTGAAGGGCCTGTACTTTGTCTTACACTTGGTGTATTCCTTTGGTATAAACTCGGTGACCTAAATACACCACCTCGTCTGCCTACTTTAGCCTCAATCCTGACTCCGCAAGTCTGGTGAGGACCTGGTCTAGTGTAGCCTGATTATCAGACGGTACGAGGTCCTCCCCCTCCCCGTCTGATGGACTTCATAGACTTTCATGTCCCTGACGTCATCAACCTTTGTTTTTACAATAAGCCAATAGGAACACGCGTAAGAATTGAAGCGTAAAGTGTAGAACAGTCGTGCAGTAGCGGCTTTTACTAGTTGGATCTATCAGCTTTCATGCACTGGAAAAAACATTCTACAGCTTCAAACTTCTCTCGATTTCTCAGAATGGTATCCTGTTTGATCTGCTGTGGTTCTTTGGAGAGCAGGAACTTTTTAAACGGAAGTTTGCGTGCAGTATTTGCAGGACAGGACAGAAAATATCACATACAAGAAATATCAGACTCGATTCACTGCCGTAAAGTTTGTTACTGTAAACTTAGAACTTTTACGCTTTTACTTTTATTTTTAAAAGTTTTGAAGCTTGATATGTATGCCGATTAGTCACACAAGACCCTAAAGTTGTCCTAGTGTAGGTTTTCTGGTATCAGAGATTGTTTTAACCGGACTTTTTGTGCAAAGTTTAGATGCCCGCCGTACATGAACTTACGGAAGTGTGTTCATAATTCTGAAAACAAAAATATTCTCCTAAGTGCCATGAAACTTTTTCCATAACATTACTCAGTATGTGTGTTCACTCCTGCAGAAAAATCATAATATTCCATGAAAGATTTGGTCTTCTAAAAGCCAAAAACCTAGGAGAATGTTTGAGATCTATTAAATGCATGAGATCTATAAGCGGAGGAAGATTAGTAATTTACCAAAGTCCGTAGAACTACGTAGATTCACAAACACATCGTTTCGATAAATGAACGATTCCAATGCTTTCTTCTGCTCTGGATATAGCTTCGAAATCCTGAAAACTTTACAACTTCGGTCGACACTGATCAAGTTCTTCTTCAACGCCATTCAGAAAAATATGCGAGCACATTCCCTAAATTCCAGACTTTGCCAAAAGTGTAAAGTTCGCTCTGATTGGTTGACATTATGATGTCAGGAACACGAAAGTCTATGAAGTCCATCAGACGGGGAGGGGGAGGAAGTGAGCGGACGACCTCGTATCGTCTGATAATCAGGCTAGGTCTAGTGCCGCTAAGTGTTCGGCATCGGTTGTACCGGTGAGTAGGATATCATCCATGTAAATGGCCACTCTGGGAATACCCCGACTCTTCATCTAGCACTAGGTGCTGGTAGGCGTGGCTCAAATCTAGTTTAGTAAACTTCTACTCCCCCCCCCCCAAAAAAAAAAACAAGCTGAGCTGAAATATAACTTCTAGGGTGGGTAAGGGATATTGTTCCAAATGTGAGACCGGGTTTACGGTGACTTTGTAGTCTCCACATATTCTTATGGATCTATGCGGTTTCAGTACACGTACCATGGGGACAGCCCATTCCGAGAACTCTACGGGCTTCAGTATTTTATCGCCCAATGTACCGATCAAATCAAAACATCAACATGCTTCCCCCCACCCCTCTCCCGCGCATTTGAACTTTTGGAGTTTGTGTTCAAATTCCCCTCCCCAGGCCAAAATAATATATTGTTCAAATGCCCCATCAAATGGTCATATTAGACAATCAAATGCCCCTACCCCCAGGACATAGTAATTAGTCGTCAAATAGTAACAATAGTAAAATATTTACCATCAACTGGGACCACAACTTGTGTATCTCCGCCTTGTCAGCCTTCTGCTCCTCCTCTGACGTGTTGCTTCAGGATTAAGCTCACGAAGAATGGGAGCAACTTGTTGTCTTGGAACATGTATGTGGTGATTTAGTCTAAGGGAATGCCACACTGATCTGTATCCCCTTAGTTCTCCAGGTCCTGAAATTTCTTGTTGAATGATTTCTCTGAGTTTTTCCTCATCTGTGAATTGTCCCCTTCTCCTATGACCAGAGTCACGAAGCCGTCGCTTTAGCGTGGCTAAACTAACAGAAATTCCGTGTTGATGGTTTAAAAAATCAGTTATTATTCGGTTTTCGTAACCAATTAAGATGAAAGTAAAGTTCAACGAAGGAATGTGGCATATCTTCTCGTTACAAGGGAAAACAACTATATTACCTTTGAAGGCATGAAAGGCATTGAAGGCTTTCTTCACTTTTTTTCGCTCTTTTAAATCAATGATATTTTTTGCTATACTAAGAATTGTATGAAATGCCTTGGGACTTGGCGGGGTTGTTGTTGATGGCGCGTGTCTGATAAAATTATCATAAAATTTATAAAAAAAATTACCTGTACTGTACTGTCTAGACAGGGTATTTAATACATTTTTGATATTAGGTCGGGTGATAATGCACTAGTCAAAGTAAACCCCCATATCCACTTCACTTTTGGAGGTGTAGTGAGGTTGACACATGCCAAATGGAACCATTCAATAGCACAGTCCTCATTATCACATAATCATTCCTCTGGCATTCCACAAGTGCAATAAAGCACAGTCTCATCGTAACTGTAGTTGTCTGGCTTCCCTGTCGTCTGTCTGCCTATAAACATGAACCAGACCTCCTCGGCCACGATCAAATCCCCACGTTTTGCCCCACATAGCAGGCCCCACCTCAGCTAGCGAGGGGTCGAATACCTGTTATTTCCCCACCCCCTCGGGCACTCTACCTCGATAAATGTGATCCTTAGCCCCACATTTCCCCCACCATGTCCCGGGTTGGGTGGAAGGGGGGGGGGGGGGGGGGGAGGTTACTTTGACTAGTGCATAATGGCTCACTCTCCGCTTAAAGCTGCCTGTAATACACTTATATGCGATTTGTTACTGGCGTCCTCGTATCTCTTTATAGCGGAGCTCTTTGCATAAAAAAAACAAAGAAAATCAATATGGAAAACAAAAGATAAAAGAACAACCCACACAAGGGAAAAAAAATCACGCCGCGCGCCTCGCCCGCTCGCAGACGTAAAAGTCGATACACACGAAGGGACAAGTCACGTGTGCTGATATCCTGTTCCCCGCGGACACCGGATATCCTACAGCTGAGAAACTAACGACCTCGTACACAAAGAAAGACGTATTTCTTTACAGTTTTAAGGTAATAGACCAGTTCGCGGTTAATTCCGACATTTCGAAAGGGGTGTAAACATGGCGCGAAATACAGTGTTTGTATGGGAATCCGATGCCAAATAAAATCCGTAATATCGAATTTCTGAAATATTCTTCAGATACAAACTTAAGATACCAGGCAAAAGATTAACTGATCGAAATTTCGGGGGTGTAGCTGTGCTGGGACGCGTGCAATCGTGTTTTTAGTTTCCCATACATTTGTCTGTAAAAACGAGTCAAAGTCTGCGGGAATATTTGCGCAAAAATTCAATCTTCCAGGAAGGAAAACATGTTTCTGAAGTATATCAAAGACATTTTTTTGTTTCGATGAGGCAAGATTTGCTTCCGCAACAATGTTTTCACGTTGGCTATGGAGGAAACAATGTTTACTAGGCTCCAGTGACACACAGTATCTGTGTTTCTTAGCAACACAAACCCAGACCCAACCGGCAAGACAATTTGACACAGTGCGCATTCGTTAGTTTTTTTCTGCAACAACGTTTCCTCGTTTATCCACACGTGCAGCAAAACATTTTTATGCTTCCTGCTCGTTCAATTAGCCACCCAGGAAACATTAAGAGAAACAGAGAAGCGTAGTGTTCGCGCCTCCGCCTTTTCGATCCCTCGTGCCTCGGATGATCACGTAAAATGGCGGTCTCGTCTCACGTAATCTCGTTCTCATAGCCCGCGATCTTTTGGCGCTGGTCAAAAGATCGCGGGCTCTGGGAACGAGATTACAGCAGCTGTGTATCACAGGACGCTAAGGAACCACTTTGGACGTTAAACAAATATCTGGAAGTGACCATCCTCAGTGCTTGTTGGTCGGCTGCATTAATGGGGAGATAACTAACATGCTTGTAAACTGTGTGGCTTACCGTGTGTATCTATAAACAGCAGTCTGAACAAGCGCCCCGCACATACATGTATATGTAAATCCAGCGTAATTCAACTTCGTGCTGGCGAGTCTGGATAAAGTCTGTCACGATCCACACAATATGTTTCATCGTTCACCCAAATGTTTTCTGAACCCTTTTCTAAGATAGTTTGTAGCAATAGCAACATACGTCAGACATTTCTGAACTTCGCTTTCCAGGATGGCACTGCGCTCCAGTTCGGCACCGACACAGCTGACTAAGCTACCCAATACAATGCAAATACGTAGAGAGCTAGGAAAAGAGGTGTAGTTGAAAGTATGTTCTTCAATCCTTTTTTTTAACTTTTCCCAAATATTGGGTCAATGTCAATCTTTGTATTTTTGTTAAATTTTCTAAAATAAATTGGGATGGGCTTATGTAGGTCGTGTGAATATACAGGATATATGCATGGGATGTTAGAAACCATTTATAATTCATTGTTGTGACCTTGTATATGAATGTATGCAAACATTTGATCCCATAACAGTTATATATATCAGGTGCATCATGGGTAATTTTAACCTATAATCAGCTTGAAAAAAAAAAACGTTTGTAGATGCATTAAGTAGTGCATTATGATTATTTTCAGTTCTGTTTCATGAGATTCATAAATATTTCAATATAAATTACCCACACTGGTATATATGTTGGGCCCACATGGAATGTACACATCTGTGTTCGGGCTACCTGTGGTGCACAACAGCAGACTGGGTTCTAGTCCTAAACAAAATGGCGGCTGCTACAAAGCCATTCCTGTATTTCGGGTAAATGTTCTTTCGGTTTAAAATCGACAAGAAGATAATTATCGTACGTTGTGGCTTCGAAACCATGACAGAGCTGGAGAGGAGAGCACAAATAAGGATAGAATCAGGTATGCGTTTATCGCTGATTCATCCTTCGTATTACTAATTTTTCTGACAAATAAACGTAGGTGCGATATCTGCAGAATATCGAATATCGGATATTTATCAGATATTTATCATTCGTCTAATGTCACCTTAATATCATCTAGTATCTGATATTTTTCATGAAATATTTTGGAAAGAAATATCCGATATTTATAGTGGAAGTGAAGAATATCGATATGTAAGATATACTATCAGATATTTATATTTTAGATCTAATATCATATTAATACCCTGTAGTATCTCATACTTTTCATAAAATATCTTAGAAAGAGATACCTTTATCTAAAAGATGTCTAATTAGAAAACAGTCGATAATATCGAATATCAACCTCCTTCACAGAGAAGAGAGACCTTTATCTAATAGATATGTTGTAGTTCAAATATATACATTGGTTTAAATATGTTTAAACCAGTTAATGTTTTTGGAAAACTTAGTTTTTTTCTCCAAGATAGCGAAAAGAGAACTCACTAAGGTTAGGTTTATTTAAATTGTGGGTTTGGATTACAAATGTAGTTCACAGGACCATTGAAGAAGCATTATTTCAAAAAGATTAAACTGGTTCATAAACTTCAACTAGTTTTTTTTTCAAGATAGCGAAAAGGGAACTCACTAAGGTTAGGTTTATTTAAATTGTGGGTTTGGATTACAAATGTAGTTCACAGGACCATTGAATAAGCATTATTTTTCGACTAGACTGCAGAATACCCTACCACGTAATCTACCTTACAGGTCGACAGTCAACGTACGTGTTCACGCGTTGTCACGGTGGAACATGTACATGAATCGAGTTGGTGTGAGGGTCAACGCGTCAACGAATAAAATACTCTGTCTCGCTGAATATCTTTGTAATACAATCAACCGCAGTCTACTCGTTGGCGCGATGACTCGTTGACATGAATAAAGTGTACTCTATATATTACTACCTTCGTTCTACAATCAAGATGCTTGTAAAAACAGTATTCTGTTTGGGCTACCTGACTCTGAAATAGCTAAGCTACAGCGCTTACAGAACACTGCCGCTCGGCTAGTCGCTAAAACAAAGAAATCTGAACATATCACCCCTGTACTCCGTCAACTCCACTGGCTTCCAATTAGATCTATAATTAGTTATAAGGTTCTATTAATCACGTATCAAGCTCTCCATAGTCTGGCCCCGGATTATATTTCTGATCTGCTACAGAGATATACGCCAGCCCTTACTTTAAGATCATCTAGTTATAACTTGTTGTCCATACCAAAGTCAAATACTGTGTCTTATGGTGATAGAGCGTTCTCGATCTGCGCTCCAAGACTTTGGAACTCTCTTCCGTCTAACATCAGGAGTGCCGACACTGTTAATGTATTTAAATCTAAGTTAAATACTTTTCTTTTTAAATAGCTTGCTCGATATTACTAGAACACGTGTAAGTAGATAGTTTTTATTATTTTTAGTTTATTACCATCACTGCATGATATTGTAAGAGCATTGAGTGCTGTATAATGCTCCTAAAACGTATGTATGTATGTATTATTATTATTATTATTATTATCAACCGCAGTCTACTTGTTGACACGATGACGCGTTGACATGAATAAAGTGTACTCTATATATTATATACTACCTTCGTTCTACAATCAACCGCAGTCTACTCGTTGAAACGATGACGCGTTGCAAATTACGTTGACTAGACATTCAGCTCTCTACATTGACTGTCAGGTATTCCACCCAAGCTTGCTGCAGTCGTCCCGAGCACCTGTTGTTAACGGTTAGGGTGTTTTTAAATGTAGGGGCAGGGTTTGGATTAGTTCACAGGACAATTGAAGAAGTATTAGTTTTCTGTGTTGTTCAGTGATCTAGCTAGCCCTAAAAGCAGGTATCATTTACTTACTATAACTCTAAAAATCATAAATTATAGTAGGCACCCGTTGATGACGGTTAGGGTGTTTTGAAACTGATAGGGGTAGGGTTTGGATTAGTTCACAGGACCATTGAAGAAGCATTATTTTTCTGCATTCAGTGATCTAGCCCTAAAAAGCCTAAATTTACTATAACTCTAAAAATCCTAAATTATTGAGCACTTGGGTTTATATTGAGGTTAGTTTTTTTTATGTTGGGTTAGGGCTTATATAGATTGTGTTAGGAATGAGTTTGCTTGGAGTGGAGTGTTAACTGGCTTTCATAAATCTGCTTGTTAGTGGCCCTAATGTTCGGCATGGAAACGGCAAAGTGAAACAGAAATGTTGATAACTTTTTGAGTTATTTCTGTGTAGTTCTCGAATATTTATCAGTCCACATTTGCGTCTTTTCACATCCACTGTGGGCGATTCTTTGATGAAGGAACAAGAGAATAGTAGGGTGCTATATTATCTCTTCCTTGCTCTGTGGGTTTTTTCTCCGGTTTACCTCCCTCCACAAAAACCAACATGCTAAATTCCAATTCGTTCTGTGAATTAGCTGGTTCCTGACTTGGATCGATCAGCCCTTATGGTTGTTTCATGTGCTGTTAGAAATTCAGAGTTTTTTTAAGCCACTTCTTTGTTTTCTGGAGTTAGAAGTTTGTTATTTGCACACTTCCATTTTCTTCTAGTCAGTGTTTTATTCCAATTGGAAAGCAGTCTAACGGATACTACGAGGAGTTACTTCAAGATCCTCGGCACTTTAAGATACTGTTTACCTATTTCGTAGAAGTTTTCTTCTAGATAAAATGTTGAGGTGGATGGTGGAGAAAGTGGAGGGGAGGGGTGAGGAGTCAAAAAAACATTTTGTAGGGGAGGGGTGGGTGGAATTGTTTTATTTTAAATCCCCCCAACAAAATTAAATTAAATTAAATCCCCCCAACAAAATTAAATTAAATTAAATCCCCCCAACAAAATTAAATTAAATTAAATCCCCCCAACAAAATTAAATTAAATTAAATCCCCCCAACAAAATTAAATTAAATTAAATTAAATTAAATTAAATTAAATTAAATTAAATTAAATTAAATTAAATTAAATTAAATTAAATTAAATTAAATTAAATTAAATTAAATTAAATTAAATTAAATTAAATTAAATTAAATTAAATTAAATTAAATTAAATTAAATTAAATTAAATTAAATTAAATTAAATTAAATTAAATTAAATTAAATTAAATTAAATTAAATTAAATTAAATTAAATTAAATTAAATTAAATTAAATTAAATTAAATTAAATTAAATTAAATTAAATTAAATTAAATTAAATTAAATTAAATTAAATTAAATTAAATTAAATTAAATTAAATTAAATTAAATTAAATTAAATTAAATTAAATTAAATTAAATTAAATATCAGCCTCCTTCACAGAGGAGAGATACCTTTATCTAATATATATCTATTACATGTCTAATTAGAAAATTGTCGATAATATCGGATAATATCGAATATCAACCTCCTTCACAGAGGAGAGAGACCTTTATCTAGTAGATATCTATTAGATGTCTAATTAGAAAATAGTCGATAATATCCGATACTATCGAATATCAACGTCCTTCACAGAGGAGAGAGACCTTTATCTAATAGATATCTATTAGATGTCTAATTAGAAAATAGTCGATAATATCCGATAATATCGAATATCAACCTCCTTCAACAGAGGAGAGAGACCTTTATCTAATAGATATCTATTAGATGTCTAATTAGAAAATAGTCGATAATATCGGATAATATCGAATATCAACCTCCTTCACAGAGGAGAGAGACCTTTATCTAATAGATATCTAATTATAGAATATCCGATAATATCCGATACTATCGAATATCGACGTCCTTCAGAGGAGAGGGAGACCTTTATCTAATAGATATCTATTAGATGTCTAATTAGTAAATAGTCGATAATATCGGATAATATCGAATATCAACCTCCTTCACAGAGGAGAGAGACCTTTATCTAATAGATATCTAATTAGAGAATATCCGATAATATCCGATACTATCGAATATCGACGTCCTTCAGAGGAGAGGGAGACTTTTATCTAATAGATATCTATTAGATGTCTAATTAGAAAATAACCGATAATATCGCTTGATAATATCCGATAATATCCGATATTATCAATATCTAATATCCGATACTATCAATACTATAACATCGGATATTCGATAGTGTGCAGATATCGCGCCTACCTCCTTTTTAGTCCCCAGTTGTATTTCCAAATGACTGATCTACAAAATAATAACTCTCTCATCTTCTACAATTTCGCCGCATCGATAGTATTCGAATGTCATTTTACCCTAAAATTTGACGTTTTGAAAAATAATTTTGGAACTCACTTGTACATGAAAGCCTTAACTCTTTGTCGTCCGATCGTGTGTGAGCTCAATTGGTGAAATCCTGAGTGCTAACTCAACCCTCCCCCCTCAGTTCAAGTTTAGCTAGCCCGGGCTAGTTAAATACTGCTGACTTTTTAAGCCGAGGGCTCAAACTTTTCCCACAATGCCATTTTGGAGAATTCTGTTCACTCGTTGACGGTAGGTATGGCTGCTTCGGTAGGGTTTCTAATGAAATGTGCTCTAATTTTGGAGAAATATGCCACTGTCAGAGAGATTGAAGACATCATTAAGTCTGAGGATGGCTGAAAAGTACTTGGTTTGCTTCTAGTAGGCTTTGTGAGGGGATTTCACAGGGTTTTTCCGTTGTGTTTGTGCTTTGAGACACAGGAAATCCTTGGAATCCTGCAGTTGGCAGTCTTTTACCCCTGCTCAACCGGCTTGAGTCCAAATCACCGCCCTTGGTTGTAGGGGTAAAAGACTTATAAAAAAACCGTACCGGAGTCCCAGAGGGGGGAGCCCCGTGTGATTTTTTGTCCATTACCCAGCATGCAATTGGAGGTGGGAGCAGGAAAATGTGGTCGAGTGAAATGCAGTGCAAACATCGGCGTGGTTCACCGTCGCTTGGTGTGTTTTGTGAAAACAAACCTGCTGGTTGGAAAGATTAAACAAGGTACTGTAACGACTGAGTGGTTATTTTGTGTTTGCTCTTGATTTCAAGTGCGAATGGGAATGTTTTTTTGAGCCGTTTTTTAGCTCCTTAAAATTCGTGAAAATCGAAGAAACAAAACAATCGCCAAAACAAATGAGCTTTTCTCCATAGTGAAAGAGTCGAGTGATCCCTGTTATAGCTCGGACTTTGAAGCCATACATCCCTTCGCATAATATCGCAACATCGTCTTTCCAGCATGTCTAGATGTGATGCAATAATTTTTCTAGTAACGGACTTATACGTCTCCTATTTACAGGCTCGGACGGTAAAGAGTTAAGGCCCGTTCAAACGGAATAGATGCTACATGTTGGCACAACATGGATCCGTTTGAACACCCTGTTGGACGATGTTGGATGATGTTGGACAATGTTGCATGAAGTTTGAAACTAGTCAAACTTTTCATCCAACATCGTCCAACATTTCTTTTGTTGTCGTGATCGATGAAGCATGTCCCAACATGTTGGATCCGTTTGAACGGCTTTCCCAACAATGTTGGACTCGCGCACGCGCACTTCATTCGTCATTCGCGCTGTATCCATGGAGATTTGATTTTGTTTACTAACAGACGATTAGGCGATCGTTTCAATTTGCACCATGATGGCGGAGAGTGAAGTACTTTCAGAAGATTTTGAGCAGGAAAACAGGAGCAAAACTCCTAAAAATGTAAAACGGAAGGCTGTAAACACAGGGAAAGAAAATGCAAGACGAGAAAGTGGTCAGACGCCGAAGTTGACAAACTGCTAGATCTGTTAGAAGAGAGAGTTTGCCTTTGGGACGTATCACATCAGGAACAAGAGAGAAAGGGCCTACGAAGAGATGGAAGAAAAACTAGATATAACTATCTCAGACATAAAAGCCAAAGTAACATGCTTACGAGCTCAACTCGGCCGAGAAATCGCGAAGACGAAGGCGAACGTAAACAGCACCGGAATCCAAATATCACAGAACTATCCAACATGTTGGATTGATGTTGGATCCGTTTGAACACCCCCGTCCAACATCGTGCAACATCGTGCAACAATGTTGGATCCAACATGTTGGACGATGTTGCATCCGTTTGAACATGCCTTTACTCCTTGAATACTGAATATTGTTTTGCCCTTATATCATAATTAAATTGCAATTGGTCGTGTTTATGCTGTAGAACCGTTTTGTGTATATAGCTTATAAAGTTTGTTCAAAAATTTCCTGTAAACATGACTAAAAAAACAAAGTGGAAATACCCCTCAAACCGAGGCAGTTCGTACTGACCCCCATATCTCTTACAGTTTTTGGAATTTGTCCAAAATATTCTACCAAGTCTAATGCCAGGCCAATAGTAATGTATGTGCAAAATATGAACAAAATCTGAGATGTACCACGTAGACTCATTTTTTCAGGGTGCATGGTTTTCACATGGATGCCCTCTTAAAGAATAGAGCATGCAACTTTTAAATTGAAAAGCCTAAGCTACCAAAATTTCATGGAGACGTAAGAGAATACGCCATATTCCGGGCCAATTTCAAGCATGCAGTTGAATCTAATTATAGTAAGTGTGACACCATCACCTTTCTGCGCACGTCTGAAAGATAGGCCGCTCGAGTTAATAAAGGGAAACGGAACGGATTACGACGCTGCGTGGAATTACTTCGACGCTATCTGATGGAGACCCGCGATTTGTCTCGGATAATATCATGCAGGACATATCCAAATTTAAAGCGTTACAGCCTGGTGAAGACGCGAGATTTTGTGACCTAGTTCATTTGGTGAATCGGAGTTACTGTACGCTGAAAGAAGTGGGAAGCGCAAACGACATGGACAACAGCCATATGCTGTCAGTCATCGAGAGATAAGAATACATCAGTCAACGTAGCTGCTGTAGCAAGTACACCAGATATGATGCTTCCAGTCATTTCGGCGAACATTTCTGGTCAAGATGGTCTATATGAACGCGCAAATGTGCTTTTAGACTCCGGGGCGCAGATAAGCTTGATTCGCCAGGACGCTGCTGACAGTTTAGGGCTAACTCATGAATGGCTTCCCTGTGAGCCAAAGACAAACCGAAGCAAAACCAAAACCAATTTGCGTTTGGTTTTACTTTGGAATCTGATTGGTTGGTTTACTTTCTCAGCCAATAGGAGAGCTTAGTAAACGCAAAACCAAAACACTTCCGACACTCAATTGAAATCCGCTCTAATCAGAAGCACGTTGTGCTGACAGTTGATCAGGCTCTTTTCCCGCAACTCATGGAACTGAATTGGTGGTACCATAGTATAAGGACACTCTCATTCCACGACTTGGAGGTCTTCACACATCAATGAATTTCTTGTCGTCTCATGTCAAGACACAGATGTGTTTCTCCTTTTAGTGTCGCACTTCAACAAAATGAGCTGCAAGCAGTTGTGGATGAGAGCTGGGACATCTAAGAAGCCTAAATATCTGCCCATTCATATGATTCATGAACGTCTAAAGGAAACAATTCCTGAAGTGGAAACCATTCTCTCCTTTCATGCCATAACAGGCTGTGATACAGTCTCATACTTTGCTGACCATAGCAAGAAAGTCGTCATGGAAGACGTTCACAGACCACCACATCTGCTGAGAAACTTAGGAAATGGTGACCTGAATGATCCGACAGGTAAATCCGCTGAGAAGTTCATTTGCTGACGTAGAGAGCCATGTAACTGACGTAGAGAGCCGCAACGGAGCACGCACAGCGTTGTTTTCTAGATGCCGGTCACCAGAAGCTCTTCCGCCGACGAGTGATGCAGCGCGATGGCATATTAGAAGGGCGCACTTCCAAGCAATGACATGGAAACAAGCGTATGTTACACACCCTACCCCCCTAATTCCAGAGACTATGGGTTGGACAAACCTGAATGGCAACCTGGTACCCAAGCTGATGTTGCTTGCTCCTGTACCCGAAAGCTGTGATGAGATGGTTAACTGTGACTGCAAATTGGGATGCAAATCAAAGAAGTGTAGCTGCCGGAATGTAGGACTGCCATGCACAGGAGCATGCAAATGCAGAAGTACTACAGATAGCCGCTGCCAAAATGATGCTAATGGTGTCGTGATCGGAAACCAAGGACAGTGAATGGTACAGTAGAGTAAAATGGTTTAGCATCTTTTAGTATCTTTTTAGTAAAGGTTTGTTCAAACAGCTGATGTGAAATTCGGTGTCTCTGCTCCTGTAGGGTGAGGGCAGATATGAAATATCAAGAATGTTTTTTTCTGCCGTGGTGTGTTTCAGATGCTGACATCAGGATATGCCGCATATGTCCGCGATCTGTGGGAGCCAGATACCATCAAGAATTTTATTCGATGACTTCCTACTCGGCTAATACAACACGTATCCAGATGGTCAGCCAAACTCCAGATGTTCCAAACTCCAGTCATGTGACCAAAACGTACCATGGATTATACGATAACTTCTAATTCATTCACTTGCTGTATTTTCATACAGTACACGAACATAATTATAGTTTTCAACTCTTTTTCCTGGTTTCGAGAACTTGTGTCCACCTCCCTCCACGTAATCAGAAGGATATAACCTCTAGCCTCGTTTTCAAGAGTCACGTGACCAGTAAATCACGTGATCAGCATGTAGTAAACACAAAATCCTCTAAAAACATACTGCATCTGTCAACCGCTGATTTGAGTGAAATTCCAACCGTTTTAGAGTGTTCTGTAACGAGATACAACATATAGCCTCGTTTTCATGTCTTAATTGCGTATGCTAATATAAATGGTTCATTTGAAGGTCAAAATGGCCGAACCCAGCTTGGTAAACAAAATATTCGTGTTCAGTGCATAATTTTCATCTAGAAAAGTGTGTTTACCAACTTTTCCTCGAATTTGCCGACAGAAATCCACTTTTGCCAAAGTTGTCCCAGTCTAATAAGACTTGAAGAATTGTAAAACTCGTTGGATGCAGCGATTTTCGAGTGAGTTAAACGCGTAAACGTGGCCTATGTCAGACGTGATACAATGCCTCGTTTCCTCTCTCCTAACTCTTTTAAGTGTCGTTGTCTGAGAAAACCAGGCAGGGGCCGCGGATCGGGGTCGGCCGATTCGCTTCAAATTGTCACCATTTATAGTCTATCCTGAAAGATTAAGAATCGTCGTATTTTAAGATTTATCGGTTAAATTGTTTCGAATATTGACCACCCCCCTGGTTTTGCATCAAGTCCGGCCGAAAATCGTATGAAATATCGCTTATATTTAGGGTTCAGAAAAACACACTTCGGGTCTTTTTTAACTGTTGATACATTCATTCTATATCATTTGCTATCTAAACTAATGTTTTACAGGTGAAAATTTCAAATTCGCGGAAAATTACTTTTTCCCGTGAGCGATCGAATTTCACTGTCAAGCGGGTTGTGATCTTCGACCGAATTTGAGTCATATCTAAGAAGCTATTTCTCCAAAGTGCCCCATTTTATTTTCATTTTTTTCACGGATTATGAAAGGTCATCGTCTCTATTTTGATAATCAGAAAAGTTTTATTTGGCTTTTTGTAATGTCTTTCTTTGAGTGGCCATCAAAGGCAACAGTGTATCGGCCTTTTCACTGTGAACCTGATTTGCATAAGTATCCATCTTCTTTGCAAGTACTTCATTCAAGTTAGCTCAGTTGTGGAAAAGTATTCACTAGAAATAAAATGGATAATAATAAGGCTTCACAATATGAATATTTACCATTTACTTATCTGAAATTTGTGAAAAAACTGAAGCAAACGTGACATTTACTCCATTAAATCGCGAACAGCTAATCTAGTCTATCTAGTGTTCTGTACAGTCAAAACAACTAGTACTGGGAGAAGGACTAACTTGATTGGATTATGTTATAATAGTCGTGATGATAGCTTGAAAGCTTGATCGATTTTCTTACGGGAAAGTAATGATTGCAGCAGGCATCAGACAGCTTATGCAAATTACTTTGTTTACTAAAATAGCCCAGCAAGAGCAGTCACGCAACACAAATGTATCTTTCAATGTTATGACTTACTTATCTTTGCTAAAACTGATCTTACAACTAAATAAAAAGTTTATTTGAGTATAAGCATATAAGCTAACTAAAACAGTAATAGAAAAATGACGTAATTTCACATTTTACTGACTAATTTGAATTGGAGAGACAAAATATCAGTGATTGTGATGAAAACCGCTACTCTGTACTCAGTAACAAACCTATTGTTATAAGTGATTTTCAAAATCACAATATAAGGGTGATAAGCACTTTTAAAAATGTTCAATTAATGTTCAGTGCAATTCGTCATTCCTGAAAGCACCTGCATAGTTTCACATACGCTTCTGAAGGTTCGGTGAACGCCATTTTCCTTGTTCGTCTTCCAGTCACCTCTAGCTGCAGTTCTTGACAAATGTGTCGAAGTTCCACTATCTTCAAGGAGTTCAGTTTACCAGCGTGGACAAGGTGGCAAAGATTTATGGAACCAACTTTGATGGGGTGATCGGGTGTGCCCATGTCAGCCAAAACTTGATCTCGCAGCGAAGACATGGCTATTTCTGTATTGATTGCATCAATATCTTCTTCGTGAATCTGTTCATCAACAGCCATGATTTGCCTTTGTCGTTGACCTGCAGAGAGTCTCGAGAAGACATTGGTGATTTGTTGCGCAGTTCGCCATTCATCTCTTACACCGGCGTCAAATTTATCTGTTATGAATAGTTTGACTTTCTCTGTCATTCTAGAGACTTTCTTGACTGTCTTCAAGGCCCATCCTTCTGAACAATATTCATAAGCAGATGCCGTGCTTGCATGGTTGTTCTTGGTCTCTTGGTACCGACTGTAGGCGACTTCCAGCTGATGTTATTCCAGTTACCCTCTCAGCCCACTTTCTTCTTACACTGTCGTAAAGAGATTCAGACTCCAGCTCCATTCTGTGTTTACCTGTATCCATGTGTGCCTCCACCTCACCCGCTGTCTTAAATGTTAGCACACATCCATTTTCTTTACACGAGAAAATATCTGACGCTGGCCTCACACTTTCTCCAACAGTTCCTCTCTCTTTGACTGGTACTCCAAAAGGCTGGGTGATCTTGAGATTAGTGCTTTCTTGAACGCGAATGAGAATGTCATCGTATTTGAAGAGTCTCCCTGTTCCAACATTGTATGCTTTCCATGCGCGGATGCCAGTTTCTTCGAAGGAGAAATTGTTAAGGAGGCTTATTCCTGGGATCGTGTTATCTTTGACAATGTCTCTGTTGGTACAGACTTCAACTAGAGCTACTCTGCATCCTCTAACTCCCCCATGGGACTCTAGTGCTAGCTTCATGTCTTCGGCGGTAATGACATCATGTTTCTCATTGACCCATCGTTTGATGTGAGCCTTCATTGTTGCTGTTTTGCGATCACAAATATCCTTACCTGCCTGTGGATCGGAAAAGTCGTAGCGAAGGACTTTGACGCCAGTTCTTTGGCCTATGTTAGGGAGACTGAGTAGCAAAGGACCATTTTTGTAGCACCCTGCATTGTCTGAGCGCAGAAAGGCTCTTTCCATGCGAGGGTACTCTTGTTTGATGGCTTGCAGAAGATGTTCCAGGACTGATGCCACCGCAAAGCTGTTTTGGACGCACGTGTTGAACATATGGGCGAAACAATCAACTTCAAATTGTTCATCTTTTTTGGTGATGACTGCACTGATGTGCCAGCTGCGTCCTCTTTTCCCAAAGAACTCACTCATCTGTTCGCGATAGTGTTGCGGGAGGAACTTCATCGCCCAATCAATCACGATCAAGCAAGTTTTGTCATCTAGCTTGGCAAGTGCATCTTGTTTTGCCTCCTCTTGGTTGATCGAGCGTAGCAAATAGGCTTTCCACGCATGTGTGGCTTGCGTACATTCTGTGTATTGAAACATGACTCTGGCTTTCTGGTCTTCCGTCATATTCACGCTGTTGATCGCTGTCAACATTTCCTGTAGAGCAGTTTTAAGTAAATTGCATCTCTCACACTTTGTCGTGTGGTCGTGGTCGCACGGGATGGAATAATCTGCAAATCGAAATCAATCGATACAATTGGTTAATTGATATCGACAAGAGACCATTATGTAATGTCTCTTGATATCGATTGATATCGGCCAATCGATAATCAATCGATACTCACAAAAAGACTGAAAGACAAAAAGATTGTCATCATCGATTGATATCAGTGTTAAGTTTTCAAGTAAATGTGTTTAGATATTTTAAAATCATCGAAATTGATACCAATCGATGATAATTAGGGGCAATCGATAGCAATCGACAAGGTCACATTTTTTTGTTTCATCGATTAGCGATATAGATCGATTGATTGGCATCGATTGATATCGATTTTCATCCGTTGGATACTCCGGGAAATAAGGGTTCTTTGTTAAGATAGAGACAATACAACATACCTGAGCCAATTGGAACAACGGTGTTGTGTATACGATAAATTTCAGAAGAAATGTTAGAGTTAACGCGACGAGGTGAAGGAATTTTCCTCCTTTGACCGGTATGAGTCGGATAAGTGCATGTCTTGATCTTCCTGCCTGGCCAGCGGATGGAAAACGTACTCCGATGTGTTGGGCAGACAGTCGTTTGTTCCATTATCTCACGAACACCATCAAAGCGTCCAGCTCTATTGAGTATTAAATCTTGTTCACTTGGCATATCATGTTCTCCAGGTTTCTTCCCTATACCAAGGGAACTCAAGTGTGCATGCATGTCTTGAGAACACGCTGTTAGAGGGACAACATCTGAACCAACGCCAACATTACTACAAAGAGAATTTCCTGACCAAAACGAACACTTTAAGCCTACATCCATATCTAGTATCGACTGAAGTGATGGTCATCTGATAATTTCGCAACTGATTACGCAAGTAAATCTGACATATGATACCCCCGGTAGCAATACATGTCATTGTTATTATCGACTACTAAACTCCCAAAAACCAAACGATAGGTAAAAAAATATCAAGGATTGGCTATCCCACAGAAAATAAAACTTTGTATTTAGTTGTAAGATCAGTTTTAGCAAAGATAAGTAAGTCATAACATTGAAAGATACATTTGTGTTGCGTGACTGCTCTTGCTGGGCTATTTTAGTAAACAAAGTAATTTGCATAAGCTGTCTGATGCCTGCTGTAATCATTACTTTCCCGTAAGAAAATCGATCAAGCTTTCAAGCTATCATCACGACTATTATAACATAATCCAATCAAGTTAGTCCTTCTCCCAGTACTAGTTGTTTTGACTGTACAGAACACTAGATAGACTAGATTAGCTGTTCGTGATTTTCGCGGGAAATATGTCAATATTTTGATGGCGTAAATGTCACGTTCGCTTCAGTTTTTTCACAAATTTCAGATAAGTAAATGGTAAATATTCATATTTCGAAGCCTTATTATTATCCATGTCATTTCTAGTGAATACTTTTCCACAACTGAGCTAACTTGAATGAAGTGGCTTGCAAAGAAAATGGATAATTATGCAGATTATGCAAATCAGGTTCACAGTGAAAAGGCCGATACACTGTTGCCTTTGATGGCCACTCAAAGAAAGACATTAAAAAAAGCCAAATAAAACTTTTCTGTTAATCAAAATAGTGAAGATGACCTTTCATAATCCGTGAAAAAAATTGAATATAAAATGGGGCACTTTGGAGAAATAGCTTCTTAGATATGACTCAAATTCGGTCGAAGATCACAACCCGCTTGACAGTGAAATTCGATCGCTCACGGGAAAAAGTAATTTTCCGCGAATTTGACATTTTCACCTGTGAAACATTAGTTTAGATAGCAAATGATATAGAATGAATGTATCAACAGTTAAAAAAGACCGGAAGTGTTTTTTTCTGAACCCTAAATATAAGCGATATTTCATACGATTTTCGGCCGGACTAGATGCAAAACCAGGGGGGGTGGTCAATATTCGAAACAATTTAACCGATAAATCTTAAAATACGACGATTCTTAATCTTTCAGGATAGACTATAAATGGTGACAATTTGAAGCGAATCGGCCGACCCCGATCCGCGGCCCCTGCCTGGTTTTCTCAGACAACGACACTTAATATGCAGTCGTCTGTCTTTTCTTCTGCGATAAAGGCAGCACTAATTTTCTTTGAAGTAAGAATGGCTACTAGTGATCTTGCATAGGCAAAGTTAAATGAGAAATGACTGAACATTACGCCTTTTACGGGATTCGCGATCTTCGAGCTTGCCAAGTACAAGTGATGGTTTCCCAAGTGACAGAGTGACTTTCCAGAGTCTGTGCGTTTACTGACAACATAGACCACCTTGAAGTTTTCGACGCCATTTTGAAAGGTATGCAAGAATTTCTGGCGCGGTTAATACTCAGTCCCTACACAAGCCTCTGTAATTCGGACACGCTTCGTCAAAGCGCTCTGAAGAAAATTGTAAAAATAGTAAACATTATTGCGTTCGACGAAGGAGAACGCATCCTAATCTTGAGTTGGTCTCCCTGTGGTCACGTTGTTCACGGGGAAACTGTACTGTCGAGATCACGAATCTTGTCAACTTTTGCCTCGTTTTCATGCACGCAAATTTCGTAAGCGTTGGGTTCCTTGTGTCACGTGATGTGTTGGCGTGAATTTGCAAGCGAAGCAGTTTCTCGACTATTCACGTGCGACGGGAGATTGTGAGATAACTCGATTCCTTTCCGCGGTAAGTATTTTGCCACTCAAACACAATGTTACTTAAGAAAATCGTAGGAACATTTCATCAAAGCATGAGTAAACTATTCAAAGTCAATTTGAATATGTAAATTACGCCTTGGGAATTAATTAATGAGAGTATAAAAGGAAGAACAATGCTCTCTATATAGGTGTTGTTTGCAAGAAACCAGAAGACGAACAGGTAGTTCTGCGTCTCGTCCAGCATCAACTCCGGCTAGCTTGCGGGTTCCCGAAGAAGTATGAGGGGGAAAAAACAACTGAAGCCTATGATAGTCACGGTTCTTCAACAGTTCTTTTGAACTAAGGCTCTCTAATGATACGGCCAAGGCAGACCAGCCGCAATTTTGAATGACTGCTACGCATGAGGTAGTGTAATGGTTTGACATGTGCTCGTTCCTTTACGGGAGCGTTGTGAGAACTCCTATTAGTTTGTATTCGGATATAGTTATTTTGTCTATTATGCTCGGCATCTGGTGCAAGATATATTTTTTCTGTAAACGCTAGGCTATGTTGTTACGCGTAACACGTAACAACCGAGTGAAGCACTGGAAACAACATATTTCACACAAGCAGTCTTTCAGACAGTCAGTGTAACAAGCAGTCACAGAGTCTGTAACAAGCTGAGTCACAGCTACAGAGTGTAACAATCCGTCACAGAGTGTAACATTGAGCAGTCACAGAGTGTAACAAGCAGTCACAACGTGTAACAAGCAGTCGCAGAGTGTACCAAGCAGTCTTGCACAGTGTAACAAGCAGTCACAGAGTGTAACAAGCCGTCACAGAGTGTAACAAGCCGTCACAGAGTGTAACAAACAGTCACAGAGTGTAACAAGCCGCCACAGAGTGTAACAAACAGTCACAGAGTGTAACAAGCCGCCACAGAGTGTAACAAGCAGTCACAGAGTGTAACAAGCCGTCACAGAGTGTAACAAGCAGTCACAGAGTGTAACAAGCAGTCACAGAGTGTAACAAGCAGTCACAGAGTGTAACAATTAAGCCGTCACAGAGTGTAACAAACAGTCGCAGAGTGTAACAAGCCGTCACAGAATGTAACAAGCAGTCACAGAGTGTAACAAGCCGTCACAGAGTGTAACAAGCCGTCACAGAGTGTAACAAGCCGCCACAGAGTGTAACAAGCTGTCACAGAGTGTAACAAGGCGTCACAAAGTGTAACAAGCCGTCACAGAGTGTAACAAGCCGTCACAGAGTGTAACAAGCCGCCACAGAGTGTAACAAGCAGTTAAAGAGTGTAACAAGCCGTCACAGAGTGTAACAAGCCGTCACTGCAGAGTATAACAAGCCGTCACAGAGTGTAACAAGCAGTCACAGAGTGTAACAAGCCGCCACAGAGTGTAACAAGCCGCCACAGAGTGTAACAAGCAGTCACAGAGTGTAACAAACAGTCACAGAGTGTACCAAGCAATCACAGTATTTTTCCGCGCCGATGAACCGGCACCACTTTTACAGACAAATATATGGAAAACTAAAAATGCAACTGCTTGCTCTCCATAAAAGCTACAGGCCTCAAACTTGGCCAATAAAATATTTTACCTAGTATCTGAAGTTTGCAATTGATCTTTGGCTTAAAACACGGAATAGGCAATACCGTCCTAAATCCTATTTACATGATCATTAAAATTTGGCTCCCCTGTGAAGCCCAAAAAATGCATCAATGAAGTCGAAATATGCTACACCTAGGTTTTTTTCACAATTATTAAACTAAATTTGAATTTTATCAGTTGGTTAAACTGAAAAGAAAAATTACAAAAAAAAACTTTCTTAAATTCTTAAATTTTCTTTGATGAGTTTCATTACCATTCTAAAATGGCTTCTAATTAATACTGTCTAGAATAAAAATAAAAATACTAAGTGCCAAGCTACTGATTTATTATTATGGTGGTTTCCATTAAATATATTTTCACTGTAACTTACCTCTTCTCATCTCTTAGTTAAAGTGCCTATCACCCTTTTGCAATTTTGATAGCGTATGAACCTCAGAAACGTTTTGAGTACTTCTGTGAAGAAAGTTTTGGTTTAAAGTGAATACTTTATGTTCTACGCTTGTTTGAAATGGGGCGGCCTTCACCTCCTCGGAACCTGGAATAGTACTGGCTATCCAAACAATAGCCTACCCTGAAACAATACAAACCCTAACCCTAAAACAATGGAATTCTTTGACAGTGCAGTGCAAATGGGGTCCAATAAAATGCAAGGTATTGAGAGGTGAAGGACTCCTGGTTTGAAATCGTGTAAATTGTGACCTTTCCTGACCCATGACCGCATAAGTAAAGGCCTGGGTCGAAACCTGGGTAGACGTCATCTCATTAATGCATTATTCTCCATGGCGCCTTTTTATCACAACAACATCGATGCATAGAAAATATACACATTTTTTTAGTTGTTCTAAATCTAAATATATGTACTGCCATATATAGCTTAAAGCTAATCCCGGCAGGAGGCTGGTACGCTAGCGGTCTGTGTCGGTGGCCAGTTCTAAAATCTACTTAATCACTAAGTTAATTGTCAAGTGACAGAAAATTAAATTAGAAATAAATAATCAAATATTACAAATAATAAAGTTAAGTGATTCAGAGGGAGGCACGAGCTTGGGCTGGAAACGCGGACAGAGTGGCGGGGAGAGAGTTCCAGAGCGGTATAGTGCGGACGTAGAACGAATGTCTAAATGTTAGTAAAGAAACAAGTCATTTTAGTCAACTTGTTAAGTATTTCTTCGAATTATTGCTAAGCCGAATTAATTATATGATTTCAAGATGACGTCTATACAGGTATCGACCCAGGCTTTTACTTACGCGGTCATGGGTCAGGAAAGGTTACATTTACACGATTTCAAACAAGCGTAGAAGATATAGTATTCACTCAAAACCAAAACTTTCTTCACAGAAGTACTCAAAACTTTTCGGAGGTTCATAATCTATAAAAAATTGGAAAAGGTTATAGGTACTTTAACAGTTTACCTCTACCTTAAATCCACTCACATTAGGACTGCACTGACAAATAATTCCATTGTTTTAGCTACCTGATATGCAGTTAAATAGCTATGTATATACCAAACAAAAAAATATATTGATATACGGAGCGTGACTAACAAAAGCTTCCAGTTTCTTATGAAATTTAAACAGTGATTTATCCCTCAAACAGTCGCAATAAAAAAAATCTGGCTCGCATGCCTCATGTCTCGCATCCTGACTTGCATAACTCGCACCCTGACTCGCATGGCTCGCACGTTAATACAACTCCAGAAAGACATTTTAAAGGCGAGTTGTCAAATGGGTTTTACGCCCAAAAATGTACCGTTTACTACAATACGACTATTATAACTTTTTTGTCATTTCCTTTACACTAGTAAAGTTTTACGCCCAATTTTCGTTTATTAGTTCACAAAGTTAGCGTGTATATGAATTCCCGTCAAGTAGCATTTCTTTTCACAGAGAAAAGAATAAATTTAATTTAGCACGGAGCCTCGTATTGAAACCTTTGTGCGTGACAAGTAAAGCATATCGCGGGAGTCCGACTGCATGGCTATTCAAAGATAGTCATTTATAAAACTTTTTTTTTTAGCATGAGCCGTACGGTACTCAGAGTAATACGAGCTCAGAGTGCACGTAATACTGAGAGTGCCCGCATGCTCATGCTACATCGCTGTGTTTTGTACTATAACAAAGGGTGTGGTGACTTACGGAAGCTGGTCGCTTACCGAGAATGGCATCAAAGGGAGCTCACTGGATTGTCTGTAATTGCGAGAACGGAAAATATTAATAGGGAACAGTAGATGGTGAAGGGAACTTGTATCCCATCTTCTTTTAACCATTTCTTCTAAGACTTCTTTCTCTCTCATCTTAATCTGCATCGGAGTTACATTCTAACTGAGATACGTGGTTACTGATATGGATTCATGGATGCCACTTCGAACTGTCTCTCTGTCCTCTAGTGATCCAGCTTGGATTACTCCACTCGTAAATACGATACAATACTTTTTACAATTTAACTATTAAATTCAGGACAAATTACATATACACAGTATAATAAAGTCTATAATATTATAGGAAAGTGCCTAGAGGCTAAATTAACCGTAAGGTTTTCTAGTTAGCCACTAGCCTACATTAGTTACATTTTAGTGTGTAGCAGTCTAGGACCAGTAAAGAAAATGAAGGGAGGAAGACAAAGAGATAATGATGTAAATACAGTAGTAGTTTCGAGCATTACTTTATATTTTAAATTGTTCCGTTAATAGGAACTGTTTGACTTTTTTGAAAAAGATAAGACGTTTTGTTCTTTTAGAGAATATGAAAGTTGTTGCCAATAAGTGTTTGTTATGCCAGTGTTTGTTGTAACACATGATTTATAGAGAGATTATTTGTAGAGGCATAGTCTGGTGTTGTATGAATGTGCAAAGATAATTTTCAAATGGGAGTGGTAATTGTTTTTTATGCCATAAATGGTTAAATTTAAGGATTTGTAGACGAAAAACATTAACTGTGAGGATGTTTAATAAATTCAATAAAGGGAGAGCACTGTATTTTTACTCTAAGATATTGCAAAGAACATTGACCTTATCACTTTTTGTTTTATTTGGATGTTATTGTATGTGGGTTTTATAAGCACTACCCCTTGCATATGAGACTGATAAGGATAAATTATGTTATAATAGATTTGTTTTAATTGCTGGAGGGATAGGTAATGTCTCAGTTTATAAATTATGCCAGCATTCCTCGCAATACGCGAGCAAACATGATATATGGTATTTCCAGGATAAGGTATTATCAATCATGACACCTGAGTACTTTATGTGGTCTTTTATTTCTAGTGGGTAAGTTGTTCTATCTTTGTTGGTTAACTTTATATCAATATTTCTTTCTTTTTTGCGTGATGGCTTAAGTAATATATAAAAAAACGAGAGCTAGTGTTTTACCAGGGGATCCAAACACCGAGAAAGATGAAAGCACGAGGCCGCTTCGGCCGAGTACTTTTATTATTTCGAGGTGTTTGGATTCCCTGGTGAAACACGAAGCTTGAGTTAAATTTAGTATACAGGTTATTGTCAATTGCTGGCTAGATTACCGGTATCAATACATGTTGAGACTAGAGTTTCAATTCAGTTTATAAGGATTTCCGAGGTTATCTTTGATAATCGGAAATATAGGAACTCATGCAAGGTTGTATATAGGCACTCGTGAATGGTGGAAAAGAGTCAACTCGATCTCACAGCGATATCTTATGGCAGAATTAAACAAATATTATGGAAGACTGTGTTATGATGATAATTACATTGAGCCGGCCAACATTACACTCTGTGACCGCTTGTTACACTGTGTGATGGCTTGTTACACTCTGTGACGGTTTGTTACACTCTGTGACTGCTTGTTACACTCTGTGACTGCTTGTTACACTTTGTGACTGTTTGTTACACTCTGTGACGGCTTGTTACACTCTGTGACGGTTTGTTACACTCTGTGACTGCTTGTTACACTCTGTGACTGTTTGTTACACTCTGTGACGGTTTGTTACGCTCTGTGACTGCTTGTTACACTCTGTGACGGCTTGTTACACTCTGTGACGGCTTGTTACCCTCTGTGACTGCTTGTTACACTGTGACTGCTTGTTACACTCTGTGACTGCTTAATTGTTACACTCTGTGACTGCTTGTTACACTCTGTGACTGCTTGTTACACTCTGCAACTGTTTGTTTCACTCTGTGGCTGATTGTTATACACTCTGTGACGACTTGTTACACTCTGTGACTGCTTGTTACACTCTGTGACTGCTTGTTACACTCTGTGACGGCTTGTTACACTCTGTGACGGCTTGTTACACTCTGTGACTGCTTGTTACACTGTGACTGCTTGTTACACTCTGTGACTGCTTGTTACACTTTGTGACTGCTTGTTACACTCTGACGGTTTGTTACGCTCTGTGACTGCTTGTTACACTCTGTGACGGCTTGTTACACTCTGTGACGGCTTGTTACACTCTGTGACTGCTTGTTACACTGTGACTGCTTGTTACACTCTGTGACTGCTTGTTACACTTTGTGACTGCTTGTTACACTCTGACGGTTTGTTACGCTCTGTGACTGCTTGTTACACTCTGTGACGGCTTGTTACACTCTGTGACGGCTTGTTACACTCTGTGACTGCTTGTTACACTGTGACTGCTTGTTACACTCTGTGACTGCTTGTTACACTTTGTGACCGCTTGTTACACTCTGTGACTGCTTGGTACACTCTGTGACTGCTTGTTACCCTCTGTGACTGCTTGTTACACTCTGTGACTGCTTGTTACACTCTGTGACTGCTTGTACGCTGTGACTGCTTGTTACACTGTGACGGCTTGTTACACTCTGCGACTGTTTGTTACACTCTGTGGCTGATTGTTATACACTCTATGACGACTTGTTACACTCTGTGACTGCTTGTTACACTGTGACTGCTTGTTACACTCTGTGACTGCTTGTTACACTTTGTGACTGCTTGTTACACTCTGACGGTTTGTTACGCTCTGTGACTGCTTGTTACACTCTGTGACGGCTTGTTACACTCTGTGACGGCTTGTTACACTCTATGACTGCTTGTTACACTGTGACTGCTTGTTACACTGGGACTGCTTGTTACACTGGGACTGCTTGTTACACTCTGTGACTGCTTGTTACACTTTGTGACTGCTTGTTACACTCTGACGGTTTGTTACGCTCTGTGACTGCTTGTTACACTCTGTGACGGCTTGTTACACTCTGTGACGGCTTGTTACACTCTGTGACTGCTTGTTACACTGTGACTGCTTGTTACACTCTGTGACTGCTTGTTACACTTTGTGACTGCTTGTTACACTTTGTGACTGTTACACTCTGTGACGGCTTGTTACACTCTGCGACTGTTTGTTACACTCTGTGACTGCTTGTTACACTCTGTGGCTGCTTGTTACACTCTGAGGCTGCTTGTTACACTCTGTGACTGCTTGGTACACTCTGTGACTGCTTGTTATATACTCTGTGACTGCTTGTTACACTCTGTGACTGCTTCTAACACTGACTGTCTGAAAGATGGACTGCATGCTTTTGTTGGACAGTAAAGATAACGAAGGAATGCTATAGCTGTTGAAGGATTATGATCTTTAGGAATGTGGAGAACTAAAGTTACAGTGTGACACGTCACAAAACATATCCACCATTTGCCCAAAAATATATCTTGCATGGTATAATGCTCGGTGGTTTATGCTGTTCACCTCGCAATTTGGTTGTTGTGCCGACTTTTCCCTTTTCGGTTGTAGTTTAAATTAAGATTCTTTGCGATTGCTACGTTGTTTTCAATATTGCGGTACCGATGGCGGACGTATCTGGGAAACGTTTCCCTGCTCTCAAACTGCATATCTGCTGCTAGAACAACCATTATTATCGTAAGATAGTTTCTGTAACGACTTTTGTAGCTTAGTTTTAGCTAGTAGAATTATACATGTTTATTTATTATTTTATTATAGCTCAATGTGACTTATGCGCGCCGACCCAGAATGCGTGTTTGGTTAGGTTATAATTATCTTTTGACTTTTGTGTATCTAAAATAATGCCTGTGTGGCTGAAAGAATGCCTCTGCGGATAGAAGAATGCCTATGTGGCCAAAAAAGAATTGTGCAGAGGCGGTTAGAAAAATGCCTGTGAGGCAATAATTCTGCCAACGGGGCAGTCAGTGATAATTATGCGTGTGAGGCGAAAGAAATCTGCAAGTGGGGAAGTCGGTTAAAATAAGTCTGTGAGGCGAAAGGAATATGTCAGCGGGACAGTCAGTAAATATGCTTGTATGGCTAAAGAAATTACGCCTGTGAGGCGAAAGGAATCTGCCTGTGGGGCAGTCATTGTATATGCGTGTGTGGCTAAAGAATATACATTTGTGAGGCGAAAGGAATCTGCCTGTAGGGCAGTCATTGTATATGCCTGTGTGGCTAAAGAATATATATACGCCTGTGAGGCGAAAGGAATCTGCCTGAGGGGCAGTCATTGTATATGCCTGTGTGGCTAAAGAATGCCTGTTTGGCTTAGAGAATATTATGCCTATGTAGCTAAGAGAATACCGGTGTAGCTAAAATATAATGCATATATAATAATAATAATAATAATAATTCGTTTATTAATCACTCTCGCAGCCAGTGGCTGAATTACAGTGTAGGTCAACTATACATATATACTAACGAACAGACAACTTCCTAGTAAGTTACTATATAATAAATAATACTAATAGATATACATATCTATATTATGAGATATAACCGAGAACTAGTTAATGAGCGCTCTGGACGCATATTTTGTGCTGACAAAACCGCCAAAGCGGTCGGTTTTTGTCGCCATAGTGGTATGCGCTTTTGGTCTCATATTATAGTGAGAAGACTGTCCGGTGATCCGAGAATGTATAAGAGAATACAGGGGGTTTCCAGGAGTGATTTTTCTTATAAACTTGGCGCATGCCATATCCCTGCGCTCCTCTAGGGTGGTGATCCCAGCCTTAGCCATCGCGCTTGCATATGGCAGGGAAGGGAATATGATTGCTAAAGCGCGCCTCTGTACCCTTTCAAGATCTTGTGATAAGTATTTAGGAAGGTTGGCGAACACGACACAGGCGTATTCTAGAATAGAACGCACTAGAGAGCAGTAGATGCTGACCAGGTCTACTGGTGGAACACGACATTTCTTAAGTTGTCTAATTGCGTAGAGGCGCCTGTTAGCCCTCTTCACCACGTACCCGCAGTGATCAGCCCATGAGAGATCATTAGAAATGAACACTCCGAGTAGCTTGAATGACGTCACTTCCTTGATATATGTGCCGCCGATGGCAATGGGCTGAAGTTCGCAGCTATTGTAATGAAGAAAGCTAACACGCATCTCCTTGCACTTTTTCGGATTAAGCTGCATGTTGTTATTGCTAGCAAATTCTTGAACATCCGATGCAATATAACTCATTACTGATGGTGAGTTCCTAGGTATTACTTCTAATAAAGTTAGATCGTCCACAAACTTTGCTCTAAGCCTCCAATCGTTAACAAGATCGTTTACCATTATTGCAAAAAGCAAGGGCGCTAGTTTCGTGCCTTGTGGGATACCCCCATTAAGGTGCTTAGGCAAAGATGAAACCGAGCCAATTTGTACGAACTGTGACCTTTCTAGCAAGAACGCGGCGACCCATCTTACTAGGCTAGGGTGTAGGTCGAAACAAGATAACTTGGACAATAAAATCTTATGATCAATTAAGTCAAAGCCTTTTTTAAAGTCGGCGAAAAAGAACCGGATAGTACAATTGCCTCTGTCTAGTGCTTCAAGGGCTAAGTGGAGCAGATAAACAAGGGCTTGGTCTGTAGATCGCCCGGCGACTGCAAATTGATTACTATCTAGTTTAGGGAGCACTTTAGGAAGCATTCTAGACAAGGTAAAACTTTCTAGCACCTTGGAGATTTGGCATGTTAGTGATATAGGTCTTAAGTCACTTTCTATAATTCTTGGTGGTCTTTCCTTGGGGATGGGAGAGACAGCAGCCGACCTGAGTAGAGGCGGAAGGTAGCCTTCTCGTAATGATGTATTATATATGTGGGTATAGAGAAATGCGTGGCTTGTTCAAGCGAATTATGCTTGCCGATCCGGCTATGGTTATTAGGAAAATGATCTCAGATCAGGGCAACTAGCATGGGCTACCTCCCAAACTGAGCTGCCTGTGGACGTTCCGTTTTCGGGCGTTGGAAGTTGCTTTCTCCTGATCGGGGACTCCATCCTTGCTGTTTTTCGGTACATTAATCATGTTTTCCTTGTGGTTTACTTTGTAATTAATTAGCACTGCCTTTTTCCGGAATTGCTACATGTTTATTTTCATCTCAGTTAACGTGGATGGGGTTCCCGTTCAGGAGAGAGTGAAGATAAGGTTTAGGAAGGGAAGGATTCAACGTGCCCAGTATAAAGAACAGTGAGAAAGAAATGTACGTAACTACGGGTATAGCACCTTGACTAGAGTAATCTAACAATTAACTGTTCTAATTACCAATGGTGATATATAGATAGCACTTGGACAAAGGGTTTGGGGAAGGTCGGAGTTGCACCCCATACCTCATTAATGACAATGTACTAGGCGGAATAATACACTGTGTACTATGTTTAGAGCACTTAGGAAAGCCGTTCTCCGGCCGAATCAAGTCAACTCACTCGATGTGCTGAACACAAACAATCTGACCCAACGTGGTCACAAACTATAATGTATTGGATCGTTATTGTTGTGTTATTTGAAGCCTTCTATCAGCAAGAAAAATGATTTGAGATACTCGTTATCTACACTTAACTCAGTACTTGATTTGTGTAGCTTGGGGTCAATTCCATAAATCGTTTACACCTGTATTTTACAAATATATCTATTATTTTCAGGTGTTATATTTTACAATAGCTACACTTGTATTATTGTTCAGAGCATATTGTTAGAAGTATCGTTTAGAACGTTGTGTTGATGTAACTGTATTTGCCATTTTTACTGTTGTTGTATTGCATTTTGAAACTGTGTCCATGTAGTACAATAGAACATTGTATGGGTAAATGTTACTCTCTTTTCATTTGCAGTAACAAATAACTCACATTTGCAAATTTGCATTTTGAAATATTACAGAAGTAATTTATTTACATATAATAACTACTTGGTAGGCCTATTTTTTCTTTAGGCCACAAAATATGCAAAACAGGTTCTCAGTCAGCTCACACAGATGATTCTAACAACAAATCAAACGCACTTCAATAATCTTTGATTACCTCTAGTATGTAGGAATAAAGCTTTATGTGGTTTGACTTTTCGCCCGAAACATTTATCAGTATATATATTTTTGAGTGAATTAAATAAATACTGAATAAACAGAATAATTGTACCTTACCCCGAAATATGCATCAAAATTCCCGCCATGACATGTGCATTCTTTCGTTCGCAATACCGCTGATCAGGCTGAACCCACACTCACATTATATCGCACAATTTCGATTTATATATCGCACATTTGCGATTTATATATCGCACTTTTTGGATTTATATATCGCACTTTTGACATTTATATATCGCACATTTGCGATTTACATATTGCACATTTGCGATTTATAAATGACAAAGTTACGTTGCTTGCGCCGATTTATAACTCGAAAAGCTCGTTGCCTTTCGATTTATAAATCGCAAAGTTACTACACTTGCGATTTATAAATGACATAGAATGACATAGCTCACTATCTGTGATATATAAATTGCAAAGCAACTTAAATTGTGATTTACTAAATAGCACAAAATAAAGTACACAAACAGCTAAAACATTTTTTACACTTGGCGTCCCATAGCCAATCACTAATCAAATGTTTGATGGTTTCGTGTACCTTGTATTTCAATAGTTTGCTAAATCGCGTGATTAGTGACGCCGTCGAGCGCGGTTGGTTTCAATGACTTCCGTTTATTAGTAACTGATACGTATTTCGGGCGTAAAGTACGATTATCTTTCACGCCCGAAATTTTCCGTTTATTAGTAACTGATACGTATTTCGGGCGTAAAGTACAATTGTCTTTCACGCCCGAAAATTTCCGTTTATTAGTATTAATTCACTCAACAACATACTGATAAATGTTTCGGGCGTAAGGTCAATTACAATTTTCTTCAGAGCGCTTTGATGAAGCGTGTCCGAGGTTTGTATGGGGACTGAGTAACCGCGCCAGGAATTCATGCATGCCTTTCAAAATGGCGTCGAAAACTTCGAGGTGGAGGTGGTCTATGTTCTTCACCCAAAACTAACTCTGTTACCGTGCTTCCGTGTGTGAATCCTTGAATTATTCGAAACCAACTTTTCCAGAGCAAATTTAAACGCATTTTGGAACAGCAATCCAAAGCCTTTGGCCCGGCTTTGAAATGTTTATAAATCAGTAAATTATGCAAATACATTCAGCGACAGGATTTCGGTGGCAAGTTTGTGATTGGCTAAAACCAACAATGCCTCAGCTCGCGCGCCCAGTCGTGAGTGGGGAGAGATCGCGGGCTCACCGAAACCCTCACGGCCCTGTCAAAGTTTGAGCTGCGTGGAATTAAAATTGAGGAAGATTCGGCCATTTAACAGAACAGCCCGATTACTGCTTTAAAGAATCAATCCCGACACCAGATGAAATGCGGAACACATATATGTACATCATTCAATTTGTAGGTAGAAATACATGTAAGGTTTCAAACCTAAGATAGTAGAAATTGTACGCGGATAAAATTTAAACAATGTTTAATATGCGATTCGCTACTGAATAGGGAAGTCAACCGACCGTCAAACAGCAAGCACCGAGTTATATAAACACACGCCAGGGGTGTGCCACGGAGATATCGAAACCATGACCCTATTTAAGGGTGAACAATCGTAAAATGGGTACCCTTTCCAAGGCTTGAAACTAAAATATGAGACCCTATTTAAGGGACAAGTGAATACTCAGAATTTATTGAACATATTGTTTTAAAATAGCTCCATTTATGAGCTAGAGGACTAGGCTTCCCCGGGGGAAGGGGGCGCTTATATGATAAACAGGAGCCATGTGCAGCCATGGGGCCGGGATCCAGACAAAAAGTAGCTCCAAACCGACCCGGCCGGATTTCCGAGGAGGATACTATCTATAATCCGGAATTCCACATATTTTTACGAAAACCCCGGTATCCGAACTGTACCGACACACGTTCATTACGTCATAAATAAGAGTGTCCCTTCCTGATCTCCGGGGGCTAGGCTTTGACAATCCCCGCTCAATACAAAGATTCCTTGAAACTGATCCAGGCAGAATTTATTGACGGGAATATGAAACCAGTGCACCGAACACAATGCCATCAGCACAGCACTCAATCCGTTCACGCAGCTAGAAACGGAAACAAATTGAAACGTCAGTTGGATAACAGAAGATAAACAGGAAAACGTGCAGCACTCGACATAAAAGGACAGCGTAGGTGCACCGAGTCACTCCGGCTATAGCAACTCTATGAAGACATCGCATGCTTGAATAACGACAGCGAAATCTTCACCATGAAAGCCAAATTGCTGTTCTACTTCAGTGTCGGAGGTTTGATAAACGCAATTTTAGGTAAGAGTACGAAACCTATTTTTGTAAGGAACCTACTGTAAATCTAATTATCATAATTACCAGTTAAAGCATTGGTTCTGGATTCTGCGACCTTCGCTTTGGTTTAAAGTAGACCGATGGCTGCAATGGCAGTGTTAAGTTTTAGCCTTAAGTGAAACTAGTTGTTTAGAGTTCGAATATCATGATATATAGTTTTGGTAATATGCTTTGGCTTCCGTGAATATTTAGCTGTGTCCATGATCAGTATACAGACGTATACAGATGTATCAGATGTATACGTAGTACTGGCATATCTTACTTCAGTTGTGGTGAGTTATATGTACAGTGACATATTGGTTGTAATAGAACTGAAATACCTATTATTCACATTTGATAACGACTGCCAAAATAACGTCAGCTAAACCTGATAGCAAGATGAATATGTAACCAAATGCCTCATACAAAAACATTGAATTAATGGCCTTTGACATCATTATAACTGTCTCTGAGTGGCAGCTAAACTCAGTTTAACTTCAGGCAATCACTAGATCACTCTCACCTCGCTAATAACAGGAATTCGATTCAAGACGTAATACGTGGATTTGTCAAATTTAGAAGATGGGACGAGTTCCAAGCCGTTTGGCTGAGTTATTGTCGTCATTAATTGCGAAATCAGTAACTGCTGTTCATTGCTGTTTAAAACATTGTCATGTAACTGTGTTGGTTAAATTGCAAACATAGACAAAGCAGCCCAGGCTTTGTGGCAGTGTCTATAAGTATAGGTTATAAAAAAATTTAAATTATAAGTTTGTATGTATTTTCATTTGCCCATCTTTTGTTCACGTTCACGGTTAATCGAGTTGTATAAGCTCCTAGGTGACACGTGGTTAAATAAAGTATTGTATTGTATGGTATTGTATAAAAAGGTTATATAAGAGATTCGCAGTAATTTAGAATTCATTTTGAATTTAAGAACATACATATCTAGTTGCTTCCACGCTGTTTCTTCTTCATTTGGAGCCGTTTTAGCTTTTTTTACGGCATGTTTATATCTCCCTAAACGGTATGTTTATTCATACATTCAAAAGAAATTCCAAATTTAATACTGCGAATATATAGACAATACTACAAACCCGAAGCCTGAGTGGGCTGCCTGTGGTTTGACATGAGAAATAATCGATGATACTTGTGCAAAACCTCTATTTTTTCTAGAATATAGGTATGGCTTTAGCTTTGACCGCACTTGTGCATGAAATTTATTAATTAACGGTTTAAATGTGAAGACACTCAACAGATATACCGCCGCGGAAGTAACAAATTGTTTCCATATAGTTATTCAAAAGCATCCTATATAAAGTACTTTCAAAAACGTATTAATAATTCATGAGGGAGAAACAAAAGTAATGAATGTATAATGAGTGTTTTTAAATCTGATTTAGATACGGACCTCAATAACATAAACTTTTGCTTCGATTTTCTCAAAATAACTGAATTGCATGACTCTAAACATCAACGTTTTTGAAGCCGTTCCAAAAACTCGCAGCACGTGTTTTATCAGATGGCTACGCCTCGTGCTTGCGGTAAATCTGATAAAACACTGCAGACATCGAAATCGTTTAAAATTCCGTTTTCCACCAAATCCAACCACAACGGACATATTTGAGATGTATCAGATGTATTACATCATTCAAGAAATACTGAGGGTGTTTGATTGACCGTATTCCTGAATAAGAATACAAAGAATGACCACTATAAATCACTTATATCGGGATGTTTAGCCACTGGAATAAATGCATCCTGAATATCATGTGTTTGGAAGCGTTTGTAGCTTACAGTGCAAAATATACCTGAACCAGTGATTTCCAGAGACTATTCCATCTATTGTTATTCTAGAGTACGGCCAGTCGAACTCATCCTTAGTGTATCCTGAATATCATATGTCAGCAAGTGTTTGTAGCTTACAGTGCAAAATGTGACTGAACCAGTGATTTCCAGAGACTATTCCATCTATTGTTATTCTAGAGTACGGTCAATAGAACACGCCCTTAGTGTATCCTGAATATCATATGTCAGCAAGTGTTTGTAGCTTACAGTGCAAAATGTGACTGAACCAGTGATTTCCAGAGACTATTCCATCTATTGTTATTCTAGAGTACGGTCAATAGAACACGCCCTTAGTGTATCCTGAATATCATATGTCAGCAAGTGTTTGTAGCTTACAGTGCAAAATGTGACTGAACCAGTGATTTCCATAATATCAAGACAAGGCGTGTATCGTATCTCTAATGTTCCCTTGTAATTGTGTCAGTACCCCGTATACCTCTCATCGGATCTTTAATGGAGGGATATAATATTAAGACAAGGCGTGTATCGTTTCTCTAATGTTCCCTTGTAACTGTGTCAGTACCCCGTATACCTCTCATCGGAACTTTAATGGAGGGATATAATATCAAGACAAGGCGTGTATCGTATCTCTAATGTTCCCTTGTAATTGTGTCAGTACCCCGTCTACCTCTCATCGGATCTTTAATGGAGGGATATAATATTAAGACAAGGCATGTATCGTATCTCTAATGTTCCCTTGTAACTGTGTCAGTACCCCGTATACCTCTCATCGGATCTTTAATGGAGGGATATAATATTAAGACAAGGCGTGTATCGTATCTCTAATGTTCCCTTGTAATTGTGTCAGTACCCCGTCTACCTCTCATCGGATCTTTAATGGAGGGATATAATATTAAGACAAGGCGTGTATCGTTTCTCTAATGTTCCCTTGTAACTGTGTCAGTACCCCGTCTACCTCTCATCGGAACTTTAATGGAGGGATATAATATCAAGACAAGGCGTGTATCGTATCTCTAATGTTCCCTTGTAATTGTGTCAGTACCCCGTCTACCTCTCATCGGATCTTTAATGGAGGGATATAATATTAAGACAAGGCGTGTATCGTATCTCTAATGTTCCCTTGTAATTGTGTCAGTACCCCGTCTACCTCTCATCGGAACTTTAATGGAGGGATATAATATTAAGACAAGGCGTGTATCGTATCTATAATGTTCCCTTGTAACTGTGTCAGTACCCCGTCTACCTCTCATCGGATCTTTAATGGAGGGATATAATATTAAGACAAGGCGTGTATCGTATCTCTAATGTTCCCTTGTAATTGTGTCAGTACCCCGTCCACCTCTCATCGGAACTTTAATGGAGGGATATAATATCAAGACAAGGCGTGTATCGTATCTCTAATGTTCCCTTGTAATTGTGTCAGTACCCCGTATACCTCTCATCGGAGCTTTAATGGAGGGATATACATACACCTAGCTATAAAAAAAAACCGTTGATACCATTGAACAACAAACATTGAGCAAGAGTGTTCTGAAAAAAACGTAAAGCAGTTCCAAGAATAATACACATGAGCAGTGAAATATTTCGTTTTCATTTCTTTCGTTTTATCTAATAGATTATAAGATTTTGTTTCACGGGTTTATTGCAATCGGCCATTTCAATCACTCTATGAAACAAAACTGCAAGGGCAAGAAATCGACGATAGGTACTAATGAATTCTGCTTATTATGTATCGGGCGCTCGCATGACCGAAGCGCGCAGTATTAAATACCCAGGACGGACCATGAAATGCTTTGCGCGCTTTGATGCCGAGCACCATCTTTTATGCGAGTCGAAAAATGCACAATTTATTTCATTTGATCGATCGGCACCAAGAGAATCAAAACAAAAACAGAGGCGGTCCAAGCATAATGGTGCGTCCTCGATGTTTTAGGTTGGAAAAGTATTGTTTGTTCATTGTTCCATCAACGTTCGATCCATTGTTCCATCGGATCAACGTTTTCTTAAATTGGCGTAGATGGCATGCAACTAATTTCACAAACTTTATCAAATATAAAAATTAAGAAACAAGACAATATAAGAAATCAACGAAGCGCAATACGTAGTGCAATTGACCTATTTAGCTTGTACATTTGTTGTCCCAATTCAGATCATGTGACAGCTCTCTAGAGGATTCACTGCTTTGTTTTCCTATAAAGAAATTGACACATTTCCTCTTGGGATACAGAAAAACAAGAAAATGTTACTCAAAGGAAAGGTCAGGTGACCAAAATTGGGACAACAAATGAACAAGCTAAATCGGTCAATTGTTTCCATTGTGTTACAAACTTTCTTAAGTAATGGTCCAGATAAGAACTGTAGTATCTACGGCAAGGAATGTTAAAAGGTGTTATTTTCTATTATTCTTTCTCGTAATTTCATTGGTTGATACTTATAAATTCAATAGAAACCCATCGAAATAATGCATTTTCATTCGATATTATTTTGTGGTTTGAATTTATTTTTGATCAAATTAACTATGTTTTAATTTCGAAGAATATCGTGTGTGGGGAAAGTTCTCAAAATTGCGATTGAAAAATCCTTTGTTTTATCTGTATCCGATAGGCTGGATGGTAGCTTCTCTGCGTTTTCATAGAAAAAGAGCCAATTGCATAAAAAATACGTTATTTTCGAGACGTAGTTTGGAATGTAGATACCTCCTAAAGCACTTAAGGCAAATTCAAGCAAAATCGTATGTGGGGGAGGCTCATTGCCGCAGAACAATGGATTCTACTACAGTTCTTATCTGGACCATTACTTAATTTTATGTCAACATTCCCGAACTAAGGCGCATGTGCAATACATCTACACGTTTTAAAAGGCGTTTTTTTGTAAGCAAGCGGATATGGTAAGAAGAGGAAGTCTCATTTATTATTCCTCTTTCATTTTATAACCTTTGTTACAGCTTTCCAGTAATCAAAGTAATGATCCGGCCTTTATCCGGTGTGTATCTGATCCCCTGTTCAAAGAATTTCAACTTCTTAAATGCACAGACCTTATAGTATTCCATAACGCACTTTTCATGTATCAATTTCATCATAATTTGTTACCTGTTGTGTTTGATAATTTTTTCCAAACTGTAGCGTCAAAACATCAATACAACACCAGACTTGCATCAAGATCAACTTACTATATAAATAGAGTTCGGACAAACTATGGGAAATTTAACTTCCGCTATAAAGGGGCAATTATTTGGAATCTTATCAGTAACAACTTCAGTAGTTACATCTGTCACTATTACATAATACAACTATTATCTGAAAATATCTGGTACCCTATTTATTAATTTTATTTATCTATTTTACTTACTTTAAACCCATTTGTTTTCTACATTAATTAAGTGTTCTATATTGCTGTAATCTGTATCGTAGTGTATATATATATTTTTTTAGTTTTCATCTTTAAAACCCTACAAAAACATTGTTACTTAACTTGAAATGTTACTCAGCTCGTTTAACTTTAGTTATTCTGAGTAACTATTACCATAATTTAGTGAGATCTATGTATTTATGTAAATTAAGTATTTATAACCTTTTTGGTAATAAAGATGATGTTGAGTATATTGTCTTCCTTTAAGTCTTGCACGGAATGACGATGTTATTCATGTGACCGGAAATTGTTAATACAACAGGAAAGAGGAAGTTTCGATAGCAGATGTTTAATTGTTAGACACATTTTATTTAGATCCTGAAAGTATGTAAAATGATTAAAACCTAGCCTCTAATTAGATAAATAAAACATTCAAATATTAAGTTAGTGGACCGGATATCTAGAGTGTGGCCCAGCCCAAGTGGCACAATTTATACTGGAGACAATGTATCCGTCTAGATGGATTGCGGAAGTCAATCACAGGCTAGGTGTGCTAAGGACATAGTCCTTCAGAGACGAATACAATCGTCCGAGATGTGCAATTCGTCTCAATATAAATTCTCTTTTAAGGCGAGTAATGGTACACAACCGTATGCGCTTGATCAGTGTGGCAACTCGTCTTGTGATTCGTCAATCGTAGACGGATATTTTGTTCCTAGTATAAATTAGTCTTATAATTTCTTCACCGACTGAAAAATCCGTCTGTAAGTTTGGCGCAAAACAAGAGTAAAGTTTCCCTTATCCCGCGCAAACTTAAATCGCGGGCGGAAGACTTCAAATGACAAAGTTTAGTCACACACAAACATTTATACACACGCTCTTCGATTATTCATTTCCAGAATGGAATAGTTCAAGCAAGTGAAAGGACGAAGATATGACTCGTCAATACAAATCGTTCCGGCGTACCCTAACTCTGTAGCAGTTAGTAAATTTATCTCCTTTTCTCCCCAGTTTCATAATTATAAACGTAAGTGAATTAACAACGAAAACTCCTCATTTACCAATCGTTTTATAATCTTCATGTTCTACAGCGGCTACACCACCTCCCTGTGACTCCCCTCTTGGGCTACAATCGGGTGAATTATCAGACAAGAATATGACAGCCTCGGCCTCTTTGGACAATAGTCGCGTACCCCACCATGGACGACTGAATGGGTTCTCTGCATGGTGCAGCACAGGCGACATAGCGTCGTCATGGTTACGAATATCTTTTGGCGGGAAATATCGAGTGACGGGAATGATGATCCAGGGAAGTAAAGCCGATTTTATATGGGTTACAACATACCGCGTGGAGTACAAGTTACAAGGAGGGATGTGGACAAAATATCCAAAGGTATTGGAAAGTGTTACCGTTTATCTAGCCTGCGGAAACAGCCGTCTCTATTCGAGGACCAAAATCGAGCCCCCCATTTATCTAGATCTATTGTTCTCGGTATAAAAATAAATACGAAAAAAATTAATAATAATGATATTTTAGGGTGTTTAGGCCTGCTAATCTCAGGTTTAGGGTTTTCCTACCATTACTACCGATAGGATAATCCTTTATTGTCCATCCATCATTTGCCTATAATGTGTTCTATCTTGACGGGGAGGTATCATTCTCAACCCCAGACCCTTCTCTTATTTCTTACTGCGCATGCGTAAGGATTTCGTCGAGCATGCGCAGTAAGAAATAAGAGAAGGGTCTGGGGTCGAGAATGAGGAGGTATAGGCCATTTTGACGATGTTGCGCACGCATCAGTAGAACAATAGACGCGAGCTGCTAAGACTCGTTCTGGTTCACCAGCCATTTTTTTATTTAAAACAGATAGCCATTGTTCTAGCTGCGCATGCAACATCGTCAAAATGGCCTATTGGTCGCGAGGTGTTGTGTGTGGGCATGAACGCATACGAAGGGCTAGACTTCAAAAGACTGCATCGGAAACGTTTCTCTTTATTTCCGTATGAAAGTGCAGCTCTCTACATTTCTTAATTTTCGTTTGTTGTCTTTCTACATCAGCTTTTTCTGAAGTACATAGTCCATATCTCTGAATGTTTCCTTTTCTTATTAATAATAAAAGTGGTACTAGTTGTTTTTCTGGATGAACTTCATCCCTCCGCCATCTTGGCTTTGGTGCGAATAGAACGACGATCTATTTTTAGTTAGTGAATCCTCTTAAAGCTTAGTATGGTTATTTATCCGATTTCCGGTCACTGGCTAGTGTTTTATTTGGCCATAGTAAATCTTTTCTTACACAACTTATTCTACTCAGGAAGGACGTATAAAGTGGTCATTGATACTAAATTTATAAAATCCTTTTTGTACAACATTCACAATTACACCGTACCTGCAATCCGAGCAGTTAAAACAAATACAGCTAGTCAGACGTTCTTAGGATAATTGAAGGCATAGACTGACTAATAATAACCAACACAAATTCCTCCCTATCCGGATCCTTAACCCCTCACGTCGGACGATGTGGTCAGTTTTGGATGAGATAAATGTTTGCCCGGCAGGGTTTCAGGCATTAGCCGGAACCGATCGATATTAACAGACCTTATTCATAAATGCGTAGGAATGCGTATTTCTATTTTGATATTTTCCCCACATGTACATAAAACATTATCATTACCACGCGAAAGAGCATATCAACAGTAATAGCTCTTGTGAAATTTGGTTGCTGTTAAGTTGAAATTAGAGATATTTGTATGAGAAAAACAACGGAGGCCTTTCTAGCCTCGCTTTCGTGTTTTCGTCTGCTTTTGAAATGAATACAAGAGCCCATCTGGGCTTTCACTCGGGCCACATGAGATTGAAGATGTAATACACTTTCATTTGAAATCCTCTTAGTAATAACCAAAGGGAAGAATTATTAGCTGAATTTAGCAGTCTTTAGTGGCCGTTAGCGCGGTGACTTTCATTCTCTGCTCCCCTAGTATATATGTAATTTAATAGTTTAGTTTTTCTCGTATGTTGACCTTTTAATTTAAACACTACTTATTCGTTTAACACACTGCATTTGAGCAGGCATATATTCATTGTTTGGAACCCGAGAATTAACCGTACTACCGTACTTCATGGTCCCTTTCTTTAGTAGTGGGTTGTCGGTCAGGTGATTGTAAACTCTCGTCATTTAGCACAGAAAATGCATTCTGATGAATAGGGATCGGGTTGTCATGTAAGAAAGATGGCTCTTGAACACACTGATAAGCTTCAGTAGGTTCTCTACTTTCATCTGTAATCTGGGAAACTCAATCTTTGCCCATGCCTTGGCACATAACTATTCCTGTTGTTAAGTAGACGTGGATGATTATAATTAAAATCCTTCGACAGCTTGTACCGTTTCCACTAGGTCAATATCCTCGCTGGAACGAAATAACTTGATCTCAATACTCTCTGATCCAACTTACGGTAAATTTAAATCTCTGACAGTTTTTAAGAGACTCGTAATATTGGTCTTTAAGTGCCTTCACCCAAAATAAGATGTTCTCCTCGGATGTTTTAAATGCAGCACAGCGAGCCGATGGCTTATAGATTCCAATATCTATTTCTTCGAATTTTAGCTTTCCGGATCCTGGCCCCAGTTCACTGGCTTCAGGTCGTCGTACGGTGTCGTATATAAAATCACTGGCCATCTGGGTAAAAAACGCAATAGCGCCAGTTGAAATATCCTCAGCCTGTTGGAAGGCTTTCGCACGAGTGAAGTTAAATAAAACATTAAACTGGCTTACATTTGAGAGATGAGACTCCAAAGTAGAGAGAAAGTTCCTCGCGGGTCTTCCGCCATCTTTCTTTACTGTATTAAATTATGTAAATAAATGAACCTGGCGATTGTTGCGTGACCAGCACAGTGCAATCTGATTGGTGTGAATTTGACCTTTAACGCATGCGCAGAAATTTTGCGACACCCAACAAAAAAAAAAAAAAAAAAAAAAAACGACTTGCATTTTAAGACTCGGTGCTGCCACAGGCAGCCCGAGTAATAAGTCAACAGCAATTCTCCACATTGCTCTAAAACTGAACAGAATTACTAGTTTTTATGTGATCGTTCCTGTGGTAGTATTAGGGCGCGTTTGTTTGGGATATTCCGGAATAAGAATATTCTGGTTATTCTGCCTCCAGCAGCAGGAATACATTGCCCTGTGTACTCTCTCTCTCTCCACTAACTTTCAGCAAGGAGCGAAGCGACGAGAAAGGAAATACCCTCTGGTGGCGTCGGTTGAGAATCTCACTTCCATGTTCGGATCAGGTACAGGATTTGTACCTTGTTGCCGATTGGGTCTCTATTTCACGTGACATGATTCAACTAATCGTGACGTTGCTGATAGATCACGTGAAATAGAAAACCAATCGGCAAGAAGGTACAAATCTTGTACTTGATCCGAACATGATCCGAACATGATCCGAACATGATCCGAACATGAAATGAGATTTCCAACGTATCGGCGCCACCAGAAGTTATTTCCTTTCTCGTAGCTTCGCTCCTCGCTGGTACAGGTTAAGAATTCACAGAAGTTTTCCACAATAAGAATACAGTAGCTCGCAAACGAACGCTGACACGTATTATTCTGGCTATTCTTATTCCAGAATATTTCCAAACGAACGCGCCCCGTTAGTTTCCCTCCACAGATTAATCTTTCAAATTATGCAAATTAGGAGGCGGCCATTATATATGAATGACGTGTATAGAGGATAAGGTGGAATTTGCCAGGATAATAATGGTAATAGATCTGAGTGGAGTGCAATTTGGTATGAAATCATACCAATTTGCACGACCGCGTAGTAAGTATGATTTGAGACCAACACGAAGTACTGGTTCCAATAAATAATATCCAGTTGGAAATCTAAGCTCATCCATTCCAACTACATTTTGTACTAAAATTCCAGAGGAAAACGTCGCAGCACAACATAATGATACCACTTGTTTTTAATATATTTTTGCCTTTGAAATCAGACTTCTCTAATCCTTTGACTTGATTGATTTGGTATGTGAGGTTCCTACATTTTGATTGGTTCAGCAAAATAATGGCACACCAATGATACGATTTGATCTGTAATCGCATCATTTTCAACCAGACAGATGGCAGGAAGCTCCAGTGATTTCAAAATGATAGAATAGGGAACTTTCACCAAGAGATCACGTGACCATTTCCGCCATATTGGAGGGCAAACAAACCTGGTTGCCATGGGATACGGTAGCGTTTGTGGAGACAGGAGCGGTTCGAAAGTCCTTCATATCTCGCTTTGTTTACCAACTAGAACCGACTGACAGTTATTATAAAGTAGTAATAGAAATAGCAAGATTATATATGTACGCGAGAAGCTAAAAAAACCGAATACTTTTCTAGAGCAAAACATTGTATTACGTTTAGTTGATGAAGAACTGCACAATTAATTCAACAATCATAATCTTCATAGGAATTGATAGGAAATTCGAACACAGATTACCCGGCTGGAAAAATGAGCCAATTCACACCGGCGCTTATTGCGCATGACGTAAGAGTACATCCGCTGACCGTGAATGGAGTTACAGCAGGTAGCGAGAGTATCGACTCTGCCTGTCTACGCATGGAGCTCTATGGATGTAGAGAGTTTGGTAGGTGACTTTGGCTATTATTGTTTATGTTACTGCGCACGTGCAATGACAATTAACGCAAGATATTGTCATTTTTTTACAGTGCCTTATTCAAACGGTTAAAAACTGTAGACCCATGATAATAAAACGACCTGAATACTTTCCTGTTTAAAGTAAAATAGTTATTGAAAAATCGTGGTGTTCGGCCACCGATACACTTTCTAACTAATTTGTAGATGCGTTTCTCTCGTCTGACTTCAAGGGTGTCATTTACAAGGCGGCCTAACGCTAAATCGCTGCTGGTCGCTGTCATTATAATACAAGAGGCTCGCCTTTGTTTTGTTTTTCTGTTAAGTTAGAGTTTACTACTATTGGTACCAACTATTCTGTGATTGTCATTTAAAAGAAGGTCTTATAACGCAATCCAATATCTCCTGATGATGTAACTATACAGCTTCATAGAAACAGTAGATCAATAAACGGTCACATGCATGACGCGATAGGGCCTTCTAAAGTGGAGAAATAAAAGTTTGTTTATATTTTATTGATTGAGCGAAAGTTAGCCGAATTTGAAAGACATTTGGTTTTGAAATAGGGTTTCTGAAAACGCATGTTTTAGTTATTATTAAGTTAAGATGAGCATTTAATAGAAAACATATTGCACTCATCTTTTTGCGTGGTCGTACCCAAGCATGTTGGGCTGGGTCGGGTGGAACTTCTCGAAACGAGTGACAGTATTGGCCTACCCAACAATAGAAAACACCCTAACCTTTAGAAAGTGCAGTACAAAAACAATAGAAGTATAGTATTATGGGTGCAATCAGAATAGAGGTCTCGAGAGGTTCCGTGCTACTCTGTTGGCCTGGACGATTTCAGTCAGGTTTTGTTGGAGTTGCAATCGTAGCTCTTATGGCAATATACATTCTAATAAATGAAAAAAAGTGTCGAAGACTGGGCATGAAATCTACTGTACACGACACCTCTATCGCTCCAAACAATCGTCAATGGATAGACCAGGTAAATCATAATTAGCAATATGGATACCGTTAAGTGTTATACATGTAGATCTGTTTTTGTTTTTATCTTTTTTCTCTCATAAATCTCAGATTCCTGTATAGATCCCGGCAACATTACCAATGGTTGGCGAAATGGTAAAAGCTTCAGGCACGGAGATCACTTGAATTTCTTCTGTAGACCCGGGTATCGTACAAAGGGGTTTTCACGTAGCACCTGTGTGAATGGGAAATGGACTACGGAGAAACCTACTTGCGAAGGTAAGTATTACTAGAAATGATATGCTTAATTTAACGCTACCCAAAACAATTTTTTTGGGTGAAAGACGACAAAATACTGACAAATGAGAATTTAAATGGTGTCATTCTGGTTTTACTGATAAAACATGTCTGTGCCATAACGTTTTACAACCACTCAAAACCAATAATAGCAAATGACTTTGCCTTTTCGATGAAGAGCATGATATTATGATCAATCGCTTTTTACGTTGATAATACAAAGATCTGTTCTTGATGTGAAATACCTTCAACCTATGATTAACACTTTCCAATTTTCAGTTCTTTGTCAAAGCCCTGGAATTATAAATAATAGGAATCACACAATACACGTGTCTACCAGTGGCCAGGTCGTGGTGTTCACGTGTTCTCCAGGGTTTGACCGTTTTGGGCCTTCGAGCGCCAGGTGTGTGAAGGGAAAATGGAATCAACCCATACCACTATGTCGAGGTAAATTTGATTCTTATTTGCTTATTGCAATTTCCTATATTTTTAAATATGAGAATATGGTATGACCAATGTGGTCGAGTGGTTAAGTAACAATTCTACTTTCTTTATTCTTTTCTCTTTACTTTCACTTCCTCGTGTAATTTTGTAAGAGTGTTGTTGTTGTCATCTGCAAATTGCTTTCTCCACTTTAGTATTTTCTGTTTTTCATACTGACAACTCATCAACCATTAAATGATACATTTCTAAAATCAAGTTCACTAAAACTGCAGTACATTTCTTTTGTGTGCATTTCATCCAACGGAAGAGTCCAAAACACAATAACCAAGAAACGTTCAATTTTAAACTGTTTCCTACATTGAAAGTTCGTCGTATTAAATGTTATGAGTGTTTCCACTAGATGCAATTAAAATCTGTTTACAAAATGAGAAAATGTATATTCTTCTTCAAGTTTATATATATTTTAATGTCTAAGCCAATGAGGTGGAAGATTGAAACAATACCACAATAATAAATAATAATCGGGCCATATTTATATAGCGCCATATCACCACAGTCTCATGGCGCTTTACATATTTCTGACATATCCCGTAAGTGATTTTTTTCGGACTGCTTACGACGCTAATAGCTGCCACGCAGTTTACAATGTTGAGTGTGTGGTTAGTGCAATGGCCAGGCTGCTGTACCAGGTGACAATCCCCTTCTCTTTTTCGAGTAGTACAGCAGGTTCTTTCACGTCCCCTTCAAATACTGATTAGAAGTAGGAGACAAGGCCAACGGATTAAAAAAACTCTGAATTTCTAACGAGACCTGAAACAACCATGGGGGCTGATCAACGCCAGGTCCCGGCTAATCCACAGATCAAATTGGAATTTAGCGTGTTGGTACATACATACATCAACTTTATTAACGTGTCATAAATTCTAGCGCCAAGGCACTAATAGTGGACACAACTTAAAATTAAAAGAAAAACTATAAGATATATATATACATATATACATATTCTAAAATTCCCACCCATTGAAAGTTTTTGGCTTATGAACGTCCCTGCCCAAGGACGCGGCCGGGATTCGAACCCCCGAACCCCCGACCTCCCACACTCTAGACCCTGCTCTACCAAATGAGCTAATCAGCACGGTACATTCCATGCATTACATATACCTCTTGCGCGGACCATTACTTAAAGCGTTCGCCGCTCACCTCTATGACCAGAGTTCGATTGCGACCCGAACTAGCCGGCGTCATATATGAGTTGCTGGTATATTTCCCTTACTAGCGCTTTGAAGATTTTTTTGGTTTCTCCGGTTTTCCTCCCTCACCATAACCAACCTAAATTCCAATAGACCGATTTAGCTTATATATTTGTTGCCCCAATTCAGATCATGTGACAGCTCTCCAGAGGATTCAGTGCTTTGTTTTCCAATTAGAGGAATTTGTACATTTTCTCTTGGGATACAGAAAAACAAGAAACATTACTCAAGGGAAAAGTCAGGTTACGTGAATTGGGACAACAAATGTACAAGCTAAATCGGTCTATTGTAATAGATCCCTTGATCACGGCATGCACGCGTACGTTTTAAATTAACTACTTGAAACTCGGCTAAGTACTATGTGGGTAAATTGTATGATTTACAGAAACAGTTGCTTTTGTAAGCCTGTCATTGATATCTTGTTACTTAATTAACTTCAGCCCTAAAAATTATAAAAACACCTTTTATTAAAGAAACCTAAATCATCATTCCTTATCAAAACAAGGCCACTTGTCCCTACTCATCGCTTGCCGGGCAAATCTTTACTCATTGATAAGAACTAGTATACTGAAACACAAAATATTGTATCTCAGATCTAGATATTAAAGATAATGAACCAACGCTGTGAAATGTTTGCATGAAAGGGCCTCGCTCGGGTACCATTTCTCTGTCAGCTATCTTCCTGGTCATTGAGAGTTGGATATGATATATATATATATATATATATATGAACGAGATAAAGAAAATTATTAATGTCGTCCACTGGTGGTTGAAGTACTAATGCGGATTTTGTAGGTTTATTCTTGCCAACAAAGTATAAGCACCAACGAAGGCGTCTTTTCCACCAAAATCTGAGTTTTAGTAAGGAAACGCTTATTATTCATGTGTCTCAATTCACAGCCCGTTGTCGCCATCCAGGATTGCCTAGTCACGGTATCATAGAAAGCCTTAATCTCCGCCATGGAGGACACGCACGTTATAGATGTGATCTTGAGTTCTCGTTGGTTGGATCTGCTGGCATCACATGCACTGATGGGATATGGAATTCAGTGCCACCAATGTGTAAAGGTGAGACTGAGTTATGCTATGTAACATCCGCTTTCTTTAATTTGAAACTGAATGCCAACAACAAATCTCTTGTATAACGGTACCCAGTGAGTAGAGCGAATTGGTTGTTATACAATAATCAGTCCGAAATGCGCGCTCTGATTGGTCAAGAGCCGTGTGTTATTAGAGGACACACGCTTGGATGGCGTCATGAGCGCGCGCAACCAATCTTTCAACTCGTTGTGATTGAATTATTTTCATAGTTTTTAGTTTGCGATTATTATATAAAACACATAGATTCCATTTTGCCGGGTGTCTGTTCTCTTATAGATGCACGCCGGATGACACCAAAATGTGAAGAGAACATCAGTTAAGCCCCTCGACTGTGTCTCGTGGCGCACTTTTTTGTTCTCGTCACAACGTCATCTGTGCACCATAAAAGGACAGACGTACGGCAGAATGGAATCTATTTGTTTTATATAGGAAAACAGGAGTTCATTTTGAAAGTAGATGATATCATCGGAGAATATTCCAGTCCTATTATTTTAAGAAATGAAATCTACTGATATGAAGAACCTTGGATGCCCACATTTCAGGCGGAAAGAATCGTACACCATTAAAAAAGCGTATATATTATATTTGACAGAGTGAACTATTATTTTCATAAAGAAATTTCAGGCCAGTTCATTTCATAACTTTTTTCAACCACTACACATTTCGTAAACAACAGTTTTTTTTGTCTAGTTACGTTTAAGGATTAAAATATAGAATGCGGACTTTATTTGAAATCCCTCTTTAGCCTCGACTTGGGGCTTTTGTTTTCTAGCAGTGGTACTTAATTCAAAAGTTACCTAATGAAAAAAAACTCAATTTCAGGAGGATGTAGTGACCCCGGCAAGCCAGTAAATGGCGGTAGACGAGGACATAACTTCAACAATGGTCGATCTGTGTCATTTAACTGTGCACCAGGCTTTACTTTGGTTGGTGTAAAACGTATAACGTGTAATGCTGGAGAGTGGTCAGGGAAAGTCCCCAAGTGTAGAGGTAAAAACATATCTTTATCCACTCGTACCTTCAGTAAAATAGTCTCAGATTCTTTCCAGTATTTATTGATCGAAGCATCCTCTGCTAAGGTGATAATTTCTTTTGCAATTTTTACATAAAATGGGAGAATTCTTCTCCTCTTTTTCAGAAGATTAAACGTTCTTATGAACAAAGAAAACAATTATTTGATTCCCAGGAGTACTCCAGAGACAATTAGGGACGTTTTTGATGAGGGATGAAAACATCCAGACCGCATATTGTTGGCGGTGGCTACATCTATATTTATTTTAAAAATATGTAAAAAAATATGTAAAATGTCAGGTGTTACTCTATTAGTTTTTTCATAAAGTGTGGATAGTTCCTCTTCACGATGACAATAATTCCCAAAATCAATTAATTGAATAATTATTTTAAGAATTATTCATAATTCAGACTAAAAAAACTGACTTTAGTTAAAATTGATTTAGACAAGAAAATATAAATATGAAGGTACATTAATAGGTATGCGTGATCATCCGTGATCATGTCATGCGTTTTTGATCACCACCACTGAAGCCTCACTTTTCTGTTGAGATGAAACTTTGTGCCAGAGTGAGACTTGGTGAAGCGTAACATCATCATATAAGACCTATTATGTTGTTTCAAAAGGTTCTTGCCAGAATCCAGGTATTCCACGATTCGGTATGAGAAGTGGGGATAACTTTAAACACGGTGGACGAGTCTATTTCTTCTGTCGTGATGGTTACACGCTCTCAGGGAAAGGAAAGGCCTTCTGTCGAGATGGCCAGTGGAGTGCAAAAGCACCCAAATGTGAAGGTAAGTGAACTCCAGTGAAACAAAGACATTTTAAAAGTCTGCCGGAAAGTGTTGGTTAGTTACTCGTTCCGAGGTGACTAAGCGATTTTGATACCCGAGGGCGCAGCTTATGCCATTAATTAGTGTGTACTGCATGCAGGTCCCGAATGTCTTGTCCGCTTATAAAGTGCAGATAGGGAAATGTGAAATCTTGTATATTATATATGGCATACTTGGATTGTGATTTTTCAGTGCACTTATCTTTCTTATATCTGATTCCAGCCATGTGTCCTGATCCTGGAGCACCTCAGAATGGTGCAAGAATTGGCAACAACTTTCAGAATTCACGAACGGTGACATTCGTCTGTAATGCCACAGGATTCGATTTGGTTGGCTCTAGGATGATACGATGCCAGAACGGCACGTGGAGCTCCGCAACGCCGACTTGCAAAGGTAAGTGATCATCAGTGCATCGAAGTGGATCAGTTTTAAAACGGCCGTCTCAGAGCTAGCCTCCATTTTTGATGCCCTCAGTAGAAAATGGCCGCCAAGCCAGAATTCAGTTCTATTGTTTAAGCTCCTCTGCTCCAGTGAGAATGATTTGAAGAAATTGATACGGTAATCAACAGATCCTGAGTACCTTAATTTGTTTAATTCAGAATTGAATTACAGGAAAGGAAACTGATAGGTTGTGACGTGTGCTAAGGACCACACCGCGGCAGAACGTTACGCGCATGCGTATTTGCTATTTCTTGTCGGCGCGCGGCCGCCCCCAGTTTCCCGCGAAAACTGAAATGAAACAACAGGCACATACCCGTGATTTTAAAATTTCTGCTTAAAAGCATCCATTTGTGAACTGTTTTGTCAAAAAATAAGAAAACTAAGCCTAAGACTTTAACAGGTTGAAGTTTTCTTAATTCGTAAGTCACTGTGAGTTTACTAAGTTATAAAATTATTTACTAAAAAAGTTGAAACCCTCGGTAATTTGTATTTGATAGTGGAGACTTCGTTCTTTTGGCCAGCGGTGCATACCGTTTTGCCGCGGTGTGGCTAAGGACACTGGTTGAGACGATCCGTTAAAGTGCACATGAAGCGAAATATGCTTTTGCATACTTCTAGTATTTAGATTCAGATTTCAGATTTCTTTTATTTCACACTAATTATTGACTAAGATTACACTGAATAGTATTATGTTAAAAGGGGTAGTAACAAATTAAGGGAGAAAAAGCTTCATAAGTAAAGTAAATTGTGCGTATAGTGGTCAAAGTAGCAAAGGCTTTCGAGTTGACCACTACCTATTGAGAGATTAAATGGCAGGATAAGCTCACCTTAATTAAGAACAGAATAGAAAGAGATAGAAAATATATAAATACATATAGAAAATATATAAATACATATCTACAGGAAAATACAGAACTGATAAAAATTTAGAAGATAACAGATATTGAGAGTACTAATATTTTATAATAAGGGATATGATAGTGTAATACTAATATATTCGATCTGATTGTTTCATACAATATGATAGTATGTAGCTGATATTGAGATTTAATTCGGTCCAGTTACTTCAGTAATAAGTATTGTTTGTAATTGTTATTTAAACTTGATTAGGTCTGGTTGTTTGATAAATATTGCGCGTAACTGATAATTAATTGAGTCATAATTAATTAGATCTGACTTAATACCTTAGGTCTGATTGCTTAGTAAATATTGCTTGTAATTAATCTTTAAACTATGAAGTGGTAATTTAGCAATTTAAAGACATTTTTCCAAAGTTTAAAAAGTCTGGAGAAAAAATTGATGATGTTTACAAGCCGTGAAATTCATCCTACTTTGGTCCCCAAATGGTCTTCAAATCGCGCGGCCAAAATGAAGTCACATTGCTTGCATCTCAAACAAAACAAGATGTCGGAAATAATGAAATCGATTCGAAGAACAAACAAACCTTTGCAACCAACGTGACGTCACTAGATAAACTCGATAAACTCGACTCCAGTCTCCGGACCATGTTTCGATGAAAAGTAAGCCGATCACAACTAAATTATTGTTTGGATAATTTTAAAGTTTACATACATGAAATTTCATGCAGTAAAACTGGGATAGGAGACGATAGGATTACATAGTTACCTGTAGTTGAAAATATAATCAGTGTAGATTCCTCCGTCGTATTTGTTGGCGTTAAACGGTCAGCGGTCGTTATGCCAAGATGGCGTGACCCAATAGGCCTTATGCGTGATGATGTCACGCTTTTGTGATCATCACCAAGCCTCACTTTTGCGTTGAGAGGAAATGTTGTTCCAAAGTGAGTCCTGGTGGTGATCACTCGAGCGTGACATCATGCATCATGGATACGGCCTATTGTTTGCCATAATATACTTATTGTAAGCTACCCACCTAGATTAGCTTAACTTACTTATTTACTTGCTTAAACAATGCAGCTATCAGATACCTGCATATGTATGCTTATGCGTCTTTTATGGTTCTCAGCACGCTGTCCAGATCCTGGAGTTCCTGTGAACGGAATAAAAATAAGTGCAGATCTACGACACGGAGGACAAGCAGTTTACAAGTGTGTATCGGGATACAAGCCGACTGGTTCATCCGTGCTGACGTGCAGAGACGGAAAATGGGACGATTTCTTACCAATGTGTGTGGAGGAGGATGATGGTAATGGTAGTGGTAATGGAGGTACAGTGCATGCGCATACTCAGTAATTCTAATATAGTTTAATAAGCTTTATTGACGATCAATAAACAGTAACTGCACGAAACTGCAAACGATTGCAATATATATAAGGCTGCTAAAAGTGCGTATAGGGATGAACTTCGATCATCCGTAATCAAATGATGTAACCATGACGTGCAGCTGATCTAAGAAAGTTGACAGCTTTACAAAACACGTACAAACAAGTTAACCCAAAGCTGCCACAGGCATTAAGATAATGCTTAGTGGAAGTGGAAGTCCCTGCCATGTAATCAACGCTGATAAAGTGTACAGTCTGGCGCATAGTTTTAACAGCCATGAATGGCGTTTGGACTTTTGGAAACGAATTATTACGAACGTCTTAGTCCGACTCTAGCATGTGGCGTAGAAAATGTTGTGACACCGTATTTGAAGCAGGCATTTCATAATAAATCTCCTGGTTATCTTCAGTATAATTTACGACACATTTACAACATCAAATTGCGTGAATCTAGTGGACCATATATTCTCGTTGCCGCTTATATTTAATGTCAAAAATCAAAGTTCGTGAATAAGCAATCATTATATAGTTAAGATTCCAGTTCAAATTTCTCACTACTTAAAGTTATTTTTCACAGCCTCGTGTATTGATCCGGGAATTCCAGTTAACGGAGGTCGTCATGGCAGCACTTTTCGAGATGGACAGAAACTTACATTCTTCTGTCAGCGTGGTTACGCTTTATTTGGACCCTTACACATCACGTGCTCAGATGGCACGTGGTCAGGAGGAGTACCCGTATGTAGAGGTAACTATTACTGGCGCCCTAAGATGGGAAGAGGGTTTCAAAATGTGCGCGTACAGTAGGACATTTGCACTTAATGGCGTCATTTTACTACAACTACCAGAATCCTGGTTCTTTTCTCATTCAGATTTTTGAACTCTTTTGAGTATACCAAGATAATCGTCTAAATAAGAGGAACAAAAGAATCGTCGCAAGGAGTTCTTATAGCTGTAGTATGTGACGTCATCATGCAAATATCCAATCATTTTAAGTTGTCTTGGTTACTGCTTAAGGGTGACGTCAAAAACGCTTGTTTCTCAGTTTGCCATCGCAATCCGTAGCCCATTACACATTATCCGATAAAGTTGGCTTAAACGAAATTAATTGGATTTGTTTAGGATTGTAAACAGTAGCATGGTTTTTAAAAGATTCCTCGGGAATAACATCTTTTTCTTGTTTTTATTTTTACTGCTACCAGACTCTTGTAAAGATCCAGGCATTCCAAGAAATGGTGGTCGCCATAATGACAACTTTGCTGAAGGACAACGAGTAGCATTTTACTGTTTACTTGGCTACGTGCTGGATGGGAGGACAGAAATCATGTGTGTTAGTGGAAAGTGGTCGGGAAATACCCCAGTGTGCAGAGGTATACTACTTTTTGCAACATATTCTGGAACACAAAGGTTTATTCAGTCTTTCTTCACGTGCAAAAATAAGTATTAAATAAAGTACATAAGTACAATAGAAACTAATTTCCACGTTCACAACGTACACTCACATTCATGTAGAAATCGGCAAGCGACACTGAAACGCGGGAAAATAGTTACTGATTGAGTGGTCGACACTTCTGCCGTTCGCGCTAAGAAAGAAACTCGATGCTTTATTATAATGATTTATCGTGTCTAATGGTTGTCACGGACAAACCACATTCACAGACCGAAATGCATTGTGGTTATTCAATGAGAAAATAATTGTTGTGCAATAGGTAACACTTAAGGGAACAACGGACTTTTAGAGAAACACGATGCAAACCATTCCAAAAAACTGAGCAAATGTCACACCCTGTTGAAAAATTATAAACAATTACCCAAAAAATTAAATCGATTATAAGCGGTCGAAGATTCAAGATGTAGTAAAACTCCAACTAGTTTCCGCAGTCAAACTTATAAATATATTGCGACGGAGAACTATTAAGGTTAACGAATTTCATGGTCATTTGAAGGTGCATAAAATTCGTTTAAAGCAACATAGCTTTTGAAGACCATGTTATTCTACGTTATCGTGCAAAGTATCATGCGGGTACGTTATATTCTCATATGCGATCAATTAAAAAATGTGACATTCTCTGATGTGAATGTAAATTCTCCCAGCTTATGTTACCATAGCAACACCTAACAAACTCATGCACACAATTTACCAGTGATCATTTTGGTATATAGGTTGTCCATGTACAGCCCTTATTTTCGTATATTTCGTATAATTCAGTATACAACAACTTTTAATCTGTACCCTGAAGGTATACGGTGACCTTAACTTAAGGAGCGGTCATTATTTATAGGGTGGTAAGGGGTGGGTGAGTTTTAGCTGTAATCTTTGAAATTGACTAACCCCTCCTCACAGCGTAAATTATTCAAAATAACCCCTCCTTCAGGTGTCTGAAAAGCATTGTAACCTCTCCTCTTTTAGTAACCCCTCCTTCTATTGCTCTATATCATTATGACGTCAAATCAAAACAATCTATTGTTTAAACGCCAAGGATCACGGTCGTGGGAGGGGGAGAAAACAGCAACAACACAAAGGAAATCGCTATCAAATGCATTTTGTAGAACGTAGAATAGCGGTAACAGCCACCGAATACGGTAAATATTGTGGGATAAACATTGATACAGCTGATATTTGGAAATAGGCCGAGCTACAAATATCACGTAAAATCGCCTAAATATGTTTCCGGAAATTCCCGATATTTTTTCTAAATATCTCGCATTTCCCCCTAAATATCTTGAAAAAATTATAAATATCACAAATATTTTCTTATCATTTTTCTATAAATATCACAATAACGACTTCATCAAATCAAAAACATCATTTATTGGCAAGACGGGAATGCATCACAGTCTATACAAAGTGACTACTAGTACACGTGAACGCGTTCAGTGCATCGCTACTGATACAGCAGCATTTTCTACCCTGCTTGACAATCAATGGTATGACATTCATCTCTATGACTCTATGCTATACTCTTTTAAACATAAACAACAATATAAACTCTATTCAATTCAAGCCAAATAGCGTCTCTGCTCTGGCTAGCTCAGGTACTTTATGTCCTTTGTTTCGACTCCCCCGATATAATCAGTTAACGATTGTTTACTCGATTGTTTACTGTGCTTTCTCTACTCGGTTCAGCTGTAGGAACCGCTTCAGGTTCAGCAGGAACCGAAGCCTCCGAACTTTCAGCATCTGCCATTTTGTTCAGGGTTGGAAGTAGTAAGTAGTACTACTTACTAAGACTCATGGGATATAATATTCATGAGGAAAACCGCTGAACAGGACCACTGCTGACAAAGTAGATTCCATCTCAAGTTTCAAAGAAAAAAACATGCGTGAACTTACAAAACCATAGCAAAAATCCCAAATTTAATCATGTTTTTCTAAATATCTCGTAATTTTCTAAATATCCCAGGAGCTTCTAAATATCTCAAAAAATATCCGGATGTTTGAAGCTAGGCCTATCTGGAAACCAGACAATTCGAAGTTAAATTTTCCTCAGCAGAGCAGATTTAGTTAAAAATTCTATTGTTCATGTCAATTATGTCCCCCTCATGAACAAGCCGTGACGTCATAATGATATAGGGCAATTGGTTATCAAAAAATACCAAACCCCTCCTTCAGCAACCCTTAAAATCTCGTAACCCCTCCTCAAAATCACCCACCCCCACCACCCTATAAATTATGACCGCTCCCTTTGTCCACGAATATAGTTCTGCTTTGTGAGGTGCTTGTCGGCCAAATTTGATTGTGCCTAAATAGTAAATTGTAAAATATTTCTTGATTTGAGTGTTGCGTCTACGAATTATAGACACTGGTATGATCAACTAAAAGTCTATTAAGGTATGCTATGAATTATAAAGGTTTCTATTTCCAATATGCTAATGATGTGATGTCACAGGAGGCCTCGTTTATTATACAAAAACGTGCTGGCGAAGATAAATAACTTTTTCTACACATCCATGTTATATTTGAGCTTATATCAGTGATTTTACCAAATATTTTGTATAAATCAGAAATAGGTTCATTTCCAAGGAGAAATAAATGACCTTTGTTGGCCTCCTATTACATCACACATTAGCAATTGGAAATAGAAACCTCTATAATTCATAGACGCAACACTCAAAGCAATAAATAGTTTACTACTCACCTATTTACTTGATGTCGATTTTAATGGCACAAAATTGGCTATAATATATAGGCACTTTAACGCTAACTGCAAGTAAAATAAACACGTACATGTATAACCGTTTTGTTCTTCAGCAAGAGGGTGTAGGAGTCCTCCTGTACCACAGAACGCACGGGTTTATGGACGACGAAAGCCCTACTATAAAAACAGCGAGAGGATCTTCTATTTCTGTCTGCCAGGACACTACAGTGCTGGAAGACGTGATCAGCAATGCATTGGAAATACTTGGTCCAAAGCTAGTATTAGATGCATCCGTAAGTTGGTGTTGAGCTTTGGTTCTTTTATTAAAGGAACCTTCACTGGAAAACAGTGTTTGCTCTCATATGTTATGTGTTTGTCTGCTGTAAATTGTAATTTCCCACGCGCCGCCATCTTGGAGATTATGATGTTAGATGTGACGTCATATCATCCAAAATGGCGGCACTCGGAAAATTCAAATGAGTTTTATGGACAGGAAAATTGTTCCATAACTGACATCTAGTGTACGATTTATTGGAATCAAACACAGCATTTAGGTATCCATAACAAACATTGTTTTTCAGTGGAGGTTCTCAAGGGGGATAATATGACCGACTGAACATGCGTGCTATTGCAAACGTTCACGTCATAGATTGAAAAGAACATGAATCATCGATTGAAAAAAAATGCGCAACAAATGCAGCACAATTCAATCGTACACGTTTTGAAATACCTATTCTAGCCAGCCATGGTACTGCAATTCTAATTGAGTGACGATTTGAACAACAAAGCCAAACATTAATGAAGTCTGTCCTGAAAAAATCAAATTGGTAGGTAGTTTACAAAGGTTAGTTTCTGATTTTTATCTTGACTCATTCCCAGTCGTGCGCGTTTTACTGATCGTTCAGCTGTACGTTTAAGAATCACAGGAAAAGACTGGACCTCAAAATGGTAATCCGTATTGTAGATTAACTAATTAGTTATGCGAATTACATTTGACAGTCAGGGGCTGTGGGGATCCTGGAACACCAAGAAACGGCTTCAAGATTGGTCTGGTGTACACGGCTAGAAGTAAAGTGTATTACACATGTTGGCCTGGACACAAGATGATCGGAAACCCTCAACGAACCTGTCAGAATAATGGCACGTGGACCAGTAAACTACCACGATGCATTCGTAAGTGAGACAAACCACTTATTTAAAAAAAACACCTGTTACTGAGAGGCGCCAAAACGAAATCCTCGCTGCTAAACAGTCTCTTGTCATGCGCGCTAAGAGAAAGACACAGTCGGAAAGTAGAAATTAATTAATTAATTATTTGATATTTACTCCAGGGCCCGGTTGTTCGAAGCAAGGGTATGCGCTACCCGGGGTCAAATCGCTAACCCGAGGGTAAACTGTACAGATTACAATTACAGATTTAGCGCTATCCTAGGGATAAAGTTACCCTTGCTTAGAACAACTGGACGCTGTTGTCACGCTGTATCTATTTAGGGACTGGTCATAAATTAGCAGGGGAAATCAAAGTCTAAAAATCTATAACCCTCCCTCGACAATAAGCATGAAATATTATGCCCTCTCCCTTCGTTTGCTCATTGAACAAGGGAGATTATAGGGGGAAGGGCCTATTTTTTTATAACCATCCATTTTTGAGGGTTCAAAAAATTATGACCCTCCCCCTTTCTCCACCCCCACCCTCCCCCTGTTCATTTATGACCAGTCCCTTAAAGAGGTAAACTTCATTCGAGTCACCTCGATCTTCCACCTTGGAAACGGTAGGTGTTAACGAGGGAGTTCGTAAACGTATATAATTACAATTAAACAAAGGCGAGTTGACTGTTTGAGATATTAGTTTATTCTTAATAGTATTCTTTACTTAATTTCTGTTTATATTTATTTAAATAATTGGTATTAAAGTGTTTAATAAAGAAATCTGAATCTATTTAACAACTGTAACTTAGCAGAATCCATTTCGAATTTTTCTTTGTAATACTTTAAACTCCTCTAAGAACACCAAGACATGACAGTAATATGAAGTAGATAAACAAAAAGGTCCAAAAACACTTCTGATAATTGTAATATGACTCCAGCATGCAAAGAACCTCATGAACATCTTGTAGTGTTCCACTTGTAAGTCTATACGATGGGAAACTCTGAGTATTCAATCAATGAAAAAAACGGACTTTATTATATGTTATTCACCATCAGCTGTCCAGTGCAGATCGCTCCCTACACCGCTCCATGGTGTGAAAGAGGTTCTACGGACAACATACCTCGGGAAGACGCTGTTTAGGTGTGTTAGACGTGGCTACGAACTCGTAGGATCAAAGATGAGAGAGTGCCAGGCAAATGGAATATGGAGTGGTTTCCAACCTGTTTGCAGTAGTAAGTAGAAGGCTGCAAACATAAAAGTCACTTAGGCAATATTACAGTTCCTTTACGCCCATTCTCGACCCCGTCCAGTTTCGTCAAGCATGCGCAGTAATAAATGAGGAGTGTCTGAGGTCAGAACATGCTCGTGCATCCAGCGGTGTTACGTCATGTCCCGGATGTCAACGATCTCTATCCTTGTGGGTATGGTTAGCATCGGAGACTTGATGAAACACCACTGTACCTCAAGCATGGGGTCAAGAATGAATTTCATCCACAGCCATGTAGTATTATTTTGTAACGAGTCAAAAAAGGAAACGTGAAGGGGACAACAATCTATTTATAGTTGAGCCCGAAACACGAGCGGACCACCATACACAGCTAGAGCGATCGATCGAAACAATTGCTATATTTTCGCCCGTCCGACCTTCCTCTAATGCTTTTATAGTTGATAAAAACAACTTCTTACTTGTATAGCCCACTGAGAGGCCGCTTCGGAAATTAAGATTTCGTGTCCTCGGCCTTTTTGTTCTTCACTGCCGCTAAAAAGCAAAAATGCAAGAAATAGCGTTTCTGAGGCTTCTAAAATTCAAAATTTAGCTGGCGTGACGCCCTTGTGGCCGTCTGGCTCTCTTCCTCGCTAATATTTCATAACAGCGTCGCGCCTGCTATATGAATGTTGATCAGACACACAGAGACCACGTCGTTTGAAATAGTTCCTGTACTTCTAGTTACTTCTAAGCTTTTTTTCTGATGTAACTTAATATTTGTCAAGCCGTTTCCACATCTAAATATTTTGCTTGTATATATTGTAAATTAAAGAGTCTGACATAAGTCTTCAGTGTTACTAAAGTCAAATGGCTGGATCGATATGGAACTTCAATTGTTACAGTGAAACGTCATCTGGTACAAGCAAGTGGTCAGAGTCCGAGACCAGATGTAGTTATATTTCTTTAGAAAAAAAACAATGAGGAAAGAAGTGCTATATGAAATGATTTCCGTGGTAAAAAAAAAGACAACAATGTCTCGGTCGTGGACTTGAACCCACCACCTTGTGAACTTGGTTGGCTTAGCTATCGTAACACAATTGAAACGGTTTTTGTTCGGTGAAAATATGCTACAAATAGTAGATGTGTCTTAGTGTAGTGCAGCACCTTCAAAGGATGTCACTACAGTCCCAATATTTATATTCCCATCTCGGCGCCATTTTTATTTATCAAAAGTCGCATTTGCTCCACCTGCCCCTGTCATAGGGTCGGGTGGAATTTCTCGAAATGAGCGACAGTATTGGCCTACCCAACAATAGAAAACACCCTAACCTTTAGAAAGTGCAGTACAAAAGCAATAGAATTATGGGTGCAATCAGAATACAGGTCTCGAGAGGTTCCGTGCTACACCTGTCATAACGATGTTTAGCTGATGTCAAAATGTAAGGGAAGCGCCCCACACGAGACCTGCATCTTAACTTTCCCAAGTGAAATCTGGTCCAGGTAAACTAAGTTCACAACATGTTGTTTTTCTTTTCAGAGGTTACCTGTTCAGATCCCGGTACACCAGCATTTGGCTCAAGGATTTCACAGGGACGATTCGCCTACAAGAACAACATACACTTCGCTTGTAACCCGGGATACGCGTTACAAGGGCACATCCGTATCGTGTGTTTGGATGACGGGACATGGAGTGGAGATATTCCTAAATGCATTGGTAAATACTTGTACAGCTTTGAATTCTCTTAATCGGGAGCTCTGCCGGGGAAGGCGGGTAAAGTGCGAGTTTCACCGTCGGCCTCAAGTTTATCAGAATATTTAAGAGAGTCACGAGTTACCGACGTTAAATACGGTTGCTTTACTTTACTTACCTCCATCGATTGTCAATCTTTCTAAACCTGGGATCACAAGCTCATTCATTGGTTATCAAAGCCATATATCAGAACGTGACCGTTTCCTGCAGAAGGCCTGGTCTATTATCGCCCAAAAGAGATTCATCTAAAGAAAACCTCAACCAGACGTTAATTGTAACTGAACAATCTGCCTAAAACTTCCTGGCATTTGTTAAAATCCTAGCACCAAGTAGTGTCAAGAATAAAGGATTTTTTTTAAACCAAGTTTTATGATTTAAGAAATTCTGAATGCATGGGTATGAACGTGAATCGCCGCGGACTAGCTACATTGTACACTGAATTTTTAACGGGACCTGAAACAACCATAAGAGGCTGATCAAAGCCAGGACCAGGCTAATTCACAGATCAAATTGGAATTTAGCGTGTTGGTTTTTGTGGAAGGAGGAAAACCGGAGAAAAACTCTCTGAGCAAGGGCGAGATACCAACAAACTCAACTCACATATGGCGCCACGTCCGGGACTCGAACCTGGGCCACAGAGGTGAGAGGCGAAGCGCTTAACCACTGCGCCACCCCGGCTCCCACTAGCTACTAGTGCGTATCACAACAAAAACTATAAGACGCACTATTTCATACAGGGGTAGGATCGAAGTAAACGTTTGCAATATATGGACTTAAATGTCGTCAGTAAAATTTATTTTTGACCCCCCAATGCTGCACAGCTACATTGACTAGTCTAGCTGTCGAAAATTAGTAGACATTCCATTTCATGGATTTGGGTGTCCACAGTAAACCAGCATTGCCGCGCTCGTTCATAGTATTTGCATTACGCGCTATGCCGTGCCGAGGGGTGCGGAATGATAAGCCGCACTTTTACACTCGTTCGAAACTCACACAACCATATAAGCGCAAGCAACACGCGTTGCCGTATTTATCATTCGAGGTATTTGTTCTGCGAGATAGGAACAAACGCCGCTAATGATCAACGCGTAACTGCGGCTGCTACGGCTGTTACTAAAACGGTGCATGAACGGGGTACGGGGGTCTGGGCATTACAAATTGGTGGATAACACAATAATTAGTGTCAAGGGTTAAGTTAGGGTTGGGGTTTAGGCATTATTGTGTCCCAAACCCAACCTAACCCAAGACAGTGATTGTGTTTTCTACTAATCTGTAGTTTCCTGACAACCATTCGTATGTTGTTTGTGCTCATGTCACATGTGTGTAATTTCTCAAAGGAACACAACGATGTCCACTCAACTGGAAAAAATACCGGGGCAGCTGCTATTTCTTCAAACACCACACACTTAGGAAACAAATCTGGAAAAGGCTTAGGAAACGATGCAACAAGCAGAACGCACGCCTCCTGCATCTCCATGACAAACAGGAATGGAACTTCGTCAAGCGTCACCTGCGGTCGTCAGTATCACGGTATGCCATTGGTCTACAGAAGTCTATGTCGGGTAGCTGGCGGTGGTCTAGTGGAGTGGCAGTAGGGTTTGCTAAGTGGAAGCTGGGAGAAAGCGGCGCTAATGTGAACTGTGGGGCAATGCAAGGATCTGATGGGATGTACACGAAAATGCGATGCGGTGCTCGACTGAGTGCTTACATATGCAAGAAGAATGCATAGACGGCATGTCTCTACTGACATTAAATGGGCTGTATCACGGCGTGAAGCCTTCATACTTGTTCCGCCCGGACAATTATTTTCAGCGATGTTCATATGCGGGTTGGTTAAAATCAAAGTAAAAATACAAAAATGACTAAGTGTATAGACATAGTCGGCTTCAGAGAAAGTATTGGATATATACTTTCATTCAAGTTCTCTGGAGAACTTTACTAATCGTAGTCGTCTTCATAAATACTACAAAATAAGTACATTTTTGGCCAGCTTCAATTTAAATGTGTAATACTTTGAGAAACCTTCAAGATGGCCATAATTTTTCTAATAGAAACCTTGCAGTCGGTGTGGACCTAGTGACGTCACGCATGTGATTACCATATCTTCAACAGCATAAAAATTCGGTAAAAAAATATGTTCGCGCTTTCTATTGTTCTTTAATTGCACAAAATGACTAAGAGAAACCTAGAATTTAATAAAATGAAATAAAAATGTGATCGATTTTTTCATTTCATTGGCACTTTAAAGAGAAGAGAGGATTTCTACTAGGTTCGCAAGGGATTGTGGTCAGTGTACACAGCCGCCATCTTTTTCAGTCTTTTAATTGGCTGACAGTGCAATCTAACGTACCCTTCTCGAGCGCCAGCAAAAGGGTATATACTTCATGGTAGTGTTTCGTCCCATATAGTCTCCTGCATAATCATTTTCTCTACTGTTTTACAGTATTATGCAGGGAGACTATATGGAACGAAACACTACCATGAAGTATATACCAGGGCACGTCCTTTACCTTGGAATAACAGTATTGAAATTTCAAGAATAAGAATACACAAAATGATCACTACAAATCGCTTATATCGCAATACTTTAGCGACTGGAATGCTAATTGTATCCTGAATATCACGGCACTAAGCGTTTGTAGCTTGCAGTGCAGAATGTGCCCGAACCAGTGATTTCCATAGACTAGTCCATCTATTCTTATTCTCGAATACTTCAATCAAAAGCTCCTCTAACCTCGAGCTCTAAATACCCATTTGTTCTTGTGTACGGTTCGGGAATGAGTTCGCTCGATTGTACCTCCTCGGCTCTCGTCAAGTTTTTTTTCAGTAATTGGTAATGGTTGCACCACGTCGTTATCGTTTGCCACATGCTTCATTAAAAGGGTTGAACATGTAGTTGTAAAAGCGCAAACTAACGCATGATAAATGGTTCAAATGTCCTTGCAGTAGGTGTAATTATACAGTTGACACACCCCAGTCCTCCTATATATAATGTTAAAACATAGGAGACCGGACAAATCACTGCTGGATCTTTGAATGCTCAGTTCAAAATGTGCGAAAATACGACTGGCTACGCTTGATATTAATTACAATGTATATAAAAGTTTCTCTAGACAAATTATTTTATTTAAAAAAATGTATATCACTTAACGCCTACATTCTATAGACAGCTATTTAAAAAAAACACGTCCGTTCATTTCACTTAAGCCTAGGCCAGCAGATTTAAATCCTGAAAGCGTCAAGTAAAGCCCTGTCATATGTTCTTGCTTGCTTGATTCAAAATGCACGAATATTATTATTACCGTTTTCGTTGAAGTTAGCCTGAAAAATCCGCCGCTCATCTCAGGCCATCGTTGAAGTGCGACCCTAATCTCGTACCCAGATCTCCCATTCTACTCACGGTCACAGGGAAGGGAAAACATGGCGTGGGATCTGGGTACGAGATTAGTGCGACCCTGGATGCAGACCCGTCAGTGTAGCGCGTACCGTCCAGAATTAATGAAGTCTAGGCTGCACGCGTTTGAATGCTTTGTTGGAGACAAGAATCCGCGTTTGATTGACGGTCAGCTAAATTGAATTTTACAGACGAGAATTGAAACGTCCAGGGTCGCACTTCAACGAAAACGGTAATTCTTTTATTATATCGTTTATACGAATAAAGGTGGTTCACACTTGCGTCATAAGCATAAACAACAGACATGTATACATTAAAAATAAAGCAATTGATGTTTATGGAATTTCTTATTCCAGTGACCTTGATACACTCATAATATAATTCGGCCAGCAATAATTTCTACAGACCAAGAGTCAGATCTAATTATGGAAAATTTGCTTCATTTTAAATATCTACTAGCCACTAAAATCTCGGAAGCTATCTCTATTAATGTGCCACTACAATCAAATTTTGACATACAGTCGAAGCTCTCGTTAGCGACCAGCGACCACCTCGGGAATCGACAATTTTGGTCGTTAACGGAGCTGGTCGCTTACGTGAATGCGCTCTCGTAGGCGACCACGCATGCGAACAATAGATGTTGGTCGCTTACGAGAGCTTTTTACATTAAAGAAAATCGTAAACTGTAGTGACCACTAAAGGTATATTATTTTATCGTTTTTATTTATTTGTACAGTAGCTCAAATAAGCGAATAATTCGACTGTACAATGTACGTTCAAACTGTGTTCAACCAATTGTAGTGTATTCTCGTGTCAAAAGGATTACTCTTGCTAGTAAATGCCGCGGAAAAAAGTGTAAGTTTTATCAGGTGTTGACTGATGTTTTGAAGACGCATTTCAGACTGGTCGCTTACGAGAGCTTAAAAACAAAGGAAAATCATGTTTGGTGATCTCCAAAATTGGTCGCTAACGGAGCTGGCAGAGCTGGTCGCTTCTGAGACTTGGTCGCTTACGAGAGCTTTTCATTACAGAGTTTGAGTGACAATTCAAACGGGAATTCAAAATCTTGGTCGTTATCGGAGCTGGTCGCTTACGAGAGCGGTCGCTCATAGAACTTCGACTGTATCAATGTTTTTGCATATTCATAAAGTAGAGTTGATATATTATGTAATAGTTCAAAGCCGACAATGAGGACTGGACGGGATTTCAAGTCCTTGCAATCCCGTCCAGTCCGAATTGGAGGCTTTGAAATGACATCTCATCCTCATTAATTATTCGGGAGGGATGTTGTTTTTATTTCGGGTACAGGTTGACAATTGATTTTTTTCATCATAATTATAGACTACAAGGGTTGTGATTTTGTCACGGTCATTTCAAGAAACGGCCTGATAGCGTAGTGGACAAGACAGCGGACTAGTAGTCAAGAGCAGCCATGCGGATGATGGTTCGAGTCACTCTGGACACCGATTTTTATTTCCGTCTTCTCCTTCACTTCTCCATGTAAAGTCATACTTATGCTGTAATCCTGGTAGCTTAATTAGGTCCAACACATGCATGAATGATACCGAATGAGAACACAGATGAACATCACTAGTGATTTGGATCAAAATTAATTCAGTCCTAGGACTGGAACAAAATTAATTCAGTCCTTGGACTGGAAAAAAAATGGTTGAATGTAGTTCTGGGAGTACTTTCCGGGGTTTCAAGGATCGTCATGTGATCGAATTCTGGGCACATGGTTGGTTGGTTACCTCATGAATAATTAATGAGGATGAGATTACCAGTTCAAATTGTTTTTCGATACAACGACAGGAGGTCTTATTTTTTGAGCTCCGAATATTGAATCTAAACGTCTGCCATTACTGGGGCCCGTTACCTTTGTTCAGCTTTAAACAAAGGTTTATTCCATACACTTAACGCTCGCCTGCAGGCATATTTCTAGTAAAACGTCTTAACGTACATAAGAAGAAAGTTATATTATCTTTGCGAGGTTGGCTACATTTTTATGAACACTATTTCGCGCCACGAGGTTGTCGTGTTAAGTGTATGACATCACATCCGCTGTATGCTGAGAACGGCTTCCAGTAATGGCGGACAAGATTTTACCGGTAAACTCTCTTAATATTTTGTGGTTTAACATGCCCATTTGGGATTTTTTTTTAAATTTCGGATATTCCTAATACTAATTGACCTATTGACACTGAAAAAGTGGCAAATCGAAATGGTAAAATTTCGTCGTAGTGGCACTTTAAGACTCTTCCTTTTTGTACTTTCTAGACTAGACTTATTAATGATCAGGAATAATCTTTCTCTTATAAATCAAAGGCGTGCAATATATGCTCATTAAATTAATTTAGCTATTCCAATATTTTTTTCTTTTCTAGCCTGCGTACAGCATCCCCTACTCGAGGGAGATCCTACATGGGGAGAAACGGAAACGATGAAATCGCCGTTCTCCCTCAAGTAGGGGATGCTGTACGCAGGCTATGTAACTCAGTAATCATACGTCTAAATACTGTTTTTGTTCTGTTAGATTTCGTAGAAATCAGGCTTTATTGTTTATTGTTCTTAGAGCGATTTTCAGTTGAGTGTAGTAAAACCAAACGCAAATTACCCACAGCCAGCCAATCATAGGAGCGAGTAATCACAAGTAACTCATAAATGGCTTCCCTGTGAGCCAATGACAAACCAAAGCAAAACCAATTGGCGTTTGGTTTTACTTTGGATTCTGATTGGTTGGTTTACTTTCTTTGCTTAGTAAACGCAAAACCAAAACACTTCCGACACTCAATTGAAATCCGCTCTAAGTTAACCTAATCTACTTGCTGTCCAACAATTTACGGCAGTCATCTCGAAAGTTTGGGCTCCTTTGGCTGCCGTACACATATTACTTAGTGAACTTTTATTCTTCTTGTAAACTATTCTAACTATTCCTTAATTTGTTTCTATTTCTAAATCTTTGTTAAACAGTGTAAAACAAAACTGAATTGAAATTACTTGATGTAGAAATCGACTTTAATGATAAAAAATTGGGTTCATAATGCACTTTAACAAGGACTACTTTTTAATAGTTTATCAACTAAACAAACGGGTCTTCACCTGTCTAAATTGTTGTCTCTGTATCCATTTTTGACGCTTTTTTAATAACACTTTCTCGGCAACACCATCTCACCAACAGGGGAGTCGTCGAGCGCAAACTAATCTTCACGCTGTTGTCCTCGAAAAGGGCATTTACACTATGACGTCACATACTACAACTACCAGAACTCCTTGCGCGCATCCTTTTCGACCTCTAATTTAGACCATTGTCTTGGTATTCTCAAAGGAGTTTAAAAATCTGAATAAGAAAGACGCCATAATGACGCCATAATGCAAATGTCCTATTCTTCAGGGCTAAATCAGTTTGATTTCTAAAAATGACACATGCACCAATAACGTTCTGGTCTCTATTTTAGATACGGTATTAACATATTAACTAGACGGGCCTGTGTTGGAATTACTCAATCGATGTCGAGATTCTCAAAGCTCTTGAATTTAGTGAGAATTCGAATGAAAAATAGTACTGGTGTTGCACAGTGACGTGTGGTCAAGTTCCAAATTCTCCCTTAGAAAACAAAGAACGTAGAAGAGAATTTAGCATGTGATCAATAGCAAGTACAGCATAAGTGACTTGTGATCAAGCTCTAAATTCTCCCTTCGAAAACGAACATAGGAACATTTAGAAGGTGTTCAGTAGCAAGAACATCATACGTGACGTGACGAAGTTCGAAATTCTCCCTTACAAAACAAAACATAGGAGAATTTAGAACGTGATCAGTAGTCACGCTGTCACTTCACGGTTCTCCCTTCATGAAACCAAATTGTATTGTGTTGTGTATTTCGTTCTATTGTTTTGTATTGTGTTAATTCTATTGTATTTTGATAGCAATTCATGTGTTGCCTACATGAAGGGACCACAGACCCGCAATCACTGAGGGTGTATCACGTCTCATGATTCGGTTGCACTGTGAGGATAGACGTTTTTAAGTCATATTTTCACAAAGAATTCAATCCAGTAAAGATAGTAAGAGATGGCCACCCAGCAGCTGGTTCCCACGACGTTCATCAGCAGCTCGTCAGCGTGTGTGTGATACTTGTCAAGGGTCCAGCTGAAGGGGAAGTGCTCTCCAAGCAACTCATGGCCGCAGTACACCAAGATGGAATTCATGCCTAAGTTATATAGAAGGGAAATTAATCCACGTTCGTCAAAAAATGTCATAACGGTGCCTATAATAACTTGATGTGTATACGTTCATCCTGTATTCCCCTGACCAGATCAGGTGGACTCGCGATTATATATAATGTATGTCCTGACAGTTAATTTTAGTGTTTTTCATATGAACCAACGAACCTCGCGAACATGTGCACGTGGATGGTTAAAATCAAAGGAAATATGTATAAATGGCTAATAAACTGTGTATAGACAGTCTTCAAGGAAAATATTGTGTATCACTTTAATCAAGCATTGAGGGAGGGGACTCTTTGTAGCCAATAAACAGCCACCAATCGAACACTGACTTCACACAACATCATGACATAACCCTTTTAGTTAATGCAAGCTGTTGCGCTGTCCGTTTGTTCGTCCGTCCACTCGTCCATTTATCTATGAATCTATCAATGCATCAACCCATCTAACTTACCGGGGTAAATGAAAGGTGCTCCATTCCAAATCTCCAACACTTCTTCTGTGACGTAACAGAATGCCAGGAGGATGAATGCCATGGAACCAGTGGCGAAGATAAACGACACAGACCTGGGCAACAGGAAATAAACGGAAACTGCTCAACTTATTTACATCATACATAGTTTTAATTAGAAAACAAGAAACAGTAGCATTAATGAGAGACAGATGTTCACAACAGCAAGCACATAAATAGGTCAGCGGTTTTCGTCTGAGTGTCGTCTTTTATTTATCTTTATAATATAAATTATGGGATCATCCTAAGAACATGCGATTTGATTGGATGCTCAGCGTGCTTGATTTTGTTATAAATGCACGCTCAAGAAAAAATCAAGCACGCCGAGAATCCAATCAAAACAAAACGTATCGGGATTGTTTTTCGCGAGTTTAATTTCATAGACTCTAATTTCATAGACTGGGAAGAAAACATGTCCGACTTTGAGTTGTTAAGGTGTGTTGAAGAAAAGGAAAATAAAAGTCGCTTCCCAAAACTAAAAGAAAGTGATCGGCGAGAGAATTTAGCATCGGCTTCGTACTCTAAAGCGACCACAAAATGGGATGCTAAAACGTTTGAAGTTGAGAAAAGCAATGCCCACATTCTAATACAGTGTTACTCATTGAGAGTTTGATATGAAAAATGATTGTAATTTTAAAAGAAAAATGTGGTTTTTCTAACAGCCTGGTGAGAGGAAAGTGACAACACAACAACAAGACATGCATGACTCACCAATAACTCGACAATAACTGTAATAAGTCTGCTTTATGCTGAAACCTGAACAGTGAATTGCGAAGAATACAATGGGATTTCTCTGGTTTCATGTAGAAGTTCGTTTGAGAGGTTCTGGAATGTCCCTGAATGAAAAACGGGCGATACAACTTGCAGAGAACCCAGAACTGGCAGAATTTCAAAAGAGTAGATTATCTTTCATGTGTATAGCGGCCATGCCAACGAAGAGAGCCTCAAAAGCTACGCAACACGGCCATCAGAGCAGCAGTTACAACACTGTTCCTTGGGATAAAGAAAATATTCTTCTTCAGACCACAGAATCAGTAATCAGTGTCAACTATGCAGTTGTTGTAGAAAATAGTCGGCAATCCTCAATTCACGTGTCCAACTCTACTGCCGCTAATTCGTTAACACTTTCTCTGTGAATGCTTTTCCATCAGGCATTTTCAACACTTGGCACTATCACAATCAGTGCAGATAAACCTCTCCTGTGCTGACCAGAAATTGTAAAAAGAAAGCACTTTGTTTCCTGCAACAGTTTTGACCAGATGACAATATTACAACCCATTGCATTTGCCGGCTCTTGCAATTTCTGTCTTTCACTTTTATCGATTGACACGTTCTATTCTTAGCAGATTACTTCATCCAATAAGAAACGAGCTTTCAGATCGTCAATGTCAAGCTGTCACAATTGAACCAATCAGCGACGAAAAAAGTTGTAAACAAGTCAAGTAGTAAAATGGGGTTTTCACTGTCGTCAGTTTGCTTTTAGATTTTTACGCGGGTTCTAAAGATAGCTTTATTTCCTTCGTCTACATTGAAGTTTATATTATAAAACAAATAAAAGATGGTTCTCCTTGTTATATAACAAAATAATGCACTTTCGAGGTCTTGAAAAGCTGCTAAATGCACTCGAGTTCCGCTCGTGCATCCGCAGTTTTTCAAGACCTCGAGCGTGCATCATTTTGTTATATAACAAGGAGAACCATCTTTTATTTGTTAAATCACGTACCACTTGTAACTTTCAGAGTGAAAAAATGCTGTTGTTGTTGTCGTAAAACCAAAAACAAAGTAATTACAGTGTCAATTACAGGAGAAAGTAAAAATGCAATGAACCAATCAGGAACTGAAGTAACTCGTATTTATGTATTTATGGTTATTTCTATCTCATAGCTGTATATAATCATCATTGTATGTAATGTTATCAGGTACAAATAATGAATTGTTGCTGTTGTTGTTGCTAAGTTTACTACGGGTTGCGCATGGCTACGGAGTTAGAGCGCTGTCTGAGACAATGGTGAATCAGAACACGCTTAGTCAATATTCAAATAATTGCATATACGTACCACAGATTCTTGTTCATTGGTACAATTCCTTCGTTTTTAGTCCCACTACTCAAACCAATCGCGAGACAGCCCTGTCAGGTACAGCATTAAATACATTACTTAAATCACATTGGACAGGTTAACACAAGTGCTGTTAACATTGACTCAGTCAAGAGGATAGACCTAACCACACCTATCCTCACCCCGAGACCCTAAAGTTCAGTCTAAACGTATTGACAACATTTACTGTTACGTGCCATCCACATACAGCTGTTTCAAAGAACGTCACCAGGATTTTTCTGATTTTCTGTCAAATAATAATGTAGAATTTTTTGATTATAAGAAAAATACTCACTATACACTGAGTGATACGAAACTATGTTAACTTTCGATGAAACAGCAAGCTAGAGTAGAAACATTAGCTAATATCTAACATAATAGTTAAAAACCTGAAAACGTTAGCCTAACTTTGTTAAGATTTTCATAATCGTAACCATTTCCATCCTCGCCATCCGTTGTCCGATTAGCTTCTCTGTACCTTAACATTACTTAGGAAAATTAACGCTTTCAATAAATCTACACCATTATTTATTGATTTCTTTTAGTCTGAATGTAATTTTCAGCGTTTCAAAGTGATGCTAAAAATAGCTGACCTTTAATTAGGCTTTTTATCCAACGACGTTTTTTGAAATAGCCGTAAACTATAGCACTGACATGCATGCCATCTTGTTCATTGTACCACAAGTAACTCAGTTTGAATCGTACAACGTATACAAAGTTCACAACAGGAATTTGAAATATACCACTAACCAGTATTACAGCCCAGATAAGCCACCGAATTACCCTAGGCTTGTGATGTGTGTAAGTGAACAGCGTTTGACCCGCCTGTAACGACAAAAACAAGGACGATTATTGTGAATCAGCATTCGGTACACGATAGCTTCCACAGCATACACACTGGTAACATGACCCAACTAGCTTCTGTTAAACATAGAGTTGAGGCCTACGTCAGCGAGGAAGTTAAACACTGGCCCTTATCAAGAAACAGTTGATATATACGGGTACCATGAATGCCATACATCAAAATCATCCCCTCTGACAGGATTCCTAATTTTTGTGGTCATATTTGTAATCAGGCCCTTGCATAAAAATCACGCAAATTTCACCTCTGATTTTTGTTGTCAATTTCTTGAAACTGACATTTATTGTTATGAATGAAATGTAGCGCTCCTCGTCAAGAATACAATACAATCTTCAACCTGTTATTAGGAACACCATTGTAGGAATAATTTAACATGAATGTCGTCCGGGCCCTTTTTGCCTGACGCGGCCCACATTGTAAAGTTAACACAGTCAGTTTCATTGTATATTACAATGCAAAACTTTCACCGCACTGCAAAGAGCAAAACCTGGAAAGCATGGCTGCTAATCGGAGTAGTTACTTTTGTATTTCATCACGAGATAGTTTACAGTTTTGGGGTTGACAGTTCCCGTTTACAGTATGGTCTGCAGTTACCTGTACTCCCAGAAAGACCAGAAAAATAGACGTGATAGTCCCAAGAGCACCCTCAGGATCGTGATGAATCGTTGTCCTGTACAAATCCTGTGTATTACAGTTACAGATTAGTTTGTGATATACTCTGGTTCTACTGCCTCTCTACGCCAAAGTTAGCTAGCGAGAAGCAAAGCAACGAGAAGGCGAGAGAACTAAAAAAAGTATTTGAATCAATATCCAACGTCCATACACATAATTTAAGAAACAGTTCAAACAATCTATTTGTAAGCTTCAGCTATCGTGGAGCTGTCATTTGGAATAGCCTATCGAGTGAAATCAAAACTCAGCCGTAAATTTATTATTTTAAAGCTGCTTTAAAGTTGTAACTATATACTAAATCTGCTTTATTATAATTATATTTATATGAAGTTTTTATTAATTGTAATTGCATTTAATTAGCAATTAATGTAGTTAGTAGTTTGTGTCATTCACAATTGTAATATATTCATCTTACATGTAGCATCGATGTTTTAAATTTTTATTGTATAGATATTATTGTATAGGTATTATACACGGCTCTCTGGAAGAGCATTGATTGTAAATGATGGGATAACGTGTTTAAATAAAGCTGCTGATGATGGCGATGAACTCAGGGTGGCGCCGGTTGAGAATCATCACGTGACTCCACCAATCGTACATGGCGCTGAGATATCTAACAATAGAGAACCAATTGGCGACAAGGTAAAAATCTTGTACCTGATCCGTGACATGGCATTGTGATTCTCAACCGGCGCCACCAGAGGATCTCTCGCCTTCTCGTTGCTTCGTCCCTCGCTAGCTACAAATTTGGCGTAGAGTTAATAGAACCTCTGATACCCAGGGTAAGTACGTGACAGTATACGGTATTGAATTGAAATTTGTAATAAAAACAAAACAAAACATTAAGCTACAAGAAGCAACGCTATTATAATTATGGTGAGATTCTCGTGGCATGGTAGCATGAATTAGATTATTATATATTGCTCTATATCTTCTATATATTTCCTCGACACTTACAAGTACATGTACATGTAGCTTTGAGAATGCTGGATTTGTAATAGTAATTGCATGGTTTGTCGAGGTATTTGGCATAAATACCGCGAGATTTCAAAAGTCCGTGTAATTCTTAGGTGAGTGAAATTACAAGGAATTTTGAAATCTCGCGAGTGGTAGATCGAAAAAGCATAACAATAAAGAAGATCTGAAAGAATAGAACTTACAATTTTTTGTTCCATTTTCTTGTAACTTTTACGTTCTTCATCAAGTTAAGGTTACTGGATACCTTCAAAAGTGATTTCCACAAAAATGCGTTTACGCGGGCGCTTGGCGAACAAAATATGGGAACCTATATATCAATGGAAAGGTTGATAACTGAAGAATACCAGTAAAAGGTTATTTTATACGGAATTACTCTAGATTTAAAACTACAGTCACTTTAACCGGATGTCGAAGACGTTTATAAACGCGAATTACCAGCGTCGGGTTTTTATACTTACGAAGTAATTACACTTGTGTCAAGTTAAGCGGTCATCGATCTCCAAAAGCGTGTGTGCGATTTTTGATATCTATTTTCTATGTGAAATTATTGCAGTTTAAAGTCGAGTCATTGATTATTTTTGCCAAGCCATCACGCTTGGACCGATATCTTTAAAACTAAAAACAAATCGGAAAAAGGCACACACGCTTTTAGAGATTAGTTATTGTAGAATCACTGGACGAAATTTCAAAAATTACCGGTAAATTCTTATATGCAATCAATTCATTTGAAGACTGCAGAAACGTTGAAAAATTGTAGCCGAGAAATCGGCATTAGAAGTTCAGCAACTGATTCACACCTACTTAGAGCGGCTTTCCGGACTCGACACCCATTCTCCAATCAGAAGCAACCTCCTGGAGTCTCCCAAAATTCCGCGGGGAAAACTAAAGGTAGAGTTTCAATATGTAAATATAATTACAAGCCATAGTTCTCCTTGTTGTCTCTTATTTTAATATGTGGGTTCCAGTGGTATTGTAATCTAGGAATTAGAGAAATATATATTTTTGCCGAGATGAATATTGTATGTTGATTTCCGATCAAAGCTACGCGCCGTATCTATAGCCGGCTTTTTGACTCCTATCAATTCTTCTTTATGTTCAGATGTGGGTCACTCGGCACACAAGTGAAAATACGAACCCTTGTCGAGTTTTGCGAGGACTTCTGATTTGGCTCGAAGTTTGGCAGACTAGTTTGGCCTTGTTTTGCTTTTCATTTTTCTTTGTTTTCCAAGCTAAGGGTATCCTGCTTGCTTTTTGAAAGACATAAGGCGAACAACCGATGGAATTACGGAATCGTGTGTGGAAAAACGTTTCTCAATAAACGTAAACATTGGTAAATGAAATGAATTTATGCGCTAGCTTCCCCACACTTTCGATACGGGCGAGTGAGCACTTGTCATGTGTTAATTGATCTGCTGTCAATCAAACAGAACATTTTACTTCCGGTTAAAAACTTCCTTTTGGTATTTCTCCGTCAATATTAATTTTTTTTGAACGGATTTTTTAGTATATTAAACACTGCTACTAAAACTACATTTCTGTGCGAAAAAAAAATTCACCATCTTTTTCGCTTTGAAGGTATCCAGTAACCTTAAGGAGTGTTTATATTCTTGTGTGATCCAGCCGAGCTGGGGATTTTCTGGTCAAAGTTTGGCTTGTTCGAAAACCCAAAAACTATATTGTGCAACAGTTATCTCAACAATATGATTCTATACTTTTGTAAATTGCCGGTTCTAGATATTTGCTTGTTTTCAGCTTGCTTTACCAAGATATTCCTTCGCACTTTCGGTTGAGGGACCCATCGACATATGTTTAGCGCCGAACTTAACGTGCACTGAAAGTTAAGGTCGGACCCTCTCCCCTCCCCTCTTAAACACGTTCTGGTATAAAAAGGGGAGCTCAGGGATTTGTCACCCTTCAGTTGTCAATCAGCATTTGTGGAGTGAACATCTCTGTGATGCTCCGCTTGAGTGCTCCTTACTGATTGCTTATCGCGCGAAATTCAAATGAACAAAAAAAATTACTTCAGAGTAAGGGTTACAGAGTTCGTAATCAGTCATAAAATACCATTGGCAGTCATTAATGAACAACTATCTTCTCTCCAGCCTACGTCTACTAAACGGCTACACGTAGGCTATCTTCCCTCTGGTCACTTTTTTATGGCTTGTTCAATTTTAGCCGTTAAAATTCTAGCATTTCAAAGGAGAGGCTGATATGCTCGCTTGCTTTCTTCACTGCTCAGCAATTTGAATTTTAAATTTCGAGCTCGCCATGCGTGAAAAGAGGAGGGGTAACCTATTTATACCGGAACTTCGTGTTTAACGTCCACAAAGTTTTTATTAGTCGTTAAGTTACGATACTATAAAAAGTATCGAGACCTCAGTGGAAATAACACTGAGTATAGTCGATAAGAAGCTTTAATTTAGGACATGCATCGATCGATTGTTGTCTCGTTACCTAGCTGATCTATGGAAACATCTGCATGTTTGGTTGGTTCCGTAATTAATGTCGAAAGTCCAAACAGAAACTATGACCGCCATGTTGGCTCGTACCAGGATGTGCTATGTTTTAAGATGATACAGTGCCAAGCGTTTGGAATCCGGAGCGAGGACGGATAGGAAATTCATCCAATTTTTGCACTATCGCTTGCACTCTCCATGGCGCTTCGCTCGCGTTTCGTTCTGAGTGCGCTGAATTTGCCAGTGAACTAAAGCTCAATGCATGCACCGTCTTTATGTAGGATGATAAACACACCTGGTTGTAACAGTGTTTTGTTTCTGCTTTGCAGTCTTGCTCACCTGAAATGTCCCACCTTGGTACACGTGATCTTTAAACAGCCATTTATCAATAGAACTGGCTGCACCTCCTGTACAGTTCTGGGCTTCGGGATAATCTAGTCCTATTCCACCAGGTCCGGTGTAGCCACTGAAACAAATAACAGGGAGAAGATACGTCTATTTTAAGGAGTTCTGTTCTATTCTTACGGAACTGTCACACTCTATTTACCGTCAAATACTACAGAAAAAACAAACGTCTTTCAAAATAGTTATGAAAGAGAACCTATAACTAATATGTGACTGTCATCTAGTTAAACATTTGTTCTTTATGTTTTCATTTTTTAATGTTGTTTTAGTATTATTTTATTATTATTTTCTCTCCGCGCGTTACCCACAAGGTGCTGCGGACTATTCATATGTAGACATCGAACCTAAAACAACATACACGTACGAGTATCAATAGCACACGTACGACTACAAATATATCACCCTGATTAGAAGAGAAACACCTTGTGAATGTCCCTATATACATTCCAAACAATTTTAGTCTGGAATAAAGTTGCTTGAAATTTCTAGATATCTAAAGACCTACTTGTCATTCACTTGAATCTGTGCCATGCCGAATTACATTAAGACATTCTCAGATGTTGTCCAAAAAACCTGACAAGAGCACAATGATGAACCGAGTAGATATTTTTGCCATTGGCAATGGACTTATCAGTAAAATTTGAAGATGTTAAGTGTGCTTCCAACTGCCGCACACATGCAAGTTATTCGTGATATTAAGTTTAAATGAATCTATGTAAATCTTGTAATTTTAAAACTAATCTGAACAGTCTTGTGATTTATTTGTATTTGGGTGGGGTGAGGCGGGCTACTTAGGGCTAGTTCAGTCACACTAGCAACGAAAATTCAAACGCAAGCGACGTCGACGCTGAGAATCAGGACCGTAATTAGAGCGGATTTCGATTAAGTGTCGAAAGCAATCGCGGATTGCTTAGGTTTGGCGTTTGTTCAGTTTTCCTATTGGATGTGGAAATGTTTTGTGATTATCAGCCAATCAAGTGCTAAAGTAAAACCAAACGTGTTCTGGTCCATCACACCATCCATGATTGCGTTTACTCATTGTATTTTTACTTGCTCGTGATTGGCTCATTGTGTTTTTACTTGCTCGTGATTGGCTCATTGTGTTTTACTTGCTCGTGATTGGCTCATTGTGTTTTTACTTGTTCGTGATTGGCTCAGTGTTTTTACTTGCTCCTGTGATTGGTTGTGTGATTACTTTAGCTTTGGTTTTACGACACTAAATCGAAAACCGCTCTAATAACGCATTTGCGTCACAAGTATGAACGAGGCCTTAATGGTCTACCATGTAAACAGCAGCCGAACGTACCGTGGACAACCGTCAATTTCAATGGCGTAAGTGACGACTAGGTAGATGACTAAGAGCGCCAGCATAAACAGCCACTGGGCCCACAGGACCACCACATCGCGAATGGGGTCCCACCATACACCCCTCGGCTGTAAAAAAACAAACAGAATTAGTTGTCACCGCAATGTTTGCTTACCGTACATGAAATGGGCCTTTTGCAGGAATGCGATCACGTGGTTGTACTGGAAAAACAATCTGACTTCATATAATGAAAGGCACTTGTACGAGATCGGTATAGTGTTACTTACAAAACTCTGTGGGCTATTGATAATGTGTATTGTTAAAGTTTCGCGTTATGTACCTTCTCGCTGGTATTGATGAATGTTTAACTTCAGAACGAGGCTATCCCTGTATAAATGCGTCTGTAGTCATCGCATTCAGCGGTAATTTTAGAATACGAAACTGGACTATTCAAGAATCGAGCCCTGGGCATAGTAACCCTAACCCTGCGAGCAGAGCCTTATTCAACTCCACGAAAAGCGAAAAGAAAGGAAGGCTCTGCTGTATTCGTGTTGTTTTCGTACAAGCGTCGGAACTTGACAAGCCTGTTAAAACCAGGTTACCAGCACGCGACTACATTTTGTTTTTGAGCACACTGCAACAATGGCGGACGAAGATGATATGACTGAGTGAGTCTGGGCACGAGAAACTCAGTGGCGCATACTCAATACGAAAACAATACGAATACTGCACAACCTTTTCTTCTCGCCTTTCGTGGGGAGTTAAAGGACCTGCTCACAGGGTATGGGCACAGCAGCGAGAGGAGAAGTTCCTCCGGAATGCTTCAACACACGTTGAAATGTAGATACAACTTTCTGAATGAAAACAGTTTTGATGTTAAGACAGTCAGGTTTCTCTATCGTACAATTTCTATAATCGTATAATCGCATAATTTACCCATATAGCTGTTTCGGGATAGATTTCTTCTCTATCTCTCAGGAACCGGGATCGTACTCTACGACTCGAGCAGGCTTTTGAGTTGTACCTTCTTTATTCTTCTCTTACATCCTTCTTACACTTCTTCGTTATTTACATCCTCAACTGGTTCTGGTACCAACTAACTAGCAAGGGAGTATCTCTGCTTTATGTAGGCATACTCCCAGTACTTTACTTAACAGACAGCTATCAATCTTAAGATTGGTTCTCATTGGATAACAGTTTTAATAGATTCTGATGTAAGGCAACTAGGGCGTAAGAGTAAACAATGAAAAGATTGACAAAACGAGAATAGAACTTACTTCGAAACTATGAATGTCAATGGTAATCAGACTAGGGCTAGAGTGACCACTGACACACAAGTCACCGTAAAGAAATCTAAGTCTTAACCGAAAGTTACTGAAAGAAGCGATCGTAGAACAAAGTCTAAAAACGAGTTGCATCATTAGTAGGGTCGCACACCAAGGCGGGGCCTATGAGAAAGCCTATGCTAAAGACCGCCCACTTTGCTAATGTCCGCACGTGGTTATGAATTCAACTCTAATGGCCTCACATCATTATCTTCCGATAAAATATCGGTTAACCCTTTTAGTCTTGGACAGGGATCAACCCGGATAAAAGGTTCTGTCGTTTGAATAGATGTTCTGATACTAGAGTTACTATTCAACTGTCACTGCGGTAAAACGAGCCGATAACAGATATGTAAGATCAGCTTTTCTTCTGTACGACGTTCCTTACAAAATCCAATTTAAGGAATATTTCCGTGAAGGACAACTCATTTTTCCCGATACTTTTTAACTTGTCTTTGGAAGTGAAACGAAACTCACTCTTTTTGCTATGCTAACCATAAGAATATATCGTCGAACATTCTAGAATCAGAACATTCAATTGTCATTATCCTTCTGCAATTGATACCCTTACAGGCGTGTTCCCACATTTAACACTTGCTTTTAAATGCGGTTACATGCGCCGAAAACACTTAGTTGTTTTCATTCGGATCATCGTTTAACTGATGGTGTAGTGTTACGGCATAACAACCTTCAACTTTAGAATATAGGTTTTGGAACTAAATCACAGTGAGCATTATCACCGTTCAACATTCGACCTCTGAATTTATAATTATTTCACTTTACTAAACCTAGTGTCGCGTAACATAGCACTGAGGAGCTTCAAGTAACTCTAGATCTTTTTATACGTGCACGTGGTTTCCGAGATCGAATTGGAATTTAGGTTGGTTGTTGTGGAGGGAGGAAAACCGGAGAACCCGGAGAAAAACCCTCAGAGAAAGAGTGAGATACCAACAAACTCAACTCACATATGACGCCAAGTCTGCGAATAGAACCTGGGCCACAGAGGTGAGGCGAACGCTGTAACCGCTCAGCCACCCTTGCGTCCCTCTCTCTGCCAGTTACACACTCGTTACCTGTGTGTCTTCAGTGCTGCCGGAACCAGACAGCAGTTGAACTAAAGCTACCATGAAGTAACAAGCAGCAAATCTCTGCAGCACGCCTGGTATCCTGTAGTGCTGGAGATCACCAACTGAAATAGAAAAACAGTACGCAGTTTCTTCACCACATTAATTTCATTTTTGTTTCAGTTTTCTTGAAGGGTGGAGATAATAGTCCAATTCGCAGTTCTTGAAAGGTAACTTAGCCTTGCATGGAGGCTGGAATTGACCCTGCACTGATACCGCGAACCCTCTTTCTATGAATATGGATAGTTTTTGATTATCATGCTAACTAGATACAAGCCATGGAGGATGGAGTTGACCCTGCACTGATACAAACCCTCTTTCTATGAATATGGATAGTTTTTGATTATCATGCTAACTAGATACAGGCCTCTAACTAAGCTGTCTCAACTCCAGCCTCAATGTTACCAAAGGCTTGGTTACCTTTCAAAATGGCGATCAATAACCACGAATTGGACTATTTGTGCATACAATGTTTGTGCAATACTTACTTAATAATGCAACTACATGTATTTTGTACTAAGTCATCGAATGCTTTCGTTCTTTTGGTTTTAACGTTTTTGAAGAGTGGAGACTATCATACATACATAGACACATACATAAACTTTATTTCAACTCGAATTTGCAGAGTAGCAAATACATGCTAATATCTTCGAGAAAACTACTGTTACTAATACTAATGTTATATTACTAATACTAAAAATATATTTACAATATTTACAACCTAGAAATTATTAACAAATAGGCATTACTGTAAAATTAGATTAGATTATATTTACGGATTTCTCTCTTAAAATCAGTGATAGTTGTTAAAGATCGAAGATTGTCAGGTAGGGAGTTCCAGAATTTTGCAGTCGAATATTTGAAAGAGTGCAGGCCATAAGTTGTTGTTTGAGGTTTAGGTAGGTTCAAAATATCAGTGCCTCTTAAGGAATATATTACAGATCTTAGAGTAAACATATCTTTTAAGTAGCCTGGATAGTTTGAAAATTTCAGAGATTTAAAAAGTATAATTAGCATATTCTGTATTCTTCTATTATACAATGAAGGTGTTTTAGCTTTATATAATAGCTGGTTGTAGTTAGAATTCCTGTCATCGAACATAAATCTCAGAATACGCTTATTTAAAGTGCCCCTACGATCAAATTTTGACATATCAATTTTTTTCTCATATTCGTAAAGTAGAGTGGCTATATTAATACCAGTTCAAACCGTTTTTCGATACGACGACGGGAAGTCTTATTTTTTGAACTCCGAATCTTGAATTTTACATCCGCCATTACGCGAACCCGTTCCTGTGGGCGAGGAATGCCTGGTCATTTTTTAGCGTACGTGACGTCATACACTTAAGGTTATCGTATACCTTCAGGGTACTGTTCCGGATAAAATTAAGTAGCGTCTCGAATATTCGTCGTATTTAGATAAATGATACCTCATTTAAAGCTTATAAAATTGGCTACAACGATATACCTAAGGTTTGTAATTTTGATAAAAGTGCGATTTTTAAATAAACTTCTTTTCCGAACAAGCGAGTTGGTTTCCAAGAGCTCCAACTCCACGGCAATTTAATGAATTTAAGATCTGTTTGCTTTTCTGGACTCCCAAAGACCTTGTTTACGAAACTGTGTCGGCGATTGTGGAAATTCGAAGCCGTTCTGAAGATATTTTGGTCTTCGTGAAACTGCTAACGCGCAATCCAAGTAGATGCGGGAATCGCTCTCAGCGCCTCTCTTTTAAAAATTAAAAAAATCGCCGACACAGAGTTTTTTAGCTGATATAAATTGAGAACAATCTGTGAAAATTTGAAGTAATTCGCACAAATTCGCGTCGAGTTGGAGCTTTTTTCAAACTATGTTTAAAACGAAAATAGAAAGTCAAGAAAACGCTCTGAAAAGTTTTAGCCGGCAGGCGAGACTGATTCTTTCAACCAGTGACTGGGAAATGTCACAGTCAAAACTTCCCGCAACAACACGTGTGGCTACTTTTCCCATACAAATCTTCACGCGAACTAACATATGTAGTAAGAAAGTGTACCATTTTCCCGCTTTGAAAAGCAAACAAAAGTTTTGAATAGAAATAATCGTTCAAGTTCGTGCATTGTACAGGACTGTAGCAATTTAACGAACCACAAAGCTGGCATTTCGCTACATTCAAGCCTTCTAGTTTAGTACCAAGAATACGGTTTGTAATTTCTTCAAGCCTCATGCAAGGATGGTTTGTGTACGTTTTGAGGACAGAAGCTTCTCCATAATTGTTTGTATCACATGGAATAGCCGGTAAGACCGTATTAGTATAGATTGACCGAAAAATAAGCGGCTACGTTTGCCGAGAACATAGTTTATCATACATAACTCATATTGCTGTTTCCTATAAACAGATAAACCTATCGATGTAGTATGCCTTTTAATTTACTGCTAATTTTATTTTCAAGACAATAAACCACAGAAGAAACCACCAATATTATTTCATGAAGTACCTTGTTTCAGTTGTTTGTGTCAAACAGAAACGGGGGGCGCGAAGTTTGGTTCTGTGATAGCCACTGTAAAAGCTGCAGATCAGTCAGTTTCAATATATTTTTTTAGTCTCTAGTAAATTCTTATCATTCACGATTTCCGATGTTAGACAAGAGAGCGATTTAATTTTATAGCAATTACATTGTATTTTAGAATGTAGATTCGCCGGAAAATCTATTGCCGGGACACAGATAATTCTCGATCTCTCTTATTTACGAACTAGCAACCGCCGGTTTCACTATAAACAATGAACAAACTTAGGACTTATAAACTGCTGATCATTACCTTAGTGATTTCTACGCTGAATTCTCCCTGTAGCCCGGATCCAGTAACAGCACAACCTGAAAGCCGAACCAGGGAAAATACCCTGGGAAAATATTACCCCCAAAAAATAAGAAACCTCTGCTAGCTAGCACTACTTACTAGCAGGCCACTTCCCAAGCGATTTTAGCGACTATTCATTCGTCCAGCTTTTAACTCGGTCGCCAGCGGCTCTATTTCCCCCTAAATCATCAACATCCGGCAATAAATTTAAACAGAAAGACACATTACTATGTTCTGAAGAATCTGATGCAGATTTTAGGTCGTTATTTACTAAACCACAGCAAAATTCGCAGTGTGAGTTTGTAGACAATATAAGAAGAAATGTATGGGTTCGAAGCAACTTGAGAACGATGCGTTAAGTGTATGACGTCATTACGCTAAAAAATGACTAGGCATTCACGGGAACGGATTCGCGTAATGGCGGACGTGATTTTGACGGTAAACTCTCTTTAAAATGTGTGGTCTAATTGGCCCCTTTGCAAACTTTTTTCACTGATTTGGATATTTCTGCCACTGTTTGTTCTTATGGAATACAAAAAAGAGGCAAAAGAAATGGTCAAATTTCGTCGTAGTGGCACTTTAAGGATTCTAATTTATCAGTGTTTCTACAACTACAAAAATGCCAAACCATGGAACAATAATGGAAGTGCGGTAGGATAAATGCCTTATATAGGCGAAGCAATGTACTTTTAGAAATAAGCTTGCGAAATCTAATCATCACATTAAATTGATTATTAACCTTTTTACAAATTGAGGTTATGTGATCGTCAAAGCTAAGCTCATTATCTATGGTCATGCCAAGCAAGTCTATCGAACTTTTGACCGGAAAAGAGAATTCATGGTCAGTCTTGCCCAGCAACATAGCTTGATGTTTTGTGGAATTTACAATCATACCGTTGTCATTATACCAATTATTCGCAATGCTGACACATGAACATTATACCAATTGTTCACAGCTGTTATCATTAAGGCCATAGACTATCGTATGTAATTGGTGCACTATCCACTTATTTAGTACTGTCTAATTTCGCGTTGGTGTGAGATTCCACAATAAGAATATTCTGGCTATTCTGCCTCCAGGAGTAGAATACATAGAATGCATTCCAAGTATTCCAGAATAAGAATAGCTCGCAAACGAACACTTACACGTATTATTCTGGCTATTCTTATTCCATAATAGATCCCATACGAACGCTTACATGTATTATTCCAGCTATACTTATTCCAGAATAGATCCCAAACGAACGCTTACTGGTACAGTCTATTACAGCTATTCCTATTCCAGAATAGATCCCAAACGAACGCTTACACGTATTATTCCTGCATGCAATTCTTATTCCAGAATAGAGCTCAAACGAACGCTTATACACGTACTATTCCATCTATTCTTATTTCAGAATAGAGCCCAAACGAACACGCCCTATAAAAGGTACGTACATATGCTACACTGCACGCAACATTACTGGAAATATTGTTGCAGGAGTTTTCACACGGTGCACGGCAGGAGCTACATTGTAATTTTGCAGCTGTGGAAAGTGAATGTTGCACACAATCTTGCAGTATGTCTATACATGTACCTCAAGTATTTTGTACTAATTTTTCGAATACTTCATTTGTTGTTTTTGGATGTTTTTTTTTTTATAAATATATATAGTCACTAATTCGTTTCAAAACTTATAGGCTGCACTCGTATTACTAAATATGCTCTCATTTCACTTCTTGTTACTGTACTTTATAACCTGGTTAAACTGTATTGTCTTTAAAAACTTAACTTACAGTTGCTGGTAAATAATCCCAAGGCAAAGAGGACGATGGTTCTTCTAATAATCTTGATCAAAATCGTGCTGTTCTTGACCTGCCGTCGTCTAAGTACACGGAATGACAGCGAAATTGACACACCCATGATCCACATGAACCTGCCATCAAGACAAACAAACGGACTCTAACAATCACCGAGAAACACATATAAAACATCACCAGAGTTGGCGAAGATACCGATTTATTTTATTATACAATAAGCAGTGTGAAATGCGCGCTCTGCTTGGTCCAGTTGACGTCCAGTTCCCAGTTGACGTCCAGGTCCCAGTTGCATAAAACACCCGTAACACGTAAGTGCGTACTTAAGTGTTCCCGTAAGTTAGGTGTGTTGCATAAACAGACTAAGTGACTACTTAAGATCTTCACCTAAGTATTGAATCTTAAGATTGTCTTAAGTGACCACTTAAGTGCTGTTTATATATGCAACATAATTTACAGGCGTTGCATAAAACTCTCGTAACCTCTAATATCACTCGTAAAGTTACGGGACCTTCAGGTCTACACGTCACCAATATATGTTTTTCTTTCTGAAGTAATTTTAATACATTTCTGTACAGTTTTTGTCGTTTATGTTTTTTTTATTTCAGTGTACCCAAATGAATTGATCAATTACACGATTCGAAGTGTCAGAAAAATACAGTGTTTAGTCCTATTTTTTGCTAAAAATGCGTATTTTGTAGAAGAAGGAAATACTTCTTGACCTGCACATTGCTCTTGCCAGGGACGAACTGAAAGAAATTTCTGAATAACTGTTTCTCGTCAATTAAAGAACTTTCATCTGTGGTGAATTGACGCTTTGAAGTTTATTTCTAGTTCAAATGAAAATCCAAATACATGTATAATTAATTTGATATTTTGTTGTTCTGCTATACAACAAAGAGTGAACACGACTGGTCTTGTTTGTACCATACTAAACTGTTGTCGCAAAGCGTAGGCGTATTTCACTTGAAATAATGAACAAATTTACGCTTGTCCCGTAAGTTTACACGAAAATGGACCCGTAAGTTGTCCACTTACAACAACGATACGTGTGCTCATTGCAACACACTTAAAATAACCAGTAACCGTAACGTAACTGCTATACTTAAGTGTGCACTTAAGTGGAGGTTTTATGCAACCAGGCCCAGGCCGCGAAATTAACAGGAACTTTTTCCACTACCAAAAATCCCGAGGTACTGGTAAAATGACACATACTCGTATTCTATACGTTTACAGTATCACTTGATATAATGTAGTTTTAATATTGCATCGGGTAAGAATTAAGCTTATAAACTCTTGTAAATATCCCTGTTTATTCGAGGTTTTAAGACTACAAGTCGTACATTGAAGATCGAATCGCAGAAATTTGCTAGTGAATGTTTTTTCACTCGAAAATGAAAACATCTGCTAGCACTTTCCGAGTTTGCGAGCGTTAATTTCGAGTCGTGACGTCAAAAGATCACGCGCGTGTTCAATTTTGTTTGGAAATTTCTCTAGTTATGGATGCATGAACTGAACGCGAGTGCATTCAGAAACTTTTCAAGTCCTCAAAAGTGCATTATTATTTTTACAGGACATACGAGAATCATATTCTATGTGGTATATAATATAGAATTCAATCTACACGGATTCCTGCTCAAGTGTGCATTTATAAGGAAAACACGGATGCTGAGCTCGTCTCTTTAGCCAATGAAATCGTGTGTTGGTAGAATACTCCTGTAACAAATAGACCTTGACCACGCGGCGGCCATCTTGAATAAAACCATTGTTCATGCTAGCCTCGTGTTGAAACGTGTTGAACCGAGGCTAGACGGTACCCACACCGCGGCAAAACGTTACGCGCATGCGTATTTGCTATTTCTTGTCGGCGCGCGGCCGCCCCCAGTTTCCCGCGAAAACTCAAATGAAACAACAGGCACATACCCGTAATTTTAAAATTTCTGCTTAAAAGTATCTATATGTGAACTGGTTTGTCAAAAAATAAGAAAACTTCTTAAAAGCTAAGCCTAAGACTTTAACAGGTTGAAGTTTTCTTAATTTTTAACTCACTGTGAGTTTACTAAGTTATAAAATTATTTACTAAAAAAGTTGAAACCCTCGGTAATTTGTATTTGATAGCAGCGCCTTCGTTCTTTTGGCCAGCGGAACATACCGTTTTGCCGCGGTGCAGACGGTACCTGATGGCGGCCGCGTGGTAAAGGTCTTTTAGAAAATTAAGAACTACAGTTTATTTTGAAGCTTACATAAATGTGTATATATGTTGTTTCATGTTTTTGTGTTGTCTGATCACATAAAACAAAACCAATTAATAATTATTCATGAGACAAAAACGTCCGTCATGCATGGATTCAAGTTTCAAGGTTGCAAAGCTGTTGATATCACCTACCATGGGAACACAAGATCTGCAACTGTCAATCCTGAAAAGAGAATTAGGAATGAATCAAATATCTCCACTAAAATAGTGAAATACTAAATAAAAGGCAATTCGATCGCATTAACTGCACATAAAAATCTATACTTTTATTTCAGTCTCATCATGAAAATACAGAGACAAGTGTAATCAGTTCTGTGGATTGCTCAATGTTACAAATGTATTTTATTGTATAATTTCTAAAGCAATGACATATAAACTCACGGACACACATATTATACATGTACTATCCTCCCTCACCACCTCCCTCCTCAAAAATCAACATAATTATGAGCTTGAATGTAGTGAGTAGAGAATATATGAGTGTAGTGTGAGCGTGTGTGGAGTGAACCGGTACGGAAGAGCCCCTCACGGGGAGTGCCTGGTTGTAAAACAGTATATATTTATGTATGGGAGAAGTTAGCCAACTACTTTAATAAAATTATTGTCTCAGTTATTGTTGGCTGTATAATAACAAACTGAGCTGCAGTTGTAAACTGATTAATAGGAACTTGAACGTATTACCCTACGGCTTCTCACCCCAACAACATCAAGAACAACATGAGTATAATACAAACAACACGATATTAGAAGACAAAAAAACAAAATGTTTTGGACGGGAAGGTTGCCAATACACCTTAGGAGTACTGTAGGCCAATGTAGTTTTTATTCCTTAAATAGGGAGATTATTTGTTTACATTTTTGCCTGGTTAACATAAATCATACTTGGAGCTGCGAACAAACTGAGTCAATGCACATATCGAAAGAGAAAGTAACACTTAGTAATTACTGAACATTTGAGATTAAAGTGTTGAATAGTTTTTGGGTAAACGGCTTTTCAAAAGTGAAAAATTTACAAAGAGTGTATAGTGCATAAATGTTGCACTTTTGAAAAGCCGTTTTCTCAAAAACTATTCAACATATTAATCTCAAATGTTCAGTAATTACTAAGTGTGACTTCTCTTTCGATTTATAGAGACGGATTGTTTGTAGCTTGAAGTATGACTTATGCTAATGAGGCAAAATGTAAACAATGACGTCAGCAACGATCGCCCTATATTTTTGTAGGAAGATTTGAAGTGGTCAAAACCTTGGAGGAAGTAGCCCAATGAGCCTCCGACAGGCTGGTGTCGATAAAGGTGACATGTATATATTACGTATTGTTTTACATGTAACTTACCATTCCATCTTGAATGGTGAAAGTAGTAGTATCCTCCGCCTCCAAAGTTAACAAATATCATAATTGTCAGTGAGATCCTGGGAGAAATACATAAGATCATTAAATATATTGGTATGATGCCATCATTGAAAACTTTTAGCTTCACTGAAAAGTGGTTGATTGGAAAAGTGATTAGATGATCCAAGAGGTGCATTTCTAAATGGTGAAGTATATGTACGTTAGATACCGTTGATAGCACCTCCACATGTACGATTGACTTTGTTCGCCTTATTGTGGAGCTACAACGTATATGGAACTTATTTCTTCGATACTGACTTGTAACAAGCTACATGTACATGTACCAAACAGCTTACATTATTATACCTTACGAATAACCCACCAATCAAATGTCTGTATTAGGGTCACGTGCCAACCCAATATTTTGCCAGTTTGCCCAAGCTGTTTATACTATTGTGTTTATTGATTGGATTATTTCTTCTGTATAATAAAACACTTATAGGTTTCATACTCGCCTGATAAGGAAAATATTTAAGTACTGACTTTTAATATTAGACTCGACCTTCTGCCGTCTCACCCAATATTGAAGACTCACCCAATATTGAAGACTCAACTATTTTCAAGTTTGCCACATTCGGCTCGGATGAATCCAATGGCCCTTTGCAGGAATGCAATCACGTGGTTGTACTGTACGGCAACAAAATCTTAATTCATATATTTAAAGCACTTGTACGAGATCTGGAGTGTTATTAGCAAAACCTGTTTGTAAATGCTAATTTCCACCTCCAATCGATTGTAGATCTTTCTAAAACAGCGTTCTTAAAGATAGCTTGCCATGAAGCACCATGGCAACGCCTTTCTCGTGGGGATTACGAGCTCAATTCATTCGTTAATGAAGTATTATATCAGCACCTGACTGTTTCCTGCAAATGTCCTGTAGGTGTACACTAGTACATATAGTGGTGATAGTAGTTTATGATTCAGTTATGACACGATGTGCCTTGTAACCGTCCTGCAATTGTCGTGCACAAACAGAAATCTGTACATTTGTATTAAAATGAGAATATTCTTTACCCTCGAACAGTGTCCAGTGACTTGAGCCTCTTTGGTTTCTTGGATGGCTCTTCCTGAGAAAACAAGTGCACACCTATAGATTACGTGCACTGACGTCACAAAAATATTGCTTCAAGAAAAAACTGATATTAGTGAAATATTTTTAATGTTGTGTATAGAGCAGGTAAAAACATAGAAATAACCGAAATTTTGGAGTAATAGAGTACTTTGTAACCGAGCTGTCGGCCAAATAATATTCGAACAATTTAGTTAAATTAGTATGCGGCGGCCAATTGTTGGTGCACAACTTTGGTACACCAAGATGGCGGCCGAAAACGTACTCTACAAATAAAGCTGTTTTCCCCATCAATATGATTAGCGTTCACTTCAAAACACTTTAGGATATCACTTTTGAAGGTTAATCAAGTCTTAACATTTTAAATTGGCAGAAGTATATGGGATTTTCATCATCATAACATTTAGGAAACACGCTGAGCTGGGCTGTCAGAAAATAAAAAATGCTGTAACTCAAAAACGAATCACTGTATCGACGTGAAATTTTCGAATAATACTGAGAATACCGATATCTAAATTATATTAAAATAACAGCTTTATAGATCGTACAGTTTAGATTTTAGAATTCTGATGATGTCACGTGCCCACCGAGAATATTGATAAATTTTATTAGTGAACTCGTCTAAGTAATGTAGATGTACGTAAATGCAGCTAAACACCTTCAATATTTGTGTGAGTGTGATGGTTTTGATATGATAAATGTCTTCCTCTTAAGAAAAGGGGTTCGATTAAAAGTTGTCTTACCCTGGACAAAAGCTAAGGAGGTAGAAGGCCAGTCAAGTAGATTCCATTGCTACAGCTATTTCTAAAACGGTTGTCCTGGAGAAAGAGCAAACGACAAAAGCTATTCCCAGACCGAAATGGTTTGTGTATATAACTGTATAAATGTGTGAAACAATTAAACTGCAGTGTAATTCGAAAATCCAAAACAAACGAATTCACCAGACTTTCAGCTACAACCACAATTCATCTCAGTCTGAGAATGTCGTTTGTCATTCGTTGTTTGCCATTCGTTGTTTGCCATTTGTTCGAGACAACCTTTTTAAAAATAGGTATATACAATGTAGAAGTGCAGAATGCCAAGGACTCTTTGTACTTGATACTGTATATGTCCATGCAATTCGAGTATGTGCAATAATAATAATAATAATAATTTATTAACTTTTACCGCGCAAATTCAACATGCGTTTTCAAATGCGCCTTACAAACAAAGATATAACACGTCAATAAATAAGTTATCAAATAACTAACTAACCCTAACACTATTAAAATACATGCTGCATCCATCGGAAAGCTTCTTTAAAAAGATGAGTCTTAAGGACTTTCTTAAAAATTACAATAGAGTCCGTACACCTAAGATATAATGGCAGCTTATTCCATAGGTTCGGAGCAGGAGCAACAAAAGCCAAGAATAAAGCCACCTTAGTGCAAATGCTTCCTCCAAGAAGAATTTGCAGCCTTTTGTTTTTACAAATGGCACTTAACAGCCTTCTTTAATTGGTCCACTCATACAAAATGTTATAAAAATTGCAGTACTGTCTGTATGTGATTGACCAATAAACTACACACTATACGTAATGTATGGGCAAAAAAATACATATAACAAGTACATGTACAATGATATTCCACATGTAATCCTAGTGTTCCAATTTCAGTTTCACTGCATTTAGCATCAATTTGTTTTCTACAAGAAAACTTTAGATATACATGTACATGTATACTTAATTTTATATGTTATCCCAGAGAACTTTCTAGTTGGTTGCAGTCACCTTTTTCTGTGTTTCTCCTGGTGGTGATACTGAGCGAACCATGTGGTTAGGAGAACCAAGATCCTAATGATTATAAGATTATAAGCAGCAGCAGGAAATTAGTATGAACTAAATGTTCCCCAATTTGTGTATACTAGTGAACAAGCTTTGAAACAAATTTGACTTTAAATGTATTTGTCTGAGTTTGATTGTGTTAATTGCAAACTATGGATATTTTAAAGAGAAACTGCAGTATGTCTGTGTAGTATATTATCTAGTCATGAACATGTACAAGTAATCTGTGTTCAATTACAGACAGCTTGACTGTCCCAATCATTGTCACCATTGTTTTCAGTTGTACATGTATAATATACATTTACATAACAGATACTTATTAACACGCTCTCTGATTGGTCAAAAAACCATGTGTTTGTGAGAGTACAGATGCACAGTATGAACAAACCAACCAGAGCATGTGTTACTTGGAAATCTCCATGAAATGACGTCATGTCCCATGTTATCTATAATAATTGAAAATCAAAATAGCGGAAGTGACATATTTGCAGCTGGACGGCTTTGGCGATTTATTTTGAAGCTGAAATTGAAAGAGAACTAAAACAACATTTCCGAAATTAAAAGGATAACCTGGAGGTCAAGACAATTTTTGCTGCAAATCTAAGCTAAAGGATAAGGCATTCAAGGAACAGTGGATATAAATGGATGTTTTTTTGTCTTCGGCCTTCGGGTAGCCTGATTTTCAGACAGTACAAGGTCGTCCACTGACACGTCCACTGACACCTCCTCAGGCTAGCCTTCGGGTGGGTTACAAGGCACATATGATTTTGCGATCTCCAGGACTCTTAATTGCATCAAACTGAATGGAACAATCTAGTTATTGGGAACTTGCTTCCAGTGAAATGAGGTTTTGTGTCCAAGGTAAGAGAGCAGGTCGTCACTTGCTTTAACCAAGCAGCCTGTGCGCATCACATATCGCGGATCCATCAGGCGTCATCAGGAGGAATGCTTCAGGACGAGAAATCGGCAAAGATATACTGTTTTTATAAGGAGTGTGACCTAATTTATTGCGTTCGACGAAGGAGAACGCCATCCTAATCTGGTGTCCGTTGGGTTCCCTGTGTCTCACAGGCAAGAGAAATCGAGAATTTTGTTGTGGTCGCGTATCTTTCCCCCGCCATTTTGAATGAATTAACCTCGTTCTGGCGCGTGAAAATGCGCACGCGGTCGTTTGGAGTCGTTTCGTTTGCCACTCGGTAAGTAATATAATAGTTCAATCAAATGCAATGTTGTCTAAAAAGTACGTACATGTAGGTACGATTTATCAAAGCCTGAGAAAAGTGTGTACTGCTTCTGGGCCATTTCCAAAACCCCATTCTCGAGCTACAACAAGCATACACAGTCCGTGTTAGTACAGCCCAAAATGTTTTCCTTTATCTCAGCAATTTGATGAGCTGCATCCCTTTTTATACAAGTTGTGTAACTTATTAGTGAAAACATTCAAAACTTTACACCCACAATAGAGTCAGTCTGTTAATATCAACAGTGTAGTCCAGAACACTGAAGCAATCTTTCAGTCTCCGAAGGTTATGTTTGTTTTACTACAGGTAGCCAAAAACATTATGTCGGACGCACTTTAATAATCTAGGATTACTTCTAGTATAACCTGTATTTCGTCAGAGAAATTCTTTATGTCTGCCATCACTTTCCTGTATCGAACGTGTAGAGTTGTCTATTTGAGTTTTATTGAAGAGTTTCTGTCGATCGTAAAGAAAAGTGCGGACAATGTTTTCAGACTTAATAGAGAGTCCTGTTCTTGTTCGTTTCAAATCAAGTTGATGTTATGCGTAATCTCTTACCTGTTATGGGAAATTTTATTTAACATTTACTGGGATAAAAATCTGGAATTCAATTCCAGAATCAATCAGAAAACTCCCAACTTCTTTCAAAAAAGAAATTAAACAATCCTGTTTACTTGACTATACCTACAAAATGTAAACTTGGCAGACATAAATTAGTTATATTTTTTCCCCCCTATATTTATATCTATCAATAAGAATTAAGCTTCTTTTCTCCTTTTCTATATTCTCTTAAATAGTAACTATTTATCTACTTTGTCCATATCTGCACTCAGTGACTATATAATTTATCTACTTAACATTGTATACTTTTTCTCTCAAAATTTAATCTACTGGGGAGTTGGCTAAGGAAACGTAGTTACTCCGATTCTCCTGCACTCATCACAGATCAGCGAAGTGCAAAAAAATTGACCCCACTCCTCAACTATATCAATATATCGGGTGCATTATGGGTAGGAGTAACTTCATTAAAATGCAACTACAGCCAAATATCCGCGCGCGTTTGCAAATCATCACAGCGAAGACTTGTGTAGTTGATTTAAATTTCAAGAATTTATCTAGAATACAACACTTACTCGGAACAGGCAGGAAAGTTTAAAGTAAAGTAAATGCACTCTCTATTTTCTGTTTGGACAATATTTTTTCTGATTTTATATTATAAATTAATGTTTACGTTAGCAGAACGTAACGCGGACGGAACTATCATGCCGAATTTCATCTGCGAAGCAAGAATTCAGCACTATTTTTGAAACTGTTTCGCGGAAAATTGAAGAGATTAAAAAAGCTTAAAGGTTTACACAATTTCATAAATTTATTGACAACAAATTCATAAAACATTTACTTATTTTGATTAACGGATATAAATTAACGTATCCCATATCCCGATTCTAAAAAATTCTAATAAACTCTGAGTTATTCCTCTTGAAATTCTCTTATCCAGTTTTATTCAAGGTTCGGAGGGATCCTGTTTTTATGGTATAATTTTTTAGTAAAATCTTTTATGAAAGGTCGTTCAATAATTCTTGGATTCGCATCGCTGAATGTTCTTATTATTGTTGCACAGTTTTCTTTCATTCTTAAAATGTATTTTGTATGCTATTTAAATCTCATAATTGTGACAAAACTGCTTATTTAGCTTCGTCATTAAACCAAAAACGTTAGCAGCTATGTTCCATTTAACAACATCACTTTATTGTGAATCCTAGTTTCCTAATTTCGTAGATAACGAGTCCGGGACAAACTTTTGAATATTTAATTTTCGAAGTTTCATTTTGTAATTATATTGCAGCTCCAAACAACATCAGTTTTTTATCAAATTGTGAATTTCGTCTCATCGGGATCAGCTAAAAATAAACATTACACAACAGTTAAAGAAAACGATTCGATGTTCAAACTGTAAGAGGTTTCCTTACGTTACACTATAAAGTGTTTATTTTGCTTTGTCGATACGTTTTCCAACTATAAGCCAGGCTCTTGTGCAGTCTGTGCATCAGGTCAGCTCCGGTCATTACATATGAATCCTTTCATTCTGCTCTTTGAAACGTTTTATCAGTCTAATAACACTGATCAGTCAGATCAGCTCAGTTCAGTTTTCACAGAAGTAGAAGGCAGAGAACGGAATAACTGCGCTGATATCGAGCTGAATTTTGGTCATCGCTCTCAGTTTAGGTTTAGAATCACTGACAACAAATGTAGAATGTCAAAGTTTCAAACGAATTGATATTGGCCCTGAACCCACAGATCAGGTGTAATCATGTCTCCTCTTCATGGGTTATCTCGATATTTTAGGTCATCAGAAGATATCCTAACAGCTTCACAAATAGCTCTGAATTCACGCTTCGGAACCTGAAACTTCGGCATGATCATTTCCCGTTCTCTTTCCGCCGACCAGTGATATGTTCTCAGTTTTGCAAATATTCGATCTAACAGTAAATATATAGAGTGCATTTAAATACTCAGGTTTATTTAAGCTGTCCTGCCTGTCCCGAGTAAAAATGTTGTATCCTAGATGAAATCTTGAACTATAAATCAACTGCATAAGTCTTCGCTGTGACGATTTGCAAACGCGCGCGGATATCGGCTGTAGTTGCATTTTAATGACTTTACTCCTACCCATAATGCACCCGATATAGTTATATAGTTGAGGTGTGGGGGGTCAAAGTTTTTGCACTTCGCTGTATCTACTATCTAATAATGTTATTGTTGTCAAATGTAGCCATTGGAAAATATCTGTAAATATTGTAGAACAGTTACAGCAGCATATGTAAGTAGTATAGGGCGAATGGAATTAAGCCCCTTTTTTGCGGCGCTATGCTAATTTTTGCGGCTCTATGTTAATTTTTGGTGAGCTCTCATTAATTCAATGACGTCACGGTTCTATTGTCTTAGACTCATGAATAAAGTGCGGTGGTTTCTCATTGTCTATTGTCTTAGACTCATGAATAAAGTGGTGAGCTCATGAATAAAGTGGTGCGCTCATGAATAAAGTGGTGAGCTATGTTAATTTTTAAGGCGCGCTCATAAATATCTATTGTTCCTTTGGATGAGGTCATCGATCTATTCGGGCATGTTTGGGCAAAGCCTATTGTTTGGAGGCATGTTTGGGCAAAGCCTATGCCCTGAAACCATTCGAAGTTGAATGAAAAGAGTAATACATATCTCGCAATATCTAAACCCCTTTGTAGCGTAAATAGTAAGAACAAACTACTCGTGATAGGCTCTAAACTGTCTTTATTATTTTCCTTTACAGTTAATAACTCATAAGATAATTGTATACAAAATCCACTGTGACTCATAAGAGAAATTTTGCTATTGTCCTTAGGGATTAACGATAACTGAAGAGCCTATTGTTTGGAGGAAAACTGTTGTGATGCAAATTCTTCTCGAAAAACTGAACTAAATTACCATACGAATATAAACAAACCAGATAATTAAACAAAGTTTATTCAATCTCAAAAACACCAATTTTAAAAACAGTTCATTTTCCTTATCCTCGCGGAGTTGATAACTTTCTTATTTCTCAGTTCTTGGGTTGATATAATGTACCGTGTTACAAGATTACGCTGATTTATGTTTCATTGATTTTTTTCTCAGTTCTTGGGTTTTCTTGTTGACAAATGCTACAGACAGTTGTGTTTTTACCGAGGAGAGGAAAATTAATGACCAAGGTAGTCTAGTCTAAAAACTATACTTCAACTAGAAATCGACTTAATAAAACTTATTTCTAAAAGGTACAAATGTATTATTCATCGCGGAATCACTCTGTTCCGGAATAGGTTGTTTTTGGAATTGTTTATTCAACAAGAATTTTCGGTGGTGAATTGCAGCCTCGGTCGCTTCTTGCCATCCATAATCTTCCGTGTTCATCAAGTTTTGTTTTGTTTCCAAGATTTTTTGGAAATCAGGATCTTTTCTTAAGCTGTGAATCCATTTCATATCTTCGAACAACACTTCTCTTAGGTCTTTTCTATAGGTAGGAACCAAAGCGTTACTGGCTTTGATTTCAGCAACTTCATGACTATCCCCATCGTGTTCATACTTTTGAACCAACGCTTCCCATTCTTCCTGGTGCCGTTCTTTAGCTTCGTTACGAATTCTTTCCCAAACATCCTCTTCTCCGTCATAACTATCATCTGTGGAGTCCGTGCTCTCCTGAGAATCAGAGCTTTGATAAGAATCTTCAGTCATTTCATCATCTGAGTTGGAACGATTAGCAGCCATCGTTTATATCTTTACTCTTCAAGGATCGGGAGTATAATGTCAGACCCTTAAAAGTTTCCAACTTTATAGAAAACGAATTGGCGTGGTCACTACGTTTAACAAATGTCGATTAGCTGATTTAGCTAAGGTCTCTCAGTTAGATCAACATTGTAAGTAGGATTCCTAACCAACATATTTTCCATTATCAACAACTGGATTTACATTCCTCGACAAAAACTTTCTTTTTTGAAGTTTCGCTTCTTGTAAATAGGGTTTACGTTCTTGAGTTGATAACCTATGGACTTGTGCCAAGTGGTTGGATAATTTAACAAGATACTTTGATCCACAATTCGGTACAGGGCAGTTTTTCAAAGTCTGATTTTCCATGTTCACTCGTTGAAAGTTAGTATCAAATAGCACACATCTACTTGATCGTCCCTTTTATCTCCTTTCGTCCCTTTTGTCTCCTTTTGTCCCGCTTTTTTTTCATTTTGAAATAAAAAAAGAAGCATAAAAAAGAAAAAAAGCGGGACAAGAGGCGACAAACGGGATGAAAGGGATAAACGGAGATACCTACATCTGAATGTGGACATGTCTCTTGTCAATAGGCCCTTTCGTCCCGTGTGTCTCCTTTTGTCCCGCTTTTTTCTTCGTTTTATGCTTCCTTTTTTATTTCAAAACAAAAAAAAGCGGGACAAAAGGAGACACACGGGACGAAAGGGCCTATTGACGATCAAGTAGATGTGTGCTATTTGATACTAACTTTCAACGAGTGAACATGGAAAATCAGACTTTGAAAAACTGCCCTGTACCGAATTGTGGATCAAAGTATCTTGTTAAATTATCCAACCACTTGGCACAAGTCCATAGGTTATCAACTCAAGAACGTAAACCCTATTTACAAGAAGCGAAACTTCAAAAAAGAAAGTTTTTGTCGAGGAATGTAAATCCAGTTGTTGATAATGGAAAATATGTTGGTTAGGAATCCTACTTACAATGTTGATCTAACTGAGAGACCTTAGCTAAATCAGCTAATCGACATTTGTTAAACGTAGTGACCACGCCAATTCGTTTTCTATAAAGTTGGAAACTTTTAAGGGTCTGACATTATACTCCCGATCCTTGAAGAGTAAAGATATAAACGATGGCTGCTAATCGTTCCAACTCAGATGATGAAATGACTGAAGATTCTTATCAAAGCTCTGATTCTCAGGAGAGCACGGACTCCACAGATGATAGTTATGACGGAGAAGAGGATGTTTGGGAAAGAATTCGTAACGAAGCTAAAGAACGGCACCAGGAAGAATGGGAAGCGTTGGTTCAAAAGTATGAACACGATGGGGATAGTCATGAAGTTGCTGAAATCAAAGCCAGTAACGCTTTGGTTCCTACCTATAGAAAAGACCTAAGAGAAGTGTTGTTCGAAGATATGAAATGGATTCACAGCTTAAGAAAAGATCCTGATTTCCAAAAAATCTTGGAAACAAAACAAAACTTGATGAACACGGAAGATTATGGATGGCAAGAAGCGACCGAGGCTGCAATTCACCACCGAAAATTCTTGTTGAATAAACAATTCCAAAAACAACCTATTCCGGAACAGAGTGATTCCGCGATGAATAATACATTTGTACCTTTTAGAAATAAGTTTTATTAAGTCGATTTCTAGTTGAAGTATAGTTTTTAGACTAGACTACCTTGGTCATTAATTTTCCTCTCCTCGGTAAAAACACAACTGTCTGTAGCATTTGTCAACAAGAAAACCCAAGAACTGAGAAAAAAATCAATGAAACATAAATCAGCGTAATCTTGTAACACGGTACATTATATCAACCCAAGAACTGAGAAATAAGAAAGTTATCAACTCCGCGAGGATAAGGAAAATGAACTGTTTTTAAAATTGGTGTTTTTGAGATTGAATAAACTTTGTTTAATTATCTGGTTTGTTTATATTCGTATGGTAATTTAGTTCAGTTTTTCGAGAAGAATTTGCATCACAACAGTTTTCCTCCAAACAATAGGCTCTTCAGTTATCGTTAATCCCTAAGGACAATAGCAAAATTTCTCTTATGAGTCACAGTGGATTTTGTATACAATTATCTTATGAGTTATTAACTGTAAAGGAAAATAATAAAGACAGTTTAGAGCCTATCACGAGTAGTTTGTTCTTACTATTTACGCTACAAAGGGGTTTAGATATTGCGAGATATTTATTACTCTTTTCATTCAACTTCGAATGGTTTCAGGGCATAGGCTTTGCCCAAACATGCCTCCAAACAATAGGCTTTGCCCAAACATGCCTGAATAGATCGATGACCTCATCCAAAGGAACAATAGATATTTATGAGCGCGCCTTAAAAATTAACATAGCTCACCACTTTATTCATGAGCGCACCACTTTATTCATGAGCTCACCACTTTATTCATGAGTCTAAGACAATAGATAATGAGAAACCACCGCACTTTATTCATGAGTCTAAGACAATAGAACCGTGACGTCATTGAATTAATGAGAGCTCACCAAAAATTAACATAGCGCCGCAAAAATTAGCATAGCGCCGCAAAAAAGGGGCTTAATTCCATGCGCCCTATACTACTTATGTATGTTATATAGTTACTTATATTTTGTCGTAAACACATATATTGTAAAATGATTATTTATTTAGCCGTGCAAATAAACAGATATTAATATTAGTTGAGATATTAAGGTAAGACTTCTGAATGTATTCAACAGTTTATTGACTTTTTGTCAGGGAGAGGCGTTTTACATCAGTGTCACATGTAATATGCAATGGCACAATTCACTGACATTAAAATATCGAATCTGGTGTAATGTTTTTATTTGCAGTTTGAGTTAACTTATTTTAAACACACATGGAAACACCTAGCAGTAAATTAAAACGACTTGATCCAATAAACAAGTATTCATTCAGTCTTCCTTTTCGAGTTAAGTTTTTGTCCGTGAACTTAAGGTGGCTCGCCTGGATTTTCCAGGGCGCACCATTCCCAATTTGAACGGCTGCTGCTCCACTGTCAGAGCACGGTCGAGCTAGCCACTTCACCCATTTACTAGAAATAGAATAAACTTTCCAAAAATGTAGGTTTGTTTGACATCGGTGTTACCATAGCAACACAGCGTTGACGTCATGTGTTTTACATACCAACAATTTTCTTGAAATCTAGACCTAAACTTTTAAAAGGACCTAGTGTCCCTTGTAGTCTAAATGTAGGCCTTCAAGACTGCAAAGTTTAAAAAAATTGTATGAGAGCGTTTTCGAAAAAAAATGGGTTGAATATTTTCATTCAAAAAATAAACAATTCGCTTTACTCCCTGTTTAGTCGTCGAGAACTGTGTGTTCCGGACCGATTCAAACGCTGTTTTTAGCACATTTCATACCTGTGACATAGGACTACTTGCCATGAAAATTTCATTCCATTTGCTTTATTCGATTCCGGTTTATGGAATAATAAGTAATGTAATAAATATGCTCATTTTACTCAGAATAGTAATGTATTTGCTAAGGAAGCTGTAATTCGAAAACTAGTCGATACAATTTTTTTTAAATCTTTTCACCTAAAATTCAACATGTACTACCCTTGCCCTGTAAATTTCAAGAGCATTGAATCATTTTAAGGGCGCGAAATAAAAACAAAAACACAGGGAACTTTTACATTCATCCACGCAAGCTTCATTGCTGTATCATTTTGTTTATAGCTTGTGTCTTTCCGAAATTTCTCTTTTGTCTAGATTCTACATACTTGTGTGCTTTTGAACTAACAAGTTTACCATGCACGCTTGCTACACTTCGCTAATGCCGGAACGCTCGTGCAAATTCTGTTTTTAGTACAATAGTCACGCTGCCAGTTGTAACGCTGTTATAATATAACTTATAATATTTATTTACAAAAGGTTTTATAATATCACTAATACAAAATCTCGTTTTTAATTTAGATTTAGAAAATGTGGTCTATACGTCACGGGCACTTTTTCCCGATCTGGTTACTAAAAACACACTTATTCAACATTATCATCCCGCACTGCCAAGCTTCATGGTTTAACTAATTTGCATGTCATTGTCCTAAGAACAGAATTTGCACGAGCGTTCCGGCAGTAGCGAAGTGTAGCTTGCTCAAGCGTGCATGGTAAACTTGTTAGTTCAAAAGCACACAAGTATGTAGAATCTAGACAAAAGAGAAATTTCGGAAAGACACAAGCTATAAACAAAATGATACAGCAATGAAGCTTGCGTGGATGAATCTAAAAGTTCCCTAAGTTTTTGTTTTTATTTCGCGCCCTTAAAATGATTCAATGCTCTTGAAATTTACAGGACAAGGGTAGTACATGTTGAATTTCAGGTGAATGGATTAAAAAAAAAATCTATCGACTAGTTTTCGAATTACAGCTTCCTTAGCAAATACGTTACTATTTTGAGTAAAATGAGCATATTTATTACATTACTTATTATTCCATAAACCGAAATCGAATAAAGCAAATGGAATGAAATTTTCATGGGAAGTAGTCCTATGCCACAGGTATGAAATATGCTAAATACAGCGTTTGAATCGGTCCGGCTAACACAGTTCTCGACGACTAAACAGGAAGTAAGGCGAACTGTTTATTTTTTGAATGAAAATATTCAACCCATTTTTTTTCGAAAACGCTCTCATACAATTTTTTTAAACTTTGCAGTCTTGAAGGCCTACATTTAGACTACAAGGGACACTAGGTCGTTTTAAAAGTTTAGGTCTAGATTTCGAGAAAATTGCTGATATGTAAAACACATGACGTCAACGCTGTGTTGCTATGGTAACACCGATGTGAAACAAACCTACATTTTTGGAAAGTTTATTCTATTTCTAGTAAATGGGTGAAGTGGCTAGCCCGACCGTGCTCTGACAGTGGAGTAGCAGCCGTTCAAAGTGGATATGGTGCGTCCCTGGAAAATCCAGGCGAGCCACCTTAAGAGCCATTTCTGAAAAAAATCCCAGCTTGAACAATTCACCATCTACGAGTGCAATGTCAGCTAAAGTAGTAAAAACTAAAATGAAGCTTAAATAAAGGCCACGATTTGAAAAACAAAATCAAAACCGAAATAGAGATAAGGATTTTCTGTAAAACATGCATTAATTCAGTGGCAGTCAAAATGTTTTTCTATTTATAAATTTATGCACAACAACATTTTGACTTTACAGTGTTAGAAATTCATCTCGAAGCCAGCTACCCTGCGAGCAGCTCTCTCCGTGGAAGGAGATTAGAAAACCAAAGAAAATAAGGCTCTGCTCGCAGGGTAGAAGCCAGCATGCATTCGAGACAAAAACATTACTACGCTCAATTCAATTATTTGATACTATTTTCGTTGATTGTCCTTTCGAATATTACTTGAAAACTTCACAGATCCTAGGTTTTGGTGGCTCCTGAAATGGAAATGCATGAGTATTTAGTGAGGTGGACGTTTGAATTTTCACATGTTTCGCGCAATATTTTGTTAACAATATCTTAATTTCGCCCGTTGTTGCCAACAAAATGGCCACAATCTAAGGCCCCAGAAAAGGCACAAAAGATGGAGAACTTTTGAGAACTTTTAAGAAAATGATTATTGAATAGCTTAAACCGTTAGGATATGCCAAGAAAAAATACAAATAAACTACTCGTATTAAAATTTTACAACAGGCAGTTAATTGTTGAAGGGTTCAAAAACCAACAATGAATATGAGACGAGCCATGACCTAGCTTCCACAATAACACGCTTTTTTAGTATGATATTTATATTGAATATTACCCAATAAACAGCCAGCAGCATTAATAATGATTTGAAAATAATTTAAAAGGTTATATTACCGTATAGAATGGTCACGGAGTGATCTGTTCTGCTATAAACAAATACATCACGGATTTCCGGTCTAGCACCGCCATATTGGAAATACTAGGCGTGCAAATAGGTCTGGGATACTATTGAATCCTCCTCTGCCTATAGCCTAACCCAGAGCTCTAAAAAAAAAAAATCCGCGCTATTTTGACGAATTTCTCCACTCAAACTGTGCTCTGTTAAAACAATGCTTTCTACTCCCGTTATTATCAGCTACATGTATACATTATCGTTAGCTCACATGGCTTTACCGATTTTCCTAGACTACTTAGTAACTCGATTCTCGGATTCCCGGATGCTCACATATCTCGGATACTCGTATCTCGCATTCTTGTATACTTCGATCGCATTCTCGGATTCTCGTATCTCGGATTCTCGTATCTCGGATTCTCGTATCTCGGATTCTCGTATCTCGGATTCTCGTATCTCGGATTCTCGTATCTCGGATTCTCGTATCTCGGATTCTCGTATCTCGGATTCTCGTATCTCGGATTCTCGTATCTCGGATTCTCGTATCTCGGATTCTCGTATCTCGGATTCTCGTATCTCGGATTCTCGTATCTCGGATTCTCGTATCTCGGATTCTCGTATCTCGGATTCTCGTATCTCGGATTCTCGTATCTCGGATTCTGGTTTCTCACATTCTCGTACATTGTATCTCGGATTCTCGTATCTCGGATTCTCGTATCTTGAAATCTCGGATTCTCGTATCTCGGATTCTCGTATCTCGGCTTCTCGTATCTCGGCTTCTCGTATTCTCGTATCTCGCATTCCCGTTAATCTCGCATTCTCGATTTCTCATGATGGCCCTTATATGCCAGCGTGTGTACATGCACATGCAAATGAATTATTGTAAACTGAAATTATTATTGAAATGTTGACAAACTTACAGCATTAATCAAGCTTTCATGGTCACTGAACAGTCCCCACCTTGCACCGAGATGGTATTTCCTAAAGAAAAGTTCACACATACTTATACAGCTACATGTACACTGTTCATTATATAATACAATGGGCACTGTTCATGTAAAATACACTTGATACATACATTACATTTTTGTATATATATATGTATATGTACAGTGATAACATTATTATATATTATTGTATAACCAAACAATATGTGCATGTACATGTATGCATCCCTTGTTATAAATATATTTGTCATGTAAACAGTACACTGTATGTATCTAGTATACAATGTACACTGTCTTGCTATGGATTAATTTTGTTAAGGCATTTATATTGGCATGTTTATCAGGTGTTTTGAATAGCAATTACATGTCATTTGTTAATACCAGTCCTAGTCTGCTAGTACGGCTGCTATATACTGCTGCTGCTGCTACTACTACTGCTGCTAGTGTTGCTACTAGTGCTGCTGTTGCTGCTGCTGTTGCTGCTGCTGTTGCTACTACTGCTGCTACTGCTGCTGCTACTAGTCACTACTGCTAGTGCTACTGCTGCTAGTGCTAGTACTACTACTGCTGCAACTACTGCTGCTGCTATTGCATGCTGCTACTATGGCTACTACTACTGCTGCCACTTCTGCTAGTGCTACTACTACTGCTGCTGCTACTAGTCTGCTAGTGCTACTACTGCTAGTGCTACTGCTGATAGTGCTACTGTTATTGCTGCTGCAGCTACTACTACTACTGCTGCTACAAGTCTGTGGCTAGTACTGCTACTGCTGCTGCTGCTACTAGTCACTACTGCTAGTGCTACTGCTGCTAGTGCTGCTAGTGCTACTACTGCTACTGATGCAACTATTGCATGCTGCTAGTATAGCTACTACTACTGCTGCTACTATAACTGCTGCCACTTCTGCTAGTGCTACTACTACTGCTGCTGCTACTAGTCTGCTAGTGCTACTACTGCTAGTGCTACTGCTGATAGTGCTACTGTTATTGCTGCTGCAGTTACTACTACTGCTGGCTACAAGTCTGCGGCAAGTACTGCTACTGCTGCTGCTGTTACTACTGCTGCTAGTCTGTCACTATTATGGCTGCTATACTGCTACTACAATACTCCACTACTACTACTGCTGCTGAGTGTTGGTCCATCCAGGGTTTTGATTACCCATGACATCGTGCAGGACAGACTGGCACTTTACCACTGAACTAACCAATCAATGGACATTTTTTATTATTATAATAGCCTCATGCCTGCAGTAACAATTGGTGTTAGATGGTATAGATGGTAAAAATAACTGGTTACCAGCTCTCAATGACCCTGAAGGTATATATGCATACATGTACAGTTGTACTCAGTTTACTTTAGAGGATATATATTTAAATTCACTAGTGCCAAAATAAATTAAACCACATCATCAATTGTTAAATAATGATTAGCTTTCATAATAATTATAATAGTGTTATTGGGGCCAACATGTTGAAATAAGGCTGTATACAATACTAATTATACAATGTATATATAATACTGTTCTTTCACCCTCCACCAATCAAACTTTAATAAACACAAAATCTATTACATACAATGTACATGTACCAGTGGTTTCAATAACTTTCAAAGTGTGTATTACGCGTAAGAGGCATTAAAGATAGCAGTAGCCAACTTCTATTAACATACCTAATGTACCTACGTGTGCCTTATGTGTACCACTGTACAATGATTAAATATACAGGGGCAGATCCAGGAAATACAGAAAGAGGGGGCTGTAAAAGTGTGGCATATTAAGCCGAACCTTGCACTGTGAAAGTGCAATTAGCTAGGGGAGTGTGGGGGCATGCCAATTATGAAGGGGGGGGGGGGGGGGGCTGCTGCCCCCTAGGCCCCTCCTAAATCCACCCCTGATACATTTGTACTTTCAAATGTGCTGTTACATATTATTTTGAGAATTAAATGTTAAAAGGTGTACACCGTACCTGCAAACTTCACTGATGAGGACCCAGATAATAGCTACTGCAGCAAGAACACCAAGTAGCACAAAGACAGCTGAAAATCAAAATTTATTCAGTTTATTAAGTCCTGGTCAAGTGATTCCAACAGCGGTTTATTAAACATTGGTACATGTACAATATTTGTTGAAACAGATCGTGAAACTCTCACACTCTCTCTGACATACTTTCAATATATTTCAACACCCTTCACCCTTTTCAGGCTGGCCATTTCAAATGGTTTCAAGTCGATTGGCTTCAACAAATGTGGTACCAATATCGAAACCCTACATGTATGTTGGGCTTCATTGCCTATTTGATTTAAAGGTTTTACAGTATATACTTCATGGTAGTGTTTCGTTCCATATATTCTCCCTGCATAATACTGTAAAACAGTATATTGGTTCCAACGAAACACTACCATGAAGTAAATACCGGTTTTACAAACTTCAGAATGTTTGTCACTTGACTGAGCATGTCGTGTTCTTTTGCTCTTGTTGCACAATTACTTTAGTGTATAACTTCATCTGTATAATATATAATGATACTGACATTAAAAAAGCATATTTATATAATGCTCCAGAATAAATAATGGCAACAACAATACATTTACATTACACCTGGGTTCCGACTCTACAAAACCTAATACATGTACATGTAATTAATACTCATTATTTTAATATTTTAACTGGTAACAAATTCAACAACGTTTGCATTACTTACGCTCATTAGTATCAATGGGGTCTTTCTTGCTTGTAACTGCACATGGAGGACTTTTTAAATGATGGGCTACCATTAAATACTGACCATTCTCACCATATAAGTTACTCAGTCTGCAATTAATATGTAATAAATCTACATTATTAATTAAGTAATCATCAATGCAGCCTTACAAACATACTACAGCACTATATATAATATCCTCCAATAATGTATAAAAATTAGCCATGTTTTTACGTATACTGTTTAATAAACGAGCAGCAGTGTTTTATCAGGTTTAAAACTCGAGGTCGCAGCCAGAGAGTTTTAGACCTGATAAAACATGTGCTGCGATTTTTTTAAACGGCTTAAAAAACGTCTAGATTTATAGAGTCATGTATCAGAAGAGAGCATAGCAGTATAATGTACATGCAGAAAGCTGCTTGAAGTCAGGATCCAGGTAATTGAAAAGTATAGCAGCACTTAATAAGCCAGAGTGCACTTGCCGGAATTACTGCAAGGGTAAAAAAAATAAGGTACAGTGATGAGGTTATGCATGCTGGCTATGGTGCAGTGGCCAGAAGCTCTATGAGTAGTAGAGGAAATGAAATATGTACATGTAGGTGCATTAGGATTTAGAACGATGCTGAAGAGTAGTAAAAGTTTCCTACATTTAATCAGGTCGGTGATTGGAATCCACTGAAGCTGGGAGAACAGATGAACAGAGGACTGAGAAAAGTTGGCATCCATGCAAGAGTATGCAGGCAGCGCATTTTTGAAGGTGAAGAAGCCGCAGCATGAGGAGGTGGGAGCAGTTGCTCCATGCGGCAGAAGAGTAGATGAAATGGTTATATATGGATGCATGAATTATAGAAGCACAATGCACAATCATAGGTGAGGAAAGGCTTGACGCAATGGAGCACAGACAGTCTTAATAACTGCTGACAATGGTGCAGATGTTGTCGATGTGGTGTTCCCATGAACACATTCATCGAGTAGTGTCATTCAAATCTACATACCTACATGTACATGTACAGCTACTTTGAACTCACTATCGAGTGCAACCATACTTTGAACTTACTATCGAGTATGTTCAAATGTACATGCCTACATCTACTTGTAACTCACTGTCGAGTGCATAGTTACTTCAATCTTACTATCGAGTGCATTCAAATACATCATGTACTTTTAACTTACTATCGAGTGGGTACAGTACTTTAATAATTACTAATGAGTGCATGTGAATGTAAATGCGTACATGTACTTGGAACTCAATATCAAGTGCGTACTTCAAGCTTTACTATCGAGTACATTACGTTCAAATGTACATACCTGCATGTACTTGAAACTCACTATTGAGGGCGTACTTCAAACTTACTTTTGAGTGCATACTTGGAACTTACTATAGAGTGTGTACTTCAATCTTTATACTATCGAGTACGTACTTCAACCTTACTATCGAGTGCATACTTTGAACTTACTATCGAGTGCATACTTCGATCTTACTTTCGAGTGCGTACTTCGATCTTACTATCGAGTACGCTCAAATGTACATGCATTCATGTACTTCGAGCTCATGATCGTGTATATTTGAATGCACTTGGAACTTAATATCAAGTGCAAACTTCGAACTCACTATCGAGTGCATTCGAACCCACTTGGAACTCACTTAAGGTTATCGTATACCTTCAGGGTACTGTTCCTGATAAAATTAAGTAGCGTCTCGAATATTCGTCGTATTTAGATAAATTATACCTCATTTTAAAGCTTATAAAATTGGCTACAACGATATAACTAAGGTTTGTAATTTTGATAAAAGTGCGATTTTTAAATAAACTTCTTTTCCGAACAAGCGAGTTGGTTTCCAAGAGCTCCAACTCCACGGCAATTTAATGAATCTAAGAACGGTTTGCTTTTCTGGACTCCCACAATCCTTGTTTACGAAACTGTGTCGGCGATTTTGGAAATTCGAAGCCGTTCTGAAGATATTTTGGTCTTCGTGAAACTGCTAACGCACAATCCAAGTATACATGTAGTTGCGAGAATCGCTCTCAGCGCCTCTCTTTTGAAAATTAAAAAAATCGCCGACACGGGTTTTTTAGCTGATATAATTGCGAACAATCTGTGAAAATTTGAAGAATTTTGCACAAATTCGCGTCGAGTTGGAGCTTCAAACTATGTTTAGAACGAAAATAGAAAGTCAAGAAAACGTTCTGAAAAGTTTTAGCCGGCCGGCGAGACTGATTCTGGTGCCCCGCCTCTTTCACAGCAATCAAATATGGGGCGCCGTTTTGGACACTATTACGAACAGTATAAATAGATCCGTAACTTCAAATATTCATGGCAAACTTTTTATTGCGTGTAGTTAGATTACGTTTTTAATGCCAAATGTAAAAAACATGCTAAACTTTTTGTTTACTCTTAATTTTCTTGTATAACCATGGCAAACTTAAAACAAACGTGCTATACTAAACTACATGTATGACACATTCGGAACACAATAAATATACGTGGTCTTTCTCAAATATACATGCTAAACTTTTTATTCCGTATGGTATGATGCACCGCGCGCTTCACATGCAAACATACTAGTACCTAGGTCTCGTGCGGCTATCTCGCCTCGTGATCTTTCTTGTTGTGGCTGCTTTAAGATCAAAGTGGCTGATCGTCCAGAGAATTTCAGAGAAGCACTAAGCAACATCGCCCACCAAGCCAGATTGCTGCTGGGCATGTGTATTTGAGAAAGACCACGTATATTTGTATTGTGTTCCGAATGTGTCATAGTTTAGTATAGCACGTTTGTTTTAAGTTTGCCATGGTTATACAAGAAAATTAATTATACGACAAAAAGTTTAGCATGTTTCTTTACGTTTGGCATTACAAACGTAATCTAACTACACGCAATAAAAAGTTTGCCATGAATATTTGAAGTTACGGATCTATTTATACTGTTCGTAATAATGTCCAAAACGGCGCCCCATAATCAAACACCTTCTATAAAAAGCAGCCAATGATGTTCAACCAGTGACTGGGAAAACTGGCTTCCCACCAGCGGCATGAAAGCAACACAATCAAAGGTCTTTGCGCTCAGTTTAGCCTGATTTTCAGACGGTACGAGGTCGTCCGCTCACTTCCTTCCCCTCCCCGTCTGATGGACTTCATAAACGTTCATGTTCCTGACGTCATAATTTCAACCAATCAGAGCGAACTTTACACTTTTGTCAAAGTCTGGAATTCAAGGAATGTGCTCGCATATTTTTCTAAATGGCGTTGGGAAGAACTTGAGCAGTGTGTCGACCGAAGTTGTAAAGTTTTCAGGATTTCGAAGCTATATCCAGAGCAGAAGAAAGCATTGGAATCGTTCATTCATTGAAACGATGTGTTTGTGAATCTACGTACGGGCTTTGGTAAATCACTAATCTTCCTCCGCTTATATAAATCTCATGCATTAGATCTGAAACATTCTGCTATGTTTTTGGCTTTTAGAAGACCAAATGTTTCATGGAATATTATGATTTTTCTGCAGAAGTGAACACACATACTGAGTATGTTATTGAAAAGGTTTCATGGCACTTGGGTGAATATGTTTGTTTTCAGAATTATGAACACACTTCCGTAAGTTCATGTACGGCAATGGCATCTAAACTTTGCACAAAAAGTCCGGTTAAAACAATCTCTGGTACCAAAAAACACTACACTAGGAAAACTTCAGGGTCTTGTGTGACTAATCGGCATGTACATATCAAGCCTCAAAACGTTTTAAAAATAAAAGTAAAAGCGTAAAAGTTCTAAGATCACAGTAATAAACTTTACGGCATGGAATCGAGTCTGATATTTCTTGTATGGATTCTCATACACTGTCGTGCAAATACTGCACGCAAACTTCCGTTTAAAAAGTTCCTGCTCTCCAAAGAACCACAGCAGCTCAAACAGGATACCATTCTGAGGTTTGAAGCTGTAGAATGTTTTTTTTCCAGTGTATGAAGGCTGATAGATCCAACTGTAAAAGTTCTACACTTCACGCTTCAATTCTTACGCGTGTTTGTATTGGCTTATTGTAAAAACAAAGGTTGATGGCGTCAGGAACATGAAAGTCTATGAAGTCCATCAGACGGTAGCCTGATTTTTCAGACGGTCAGCGGTCTTCCGCTTCACTTCACCCCAGGAAGTGAGCGGACGACCTCGACAGTCTGATAATCAGGCTAATCAGACGGCGGAGGGGGAGGAAGTGAGCGGACGACCTCGTACCGTCTGAAAATCAGGCTACGCTCAGTTGAGTTAGTTTCGCGTTTTCAATCACTCTTCATTATGGGCAAAACCAAGAATAAACCGGTCAAACGCCAGAATAAGGCAATTGCAACGGCAAAGGATAAACCAAGCTAAAGACAAGAAGAAGGCAAAACCAAAGCACAATGAAAGCAGACCAAACGGACGCGGAAGACGAAAGAAAAGCACGAGGGCAGATAAATTACCCTAAGAATCAGCTCGTGAATATATGCTCCGGAAAATGTCAGAGATTGGGCATGTTGTTGTAGAAATACTTAAGAGGAATCAAGTGGCCTATAAATGTACAACAAAATAGTTTAGCCACTGGTAATAAGAATATATAATTTCGAACATTTCTTTGATTTGTTCCTCTTTCTTGAACTCCAAGGACCAGATATTTTGAAGAAGACATCTACGGATAATTTTAGCGAATACGCTTCAAATTTACGATGACATATTTATGTGAGAAACGATTCGATACAACGCTAACGCGAACTCCGAACTGAACAGTAAACAACTACTCCCGCGCTTACATGTAGCTACGGTTGAATGCTCATGACGATTGATGTGGTGTATGAGCTGTCAATCAAAATACATGTATGTAACGCAATCTTCGGTAAAATGTTTCTTTTTTATATTTCTCCGTCTAGATAGAAGAAAATTCAACCATTTTCTTTCTGTTGGATACTTAACACTCTAAACTTTGTTTTTACGTGAAATTTTTTTTTTGGGGAAAATTCGGCTCTGAAGCTAAATTACGATAACCTTAATCGAGTGTGTTCAAATGTACTGCATACAGTCATGTACTAACTTGAATGCACTTGATAGTGAGTTCCACAATTGCATACTTCGTGCACAGCACAAAATCCAAGCAGGTGATTGGCTAATGACAGTGCTTGATAACAGCATGTTGTGTGATCAGATCTTAGATTTTTACTTCATTAATATGTACCATACACTAATACTGGACAGTGCATAAAAAATAGTAAGAAAATTAATACAAAATACAGGAGTGAAAATAGTGCACGTATAAATATTTAACGATTAGACCCGCAGCCCAAATGGGCTACGAGTCAATAGCCCATGAGGTGCAGCCGAATGGGCTACTTAACTTGTAGCCCATGAGGTCGAGAGGTCTAATTGTTTTAGTATAAACTAACTAGTCGGACAGTAGAAATAATAGAAAGAAACAAATTGAAGTTGATTTTTTTTTTATTTCGTGAAAATGTGTGCGGTTTTTCTCTACCATGGGCTATCACAAATAGACCTATAGTAGCGTAGCCAATCAGAATGCAGGATTTGTAATAGTCCACTAGTTGGTTTATACTAATATCAGTTGTGTGCCTTAGGTGCAGAGGAGGCCTCATTGACTTACTCGCAGGGCCGATAATTATTAGCACTTGAAAAATAGTGCTAATGATCAGGAGCATTTACTACGTGGACAGCAGGTAGTCTACACACAAATTGTGCAGACTAGAAGGAATTAGCTAGAGGCAAGGACATTACAGGCAGGTTGGTAGTATATATGTAATACACATTGTACATGTTGTTACATTGTATGTCTCGGGTTTAGGACAATAATGGAAGGGAAGTCAATCCCCACCAGACCACTACAAATTTTGTAAAACTGTACAGTGTCCTGCTGGCCAAGCCTTGATCGTTTCTCAAGAGTGTCCCAGCCCAGTGAACTTACAAAATAATGTACAAGATCAAAAGAACTAGTACATGTATATAGCGGTCATATAGCTATTGCAAACAAATCTTGGTGCAGTCTCTTGAGTTTGTTCTAGCTTAGATACATCACAGTGAGTGTGAAGGTTCCAGGCCTCTGAGGCATTCGATACATGTAACATGTAACATTCATACATGTAACTTTGGAGTTCATAGGAATATTACAAAGGTTAGAGAATTTACGTTTGACTGTTTTATTGACAAATATAATTAAGACACTAATGCTCACTGTACATAACACATACAATTAATGCATTCTGCTTTCAGCCTCATGCAGTATTATAATTATTGTTTGTTTGTTGTACAGTCAGAACGTGCCTGTGCATTTATTTGACAATAAAACATGCAGGCCAGTCTCTAACCCTTAAATATCCAATTAAATATACTAACTTGCATAGATCATCTCCTCCATCCAAAGGCTTTATGACGATGGTAAAGTTGAAGCTGGTATCCAACAGCACATAAACAGAGCCTGAGACTGCTTCTCTCAGCAGCTGATAATCACACTGAAACCAATAATACATCAGTCAGAAAAACTTTGTAAATCATCAGTTCTTCATGAATGTTCTCCTCCCATACATTAAATTAAAGTACACCTATTGGATTCATCCGAGCCCAATATGGCAAACTATTTAAGTTGAGACATCAATATTGGGTGAGACCAATTAAAGGTTGATTATTAAAGTCTAATATTAAACATGCAAATTGAAGTCAATACTTAAATACTTTCCATGTTGGTTGAGAATGAATTCTATAAGTGTTTTAGTTTGTATGTACACCAAACAAAATTAATTATTTTTTAATGGCCCACTTCCACGGAAAAAGGATCTGTGCAGGGTCAACTCCACCCACCATACTGTAAAAAAGGTAAATTGTGATTTCTATACGTGAAATGGCAGCACAAACAGTTACATTCACTACTTGCTGTCAAGGGCAGCTATAGTCAGTCTTGTTTTAATGTCTCCTCCTTTCTGTCACCGTAAGCCACCATTGTGACATTGTCAACTAAACTTTCTAGTTATCTGCCACTTTCATCTTGAAAAAAAAAAGCACTGACATCCCCAAAAAGGCAGTTGAAAATGTACAATGTAATTGTAGCATTCCCTCCAGTTTACTTTTGAATTCTTATTGAAACATGGATATAATGTCAAAACTCATCAGTGTGTGTGTTAGAGAGGTATAACATCATTTAAATCATATAGCATTTGACCACTCAGAACAAATAATAGTTAGTACATGTACTGTACATGTATCAAATAATCCAATATTATATGTATTGTACAGTCAGTACATATTTTATAGCAATAATATGTTGTAGTTCAAATTTTATCTCAGTAAAAAAAATTGAACTAGAGAATTTTGTTAATTAAAACTACAAATAAATGTAGGGAAAATATTTTTGAACTACTAGGGAATTTTTGGGATATTTGAGTATCATTGGTGCTTCATATTGATCACTTCTGCGGCACATCTAGTGGTTATTAGCCATGCAGCCCTTAAACCAACAGATCCAATGGTTGCTGGTAATTAGAATATACCTGTAGGATATTACATGGCTGCACATGCGCCGAGATGTGGCCATGTAATGTTCTAGGTGTTTCATACACATGTATACAATAACCATGTATAATAATTTTCGATGAAATACAGTTTTCATCTCTTACTAAAATGGCTAGATTATTTAAAAATCCAGTCATTAATGTTCAACAGTGACAATAATCTTCATGTGTGAAGATATCATTTATTTCTTATACATGTATATCTTCATATCACTTTTTAGAAAGAAATATACACTGGTATTTCATCGATAATTACATATTAATTAACTATAGTTGATTGTATGGGTACAATGTACATATTGCATGTAGTACTGTAAGGAGATAGGGAGAGGGGTAGCTAGGCAGGGTTTTATTAATTTTAAATTACAGTGGATACATCAGAGAAATTTAAAAGTTGCTGTATTCATGAATTATTACTAGAAGATGGCAAAATATAGTAGGTAACCTGCAGTAGCTGGTTCTATTGAAGTCCCTGGGTATAGGAGAAGGAAGTGATAATTAAGGGGAGAGATAGGAAAACAGAGGGGGAGGGGTATTTTTAGTACACAAACATTCCCTAGTTCAAAAAAATCCTCCCTCCCTAGTTAAAAAAAAAGCAGTGTAACAGACAGTTAAATAAATTACGTGTTTACATGCACTTAGTAATTTACCTTATAGCAGTTGCTTGATATACCATATACATTAAAAGATTGTGTACCATCATAGGTGATATTAACAAAAGCTGTGTCCATTGACAAGTGTCCATCCCATTTGCCATGTGGCTGGATATAGGAACCTCTGCTGCCCCTCAGGCTTTGGGCTGAGACATTATTGGCATCTCCTAAAAATTAGCATAATAAGAACTGTTCAAAGTACTAATCTGGTATATCATGATTATATGATTGTTTACATGCATATATAATGTTTACATGTATATACAAATGTATGTATTTATAGGGATGACCGATCATTTTGCCAAAATGTCTCATTTTCAACATGACAGGATGCTGGTAATTAAGTGCATTTGAGGTTTTCGTAGTCTGGGTTAGCAGCAGTTCTACACAGGCATGTGTTTCCAAAAAAAAAGTGGAATTACTGTCCCAATACTGACCAACTAAATTATTGTGCTATTGCAATCATAATCTAACCCTAGCTACTGACAATTGGCAGATATAGCAAAATATTCCCACAAAATCCCTCATGTACTCTGACATTGAACAAATCCACTACATATAATCATGCAAGTACATTATTACATAATATGCACATACAATGTATAGTGCAAAACAAACAGCACTCTGATTTGTTAATTATTTTAAGCTTAATGTACATGTATGCATTATTGTATGCAACTAATGCACATATTGTTAAGTGTGTGTACATATATGTACATGCAATTGTTCACAGATGACAACATATTTTTCATGACCTTATTTTCTGTCCTCCTAAGACTAAGTTATACACTATAAAACAAACAAATGTCATTTTGCTGTACGTGGGCCTAATATTTTATACAAAAACTGATATTTTATACAAAAACAAGACTGTATTTGTGGCATACTTCTAATTGGGTCTCATCACTTTGACGTGTTGGTGTTTTGTCATCTGTGCATCCATAAGAAGACGTACAGAACTCAAGTACAATGTACATACAGCATCACACAAATCAATTTTTTTAGATGTCAGCAAGATGAAACCGGCATGATCAAGTCTGTATTAATATATTATATTCATTGCAATTTCTCAGTAATTTTTAAAAAAATTATTGTATTCAAACATTAAAAGTATATGAAAACTGAAAGTATAGTAAACTAAACTGAGTCCGAAAAGTAAAACTTGAGAACGTTCTGTATATATTATTATAATACGATAGTATGCGTGCTCTGATTGGCTAAGAAGCCATGTTTTATCAGAGTATATAACATGGTTAGCCGTGTTATATAGTTTTCAACTGGCGGTTTCCTTTCATCGTGCGCATAAATCTATATTATAAAACAGATAAAGAAGCATTAAATCCATGTTTTATACTATCATAAGACACTCTGGTCATTTGAGAACACTCTAGAAATGTTGAAAGCATGCGCCTTTGGCTTGTGCTTTAACATTTCTCTCATGTTCTCAAATGCCCATCGTGTTTTATGATAGTATAAAACATGGCTAAGGCTTCTTTATATGTTAATTATAGATATATAATATAATCAGCACAGGGATCCTTAACTATCATGATCAGTCATTGTAATTTTTATATTTCAACGTTTGAAAGTATCACTCTTTTTCGAGGGCTGCAGTCTTCCATAAATATATGTTAAGAATAATACGGTGAATAAATAGTAAGCTATGTATGGACCGGCTTTAAGGCTCCAATATAGCTCCAAAGCTGATGAGATTCATGATTTTCACGTGATCTGAAGACTGAACAGACTGAAGAAAACATTCTGAAATATTAATATGCGCAATTTCGACTAGCTGGAAATTAGTGTTAGGAACAGCCACCGCAGGAGTTCACTGAAGGGTTAATTTATATGCATCTTACCTGAAATAAGAGTAAGAATTGCTGCAAGCAAAACTATAGCGGCCGACACCACCATCATCGGCAGGCTGTTCACAATTTCCATGAAACCGCGTCGACAGGGACTGGGACGAGCTGTCTCGGCGAAACCATTTGCATGCTGGGAGAAAAGCCAAAAGGAGGCGAATGGGGGAGAAAAAGGGGAAGGGGCCTGAGCCGAGAACCCCTGTGGCATTGGGGGCACTTTATGCAAATACCTGGGCCCGGTTGTTCAAAGGGTAGATACCTTTAGAATAATGTGAACGGGGCCCAGACGCCCAGTTGTTATATCTCATGAATACGTCACCTATAGCAGACATCATCAAACGGCATAATCTACACTATCACCTAAAGTATATGCTGATGACACACAATTGTATGTCTCCTTTTAAGGCTGACTGCTCTGTCGATCTTGAGCAAGCTAAGTTGTCGGCTGAACGCTGCGTTGGCGACATTGACTACTGGATGAGCACAAACTTCCTTAAATTGAATCAAGACAAAACTGAACTCATAGTTATCAGCTCTAGATATCGTCCTAGGCCAGATCTTGAGCACATAATAGTTGGTAATGAGCGCATTGCACCTCGGATCTCTACGCGCAATCTAGGAGTAATTATGGATCATTCTCTCAGCATGGAGGAACACGTAAAAAGATTTGTAAGGCATCGTACTATCATCTCAGAAATATTGCGAAGATTCGCAAATATCTAAATCAAGGCACTGCTGAAATTCTAATTCATGCTTTTATTGGTTCTAAACTTGACCATTGTAATTCTCTTTTATATGATATCCCTAAGTACTCAATAAGTAAAGTACAGTCTGTCCAGAATGCGGCAGCTCGTATCGTAACGCTTACTAAGAAATACGACCATATTTCTCCTGTAATGATCCAGCTACATTGGCTACCCGTAGAGTTTCGTATTATTTTTAAGCTATTGTTATTAGTGTACTGATGGCGCCCTCCTATGTTACCGAACTATTGAGTTATCGCAAATATTCACGATCGCTGCGTTCCAGCAATAAAGAACTTTTGAGTATCCCGACAAGCAAACTTAAATCATATGGTGATAGATCATTTTCTGTAGCTGCACCAAGACTGTGGAACGACTTACCACTGGAACTTAGGAAGTCGTCATCAATTTTACTTTTTAAAAAGAACCTCAAGACATACCTATTCAAAGCGGCATATAATCTATAGTTTGTATATATGTGTGTATATTTATATTATTTTATCATATAATTTTTTTTTTTAGCTTTTTTATAATTTTTTAGAATTTAATTCCGCGTATTATGTAATTTTTATATAGTTGTAATTGTAATTGTATAGCCATAATGTATTTTTTAACTTACTCTTGTAAAGCGCTTAGGACAATTAATGGCTTCAGCGCTATATAAATAGTTATTATTATTATTATTCTAAGAAATCTTAACCGGATTACACGCATGAGTATAAAGAATGAGATGTAAAGTGGTAAGCTGTAGTGCTAAGTGTGCACGCCCTACGAGGGAAAGATAAAAAAATATCTGACCCAAGTAGGACTCGAACCCAACGACCTCCAGGTTACATGTCTGGCGCTCTACCAACTGAGCTATCAAGTCAGATGAGAGCAATCGTGGGTATTGGTGCGATTTATGGGGTCACGGCGATTATATATGTATATGTAGTTATGATATGAAATCATGTTTGCCGCGTAGCACTAGTAAGTGTAAAGAATGAGATGTAAAGTGGTAAGCTGTAGTGCTAACGCCCTACGAGGGAAAGAGAAAAAAATATCTGACCCATGAGTAACTGCGTGAGGGAAAAGGTAGTTTTCCACAGGGAAAGGTGTTCTGGAATCCCAGAAACCTCCCCCTGTCTACTTCCCTGAATATATCTTATCAATGCAGTATATAGTAGGAACAATAAAGGACACTAGATAAGTTCCCCAATCAATGTATTAGTTTCTCCTGATAACACGTACAGCGCGGCAGGGGCGTACGGCTACCCTCTATGCATATACATACGCAAAAATTCAATTTAGACTACCCCTTCACACGATGATGCGATTGTGACTGAAATACTTACTGGCTAATACAAAAATACCTAAGATGCGTGACATGTTACTATGTATTTGTTGGCAAATATCTCCTGTTGTTCGAAGCAAAGATAAGCTCTACCCCGGGGTTAAATCACTAACCCGAGGGTAAACTGTACAGAATACAAATACAGATTTAGCGCTATCCAAGGGATAAAGTTACCCTTGCTTTGAACAACCGGACCTAGGAGAATGCTAAAAATAGCATTTCCGAGACTCTAGTTTAAAATTTCATAATTTTTCAGGGGGGGGGGGGGGAACATGCCGGCCCAGACCCCTCTAGCGCCTCGTGCCTTCATGCGCCACTCGTTCTGGCCTAGCTGCGCATACAGCTATTACAGAGTGGTATGGCATCGGGGACAGAATCATCGTACGGAAATAGATGGTGGCCGTACATGTGACTGCTCCGTAGACTGAAGATCGCGAGAAAGTGTACCACATGTACGATCCCTTGGGAACCTAACAGCACAAAACTAATAATAATAATTCTACATTTATATAGCGCCTTAATCCTAAACATCCAAAGGCGCTTTACATAGCTGGAAACAGGCAAGTTAATTTACAAGCACTATAAAAATCTTACGATCTCAGCAATAACTAAACTTAGCTTTGAAGACTCCGACTGAGGGGCATAGCTTAATAGTAAATGGCAACAAATTCCACAGTTTTGGCGCAATAACAAAAGCCCTTTAATTTCTCCATAGCTCTTTAAATTGACTGTAGGAACCTTCAGAAGGACCTTATTGGCAGACCTAAGATTACGAGGAGGAGTACAGTACTCTACCATATTACGAATTTAGATAGGAGCCAGATTATTTAGAGCTTTATATGTAAGAAGTAATACCTTATAAGTTATTCGTTTTTTCTACGGGTAGCCAGTGGAGACGCTGAAGAACAGGTGAAATATGGCCATTATGATCATCGCATCGCTATATAACTTAGGCTCATCATTCCATATCGGAACCTTGTGTGCTATAAAGAAAACCTTGCAACTGGTGTATAATCTCCACAAGGTGAATACCGCACATCTAACCCTGCGGGAAACATGTCTTTTTGTAAATTCTCACATGCAGATAATTGGTGATAGAGTTTTCCCTTAGATTTTAGTAAAACCTTAGTTCTAATTGGCCAGCATGCGCATGCAAAAACGACTGGACTCACTCCTTTCCTCTACGAAGTGGTCGAAAAGGAACTGGCCTAGGCTGGGATGTGTATAGTTTGTTGTTCGTGAGAGACGTTAGAAAGGAATTGACGTGCAGTTCCGACAACCGCAAAATTAACTGCACCCCTCTTAGTTACTATTGCTACGTCCCACAAGCCGTAAACTTTAACCCGAGAAAATTAAAAATCAAGTTCGCAACAGTCCGAATGATTTATCGATTTCCTACCTTTTGCTGAATTTCTTAAATCTTTGCGAAGAAATCAAGCCTTGTGTTTTCATCTCCTTCGGAAGAGCTTGTGGGACAAGATGGCGGCCGTTCCTGGGCAAACATTACTGCATTCTGATTGGTCTGAACTGTTTTTAATTGACAGGTTCGGAACTATGAATTGCCACCTCGAAGGTAACAACATCTTAATTGCATTCAAGAGGCATTAACTAAAACTGATCATGCATGTATATAAAGGCCATCACACGTTATGCTACACTATGTAATGATGTCATGTATATAAGGCCATCACACGTTATGCTACACTATGTAATGACGTCATGTATATAAGGCCATCACACGTTATGCTACACTATGTAATGACGTCATGTATATAAGGCTATCACACGTTATGCTACACTATGTAATGACGTCATGTATATAAGGCCATCACACGTTATGCTACACTATGTAATGACGTCATGTATATAAAGGCCATCACACGTTATGCTACACTATGTAATGACGTCATGTATATAAAGGCCATCACACGTTATGCTACACTATGTAATGACGTCATGTATATAAAGGCCATCACACGTTATGCTACACTATGTAATGACGTCATGTATATAAGGCTATCACACGTTGGTACACTATGTAATGACGTCATGTATATAAAGGCCATCACACGTTATGCTACACTATGTAATGACGTCATGTATATAAAGGCCATCACACGTTATGCTACACTATGTAATGACGTCATGTATATAAAGGCCATCACACGTTATGCTACACTATGTAATGACGTCATGTATATAAAGGCCATCACACGTTATGCTACACTATGTAATGACGTCATGTATATAAAGGCCATCACACGTTATGCTACACTATGTAATGACGTCATGTATATAAAGGCCATCACACGTTATGCTACACTATGTAATGACGTCATGTATATAAGGCCATCACACGTTATGCTACACTATGTAATGACGTCATGTATATAAAGGCCATCACACGTTATGCTACACTATGTAATGACGTCATGTATATAAGGCCATCACACGTTATGCTACACTATGTAATGACGTCATGTATATAAGGCCATCACACGTTATGCTACACTATGTAATGACGTCATGTACATAAAGGCCATCACACGTTATGCTACACTATGTAATGACGTCATGTATATATAGGCCATCATACGTTATGCTACACTACGTAATGACGTCATGTATATAAAGGCCATCACACGTTATGCTACACTATGTAATGACGTCATATATATAAAGGCCATCACACGTTATGCTACACTTTAAGGTCAAATAGTTTTCGGCACCTCACGAGACTCAGTGTTATACATGTAATATCAAATATTAATTGTTTTAGTCTTATACAAATACATTATATTGGATTCATCCGAGCCCAGTTTAGCAAAATATTTAAGTGGAGACTTCAATACCAGGAGAGACCGACGGTCAAGCCTAATGTTAAAGTCGGATCGAGACCAATATTTTCCATATTGGGCGAGGATGAATGCTATCAGTGTTTTATTATACCGACGAACAAATAATCCCCCAATCAATAAACAAAATGAATGAATGAAGTAACCCCTCGTCGTGCGAACTGTCCAATATGTAGCTGTCCTACATTGTAAAATATTGGGCTGGCACGTGACCCTAGTACCCACATCTCATTGGAGGATTTATTTGTAACGTATAATAATAGCACATATTGCCGTTCTATTGCCGTTCTATGCCGGTTCTATGTTTATTGCGCGCAGGCCTCGATCTATATATTAAGACCTTCATTTCTCTGTGTTACGCTTTTATGAAGAGAAAATTAGTTTTTTTTCAAGTTCGAAAAGTAACCGATTCTCCTCTGATAAATCTAACTTTTTTGCGGCTCAATTCAGTGCATTTCCCCATATCGTATGTCACACATACCAAGAAAAAACAATCACACATCCAGCACAAATAAAACACAATGGTCTACAATTAGGAGCCGTTAGTCCAGCTTTTTAAGTAGTAGTTAAAATATGAGCGGGAGATCTGTATGGGCATTTACAATGGCGAGCCGCTTCGGCGAGCCATTGTAAAGCCCATACAGATCGGACGCGAATATTTTATCTTACTTGTGAAATGAATAGATAACTAAAAGCCATTGATATGCACAATATAAAATTTTAACCTTTGATTTCTCCCACCCTGCTATCGATGTGGGATGAATTAGTTTCTCACAAAAACATATCCCACATCGAAGAGACAATGTGTATGCAATAAGAGAGCAGAGCGTAGCGTGCAGAAAAACAGGTCCCACATGGAATAGATGGTGTGTACATAATAAGAGAGCAGATGCACTTTGTCATTTCACCCGTCCCGGGATAGAGGAAGTCAGTGATCGGTCGTGAGACTTCCCTCACTAGCTTAGCTAGTATTCTGTACCTGATACAGAATACTACTAGAGCTATAACGGACCATGGGGTCTGTATCGCGGACCATGGGGTCTGTATCACGGACCTAAGTGTCTGTATCGCGGACCATGGGGTCTTTATATCGATACAGAACCTGATGTTTTATTAATCAGGTTTCTACGTGGGTATACAGAGGCGATCATGTGGTGTCATTCAGCACATGGGATTGGCTAGTACCCTTATGAATTATTAATGAATTTTACAATGCCAGTTACAGCATGACAAAACTAATTTATTCCCCGGCCCCATTCTCGTTCTCAGTGCCTCCTCAACTAACTGACGTCATGTATATAAAGTCCCTGGGAAGGAGAATGTCCCCGGCCCGTATCTGATGTCATAATTACAAGACTTGCGCACTCTGTACATAGTGGAGGCTGTGATGAAGGTTTCAGATTTTCTTTTCTCTGATGCGGAACACAGAGAAATAAAATAGCAGAACTTATTTCTCTCGTGAATACATCTTTGTATAGTTGTTGGGTTGATTTAGGGGTCAGTTTTCTTTTAATGGTTTTAAAACCGAGATAAACACGGATCTCCTTAACATCAGCAAAGTAGTCACAACAATTATATCACACAGGACTTTGCGTACTCAGTGATAGTGTATTAGAGGCTCAAACTTAGCCTGAATTTCAGCCGTCTCCTCTGGGTTCGTTCCTCCCCGAGAGAGACGTCTGAACCCAATAGCCGCTAATGCCGTCCAGTGACGTCAAGGCGGATTAACAATTTAACTTATGCAAATAAAACTGTCACGGCGGTAGTAAGAGTTCGTGAGAAATATTTATTTGAGATTATGCCGAACAAAATAAAAGTCTTACCTATATTATATATCTCCATCCATTTGCTTCTCAAGTGCCTCTTATGTTGTGAAAGCCTTTCCGAAGCAACAAATCGTTATATTATATTTGGAGGCAAAGTACAGTCGGAACTTTGTCTTTCCGTTGATCTTTGTACATGTCTCGCGATCTGCCGTTCGAATCGACACAGCTACGAGATATTACCTATGTAAATGATGCAACAGAAAAGTAGAAAAACATGAAAGGATAATGGAGAATTTTCGAAGAAATACGAAGACTCATTTACGGGAAAGAACAGTTCCTTGAATAGAGTAGCGACATTCTTTACCACTGCGAGTGTGAACAAATAATCGATTGTCAACAACCCCGCAGACGCGACGCGATAAAATGTACATGTTTACAGTTAGTCGGCCGGTTATTGTGCAGGACACTTTCAATCCATTTCCAGATGTTTTCCTTACTAATTCAAGGTCTTTGCCAAAGACAATCACTCCACTGAAACTCAACGATCAACAAGTCCAAAGTGAATCCTGCCGTCTTCTCGGCTGATAATTATGATAATTATGCGAAATTATAGAATATGAACCAATCAAAAATCACTACCAGGTTTTCTGGTAGTGACGTCACTGGACGGCATTAGCGGCTATTGGGTTCAGACGTCTCTCTCGGGGAGGAACGAACCCAGAGGAGACGGCTGAAATTCAGGCTAGCTCAAACTGGCATTCCCTAAAAAATATATAGATGTAGACTTAAAGTTGTATTAATCTCACTACTTATAACTAAACAGAACTTAAGCTGTTTAAATGGGCACTGTCTAAATCTATTGCTGTGTCTGTCTCCTCAGTTAATTATGGAACAATTTTCCTCTGCATAAATCCCGGGCGCCGCCATCAAGGATCTCATGACGTCACAAACAATAGCTCTTTTGTGGTGTAACAATAGGGGAAACGTATGCATGACGTCATAAGATCCAAGATGGATCTTATGACGTCACAAACAGAGGATCTCATGACGGATCTCATGACGTCTCAAACAATAGCTCTTTTGTGGTGTAACAATAGAGGAAACGATGCATGACGTCATAAGATCCAAGATGAATCTCATGACGTCACAAACATAGGATCTCATGACGGATCTCATGACGTCACAAACAATAGCTCTTTTGTGGTGTAACAATAGGGGAAACCGTATGCATGACGTCATAAGATCCAATATGGCGACGTTTATTCTAGAAACTTGATTTCGATTACAGTGAACCGATTTACAGCTGTTTTAAATTTCTCTTAAAAACAGTATTTTTATCCTCTCGAATCTTTACCATCCTTCATCGAAATTGTCACACATTTTCTCCAGTTACCTTGGAAAGTATACTCTGCTAATCTACGTAGTTATGTTTATCTATCGTCACGAGAACGTATATTATTTGGAGGTTAATAGTGTCCCTTTAAATCTTCCTCAGTGCTTAAACTAAACCTTGAGGAATAAGTTCTTGGTGAAGAGGTAGTAAGAGATCAACATCCACGTGGCTGTACCAATCAAATTCATGGACAGCTTTTCGGCATGTGTGCCGTATTTTCCCATCTTCCAACTGAATGGAAATCTGCTGTACAGAAGGCCGTGGCCGACGTAGACAAGTATGGAGTTCATTCCTGTAAAAATACAATAATTAGTGTTACGAAAGAAAGTGAAGTCAATGAAGTCAAAGGATGACAAGCATGCGTAAAATGGTCGCATGTGATTGGCTCGAAGACTGATGGTTCAATAGTTGTCCTTGAAAGGTAAGCCTCGCATGGAGGAAGGGGTTGACCCTGCACTGATACAAACCCTCTTTCTATGAATATGGATATATTTTGATTATCATGTTAACTAGATACAAGGCTCTAACTAAACTGTCTCAACTCCAGCCTTAAAATGGCGGTCAAGAACTACTAATTGGACTATTATTGTTTTTATTACCAGGATAAAAGAACGGAGCGCCATTCCAACAGTCCAGGGTATCGGTCAGGATGTAACAAATAACGAGCAGGAAGAAGGACGTGGCGCCGGTGATGAATATGAACGACAATGACCTGAACAGAGAACAGATGCGAGTTAGGTAACGGCCATATCTCAACAGCTAACCGCCTACTATGCCCTTGTTCTTTGAGGTCCAACATCATACATACGAAGGTCGTGAAACGAAGCAATCTCGTTCCCAGTGCCCGCGTTCCTTTAGGTCAGCAGCAAGTGTTTGGTCACCTCTGGTCGAAGAACGCGCGGGCTCTGGAAACGAGATTGGAAACAATTGGAAAAGTCAGGAAAATTGGAAATCTGTAATATCACTGGTTGCTATGATTACTGAAAATAACAATTTAGTTTACATAGTGAAAAAAGAGGCCGAGCTACGTCACGGTTGCATATAGAGCATATTTCGTATGAGTGTGACAAACTACGGCATGTTCGTAACCGTACTGTAGCCGTGCTGTAGATGTGCTGTGCCGTCAGTTCTGTGATTTGATTGGATCAGCAGACAAAAACAATGGGAAACCATTTCAACGTCACGGCATGCCGTACGGCAACCGTGCTGTAGTCAGTGCTGTAGTTTGTCCCACTCCGCATACTCGTATGAGTGTGACAAACTACGGCATGTCCATAACCATGCTGTGACCCACACGGCGGCAAAACGTCACGCGCAAGCGCCTTAGATGAGCCCAGCACGCATGCGTCCGCCCAGTTTCCCGCCGAAACTAAAAGAAAACAGAAACAATCACCCATGTTTCTATTTTTAAGTGCGTATGCGTATTTACGTGAAATGTTTCGCGAAAAATAAGAAAACTACTTAAAAGAAAAGCCTAAGACTTTAAATTGGTTGAAGTTTTCTTAATTTGTAATTCACTGTGAGTTTACTAAGTTATAAAATTATTTACTAAAAAAGTTAAAGCCCTGGGAAATTTGTATTTGATAGCAGAGCCTTCGTTCTTTCGGCCAGCCGAGCATACCGTTTTGCCGCGGTGTGGCTGTGACCATGTTGTACCGGCCGTACCTCTGAAATTTGATTGGATTAGCAGGACAAAACCAATAGGGAAACTATTTCAATGTCACGGCATGCCGTAAAGTAACCGTGCTGAAGTCAGTGTTGTAGTTTGGCCCACTCATACGAAATCTGTTCTATGTTGGACGGTTCGATTGGTTGCTGTTATTTGGCTGCAAGCAAGCTGTTAAATCCTCTCCATTCTTGATCGCAAGAGTATGCTATATTTCCCTTGACTAGGAATACACACAGTTTTTTAGTCGTGTTTGCGTGTTATTTGCTTTGAATTTCACCAACCCACACGTGCGCGGCTTCGTCAACCGATCATGGTTGTCTTACCACAAGTTCTTATTAATTGGAACAGCTCCTTCGTTCTTTGTTCCTCCGCACAGACCAATACCGATCAAGCCCTGTATGTGTAGTAGGATAAACGAGCTAATCAGCTTTCAAAGGAAGGTAAAATTGCGGAACTAAAATGGTGAAAGGACTTCGGGTTTAAGTGGTTTGTTTGTGGCAAAATATGTTGCTTACAGTGTAGGTAAATGAACGGAATGCAACTGATAATATAATATATTACATACACGGTAAATAATGTTGTTGAAACTGATAAACATGCATATTAAGTGACTGGAGTGAATGAGCGAGTGCGTAAGAGCTAGTGATTGAGTACGTGGGCACTCACGCTCCTTCACCCATTCACGCTGAACGAGTGTGCGTGGGTGAACGAGTGTGCGTGAACAAGGGTGTGTGGGTGAACAAGGGTGTGTGGGTGAACGAGTGTGAGTGGGTGAACGAGTGTGAGTGGGTGAATGAGTGAGTGTGAATGAGTACGTGTGACTGAGAGAGTAAGAGCGACTGAGAAAGAGTGAGTGAATGCATGAATAAACCAAACGTGTTTTAGGGACGACTCGAAACCACAAGAGACTTACATTAGTAGGTAAATCCTAATATTTGAGAAACTGATTGTAATACGTACCAGGATCACTCCCCATACGAGCCAGCGGATGATTCTTGGCTTGTGGTTGGGGTAGGTATGCAGTATGCGACCGGCCTAAAACAAAAAAATACAAACACGAACTAAAATGATGAATCTCCCACGCTTCTTGATATGTTACTCTTTGATCGCTTGAAAATTATACACATTAAACGGGTATTTTACTAATTGTCGCATAATATTTGAAAAAAGCGCCAAAAACTAGCACACAGACTAATTTGAATTCCATTTCAAAAGCAACACAAATATCGTGAAATATATGCTAAAATCGATTTTAGTTCGGCACAAAACTCAGTTTTTAGCCTGCTAGTTTTTGTCGCCCAATACGTGGTTTTGTAAAATATGTCCTCTTAACTTGAATACAGTAGTTAAACACGCTGCAACATTGCACGTAACATTGCCGGCAATGTTGCAGAAGTAGGATCGAGTTCTACTTCGGCAACATTACGCGCAACAAATTGCACCGTGGACTTGCTGGCAATATTGCGCGGAATGTTGTAGCGTGTGTCCGTAGCTTAAGGTAATTCAGTTTTGAATTTCAAGAACTTTTTAGTGGGCGACGGGCAAAAAATGGGACGGAGGGGGAGGGGGAGAAGACCAGTTCTAACAATCTTAACTGGATTACACGCATGAGTGACTGCGTTACAAAGCTCAATGAAGCTACAAATAACACGGGCAAAGGTTTTACAACTAAAAGACTGAGTGAGCAAGATGGAATAAATACCTTCATGTGTCTGCAATACCTCCCGGCGTAGTTAAGCAGTCTAACGAAATCTAACGGAATTTCAATCGAACGCAATCGAACTCAATCCATCGACAAGGCTTATGAGCGGTTAAAAAAAAAACGACTCAGACACCGTATAAGAAATGCGAATATTTGCTTCAGCCATGTCAACGTTAAATTAAATACAGGTTGGGTGAATATTTAACATTACAAGGACACTACAAGCAGGGACATTACAAGCGGTGAATATAGTTGATACACGTTAAAAATAAAAAATTGAGACAGACAACTTAAACGATCAAGTCAACAAAACTATACAAACCGACAATCAAGTGAGCAAAAATATTGATTTTTAACGGGACCTGAAATAACCAGTGGGGCTGATCAAAGGCAGGACCGGCGGCGAGATCACAGATCGAATTGGAATGTAGCGTGTTGGTTTTTGTGGAGGGAGGAAAACCGGAGAATCCGATACCAAGTTGTGAGAGGCAAAGGGCTTACTACACAGAAACGAAATAAACCAGAACTCACCTGTACTCCAAGAAAAACCAAGAATATCGAGGTTAGAGTACCGAGAAAGCCTTCAGGTTCATGAGGAAGCTTCGTTTTGTACAAGATCTGGAAAACAAAAGGTTTGGCATTGCCTTTGTTAGAACTCACACTCCCTTTTTAACAGGAAATAGGAAACCACATATATACTATAGTACTATTAGTCGAACATTAAAGGGAGAACATCTACATCTCTTGCAGGGGCGGATTTAGGGGAGGGGCCGAGGGGACCGCGGCTCCCCCCTCCCCCCTTCGTCTGGGAATCAATGGTGTTCGCGCCTACGGTTCTCATATGCACATGCTTTGGCCCCCCTTCTGAATTTCGGCCCCCCATTTCTGAATTTCCTGGATCCGCCCTTGTCTTGTCAGGTTATTCATTAGAGATGATGATGTTGATGATCATGCGTTTCATGTTTGTACGCCTTTAAGCTTTCCAAATTAGCAATCCGAAATACAGGCCATCCGAGTCGTTACTATTGGAACTTAAAGACGGTTAGTCATATTCGGGTAAGTCCTTGGCATTGAATGGAGTAATGGTGTTTGGCGGCCTCAGAATTAATGGCAACATTCGAACCAATGGCATGCATGTGGTCCATGATTCGCTCTGGTTTTGTTAAACGGAGTTATATTTGATTTACGCTCTCAGTCTTCCGTCTCGACTTTATCTCGTACCCATATCTCATCAGTATGAGACCGTGAGCAAATACGACTTTCGACAGCTTAATACAATATATATATATAATGGTTCTGCGCTAAAGGAGAACTTCCGTACTGGAAGGTGATAACAACTAGGCATTTTTTTGTAGAATACGAAAAAGCATCAATCTGGCGATTTCACTGGAGAAACACTATTACAGTACCAACCAGCTTAGCACGAGTAACATTATAAAAAGAGGCATTCACAAGACAGATTTCTCTCCTACCTGTTTGCTCGGAGTAAAACGATGCCGTTAGATGTCTAAATAACGAGAAATCTCCTCCTAATGCCTCAAGACTGCAACTCTTGCCACCAAGGTATTAAACTCTTTTAAATAATATAACTTTCGTATACAGCTTTCCATGCAAGATAATTTCATATGTGACTAACGTTGTTATCCTCTTTCCAGTAATATATATAGCTTGTTTTTTCCTATCACGTGAATTTCTACGTATGGTAATAAAATAAATCATAAACAATGTCGTCAACGACCGTCCGTCGATAGAGGCAGGGACCTTCCCGTAACTGTGCCGTAATTTTAAATATCAAAGAAGGAAAACAAATCTCTGAGACTGTATTATAAGTTACCTGAACTACTTTTTTTATTATTACTTTTTTTTAAAGAATCCTTATTCAAGTCTAGAGAAAGGCGTTGTACAGTTCCAGTAAAATCTCACCAAAGGATGCGTCGTATAATTGTACTTGCTTCTTACAATCCCAAATACATACTCGCTAAAACACAATGTTGTGATCGACATGACCATCGCATTGACGAATACATGATGCCGCCACATCTTTCTCCAAACCCTATTCACCGCCACATTCATGACGCGAGTTTGAAGGATAATAGAGACGGTATTGAATAATAAGTCGATGGCCAAACCAATTAATGCTGCAGCGTCTGAGAAAGACAAGGAAAGAGTTGTAATCGCCATAAGGATTTTTCTCGTTAAACTGAAATTGGTAAATCTGAATTAATCCAACGGCAGCTATCAGACTAGTAGATTCTATAAGAATGATCTGGATACTTATATCAGCAATGAATCGCCGACTTCTCGGACTGCGGTACTTGCAGGGTTTCTTCTTTTGTCGCCTTATTAACCGATACACGTACTCCCAGATTTCATCCTTCATCGTTATGGTGAGCCTTTCGAGTACATTGACTATAGAATGAGCTATACTTAAACCTACAAACAAACCAAAACTGGATAGCTCGGCTTGCATTACTCGAAACACTACGGCGGACCACACATAAATACTTATAACAAGCACGTAAGCCACTCCAGGGTGAACTATTCCATGTAGCTGTTGGGCACCAAGGCGAGAAACAATCTTAGGTATCAGAGAGAGTATTGGACAGAGGCCGGCTATGATAATTTTCATGCGTTCTTCTTGTTTGTTAAACCACGGCATCAGAAAATAGACGACTCCGTACGCCATTTGAGTTCCAAATAGAAACTGCGAAGAAAGGATAAAGGCAAGCTTAATAGCAGTACGCCGACTGTAAGGGAAAAAATGACGGCTAAGAAGATAACTATTTGCCATTGCTTTGAGAACAAATAAAGCATTTAGGGGATACGACATCCAGGATATCTTGTAGATCCCATAAAGTTGAAAGTATAGTCTATAGATCGAATCCACAAATGAAGCCAATAAGTTATACTGCAGTAGATTACGTTCCATAATCAGACGCCATGGAAATATTGCAAGAAGAGAAAAAACGTCCAAGAGCTGAATGATGAACGCCTCTATAGTCTGCACAGCGGTGACTCGAATAGCTTGGACTATTGGTGGCATTTTATCCCAGTTATCTGTCTTGTCATAGCAATAGTCGCCTAGACTAAAGTCAAGGAAAGCAAGTAATACAGCCAGAAGACCAATTACAGTTCCAGCAATTGTTTGGATCAGAAACACACTCTTAAGACACTGCCAGATGGAGCTTTCAAAACTCGGAAGATTTTTCTTCCATGACTTGGGAACCTCGTCTTGGTCCTCTGGTGGGTCGAATTCTCTGAAGATGTCGTCGTTGGAATCAAACTGCTTAAAATCTCGCAGTTTTTCAACAGAACCGGACAGAGGAGAAAGCGTTTTTCGTATGGACTCTGCCGTTTCCAACGATTCAATTGTGACATCTTCTATTAATACCACTCCTGTACAATTCTCAAACAAAAACGAAAACAAAGTAATAACTGCTGCCATAATTGCTTTCCTTAACGTTTCCCTACAATAAAGTTTTTTTTTATAGATTGACTGCAACTTTAATTTGTTTATATATTATTTATACATAAAATATTCATACCTGAAATGAAACGGAAATATATATATTTCTTAATTCTTTATAAATCATTACGAAAGATCAATTTGGGTTCGTGACAGTTTTCAAGAATGCTCCTTGCTGATGCATGGTAACACGCTCATTATTCGCGTAGCTTACACCTCAAAGCTTGATTTTAGCGTGTACTTACCTTCACGGTTGGCCAGCGATAGATATGATTACCAAAGAACTTCCTGTCAATGTAATTTGCTACCCCACCTGTGCAGTTGATAGCTTGTGGGTAGGCATCACCTATCCCCCCTGGTCCGGTGTATCCCCTAATGAAATAAAACCAGGCAAAATGCTATAGCAATGCTTCAGAGTTTGACTATGCAATACTCTAACCTCAACTAATGAATTTATTTAGTGCTGCATAGAAGCAATGCGCTCACAATGGGATGGCAAATATTGATAAGTTTTGTATGTTAGAGAGGATTTATAATAACATTTGATACGAAATCTTATAGCTGAGTAGAGTTATTTTACTCGGTAATAGACAGATACACACTATATACTAGATCCTAATAATATTATTTACTATTGTTTTCGTTTTACTATCAGATGCTGACTATTAGATGTTAATTAAGTAGAATCGTACAATGAAAGCTGAATCGCACTACTGCGTTTGCGAAATCAGGCGTTGATTGGCTGAGAGGAGTGGTGATTCAGATTGGAATCACCACTGTACTAGGCAACGCGCGCTATTTATAACTTAGCAAAATATTAACAAAAGTAATACTTCATCAAGTAATTCATCGGATTATGTGATTCAAGGAAATCACATACCTGATTCAGTAACTACACGGAAAATTGCAACGCCACTCAGCGATATCGCCGTTTTCATTAATTCGTCAGGTATGTGATTTTCGTATAATTTCACTCTACCTAATTGCCCAAATAAATAAATAATATCCATTTCTTTGCTTATGTAGTATCACTCGGAAACAACCATGTTATGCAAATAATTAACCGTAAGGACCACATTTGACCACAATCCCTTGCGAATCTAACACAGTCACAATAGAAATCCTCTATTCTCTTCAATGACAGTGGTTTTGCAACAGCATTTGTACTGGCTTGTTTTAAGGCTTTTCGCGCGCAAAGAATTGTGGGTAAGTGTACAAACCGCCATCTTTTTCCTTAAATGTGGTTATTTGAAAAGTAGACCATAATATTAATATTAAAGAATTGGAAAAAAACAGGAAGGAGATTCCAACGTACAAAGCTGCGAAACGGGTATTCTTACCTTGGACACCCTTCAACTCGTATGCCATATGTAACGAGGACGAATATGGCCAAAACGATCAGCACGAACAGCCACTGCTTCCACAGGGTGACCACATCACGTATTGGATCCCACCAGTGTTGCTGTCAATTTAAAGACAGAACGGGCTTCGTATGAGTGGAACAAATAGAGCAGATTTCGTATGAGTGTGACAAACTACGGCATGTCCGTAACTGTGCTGTAGCTGTGCTGTAGATGTACTGTGCCGTAACTATGTAATTTTATTGGATCAGATGGACAAAAAGAATGGGAAACCATTTCAATGTCACGGCATACCGTATAGTACGATGGGTGACTAGTTCCTATAAACACTAGTGTTGAACTGTGTCGGCGGGAAGATAAACACTGGTATGATCAACTAAAAGTCGATTAAGGTATGCTGACAGCCGTGGGGATAGAGTAGCAGCTGACGTTTCGAACGCTAGCACTTCGTCAGAGCAACCGTGTACATGTAGTATAGTAACCGTGCCGAAAGTCATTGCCGTAACTTGCCCACTCATACGAAGTCCGTTATAGTGAGGGACGAGATAGTTTGTTTAACCCTCACACGGTGGACAAGGCAGTGAACGGGTCGCGTATGATACCACCCTCTCCTGTTTTTCGAAAACCAACAAACACTGGAAAAACTGGACCTCTTCTATGGACGAAAATGCCTTGGACATTAGAGTTTCTAACAAAATTTCCACGGTATTTCCAACCGTTTCATCTTCATACAATTGGATTTCTGTTAAATTAAGGTCCTTGAGACATTGTGATTTGTTGAAATTGGTTAAGGAAAGCGGGCGGGAGGAATCTTAAAAAATATATATATATAACAACGACACATTACTCAAGCCATATGTATGCTACAAAATAATTCGAATTTTAGCCTGTTGTGGGTAAGTTAGTATTTCAGACATGTTTTCGAGTTGAAGCTATTCCAATGAATATTTAGAGAAAGAAGCACGTTATAGCTGTTATAATGCTGTTATCTCGTAATTTTAACTTTTGGGTCACGCAGCCAACAGCTCAACGGCCCACGTACGTGTCACGGGTGCACTATTGACATGATTGAAGCTATGTTTTTGTCTGAACTTAGCAGTCGATTTACGGAAATTTAAACTGTTTCTTGAGCATTGTTATTTAACAAAGCTATCGAGCGCAGAGGAAGATGACTGAGTGGGATCTGAATTCCAAAGTAAAGATTTAGGTGAGCAGCAATATTTGAAGAAATATGAGACACTGTGGCATTTGGCGGCCGTTTTGGTGCAAATTTTGTTACTTAATTTGTCTGAACTTCATTTGAAACTGTGAAAAAAGTCAATTTCTGGTACACTTTAACACTAGCAAGAAGCGAAGTTTGATTTCAGGCAGTTCATCAAGCACAATCAAACAATGAAACAGTTGTCACTTTGCTGTTTTATTAAAGACACTAACTGTTGTAGATCTCCAAGAATAAACTTTACAATCGAAAACTAGAAAGCTGAACGCAACTATCACAGCTGGAAATGAAATTCCAGTTCTTAAAATTAGTACAAACAAGGGTTTTTTCTTCAGACAACCAATGAACAAGATTATTAGAAGATTTGAATCAAATGCCTCACGGCAACGTACGGGTCATATGCGACCGAGTTTCCAAGGCCGATTTCAATGGGTTAAAAACAAAACAATTAAATAAAAAATTAAAAGTAAACTTGGCTTACTTTGATTTAATTTTGTCCTTGTATAATGTCAGTTGTTCCTGGCCAGATCAATGTGAATTTTCGGTTCCGTTTTTATTCATTGTCATAATTCCCCTGCATGCAGCTGTGCACTGTAAATGTCCGATCGATAAAGAATAAATCAGCAGATTTTGTTGATTTTGTGTGCGAGAGCAAACCTGATATTGTTGCCATAACCGAGACCTGGCTAACTGACAATGATGTCGCTGCTAGAGCCTTAGCTACTCCCATTGGCTATAAACTTCTTGATCATCCCCGACAAAATCGTATAGGCGGCGGTACTGGCCTACTATTTAGAGATAGTCTGACTGTTAGTAAAGTAGCTGCTGCTGAGAAGAACGCGTTTGAATACTCTGAGTGGAGTGTTATGTCTGGTTCATTTCGCTTACGCCTGGTCGTCATCTATAGAACACCCTACAGCTCTGAGCATCCGGTTTCTACTAGTGTGTTTTTCGCTGAGTTCTCCGACTACCTTGAATCAGTCATCTTATCTACTGAGAAGCTGCTCATAACTGGAGACTTTAATATACATGTTGATGTACCAAATGACCCTGATGCAGTTAAACTACTTGAACTGTTAGAATCAATGGGAATGGAACAACACGTGAATCTACCTACTCATGAACTAGGCCACATACTTGACCTAGTTATTACACGCCAATCTGATGCCCTTGTCACTGGTTTGCCTAAAATTGGTCGTCTTGTGTCTGACCATTTTTCTGTTTTGTGTGAACTTAAAGCGCCTAAACCATCACTCACCATTAAACAATGTACTTACAGGAAACTTAAAACAGTTGATATACAATCGCTGAAGGCTGATCTTGCCACTTCTGATTTATGTCGAGACCTCCCCAACGATCTAGATGTGCTAGTAAAGTGCTACAACACCACTCTAACTAACCTGTTGGAGCACCATGCTCCTCTTAAGACCAAGTCAGTGACTGTTAGGCCACGCGTGCCCTGGTTTAACGATGGTATTAAGACGGCTAAGAGATCAAGAAGACGGGCTGAGAGAAAATGGAGGAAAACGAAATCCCCATTGGACTATGCTCAATATAGAGCATGTAGAAACCGCGTAACTTACTTGATGAATAATGCAAGACGAGAATTCTATACGAACTTTATTGCTGAAAATAGCTGTGATCAAGGCAAATTGTTCAAAGCTACAAAACACCTGTTAAAGCAGAACACTGATGTACTCTACCCTCCTCATGATGATGATTATGTGCTCGCTAACGACATGGGACATTTTTTCGTTCAAAAAATCGTTGATATACAGAACAAACTTGACTGTGCTGATCTAGTTAATACAGAACCTGTGAGGAAACCCGAAAACTGTGATCCCACCCTTAATGCTATCACATCATTTGATGAGTTTAAACCACTGACGGAAGAGGACACGAGAAAACTTATCATGAAGTCGACCAAAAAGTCGTGTGCGCTGGATCCAATGCCAACTCCTCTAATCATTGACTGCATTGACGTACTGTTGCCCGTCTTGACTAAAATTATTAATCTCTCTCTGGATACCACATTATTTCCTGATGATTGGAAAGAGGCTCTCATCATGCCCTTGCTTAAGAAATATGGACTTGACCTTGTGTTTAAGAACTACCGTCCTGTTGGCAATCTCCCTTATGTTTCTAAATTAACGGAAATAACCGTTTGTGAGCAACTACACTGTCACATGACTGTAAATGGCCTGTACCCTGCATTACAATCTTCTTACAGGAAACATCACAGTACAGAGACAGCGCTACTAAAGGTTAAGAATGATATATTGATGAATATGAACCGGCAGCAAGTAACCCTCCTTGTGCTTCTGGATTTAAGTGCAGCCTTCGACACCGTTGATCATAGTATCCTACTTGACACTCTCAAATCTAAGGTTGGTGTATCTGGTAAAGTACTCGACTGGTTTTCGTCATATTTGATGAACAGAACGCAGCGTGTTTCAATTAATGGTACCCCCTCAGATAGTTTTGAACTGAAGTGGGGTGTTCCTCAAGGTTCTTGCCTTGGACCTCTTCTCTTTGTTATTTATGCATCGAAACTATTTGATATTATGAATGCGCATCTCCCTAATGTCCACTGCTACGCTGATGATTCTCAGATCTACTTTTCTTTCAAGCCGGACTCAGCTGCTAATCAGGAGAACGCTATTTCTGTCATAGAAAACTGCATAAAGGACATTCGCCAATGGATGCTTGCCGACCGGCTAATGCTGAACGATGACAAGACTGAATTTCTGATTATAGGCACTAGGCAACAATTAGCTAAAGTAAACATTGAACATATAACTGTCGGAAATTGTAATATTGCACCCGTTCCAGTTGCCAGAAATTTAGGTTCTTGGTTCGACTCTAAGTTGTCCATGAACACCAATATTAATAAGATATGCAATTCTTCATTTTTCCATTTACACAATATTAGACGCATAAGGAAGTATTTGTCCACTGAATCTACCAAGCTTTTAGTACATGCCTTTGTCACAAGCCGTATCGATTACTGTAATAGCCTTTTATACGGATTACCGCAGACACAACTAATTAAGTTACAGAGAGTACAAAATACTGCTGCCCGTCTTATTTGTAAGATACCAAGATTCGACCATATAACACCTATATTATATCAGCTGCATTGGCTTCCAGTTAAGTTTAGAATTATCTTTAAATTATTACTTATTACTTTTAAGGCATTGCATGGTCTGTCACCTATATATATTAACGATCTAATTAAGATTAAGAGTAAGTCCAGATATTGTCTTCGTTCTAATACCGAATTGTTACTAGAACCACCTTATGTGATAACTAAGCCTACACTTGGCGATAGAGCCTTTGTATCTGCTGCTCCTAAACTGTGGAACGATCTACCGAACTCTTTACGAAATGAACAGTCTCTCGATTCTTTTAAACGTTCAATTAAGACTTATCTTTTTAGGAAAGCATTTAACTGTAATTTATTTTAACATAGTTTTTTTAATATTAGAATGTATAGTTTCTACTCATTTTTAGTATTTTATTAGTTCTTAAACATTTAGTATTAATCTATTAGTATAGGTTTAGCTTCCGTAAAATTAGTATTAACATTAGTATGGATTTTTAACATTATATTATTTAGGCTAAGCTATACATAAGTTATTTACATATCATGTAATGCGCAAGTGATCATATACACATGAAACGTGCGCAATATAAGTCCATAAATTATTATTATTATTATTATTATTCATAATTTATACTCGTCGCTAGTCAACTGGTCACTTGAAGACTTGAAAATCACTTTTAACTTTCTCAAATCACCCCAAGATCCATTAGCAGAGGCACAGATGATCAGTCTATACATTTCGTTTCAATACAATTCCAATATCTTCAATTTTAGTCGTCAAAAGCCCGACATTTGCCACCGTACTTAGCTTTGTAGTTTGTAGCACCGCTTGGCGACCTGTATGTACTGAGCTTCAAACCGGGGGGCACTGCTTGCATAATGAAGGGGAGGTATGTGAGGTATCGTCTTCAGAGCCCGACCCAGTTTGCAAAATAAAATGTAATGAAGGTGTTTTTATTAACCAGAATTTCCAATAAAATTTATGAAAATCAACCCGAATTGATAGTTGATTTGCTCCAAAACAAGACTTAGTTATACCGCCGCACATCTCATTTACGTCGTGTACACGAGTGCCCCCTCGGAGCCATGACTCTCGAATCTGACCCAATGTCCGCCATTGATTTTCCCCGCGAAATTTGAGATTAGCATTTCTAAAAATAGACTACTCTGTAAACTGATGGGCCGCTACCCCAATACCAGATGGACACTTCTGGTTATGAACTTTTGTTAAGATCAACTAACAGTGAGGCTTCCGCGTGGGCCCAAGGCCTGCGCAAGCGGAGCACCATAGATGTAGGATGATAGCAAAAATTAGCTGACTTCCGGTTTCCCTCCCGCCTGAATCCCGACGCGCGGGAAGCGACGTGCCTGACAAAGTGCTGCACCTGCGCGCGCACTGTTGAAACCAGGCGTCCGCTGGTGATAAATTTGTTCTTTCTTTTTTCTTTCATTTTCTGTTATGTTCTTTTTTCTTCTAAACATTTTGCACAGATTTCCCTTGATTCTACTAGTTATTTTTGTTTTTATCTTTGTTTTCTTTTTATGATTTATCGTTGTTTTTTCGGGTCGTTACCTTTGGGCTCCGCTTTTAGGCTTACCTAAATATATATATTATCTGCATTGCTTAAACTAGAAATGTTTGTTTAATTGTGTCTTAGATGAATGGATCGGACATGTATAATAACCTATCAGTAAAATATTATAATACCAAAACAGTAACATGTCGATAAATAAAACACTGAAACCAAACTATGAACATTATCACCTGTACTGGGTTTACTGTGTACAGGGAATGTCGTTCATATTGACTCTTCTTAATATTTATGCGAATATCTAATTCACTACTCGAAAACGAGGCTATCCCCGCATCGGGGATGCCGCAACGTCCACCTGAGTTCAAAAGGACAATTCAGGATTTTTCTTTTTGTCTCCAACGTATAGAAGAACACAGCAATGTTCCGTCCGCGACGCCATTTTGCTTTTCAGCTAAGAAACGATGCGGGGTTAGCCTCGTTTTCGAGTAGCTAATTGTATGCGCATAAATATTAAGAAGAGTGAATTAGTACGTCCAACTGTGGTCTCCAACTCATGAATAATTAATGACAATATTACAAAGAGAATAACAAGCGTGAAGGAGTTTTGTTGTATGTAATATATCAAATACTCGTACGGGTGTTTCATCACGAGTTCTCAAACTCATGAATAATTAATGAGGTTAACAGCCAATCAGGTCATCCCATTTTGGTCAGGTGCATGTACCTTGATACACGATGAAACTCCACATGAAGATCTGAGGAGATATCTTGATGTCGAATCAAATGACAGATGAATTTGATGTCTAATCAAATGACAAATTAATCTTGGTGTCCAATCAAACGCAAGATCAAGTTTGCTCCGGTTAGTCGAAATACTGATCAAGACACTTGCACTTTAATAATCGTTACATCACAGGAATGGCGAGAAGTGAAGGAAAAGAAGGAAATAAAAATCCACGTCTGGAATGTGACTCGAACCTCGCTTGCAACCGGCTGCTAATCCTTTGTGTTGTACACCATTTGTTGAAACGACCATGAGAAAATCAGTAACAATCACAACCCTTGTAGTCTATAATTGCACAGGCAAACAATACTTTCTAATGATTTATGAATGCAGGTACGTATTGTTTTCGTTTGAGAAGCCATATCAAAAACTCGAGTTTCGTGTTTCACCAGGGGTTCCAAACAACGGTTCGAAACAATTAAAGCACTCGTAATTTCATCTGTTCTCGGTGTTTGGTCCCCTGGTAAAACATTAGCTCTCGTTTTCCTAATTACTTATTTCATTAATAATCATATTTTACATGTAAAATAAAAGAAATCTGAATCTGATCTATTACTTAAAACACTAAGATGGTACATTTGCAAATACTACCTGAGTTTGGTCTTCAGTAGGACTCAGGTAGAGCTGCATCAATGCGACCACGAAATAGCATGCCGCAAATCTTTGAAGAACGCCTGGGATCCTGTAAAACTCCATGTCATTGACTGGAAAACAAACAATTAAGTCAATTTATGGGTCAAAGATTTTCTAGGAGTGCACACACGAATGCGAAAATACTGATTAGTTACATTGCCTTGAGCTAAAACTATTAATAGTAACTGCATGTGCATGCTTGGATTTTCAACAGTTTCTACTACTACTGCTACTATACTACTACTACAAGTAACTACTACTGCTGCTACTTCTACTGCTACTAGTACAGACTACTTCTACACTATAAGTCGAGCATTTATAACACTGATGAGCCCCTGGCACGGGAGATTGGGTGACCACTCCCCACGTTTATCCACGTTAAATAAACTGTTATTGTATTGTACTTAGTCTACTGCTACTACTACTACTACTATACTACTACTACTAGTACTGCAACTTACCACTACCACTACTACTACTACTGAAATACTGCTGCTGATACTGTTATACTACTACTAGTAGTACTAGTACATAACTACTATATAATTACTATACTACTACTATACTACCACTAATACTACTACTGCTATACTACTGACTACTACGTACTATTGTCAGTTAGTACTTCTTCTACTACTACTATACATAATTACTTCTACTACTATACTACCACTAATACTACTACTGCTATACTACCTACTACGTACAAATATACGCACTACTGCTACTAAATAAAGTCAAGTCTAAGTTAAAAACATATATTTTTAAATTAGCTTACGATTGATTTCTACAATTTTATATTTTGACATTATTAATATAATTATCAATTTATATTTGTATATTCATATATTTCTATTTTATCATTTTTTAAATTATTTAAATTATTGGACAATGTACTCGCTTAGGGCAGTTTTTTGAATAAGCGCTATATATCAAATAGATATTATTATTATTATTATTACTATTACACTATTACTATACTACCACTACTACTGCTATACTACTACGTACTACTACTATTATTATTTCTAATACTTCTTCTTCTTCTACTATACTACTACTATTACTACTACCACCACTACTACTATTACTAAATACTGCTGATATACTGCTGATACTGCTATACTATACTACGATAAATTACTACTACAGCTGATACTGCTATACTACTACTACTACTCTACTACTACTACTACTACTACTACTACTACTACTACTAACTACTGCTACTACCACCACTACTACTACAGCTACTACTAACTACTGCTGATACTGCTATACTATACTACGATAAATTACTACTACAGCTGATACTGCTATACTACTACTACTACTCTACTACTACTACTACTACTACTACTACTACTACTACTGTAGTTATCGGTTATTTGGCACACTTTGAAGGAAATGTTGTAACAGTCATTGCCTCACTACATACTCAGTAGGTGGTACGACAGTGGTGGAGTAGTGACAGTAACTACTGCTTGTCTTGATAGCCTAGTATGGTCAAGATTCACCAAGCCCATTAAGAGAGGGAGCACTTCTACTAGACCATCCATTTTCGGTCGGGAAACTTTGAAGTGTCACCAACCGTTGCCATGGCAACGGATCTTCAAGCTAATGATGGGCGTGATTGAGCTTGGATAGGACTATGATCTGATCGAGTCTCAAGGTCTAGCCTGGTAGGAAGAAGGGGCGGTGCAGTCAGGACGTTGAGGTCCTGTTGGCGTAGTACGGATACATGGTCGATTCCTTTTCAAATATATCTTAAAAACAGCATTTTTCAATAACTCGATAATGAGTGGACCGATAGAGATAAATTCGCTCGTGAGTGCTACCGTAATCAAAGTAAACGCGATGGTTGGTTTAGATGACGTCATTGATGACGTCATTGCCGTGATCTGTGATTCACCTGTATTTTTGGTCCCAAACACCGGTCATTTTCCCGCAGGAGTTTTTTTTGTCTAAGAATGCACGAGGTCATGAAAATTAGCATGGGATAAAATTACATCTTGACTTAGGCAAAACTATCAAGAGTGTGAATAATGTATCGAGGTGTCACGTTTGCCACGCTGTAGACCGTGGGAATTTTTTCTATTCGAAAACATTTAAATTTTTAAACTGGCCACCAAAGCGCCAAAAATATTTTAAATAATTACAAGCCATTACGCTTTGTGCTCCCTTCAACATATGTAGGTTACGTTTTGATCGATGGAGTTTTGCCGTCGTAACGTGTGAAAACGTCTCGGTAACTGTACCCCAGTTTACTGGAGCCTAATGACCGGTCAGTCTCCCACGTGAATGCATATAGTGCTATAGATGTGGCGTTTTGTAAGGAATCTTGGCAATAGGAAATGAAAGGACAATGTTTAACCACATTTCATAGCAAATCTTTTATTTTCTCATGCAGACCCATGTATTTTCTACATACGTGTGAAAAATCCGGTTAAACTTCACAGTAACATTATCTAATTCATATCTGCTCACCTTTTTTAACGTGCCTATCTTCATAAAGAGTTCTTACGCGAAATTATTCATGTCAACAATAATTTGCGTTCTCAAAAACAACATGTTCTATATGGAAACTTGATACGTTTATTTTTTTTGTTAAAACGTTTTGATTTGTATTATTAATAGTCTGTTATCACACGACAGGATTACTATATTTCGTCTTACTCTATCATCGCAGATCCTTACTGTCTCTCGGTCGAAATGCGCCTTCTGATTTCACTTCTTCTTGAGTTTCTGCATATAGTTGTGGCGCATATGCTTTATCTTCTGGTATGCTCTCTCTGCGCCTTCTCTCGCCATTATGTGATTTGTTTCGTCATTGCGTCGCAGCCTACGGATGATGGAGGTTCTGTTGGGCACCGCCTCCCCGGTTATCTCGATTTCGCACACGGTTTCCATTGCCTTCACATCTGCACTTGACCAGCGACGTCTACTGCCTACAAAAATGAAGGATGATCTTCCCTTGTAGGCAGCTTCAGATGGAGGTATTATGTAGGATGAATCGTATCCCGACGTGACAGTCTGTACGTCGTCCTCCTTGTCTTCCGGGGTAATCTCCATCTCATCTGCCTCTCCGGTGTTGTCATCCAGCACCGCTTTCTTCTTGGCAAGTACTTCTTTGCCCTCACACTGCTACTGTTTCTACCACCTCATTATCGGTTGCTAAGGTGGTCGGCTGCTGTTGATGACTGTTGATGGTGGCTTCCGCAGCAGCATCCAGTAGCTTCTGTGCACTTCTGCGAACTAGAGCTCTAGCTGAACGCTGATCATTCTTGCCCTTGGACAGAACCGCTAAATGGTTGCCAAAGCGGCAGAAGTAGTGAGCTTGGAGGGTCGAAATGACGAACGCCGCACGATTAAACAAACCCGGCTCCTTGACCTCAGTAACCACCTGCTCCATCATCAGCTCATTGATGGTTTTCTGGCATAACGTGGACCACTCGGCATCCTCCATTTCAGTAAAATGGTCTACCATTGCAACAGGATGACAGGAAAACAGCTGCGCGTCCACATGATTCATTGTCAGAAAGCGAAGACTGTTGGACGAAATAAACATAATATATACATTTAGGTTAACCTAAAAGCGAAGGCCCCATTTACGTTTTGTGGTTGTATTGTTGACCCCACGCGTGTTTGACTAATTCAGTGGGCTTCCTGTGGTTTAGTGCAGGTCACGTGACTGATGCCGTCATTCCATTTAATTGACAGGTGATGTTTACTCTGTGTTAGTGGAAGTTGTGTTCACGTCTTGTGGCTGCATTGTTGACTCAACGTTAAACATAATTTTGAACAATTATTGGGATCCCTGTGGTTTAGCTGAAGTCACGTGACTGATCACGTCACGCCATTTGATTGCCAGATATTGTTTACTTTGTTTCATTTGGCGTTCTATTGAAATTTTGTTACAAGCCGTTTGCGGAACTATTGCTGACCCAACGCCCGTGCTGTTTATCGATGGGTTCCCTGTGGTAAAAACATGGCGGCCGACCACGAGTATATTTCGCAATCTGTAGATTTTGTTATTATTCTCATTAGCAACAAACCTTTAAATGGAAATGTTCACATATTTGGAAAGAACGGTCCACAGTGAACAGATTGATTGGAACGTTTACCTAATTTAAGGCAGTACAGCACTTTACGGACTGATTTATTACGCCAAATCTACGAGCACAGTCAGTGAATCTCGGATGGATTCTCATATGCATGGCTCTATCGGCACTAAGGAAATGACATGATCCCAGAATCACCCCAGAATATTATCATTTTTTTTGTTAGAAACCATATTTTACTATTCTACTGCAAAGAAATTCACCGAAAGAGTACGAATTCTAACGAATACAGAAGAATCCATGAGACGCTTACTTGGCTTCTGTCGTGATCAAAGAGAATGACACGATGTGTGACAATTTATTTTCAGGGTGGGGGTGGGGACGAGAAATATCCCTTAGACCGATATTGTTAAATACATGTAAGAACTCTAACTAGTACACGAACACAACCTTGGTATCGACTTTGCATGTTCCGCCTTTTTGTTTTACTTTTTATGTCTGCAGGCAACCTCTCCTGGAATCGAACCAGGTACTCAATTGCTTGAGTAAACCCTTAGACACAAAAAATACTGTGAATTGTCGAATTATATTTTCCTTCCCAGATTGGAGTTGCACCTGCTTTTTCTAGTGTTATTAATGACAACAATCCTCGTTTTTACACAAATACGGCAGTTTATTAATTATGTTCACGTTCTCAGTTAAACGTAACATGTTCATGTCCACCAATACTAAGCTCTTAACAAGCATGAAAGTCGATTAAACAATGCCTGTGGTCCTGGGGACACTCTCTCCGTGTCCAATGGTGAATTTCTATGACACAGGTCATATTCCCACACAAACGATCACGTTCCCACAATAACCGGTCACGTTCCCACAACGACCGGTCACGTTCCCACAACGACCGGTCACGTTCCCACATGACCGGTCGTTCTCCCAAAAAACCGGTCGTTCTCCCAAAAAACCGGTCGTTCTCCCAAAAAACCGGTCACTTTCCCACAATAACTATGCCTACTACTACTACTAACTACTACTACTACTACCACCACTACTACTACAGCTACTACTAACTACTACTGATACTGCTATACTATACTACAATAAATTACTACTACAGCTGATACTGCTATACTACTACTACTACTCTACTACTACGACTACGGAGTCGAGGAGCACATCGAGGATTTAGGGGAAACAAAGCTCTCTGATTCACGAGTGGCCGGTCATGACGTGATTTGTTACATAGCAGCAAATAAAATAAAATTCCCTTTGTCTGAGTTTTGGTAAACAAACTGATTTATTTTCCCGCCTTTAATTTAGAATTGTTTATTGCATATTATAATAATTGAATATTTACTTACAATTGCTATAGAAAAGTCCAAGGCCAAATAATATGAGACTGCGACGGACGATCTTCAAAACGATCTTGCTTTTCTTTATTTTACGTCGCTTAAGTGATTTGAATGACAAAGTTATGGAAATACCCATGATCCAGATGAACCTAGGGAAAAGAAAATGTCATGGCAACATGCGTTGTGAATAAAATGCAAACATTTTCAAACGAAAAATCAAAAAGGTTCATCTGACAGGTCTATGTGATGATTTTCATGCTGTTGCCTGGTATGTCTCGAGTGAGAATTGCAAAATTTACATGCGTTATACACATATAATGCACAAAGTATACTATTTACTATCTTGTTACTTAACAATTATTCACCGAAGTGGAGGTGAATAGTGGTGGATATTTACCGAGCGTTTCAGTATATACCACACTCCAGGTGAATAGCCAACACCAAATAGTTATTTTATTTTCTGTCAAATGGACAAAAACTGGCGCGAGATGATCGCTGCTTTGCTCGGAGGTGAATATGAAATCATATTCACTGTTTGAGTAGCCAATCAGAGCGCGCGAAAAGTCATATTCACTGGTGTGGTATATACTAATTAGCTATATTCCTGTTCAGTCTTCTTCCACATTATATTTTTGAAAAATTTGTAATTTATATTCTGTTTGTTCTCGGTAAAACAAGCCTTTTTTATGGCTTATCTAAAATCCGAGTTGAAATAAAGGTTATGTATCAGTATGTCTACCGGATGGGGCATGAAACGAATCCATAAGGATGTTCTTACCAAGGAAACACGAGATCTGCTACTAGAAGTCCTGCAAACAAAAAGATAATTAAATGAAAACGTCAGGTTTAGTTTGTTCATTTACAACGACAATTGTTTTCTAACCTAGATTTCCTCGTTTTCTGATTACTGGTCAACTAAAGCCTAAACTTGATCAAACGAGCTTGATCAAACGAGCTTGATCAAGCCTAAGCTTGATCAAACGAGTATCCCTACTCTAGCCGATCGTCGACTAGCGGCGTGTAAGAAATTTATAAGCAACATTAAGCCGGGTAATCCCATCTACCCCCTAATACATAACAGAGTAATAAACTCATTGGCGCAGTACTCTCTGAGATCGGGCAAAGGCAGTTACCCAATGGCCACTAAAACTGACCGTTTTAGCAATTTCGTAACTGTGAAATTCCAAGGTATCTAAATTTAACTTATATCATATAGTACGTATTTATTTATTTATATAATCAGTATCCCATTATTAAGTGTAATCAGCCTGTAATTCAATATACATTGCAAGAGGCGTGAATAAACTAATTATTATTATTATTAAACGGTTTCAACATCGGTACAATATTGGTACAACATCGGTACAACATTTGTTGAAACCCGATGTTGAAACCGTTTGACATGGCCTTTCACAATGTTCAAAGATGTTGAAAGCATGTTGATTAAAAGCATATTGAATAGAGTTTGAATGTGTTCAATGCGTTTGCGTTGTTGCATACCGACATGCACACTTAAGGTATGGCGGCAAGATGGATGAGAGCAGTCTGGTTCTCTTTCGTAGATCTCTCGCAACTTATTTATCAAACATTGTTGAATCAATGTTGAAACCGTTGACACCCATGATTTCAACATCCAAAGGCTACAACATGCAACACGATGCAACAAATGTTGGACCGACTTTGAAACCGTTTGACCAAGGCTACTCCCTTGCATACTTTAATCGACTTTCAGTTGATTATACCAGTGTTTATCTTGCCCGCCGACGCAGACCTACACTAGTTTTTACAGTAACTAGTTATCCATTGTATGACTTTCAGTTGATTATACCAGTGTTTATCTTCCCCGCCGACACAGACCTACACTAGTTTTTACAGTAACTATAGTTATCCATTGTATGACTTTCAGTTGATTACATACCAGTGTTTATCTTCCCCGCCGACGCAGACCTACACTAGTTTGTACTGGAACTAGTTAACCATTGTAGCTTTTGTATTACCCAAACTGTTAAGCGGCTGTTATAGAGTGCAATTTTAGGTGAACATTTCGTGAAACATGCAGCGTTGCTAGTCGCCCTCAAAGTGCCCCTGGATATCCGAGGATGTCGTTACCTAAGTATAAGACAATTATATTTTTTCTTGCAACTGCAACGCGGAAAACATTCCGGTTAACCAGCCATGTTACATATAGAGGTTTTGATTATTAATGAAAAATAGGGTTATCCTTATTAACCTTCAATTAATAAAACTCGGTGCTGTTACTCTTACTGTCATAATTGATTGATTGATTTACTTATTTATTTAATTATTGATTGATTTATAAAGTAAAATATGCAACAAACAAAATATAAATGCCAGAAGAATCAACACAACCAATTACGTTGATTTTAATTGTTTACAATACTTAATTCAACGCTGAAAAGCAGCATTTAAGATATGCGGTTAACTGTATTGCTTTGTGGCATTTCACACATACGAACCTCCAAGACCTAGGGTTCTCGATGTCAAATACAGAAGTACTTTGCTCTGACGAAGGATTAGCGCTGGAAACGTCAGCTGCTACTCCTTTCTCACGGCAATTACTAGCATTAGTTGACAAAACTGGTGTGTAACGTGTCCATCGACGCAACCCTACTCTAATTCTTATGGAAACTAGTGCAAACTGAACTAAAAAGAACTTACCATTCCAGACCGCATGCTCAAAGAAGTAATACCCACCACCGCCAAAATTCACGAAGATCATGACTGATATGGCAATCCTGTAAAATATAGAGAAAAGCACATTAAACGTATTATGTCAAACGAAAAAATGCTATTATAGGTTGTCATATAAATAGCATACTGACATGGCACAAAGGATATTGGGGAACACAGGCCGAAATGGATTGTGGTTGTAGCTGTCCAATGATTTTGCCTTTATTTTAGGCGTGAAAAACGTTAAGACGAATATTAATGGTTTCCTGAGGATCCATTTTCAAATTACACCGCATTGCTCTACAGTTACACCCACAATCCCTCTCGGTCTTGGGATGTCCCGTGTCCCATATCCTTTGTACTATATCCGTGACATCCTTTTTAATTTGGCGTATTTAGCATAGGCCTGAGCGGATTGTGCTAGCATAATTTTTGGCATAATTGGAGCAAACGAGCATAATTTTTCAAAGAAGCACTGCTCGAGCATAATTACCAGATTGTAGCATAATTTGAAGCATTAAAGCCAAAAGCAATGCTATTATTGCTTTTATAGTGCCTTTCCTAATTATTATCTGGTATATTTTGCTTAGATTCTAATTTTTTCCAAAGCAAATACCTGAATTTCACTTAACGAGTGTGCGTTAAACGTGAAAAAAGCCAAAAAGCCGTCTTTTGTTGAGAGCGTGGGGATTGGTTTCTGTGTCCGTTGGTACTGAAAAGTCTAGGACATGTCTGGGGCGTGTTAATTTCTTTCACGTTTATCTCTGTAGGAAATTGAAAAATAGGTCACCTAATAAAATGTTGTGTGAACAACTAAAAATACCGCGCATCAACTAATACCGGCCGTCTTCGAAAAACGTTTTTTTTGTGAGCATAATTGTGTAATCTACGAGCATAATTTTTGAACTTTGGCATAATTTGGGCATAATTCGACAAAATTTGGAGCAGTGCTAGCGGCATAATATGCCACTTTTAGGAGCACAATCCGCTCAGGCCTAATTTAGCACTACCTCACACACGCCACGATACAGCTAATATCACACACGCATGCGCACATCTAATTACCCATGTACGTGAATTGGCAGCCATAATAAGCTCATCCGGATATAAGCCCCCTCGGTTTTAAGCCCCGCTAAAAATCCCTCGCGAAGTTGTATAAGTCCAAGGCTTATAAGCGGAATTTTACGGTTACGTGAATTGGAAACTATGGCTAGAATATTAACAAAACTCACCCTCGGAAAGTATCCAGAGATTTGAGTCGCTTCTTTTCCTTTGGGGCAGGTCTTGGTTCAACCTAGGCAGAATTGAATAACGTTACGTGATCGCTTTTAGCCAATGAGCGCGCGCCAAAATTTTGTGGTGAACTATAACGCCTGATAGTTTGCCTCCGCGGACGAGAACTATCACGTCACGTGATATGCTTTCAGCCAATGAGTGTACGTCAAAATTTTGTGGTGAACTATAATGCCTGATAGTTTGCACCCGCGGACAACTATCACGTCACGTGATCGCTTTTAGCCAATGAGCGCGCACCACAATTTTGTGGTGAACAATAACGACCGATATACGGCGCCTGGCTAGCCAATCAGGTGGCGAGTTTGCCAATAGACGACGGCTTGCTAGCCAAAGACGGCGAGTTTGACGGCGCCTGGCTAGCCAATTAGATGGCGAGTTTGATAATAGATGGCAGCTGGGTTATTCTAACAGCCGATAGTCCTTCGACAATACACACTATTAATGTTGTTTAACTCGCAGTATATTTGTTAAACAGACTAAACTTTACTAATTACTTACGTTGACTGAATGATCATTTGTAGCCACTGGTGCTCCTCCAGACTGTTTTAGAACCTGAAAGAAAAATAAGGAGCAGTGTCACGATTAGTATTCATGCCCAAAGTTTTGAAAATGTGTCAGGCGGACAAGAAATCAAAAGATGTGACAGAAGTAGAAGTCCGTGAGTAATCCGCTTGCATCGGCGTATTTGCACGATATCTCGAGCCGAAATTGCTTTAAAACTATACTTCAGTATTATATGGTTAGGTTTGATGTTATATTTTTATAAGGCAGCATTTTATCAGTATTTCAATCGAAAGGGAAATTTGCAGCGGCGCGTGATTTTGCCATTGTCTATAACAACCAATCAGAATCGTGACACTGCTCCTTTAACTAACCTCGATACGAAATTCTAATAATTTCGTGAAGGCTTTAAATTGAGCACTATTCCAGGCTGCATATAACGGCATGCAGAGTCCTTTGCGTAATTATGTTTGTACTAATGGATACAGTATTTTTCTATAACAATTAATTGAGAAAACATTGGGAAAGGATTATTTAAGTGGTTGAAGCCAATTAGCAGCCACCAATCGAATATTGATTCCAGACATGCGCACCTCCAATCGATTATTCTAAGACAGCGTTTGGAAATTTGGTTGCCTTTTGGTAAAGCCTTTTCCATGGATCACGAGAGCAATTCATCGGTCATTGAACTGATATATAAGCACGTGACTGTTTCCTGCAAAAGACCTATTCCAATTCGACCCAAGAATTTGTCGCAATACTTAATCATAAGCCTCTGGCTTGGCAGACCCGGTAATTGCTCTCACTCTCAAAACTGTTAATTTCTAACGGGACCTGAAACAACCAAAAAGGCTGATAAAAGCCAGGATCCGCCTAACTCACAAATATAATTGAAATTTAGCGTGTTGGTTTTTGCGGAGGGAGGAAAACCAGAGGACCTGGAGAAAAACACTATAGAGCAAGGGTGAGATACCAACAAACTCAACTCACATATGACACCGCGTCTGGGAATCAAACCTGGGCCACAGAGGTGAGAGGCGAAGTGCTTAACCACTGCGCCACCCCAGCCGCCCCAGCCACTCCCTATATCTTCGACGCAAAATAAACCATTTGGTATTTAACCGCCCGGAGCGTCAGTGAAATAAAATCCGATGCAAGCGCAAAGAATGATGGATTGATAGTGCAAGCACAATATTTTACGTTAAGGTTGATTACGACAGCAATATTGCATCATAAGAATTGCGAGGGATATGTATGATATTCCACGGGGATGGGGAACTGGGATGGTCGTCGGAAACAAAAGAAACCCCTAGAATCTCGTTATGTGGGCGTGGCTCAAATTTTTGTTTTTACCCGTATTATAAAGAGGTTCCAATCTCAAAATACAAAATTAACTGATATTTGATCTAACTGCAATTGACTGTGAAAATACAAAGAAGAGAAGCCAGACCAAGAGATCATTAAACGAATAATTTTATTTATGGACAATAGTTTTTATCTTAATTTGAATACCATAAAAGGTACCACGATAACCACGACTGTGGAATTTTCAAATTGAACACCCTAAGTGGTACTAAACTATGCATTTTAACCCCTTAAGTGTACGACGAGCTTCCCCGTCAGTGCCATATAGGGAGTCCCTCCCTTCCCCCTTCGCCCCCCCCCCCCCCCCAACCCCCCCCCCCCCCCCCACCTTGAGGGGGTGGGTGGGATTCCACGCCGTTTATTTATTGGTTTACCCAGTATTCTTCGTAATTTAAGATGTCAATATGATTTTTTGTCGTGGCGCTCTATTAGTTCAGCATTGGTTTCAATTCATCTTACCACTTCCTCGGTGCCAGGCTGTGAATATTGTCCATCCTACAATAAAATTTTCGTAATGTTTACAAGGAGGTTTATAATTTTGTAAGAAAAGGTGCAAATCGTGTATACACAAATGTTTAAGCCGCGCGCTAGAAGCGCAAAGACCACATCCACAGCAGGGTGCTAACCATACATCTTTGACAAAACTAAACAAATTGCAATACTTTCAGGTATATGATACGGAAGTTTATACAAACCCTTGTAATTTCGCCACTGCCACCGAGAAACGGCTGTAAACACCGCCTTAGGATTCAAAATACATAAAACGGGTACATTAGTACAGGTATTTTAATTGTATTAGAATATGAAGTATTTACAACTATTATTGTTAGCAATTACAGTAGTAGATAAGTATGAGTAAGCATCAGGAGTAATGGTAGTAGCAGTAGTTGCTGTTAACTAGTAGTGGTATTGGTAGCAGTAGTATTAATTATATTAATAGTAGTAGTAGTAATAGTTAGTTGTTGTTGTTGTTGGTTAAGAGTGAAACAAAAATTAATAGTCAGTATCTAATAGTCAAGTATAAACAAAAGAAAACAACGGAATTAGGGTCTGATTGTGCCATTAGAATAATATCTATTTCACCGGTTAAGTAATAGTAGTAGTTATACTGCAGTAGTATTAATAGTAAATAGTAGTAACAATAATAGTAGTATACTAGTAGTAGTATGAGTAGTTGTTGTGACAGTAGTATATTGGTAGCAGTAGTATGAATAGTAATAGTTGTTATCGTGGTAGTAGTAGTATTAATCGAGCAAACCTCTTCCAAACTATTTTCCGGTTTTCCAAACTAAAATTCTCAATTAAAACTGCAAGAAAACGCATTTTCTCTTGTTTAAGCTGCAAAACAAATGGCTCAGTTGTTTTAAAGATACTTGCAACAAGGTTTCATGTATCTCACTAGAGTGATACGGAGACACTGACTCGTATAAAATACCGGGAAATAGTTTGGAAGAGGTTAGCAGTAAGAGCAGTAGTTACTGTACTAGTAGTAGCAGTAGTCGTCGTCGTAGTGGTAGTGGTAGCAGTAGTAGTATAGTAGTAGTGAGTAGAAGTATTAGTAGTATATGAATTGTTGCTTCTGGCCCGATTACAACAAAATGCAACGAACACACTGTTGCATTTGTTGCATTTTATAACATCTCACCCTTCGGGTTCGTTATCATAAAATGCAACAAATGCAACAGTGTGTTCGTTGTATTTTGTTGTAATCGGGCCAGAGAGCAACAATTTATCTTCTACTATAGTTCATTTATTGTATTTATAATTATATATAAAATAATCGGTTTCTACCGCTTTTTTCCGGATTAAAGCAGTTTTGTTGTACTATTTTTTTAATCATTTTTTACATTTCAACGTCCTATTAGAGAAGTGTGATTATTAGGTATTATAACATATGTTGTCATATTCATTATTTACTACTATAGTCCATTCATCATATTTCTATACCATATTAGATCGAGGTATTACATTTCACCACCCTATTAGAGGAGTGTGGCTATAAGTTTATTATATCATGGCTGATCATATACTAGCGTTTGTCCGAGTACGTGCTTTAAGAAATTATTTACATGGATGGAAGATGGATATTCCGGATGATAATCCTCTAGGAGCAGATCCAGCTGCTTTTCTTGCTGGTGTGCGTAAGCAAACTACCGAAAAGCTTAAAGAAGAGATTCAAGAACATAATTCCTTTAAAGCTCAATTAGGTTTAAACATAACTTTCGTACTTGATAAACCTGATGGTTATATATACGAGACAGCCACCTTTTATAGCCTTCAATCTGTTTTGATCAACGACGATGGGATCCGTAATGTAATAGTAGAATCACATGCTCAGATATACAACCAAATCGAGAAGTGGATCAGTCGAGGATCTAATTGGGTCGTAGATAGGGTCAATATTCTATGGTTAAACACCGCTAGATATCAACCACTACGTGGAGGCTCATATTTACCACTACCATCAGAAATAGCTAATAAGAAAGCAGTGATCAATGTGAACAACAAAGACGACAATTGCTTACGTTGGTCGTTACGCGCAGAAGCTCTTTCAACAGCAAGAAAAGCAGCAAAACTTCCAACCATAAAAAACCCTCAGGAGACATCGAAATATAAAGGAGATGATGGGTTTAACTTCGATGGTGTGGATGCGCCAACACCAATCTCACAAATAAAACGCGTAGAGAAGCAAAACAAAATCTCGATTAATGTGTTTGGATGGAATTCGAAGGAAAAGCAAGTGATCATACACCACATTTCGAATGAGACTTTCTTAAAGCATGTTAACCTATTGCTAATGGAAGACCAAAGTAGTGGTAAGCAACACTATTGTTGGATCAAGAACTTTAATCGCCTCCTATTCGATCAAACGAAGAATCGTAATAGGAAGTACTTTTGCGAGCGATGTCTACATGGATATTCCGATGAAGCTCTTCTTACGAAGCACATTCCAGAGTGTAATGGTATCAATGACAGAGCCATACGCATTGAAATGCCTACCAATAATAACAACAAAGTCTCATTCCAGAATATCCACAAACAGCTTAAAGTACCCTATACTATCTATGCAGACCTTGAGGCATTAACCACTAAGATCGAAGGACCTGCTCAAGACCTAAAGAAGAGCAATACTATTAAAACAGAAGAACATATTCCCTGTGGATTTTGCTATATAGTTATACGTTCCGATGGTCATAGCGAACCACCAGTACTATATAGAGGCACGGATACTATCGAACGTTTTCTACGATGCATACAAGAGGAAGAGGTGAAGATCAAAGCCCAAAAGGCTAAACCACTATGTATGTCATGGAAAAACTATAGGGTTTATAATAGCGCAGCGATTTGTCATATCTGTCAGAAGCCCTTAATTGGCGATAAAGTACGTGATCATTGCCACATCACAGGTGAGTTTCGAGGTGCCGCACACAAAACATGTAATCTAAAATTACGTCTATCACCTATAATTCCAGTTGTATTTCATAATTTACGTGGTTATGATTGTCACTTATTGATGCAATCTATTTCTAAGACTAAAGGTAATATATCTTGCATACCAAATAATATGGAGAAATATATTTCATTCTCACTTGGTAACCTACGATTCATTGATAGTATTCAATTCTTACCATCATCTCTTAGTAAGTTGGTATCAAGTGCAGCCGAAGACACATTCAAACAAATCGCAAAACACACACATGATCAAGAGAAAACCAATCTATTAACTCGTAAAGGAGTGTATCCATATGAGTACATGGATTCGTGGGATAGATTTGTAGAGACTTCTCTACCACCGAAAGATGCATTCTATAGTAAACTAACTCTAGAGGACATATCCGACGAAGATTACGAACACGCAATAAAAGTTTGGAATGTATTTGATTGTAAGACATTGGGTGATTACCATGACCTTTACCTACAAACTGACGTACTTCTTATAGCAGATGTGTTCGAGACCTTTCGCACAACATGTATGCAAAACTATGGTTTGGATCCTGCTCACTACTATACTAGTCCTGGTCTATCGTGGGATGCATTGTTAAAGAAGACAGGTGTGGAGCTTGAACTATTAACTGACTATGACATGCATTTATTCGTTGAGAAAGGTCTACGTGGTGGTATATCTATGGTGTCTCAGCGTTATGCCAAAGCAAATAACCAAAGTATACCCGATTTTGATCATAATAAACCAAATAGTCACATACTATATCTTGACGCTAATAATCTGTATGGTTATGCTATGAGTCAATATCTACCAACGGGAGGATTCGAGTGGTGCACACCAACGGAAGAACAAATCATCGAACATGCAATTGATTCAGATAAAGGTTATATCCTTGAAGTCGATCTAGATTATCCTCGAGAACTTCACGATGCACATAACAGCTTGGTATGCGTTTGAAAAAGATCTACAGGGCATTACGATTCGATCAATCCCCATGGATGGAACCATACATACGAATGAATACAGAGTTACGAAAACAAGCGAAGAGCACTTTCGAGCAGGATCTATACAAACTGATGAACAATAGCGTATTTGGTAAGACAATGGAGAATCTACGTAAGCGTGTAGATATCCAATTAGTGCGTGCATCAGAAGGAAACAAACTACAACGTCTATTGAATAAACCTAGTTATGCTCATTCGACGATCTTTGACGATAATCTAGCGGCGGTACATAACTACAAAAGCAAACTACTTCTTAACTGTCCAGTATATGTTGGAATGTCAATTCTAGATCTCTCAAAACATTTGATGTATGACTTCTACTACAACGAGCTCAAGAAGCAATATGGACAACGCTGTAATCTACTTTATACCGATACCGACAGCCTACTACTACGCATTAAAACTGAAGACGTCTATTCAGACATGGCAACTCATAAACATCTATATGATACTAGTAACTATAGCAAAGACCACCCGCTGTATAGTATAGACAACAAGAAAGTACTTGGTAAAATGAAAGACGAATGTGGAGGTATTCCAATTGTAGAATATGTCGGACTACGATCTAAGCTCTATTCTATATTTAAAGTAGGTGGCGATGAGATTCGTAAAGCTAAAGGTACCAAGAAGGCAGTAGTGAAACATCGTATTCGTCATGATCAATATAAAGAGTGCTTGATGGATAAGAAAGTATTCAAACATGGAATGCATATGCTTCGAAGCGAAGGTCACAGGATGTATGGTATGCATATGAATAAAGTATCTCTATCACCATTCGATAGTAAGAGATGTATTTTAGCAAACGGAATAGATACGATAGCCTACGGTCATGGAGACTTTTTTCCAGATAATGAAGAAGTAGCCGATTTTATTAGCAATATAATATCGAACGCAATCGATACACTATCCTACAATCGTAAAAACATCATTACAGAGGATGAAGATATGGACGACTTTATTCGTGACTTGCTTCTATCTTAGAATACCTTTTGGTGGTAGTTCTGTATCTGGTGGTATCACTTGTATCTCTTCACGAACGAACCCTCGCTTTGGTGCATCTTTTCCTAAATAGTATAGAACAGGTTGATTTGATGATACGACATTTCGAGAAATATAGTATGTCTGTAAACTCCATACAGGATCAGTTGCTCGTTTTACTCCACCTTCCAATTCTCCCGGTGAGTATAGATATCGAACTAAAACATCGAAATCAGCTTGATGAACTTCATTAGGTTTCGATACGGTCCAATGTGGTCGTGGAATATAGTGGGGTGGTGATAGATATATTTGCCACATGGCTTGTTTCTCTAACCAACCCTTAGCTACATCTTCCGATACCTTTGCAGCCACCGATAACTTACTAATTGCAGCATAACCTTTCCAATAGCCCATAGGACCATAGAAGATATTCGCAAGTTTAGCATCCATTATATATCTATGTATTCTAACCTTCAACAAGAAGAAAAAAAAGAAAAAAAGGAATAAGAACTTATCTAACCAACTAGTTCTTATTCTTTTTTTCTCGTCGATCGTAAAAATTCTCGTTTTTTTAAAAGGCATATCGACTAATAGCGTATCCAGCGACTAGCATTCCACCACCAATATAGATCAACTCACTAGTTTTCTGTGCGTTAGATGGTTGATAGTAGTCAGAGAAACGAGGTTCTTTCATTGCTTCGAGCCGTTTCAGTTCCTGACGTAACTTATCGGATTGTATGAAAGCTAGGTTACTATAAAGTTGATTATTATGAGAATCGCGTTCAGCAACTTCCTGTTTATGCGTCCAATCAGACAATGTTTGACGTTCTTCGATATATGCCTCCCTAGCAGCATCGAATTTTTCCATTGCCCTATCATGTCTCTCTCGTTCTATATTAGCAGTTTCATCTTTCCCACCAAACATCTTAGCAAGCACTCCACCACCAGTAAATGCCGTTGCATTCAAAATTGCTCCGAAAATAGACATTCCAATAGCTGCTAACGTCGCCATTATGGTACGATCTTTTGTTTCTCGAGATATTGTTTTGCATATATGCTACCAGCTATTACTGCAGTCCACTTCACGTAATTTATGATAGAAATAGAAGGATCACTAAGCATAGATTCCTTAGTAGCCTTTTTTACGATCCAACCAATACCAGTAGCTATTCCAGTTATCATAGCAGCATCGGTCGCTATTTTCGTCAATTCTTTATCCATCCTAATATATATCGTATATCTCTAGTCTTTAATTGTTACTCCATATCTGGTACCGTAGTCTTTATCGGACTCGCGGGTCGTATAGGACTAATGTTCTTAGAAGTGTCGTCTCTATATCTTCTGTATTGATAGTACGCGCCAAACAATGCGGCACCCGTACCAACAACTGCGATAGTAGTATTGATAGACACATTTTTCATCCAACTTTCATCTGCGTTGATTTCTTTAGGTAATTCACTTTCACGTGAAATCTCTCTCTTTTGAGCCTCTCTAGCAAGTTTATTACTTAGTGCTAATGCTTTCCCAGCAGCAACCCTCTTTGGATCTTTTACTTTAGTTGGTGTTGTTTTCGGTGGATTCGCAGTTATCTGATCCGTCTGTTCCTCCATCTCGATTCGATATAGTAGTTACTTGCGAAGGTTCAATAGGTGTACCAGGAATGACTATGTGATCAGCTACATTGAACAAGACACTAGCTAGAGCTACAAATCGACCGTGTTTAAGTGCTAATCGACCAGCCGCCATAGATATCTGATGGCGGGCTAATTGGTTTTCTTGTAGATCCTTAAACAGTGCTTGTTGGTTGTCTAGTGTAGCTACGTATGAGACTGCGCGAGTAACTTGACGTAGTACACCATCTACTAAGTGTACTGTTATTTGATTTGCTACTACGGCCTGGTATCTACTATGTAAACGTTTTACGTCCTTCTCAGATAGTTTAGTTATATCCGTTAGGGAGAAATTCTGTCCTAGACATTCTTTCGTTTTACCTAATACAGCTAAGGTCTTAAGTTCTTCCCGCCATTCTTCGATATCCTCCAATTCGGTTGAAAATTCCAATTTGGGTGGTGGACCTGTTAAATCCTCACCTTCCAGTTCTTTGGTGTATTCATCCATGATAATATGTTATAGGTGCGGGTATCTCTAACACTACTGCAAAAGGATGTCGCAAACAGAAACATATGCGAGCAAACTTATGAGATCGAAGTATCATTCGTAATTCATTACATTCTTGTGAGCCTCCGTAATCGTCAAATATCTTTTTACCATCTATAACCGATGCAGTATGAAATGCTACTACGATAGCTACGTTCTCACGAAATGGTTTACATATACTCGTTAATTGTTGGGATAGTACCCAAATAGATAGTCCTATATGTCGGGCAGAGAATGCTAAATCTACTAGTTTGTCAGTTCTTCGTTTTACATCTTTTGATGCGGCACAATCATCTAGAATCAATAATGTATTGGTACCTGACCAAAAGGTTGCACAAATATTTAATGTGGTATCGATAGCATCCTGAGATGGTGATATGACATAAAAATGCGTATCTCGATTAGCAAATCCATGATATGTCTTGTTGTGGGCATACGTAGGACAAATCAGTACTATGTAATCGAACTTACCACGAAATGGTCCACGAAGTTGTTCTATGAGAAATGCAGTCTTTCCGCAATTCGTTGGACCTACTATGAGTGAGTTGAATGGGATGTGTTCTACCAAGGAATCCATCAGTACGTTATACTATACAGAGATCTGTTCAATATCATGAGCTGAGCATCTGCGAGAACGTAGATGTGCATGTTAACGTTTCCACTTCCTCTTGCAGTTCTATGTATGCGAATGTCTATATCTTTTCCACCACCAGTTTGTGCCAAGCCATCACCATGAACGGTGGAATCTTTTGCTGTACGACAATCGACTAGGATGGCAAATCTGTTATTGTAAAATTTGGTAGGAGTCATAGAGGTATCGGATGTACCAAACCATCCTTTTGTTGACTCCCAAAAATCTGGTGTTAACATACCTCCTGGAAAGAATCTATTTGGAACTCCATTTACGTCTATCCCTATCTTTGAAATATCAGGATTTACGAATGCTTCACTATCTCGTGAACCGGCGGTGTGAGGATCTACGAATAGAAGAAGTAATCCAGCAAATGATCGTCGTGGAACATTGACGTTCTGAGATATCAAAGTTTCTACTGCCTTGGTGATAGTTACCGTCTTAAAGTGAACTGCGTGATCGTATAGGAATGCAGTACCATTTTCATATGCGTGAAATGCTTTCCTAGCTAGCGTTTCATTCTTGATTGCTTCGTATTCTAACTGGATGTTGGTAAGCTTGTACGTACCTATCTTTGTCGAATCTGATCCAACGATTATATTGATAGAGTGGGCTAGAGTTAATTCGAATGAAATAGTGTCTTCTAATGCATGTGGATATAGAACTCCATGTTGTGTAAGAATATCAACGTCTAACGGAATTCTATATTTTGAACCATATGCAGCTAACAATGCATTCTCACCAACCTCTGAAGTACCTGCATCACCAGCCTTAGATCGTAGCTTATTTGTGTTATCTGATTGGATACCTTGTTGTACTCTCGATTCTCTCTCTTGTGTAGATAGATAGATATCGGAATATGTTTGTAATAGATCCGATCGGGCAATGTCTTCTACTATTTCAGCTCCTATCTTACAAACTCGATGCATTACTAAGCAACGTCCAACATTTGCAACGACTCGATTATTAACATGTCCACCAGACAATACGATATCACCCAATAATGCCAAACTACCAGGTACTAATACGATATCTTCTCCCATCGTTGGAACTTCCACATAGAGCGTCTCACCTGGATTAGCAGATGATGGAGTGAAAGTTTTTCTATATAATGTTCGTTGAGCTTTGAGTGCGAGTTGCGCTCTTAGTGCTTCCTTAGGAATTAACTTCGACGATATCATGTTGAATATACCATGATATATAGTTACGTTCAACATGGAAGATAGAGTCGACGTCGATGTGAGACATGAGGATAGTACCGACAGATACGAAGAACAAGATGAAGAAAACCGACGAGAACTAGATGAAGAAGACCGACAACGAGAACGAGAAGCAAATGAAAGATACGTGGCTTACTTATTGAGTGGCAATCAAGATGAAGCTGGGGGTAGTGAGACAATTACCATGGATAATTTGCATGACTACGCTATAGAAGGTGACCCACTTCGAGGATTCACATTCGAACAAACGATTCGAGATTCGGCAAAAGAAATGCTGGTTGACATAGTAAAGGGGCAATATCCGGATGCTGGTGTTCGGCATAATATAGAAATCTCCTTAGTAGATGGAAACATCACCGTTCGTGAACTTGGAAGCAAAGAACCCTTTAAACGTCTATTCGTCGGTAATGATGATGATAGGAAATTACGCGTGAAGATGAGGAAAGCTCTCAAAGATGCTTTAGGTCCAAATAATGAAGAGGCTGCTAATGAAGTAATATTTGCAGAACGACAACTCGCTGATCGGGAAGCAAATAACGAATCTATTCTTGAAGACTCCGAATCGACTGACGCTCAGAAAGAAATAGCTAAGATAGAATTAACATTTATCCATAAGGCAAGAGAATTACTTGAACGTCAAGAAGAAGCCATACTAGAACGTATATCGCTACGTGAAAGGGTTAAATACATTTTCAGAAAGTATGGAATGACTGTTCTTGCGGTGACAACTGCTATTGGTGTTATCGTTAGCGTAATAGTTTCCCAGTTATCGAGATCCGTACCGAAACCAGTAAAAGATGGTATCGACAAAGTGGCAGATACAGTAAAGAAGGGATTAAAAACTACAGGTGATTTGTTAAAGGAAATGGGAAAGAAACTTGGACAGATACTACCTGGAATGATTGGATCAATTGCGAATTTCATATTTACTATGGCCGGTAAAGCTCTAGGAGTATTAGCAGAGAACGTTTGGTTATTCATATAGTAGCTATAGTGGTGATCGCAATAGAGCAATACAAACGACGTTAACGAAATAACACCCACGCAATTCCAGCTCCTGCAATAGATACTATCGCTAGATTGATCCCATGTCGTGGAGTAGGATTCTGTAAGATACTATGTGAAACTCGTTGTGGAACTTGTCGTGGTAATTGTTGTGGAACTTGATGTGGTAATTGTTTCTTTTGTTTCTTCCCTTTCATATCTGGTGGGGGCTTGGTTTCGAGAACATCTGTATTAATATCGTTTTTCCCTAACACCATACCTTCTGTGGCGTTCGGGATTGGATTTTTATAACCATCCTTCTTGCTGAGGTAGTACTCAAGATTGCTTGGTAGTAATCGTACCCCTATGGCTATTGCTAGGTCTAATCTCTTATGTGTGTGTAGTATAGCTGTAAGATAGTTTTTATAGCTTACCACTAAACCGTTTTCGAGAATAGCGTCTTCGACTAATCTCTTAAATTTTTCTTTGACATTGAAACTATCTATGATGGATTGGTTAAGATCATTCTGAGCAGCTAGAACGCAATATCCAAAAGCTTCGACGGATCGATTCAATCTACCTAATCCAGCATTAGTTAAACCCTTTCCGATTGGTGGTGTAAACCAATTATATTGTTTTCCTTCATGTTCATCGTTCCGAATGAATGCCACAAGATCACCCTGATCCTTCTTACCTCCTTGGTCTGCAAATAAATTATTGTGATTTGGCCAATTATCTGCTTCTTTATCGTAACCTCTGACTACGTGGACGTTTTCGAAATCATCATACAAAAGGAATACATCTCCTAATCCGTCATTCCTACCTCCGTGCCATCGGAAATCTGGTGTTCGAGATATACCAAATTCGATGCATAATTTCTCAAGAGCTGATTCGCTATAGGGGTTATCCATTTGCTTGAAAGCAGAGTCACCAGGTAGAGGAACCCCATGAGCACCACCAAGTTCATGTAGAATTCTTCGTATTGTGAAATAAATGTGAAATCGTAGTAGTCCTTGAACAATAGGAGGATACGTTTTGAAAGTAGGATCAAACAATGACACACCACATCCAGAAGTCGCACACCACGTTGCGAAATTCAATTGTTGAGGCCAATATTTGAAATCTGGACCTGATAACCAATGGTGGGACTCCTTTGCTGTCATATGCTTTACGACAGTCTCTTTGAATATGTTCGGAACGCCTGCTTTGAACTTTTTCGTAGGTTTGACATATATCCATAGATTAGTTAAATCTATATCTTGTGCTTTTTCAGTAGGTGGGACCGCCGTAATAGGATATTTCACACTTTTATCTAGTGTTAACGTATGTGGAAAACCCTTATGCACATCCCACAATGCGTTATCGATGCGTTTTTGAATGGTGGTAGGTAGCTTAGAGACATCGTCACCATAAACCACATAACCATTATTCCCATCTCGAAACCAAATACTAGTCGAATATTTGCCAGGGCCGTCTATATCCGTTGATACATAGAACTGGTGAAAATCTGCATGTGGGTATCTTTTCTTGAACTTCGCTAATAGATCGGCATTCAATGATGCGACCTTCTTATCTTCCTCAGCTATTCTCTCTCTATCTCTACTAGCTATTCTCTCAGCCTTTGACCGTAAATTAGCATTCCGTGTTGGGGTCTCATCATCTCTCTCGTCGTCTCCACCCTCATAATGATAGCTGAAATTACCTCCGTGCCTCCTCATGTTAAAGCTAATTATGTATGTAGTTCATACCTTTAACACATAATGGTTATATTAAATGTCACCACCACATCGTCTGACCATAGGGTCTACTTCGATAACCCTATTCTTATCAATAATATTTCGCTAGTTGAGGTCACTATTAGTCATAATTGGTGGAACCTAGCTGAGAAGGGGGGTTTTAAGTGGATTACCCCCAATAGTTTGACGTTTCCATACGAAATTAAGGCGGGACATTATAAAATAGAAAAATTGATAACCTACTTAGATCCCGCAGTTGAGGCTGGTTACTTGGAATTCATAGACTATCCATTTAGGAAATATTGGATTATGAAGGTCAAGAAACCAATCAAATTCACTAAGAACGTCTGCGATTTGTTTGGTATCGAAGTAAATGAAGATGTGACAGATTATGCGACTATCGATAAAGGAAAATACGTCCTGGTACCAAAAGATATTAATCACATATCTATCTACTGTGATGTGGTGGATTCAGATTTCTCACTTCTTGATGGGAAGCCATCTAAAATCCTACATACTTTTAAAACGACATCACACGTTTTTGGTGAAACAACTTACTTTCCACCAACCCTCATACCCATTCGAGCCCTAGGAACGATACGGAACTACATTCGCCTCACAGTTTGCGATGAGAAAGGCAATCTCATAGACTTCAACAAGCAGCCTATACGTTTCGTATTGAAGCTTGAGTAAATCATACGTATATACAATGGATGGTGATTCGATTCAACCGTTTCCAACAGCACCAGGTATCTATCCATCGGGAGCTATAAAGGAACTTAGCGATATAAATGGATCGAGTTTTAGACTGCAAAAAATCTGTGATACGCTTGCTGAGCTAGAACAACAAGCAAAGCACTACGAAGTTGTTCGCAAAAAGTATGCTCGAGCGCGTGGTATCGTTCATGGGATTGCTGTGGCCACAGGTAGCCTGAGTGGCGTTTTATCAGCTTCTGCGTTAGGTTCGTCATTTACGGGGATTGGGATACCTGTGGGTATTTCCTTAGGATCAGTGGGTTTCCTGTGTGCCGCCATATCGGCTTCGATGGCTGTTGTTAGTAAGAAACTTGGCGTTCACATCTCGAAGCATGAAAAGACTGTTATGTTAGCGAAAGCTAAGGCGAATTCCGTGGAAGTCAAAGTCTCGAAAGCTCTATCCGATTGTAACATTTCAGAAGCCGAGTTCGGAAGCGTTATTGATGAGAAAAGGAAATATGAGACGCTTAAACTAGAAATACGGCAAAAAAACAGGCAAGAAGGTGGATTAAAAAACGTAGAAGAACTTCGATCCGAAATCCGAAAGGAGATGAGAGCAAAACTTGGCGGTCTAATGGGGTAAGAATAAATATCTCCTTCGAAAGAAACCGGCATGGATTTCATTTTAACTTTTATAAAAACAACTGCTCTTAATTCGTATAAATTACCGTGTTGTTTTGGTTCATATGCTAATTTCGAGACAATTTCGAGACAACAAGAAAGAGGATCAAAAAACGTAGAACAACTTCGAGCCGAGATCCGAAAGGAGATGAGAGCAAAACTTGGTAGTCTAGTGGGGGGTAAGAATAAATATCTCCTTCAAAAGAAACCAGCATGGATTTCATTTTAACTTTGATAAAAACAACTGCTCTTAATTCGTATAAATTACCGTGTTGTTTTGGTTCGTATGCTAATTTCGAGACAACGCGTGGGTGACGCTAATTAACATACGTCAACCGCTTAAAACATAAGTACGATATTTTATCACTGAATACTTCGTCTAGCACACATAGCCCAACGGGTTTGTCGCTGGGACTTGTGATCGAGATGGGAGCCGTTCACGAGTTCTGGTGTTCAAACCTTGGCGGACTATGTGTGGTAGATCGGCTTGTGTTGGGTAAGAAGCTCCCAGCCCAACACAAGTCGTAGCGCGTCTGCCGATGTGGCAGAAGTTAAAGTAATACAGTAGAAATCAGCGGCCAGAGTACAAGATACCTGTGTGAGAACCAAATGTGGTCAGAAGCTGAACTACAGTAGAACGAATACAGTGAAAAGCCGGGCCCGGCAAGAATAAAAACCTCTCTAGGAACAAAAAGGAGAAAGAAGGAAAAAGGTGAAAGTGGGTTCCTAGAGAGGTTCTGGTGAGACCAGTTTTGGTACTTTGGTTTTTTTCATTATTTAATTTTTTTCTTCTTACTGTCTTAGACTAAATTCTTGAATGAGTACATATCGACGGATGTCGTTCTCACGAATTAGCCGTTTTGGTTAAATAGGAAATGAGTCGTTAAACTTTTGGTTAAGTAATCGCACATATGTTATTCGAGGTAATTAAACCTTATCACTACTTAGACCGTGTCTCGTATAGATGGGCTCAAAGTGGGAATTGTAAGCAATCAACTCATTGATAAAACGCACGATCGAACCGGCCTTACTTATTCCACACCATTTAACAACGTCAATAAGAGACATACGAGATCCCGAACGATGTAATACCTCGTAACTCGCTCCAACGACTTTAGTTCTAAGCATGGAACTGGTACCTATATTGTTTTCTATTGCCTTATGAACAATCTCATAAACTATTTGTTGGGCATTCTTAGGTACTCCTTGGGGGTCGAGCTTAGCAAAAGTCGTTGCGATGTGAGGAGCTATTCGATCGGTATTTAAATCTATATCGATATTATCGTCGTCATGTAGAGAACGTATAAAGACCTCTCCACGACATATGCTTTTATTGCTTAGTTGCATAAAACGAGCGACCTCTCCTTTAGATCTAATGAACCCACATTGTATACATGCTTGATAAAGTATAGCAGCTAAAATAGTTCGTTTCGCATAGCTACGTTTGATACAAACTTTCTGTACTTGAATGAATGCATCGGCTACGATTACTAATACATTTGTGGGAAACGAGAGGTCGTAATTTTGTTTATAAATAGTGTCGTATGCCTGTAGTTCTCGCATAATCGTTTGTAGTTGCAATTCTTCGTTATCGCTTTGCTTTGGGATTGTGCGGTCTAGATCATGTTGATGCTGAAAGCTATCGGGCCCTACTATGTGTAACCTAGTAGTAAGATTGGTAGTTGTTTCTTCACATGATTCAACCTCGGAAACAAGACCACAAGTGGGACATATGAATTCCATTCCTTGTAGTTCCATCGGACATAAACATTCGGAACATGATTCGCCGGTGCTAATATGCGACAATGGTTCAATATGCGACAATGGTTTGATATGTAGGCTTGCACAAATTTCTGGACCAAGTAATCTGATAATGTCATCCATACTAGTTGTATACTATATGCCTGTCAATTGTCCAATTGTTCGTTTGTTTAAAAAAAAAAAGAAAAAAATGAAGAGAGGTCGCATAACAATTTCTCTTCATTCTTTTTTTTTTGTATCGTGATTTCTACTTATCCTCCGATCCTACCACATTTAGATCTTTCTCACTGATGGAGAGGTCATCCAATGCATTATCGAGGTCGTGAATGTCCACCACATTTCGATCTTTTTCCGATTCCACTACATTTAGATCTTTCTCCGATTCTACTACATTTGAACACGTGATATTCGCTGACTCGTTAGCTCGCTTCTTATCAAGGTTCTTCTTATTGCGAATGGTACGGCGTTGAGGTGCACCACATTTTGCACAAAGTTCGTGATTAGTACGACAGCCTAGACCACACGTCAAACATGGAACGAATATATCACATCCTCTTCCTATCTGGAAGTTATGTTGAGAGCAATACTCTGACACCTTCGAACACTTCCTTATACATTTCGTGGTCTTTCCTCGCATCAACCAATCACAAGTTCTCGTCTCAATCATCGTGCAATATACCTATATATGTTATATGTCTAATTGGTATCTTAGTTGTGACGTCTACGTTGAGGTTCTTCAATCACGCGCGGTTGTCTAATCTGTGTGGTATTAATACGTACTAAGATAACAACATACGTTAATATCGTGAAGTAGAGAATGTACGTTAGTACCATGGATGGATATACTATAAACTAATCATTCCTTTAATAGGTGTTAAAATGTAAAAAATACAACGAAAAAAAATAGTACAACGAAACTGCTCCAATCTGGAAAAAGCAGTAGAAACCGGAGCTGTGCTCAAGTTTGGATATTTAGGTGCAAGAATGCCTAGGGACAATTTGGCCGTTGCGAGAGATCCTATGTGGCAGCATAAGCATTTATGTAGTAATCTAGTAGAGCGTTTTCGTCCTCTATGGTGAGCTGGGAGCGCTTAATGAGCCACTCAATGATCCATTTAGCGGTATTAAGATGATCGTTGCTACAGGCGCATAGTAGAGCATGATGAACGTATTTATACTCTATAGTTATCTGAAAGCGTTGAATGAGCCACTTAACGGTATTGAGCTGGCCATTCCTACAGGCATCTAGTATAGCAAACCCGACGGCTTTATCCTCTTTGGTGAACTGGAAGTGCTTAGTGAGCCACTTAACGATATCAAGACGGCCATCCTTACAGGCGGCGCATAGAACGTAATCGGTGTGTCCATCCGTTTTATCGAACCATAAGTGCTTAATGAGCCACTTAATAACGTTAAGATTACCATATTCACTGGTGTAGACAAGAGGAAAGCTATCATCGATGTAGTTTGCGGAAATACCGAAAGTCCTAGCCAAATTGTCTCGATCGTTGTCATTACGAGTAGACCTAAGACCGAAAGTGAGTACTCGTTTACGGAACTCTTGGTCTATGTTTTTGTAGCGTACGAGAGATGTGGCACCGTTTAGGCGTTTCGATGTCCTTGCGATGCTTGCGAATGATTCTGGGCCTGCATGCTCTACTATCTTGACTAAGATTTCTATGGGAAGGCACGATATGCTATCCATAGTGGAAGAGATCGATATACTACATAGTAATCACTTATCTAATAGGGTGTTAAAATGTAAAAAATACAACGAAAAAAATAGTACAACAAAACTGCTCCAATCCGGAAAAAACCGGTAGAAACCGATTATTTTATATATAATTATAAATACAATAAATGAACTATAGTAGAAGATAAATTGTTGCTCTCTGGCCCGATTACAACAAAATACAACGAACACACTGTTGCATTTGTTGCATTTTATGATAACGAACCCGAAGGGTGAGATGTTATAAAATGCAACAAATGCAACAGTGTGTTCGTTGCATTTTGTTGTAATCGGGCCAGAAGCAACAATTCATATACTACTGTATTAGTAGTCGTTGTAGTAGTTTTATAATTGTAAGTATTTTTTTAATTTAACTCACTCTTTGATAGAAAACCTGACATAGACGAGCCAGAGAACAGCAAGGGCCAGCAGTATACAGAATGCAACGAGGATTGCTGTGTAACAAACATATTCGTAGACATGCATGTGAATTACAATTGCCTTGAACCGGAATCAGGAAAAACGACAAACTAATCACAAGAGGTTGTCATGAAAAACGCAAACCACACGTATGTTTTCCTGGTTCACAGATTCTCACTACGTGATATCCGATTAGTTGAAATAAACCTTTTCGTTCTACCGAGTGTAGAATACACAAGAAACACAATAAGTCATTTACAACAGAAATCATGTACGATTTCTTGAATAGTTATTTTAAAACATGAAAAAGCAACAGTTGTTCTTTGCTTTCTGTCAACATACTCTTTACTTCCTTCACCCCCGTTTATGTATACCCTTTATTTTCTATTTGTGTAGAATAAACGGCGCAAGGGAGCTGAGGAGTGTGTGTGTCGGGGGGGGGGGGGGGGGGGGGAAGGCTAGGAATGATTAAACGAACCTTTATACCTTTACCATGGTCCCAGAGGTTTTCTAAAACGCTACGAAAAGTTAATCTGTAAAGCGCGCCGGTGAACTACAAAGCAATGAACTGTACATGCGATAATCGAACTTCAATTTCATGCAAATTACAGCTGTCAAACATACAAACAAAACTGACAGATTACAGGAGGCGATGTTAAGTTGCTGCAACCAATCAAACCGTTTGTTATCAGCTTATTACGAATTCCTCAAATCAGAAAAGAGAGACAGTTCTTGTCCTTATTTTACTGCATGACAATGAGATTCGATACCACCAGAGGTTTTCTCTTCTCTTCTTTTCGCTGCTTTGCAACTCTATGCCGCTGCTTTTTAGATAACCTTTTGGACCAGGGTAAATACTCTTCAAAAAGTTACCTTTAGGAGTAGCTCGTTAGTACGCAAGCTTTCCTTTTCAACTCTACTGACTAAGTATACTGTTATAATATCGAATTAAAAATATTATACTAAGACTAATTTAGAGTTCCACGCAGTATCGACCACGATAGCGAATGATACCTCATAACGGTGGTCCCTTCATGTAGGCAACACACGAATTGCTATCAAAATACAATAGAATTAACACAATACAAAACAATAGAACGAAATACACAATACAATAGAACACAATACACAATACAATTTGGTAGTACTTCATGTCTGCCTACATAACCCAATAACAAAATACTATGAAATTGATATAGGCGAAGGGGTTGGGTTTAATAGTATTCTTAAATATTTCATGCTTACGTATGTAAGGGTTGCCAGGCTCTTTGAGTACTTTGAGGTCACAGACAGCCTTGCCATCAGCATCGAGTTTAACCATGTACTCGTACCAGCCGCCCTCGCCAAAATGGTACTCAAGTCTGAAAATGGAAGACGACCTTTTAAAAACAAATGACAGAATGACAGAGGAGAGACGCAAGGCAAAAATGACACCTATTTGTGAAATATTAATCCAGTGGTGGTCAGCATCCCAACCCATTGGCCCATTGTTCATGTCCGCACGTCAGATTCCGGTTGTTCAAATGGTGGATAATGCTATCCACCTGATACATCCCTATCCAGTGGATAAAATAAGCTGATTTTGTTCGGCAACAAAAATATTAAGAAAAACTCAGACTCTAAGCTCTGTTGTTCTATTTGTTGACCGTTTAGGGGCGTAGCTTCCCGGACGCCCAGAAGCACGTGCGTCACTCCAATTTTTTTGAAAGGAAAAAAAAGTAGCTTATTTTAGAAAAAAAAAAGTAAAGTGAAAAGAAAGAAAAAGGCCAAAGAAACAAGGAAAAAAATACGTTTCACAACTCACTGTGCGGCTACGCCGCTGCCTTTATAATCCTTTAAATATTTTCTCTCCCTGAACTGATTTTAATATGATAATTTAGTTTGCATACATAATGCATGCGGTATTTCCATAAGTTGTCTTTTCACTTTTCACCTTTCATTTTGGCGTGTCAAATTACCTGCAAAGTATCATGTCCGTAGTTGCATTATTAATAACGAAATTGAAGTTGTGATGAGTGTTCACGATGCTAAAGGCATGACTTCTCATCTTTTTGTGGAAGGTCTGCAATGGACACTGTAAAAAGACTCAAATTGTTAGCATTACTCAGTTCATACCAACATGATATCCTCACTTTCTTATGACGTTCGCCGCCATCTTGGTTTACGTACGTTAAATCGTTAACGCGTTAGGTTCAACCAACATGGACGCCACGTCTCTCTGGGGTTTCATTGACAGCCAAGAATGTTTAACAAATGTAAGAAAGGACTGAAAACAACAACCGCAGCAACAACAGCAAAACAGGAAAATTTAATGCCAATGCTCAACTCGAATAATGCTTTATTGAAATTTAGCAAGATTTATGAATTGGGATTTTTTTTACCACTTCCTACATTTTACCACTTCAGATAGCAATTTTTTTTCGGGGGAGGGGAAGGAGAATGGTTTGAAGTGGCTTGAATTAAACATAATTTGCCTCGATTAACGACTGATTGCATGATTGATCGGAACGTATTAAAAAATAACAGAATACCAATATATACATGTACATGTACGTGAAATGCCTCATTCCCAGTCGTTTGACTGTCTGTCTGTCTGAAATGCGCGAAGCGAAGCGCCTGGAACGAGCGTACAGCGCGAGGAATCATGGGGGGGGGGGGGGGGGGGGGGGGGGGAGAAGGAGCTTCCTCTTTCCCTCCCTTCCCATCGCTCTTTGCGCTCGCTTTTCAGAAAGACATATACAGACGCCTAGCCGGGGACGACGAAATACGCGAAGATAGCACTCTGATAATTAATCAAATAAAAGAGCGGATTTCATTTGTGACACCATCTACTATACCTCACCTTATAACAATTTGACGAGATGCCCAGAACGTTGATAGGCTCGCCAAGAGTGGAGGTGATGTTTACGAATGCCGTGTCCATGACCAAATTGCCATCGAATGTATTTTTATCTTGGCTGGGGCATTGCGATTCGGAGGTGATTTCTTGGGAGGAAAATGCAACACATTCATAAAGTGCCTTCATTAGTTTTTTGTCAAAACTATTCTCCCTGTTTGATTATTTTGAATCGTCTATACTGACCCGAAATTCGACATATTTTTATGAAAATTAGGAACCGGAAATCGGAATTAGGTTAAAAACCGGACATAGATATTACGTCATAAACAGGAGTGACCCCCTCTTCCCGGGACGTACGTACTGCACAACCTGGGTGCATGGGACCAAAATTATCCAACGGGAGAGAGAGAGAGAGAGAAGGGGGGGGGGGGGGGAAAGAGAGTCAAGTCAAGTCAAGTCAAGTCAACTTTATTTATACACGGTGTGCTCGATCAGGTCATATACAAATATTAAAATATGCTATTAATGCTATACTAATCTATCTTACAAGTTAATTAAAATATGTGATCTACTAATATGTAGAAATGTTTAATTACAATTGTTAAAAATGCTAAAATACAAAGAATAATAAATAAAGAAGCCAGCTTTCCATGAGCGCCGTGTTGTTATTTTAACTAACAGTGAAATCCTGCAAAATCGTGACAACTTAGCTTGGATTTAAATGCATTTAGGGATTTCTGTGCACGTAATTCGAAAGGCAAGCTGTTCCATAAGACCGCACCGCGGTAGCTAAAGCTGCGTTTGCAATAGTTGGTGCGGGGGTGTGGGACAGCGAGTTTATAAGATATATCCCTTAGGGCATAATTTGTAAGTTCAGTCCTAGGAATGAACTTCGAACAGAGATATTCGGGAGCTAGCTGATTCAGAGATTTGAAGACCATTGTGGCTAAAGAAGATAAACGTTGATTTTTTAAATTTTTCCATTCCAGTGTTTTAAATAGGGACGAAGGGACTTGCTCGTAGTCTAAAGCACCTTCGACACATAGAGGTTTAGATTTTAGATTGTCTCCTCCGCAGGCATATATCTTTTGAGCTTCCTCTCTCTAGTCCCAACTCTTGTTTGTTCGTTTTTCGTTACTATTATTGATATTTGCGTGTTTTTTTTGGATTGATCCAAAAACGAATTACTAATAATGAACAGCGGTATTTATTGGTAATGCACATGCAGGACATAGACTGATTAATACTCAAAATTAGGGAGTTCCAGTGGCTCCTGACAGTTGCTATAACAACAAATACATTAAATCCCAAACAAATACACCGTTCAGCGGTTAAAAACATTCAGCAATCCGTCGTTTCTAAGATTCGATCGCACCCTCCGTTTCCTCGGGTTCATCAGATCAGATTAACTCTGATCAGATCTAGACAATCTAACTGATGACAGGGTACATTAAATCGGCAACAAACAAACTCAATACGGTTCTTTATCTTAGTTGACATGTTCCTTTTGTTCTTTGACAATCTGCTCACTATAGTTGTCGGCCATCTTATGGATCTTACAGTATTTATTCCTTACTGTTTAATCAGGTGGTCAGTTTTTTCCACACCGCTCAAAAAAAATCGTCAATAAGATTGGGGTGGAGAAAGAGTCAAGATCTCAGTCGTGTCAGGATAAGAAGGAAAACAAAGGAGAGGCCCGAAGAAAAGCACGACAAATGATTCAGCTTCTTCTGAAAAAAAAAGGGGGAAACAATATAGAAAACGATATAAAATCGTATATCCATTTTACCTCAGTATCATTACAATATGGGCTAAAAGGGTCCTGCCTTCCATCTTCTTAATTTCTGAGTGGAGCCCGCGTGGTGGCCATGTGGTAAATGCTATGCCCCTCAATACTGTGGCCAGGGCCGGTGCGAGCTCCGATCACATGTGAGTTTGTTGGTATATAGGCTATCTCCTCACCATTGTGGCCAGGGCCGGTGCGAGTCCCGATCACATGTGAGTTTGTTGGTATATAGGCTATCCCTTGCTCCGAAGGTTTTTCTCCGGGATGTCCCGTTTTCCTCCCTTCACAAAAACCAATACGCTCAATTCCAAAGGTTGATTCAGGTTCGTTAAAATTCGGTGTTTCCCTCTCTCTGTGTATAACGTTTTGATTTGCTAAGGCTCAAGTGTTTTTGTTTCCTTATAAAAGATGTAGATCTACTGACTGTGCCAAAGAAACTAAACTAAAACAGAAGTGTGATGATTTATATTTCTATATCTGTTTCTGGGTTTGATGTTGGATTTGTTCCAGTACGGACGATTGAATAGGGGCAACACAGTTATTTTATCACTGAAAACATATTTAGCTTTTATCTTGAATACCTTAAGTTCGCCATCTTTTCTAGTGACAAGAGAAATTCGATCGAAGTTGAGGCTTACCAGGCCGTATCAAGTTCTACTCGGCTGCTTTGAATTTGCGAGATAAAAACTATTTATCGCAAATGCAAATTGTCAGCGCTGTTTGTCCCCGGTGTTTGTCTAATCAGAGTATCAGGCCAGGTTGATAGCCGAAATCAATATTCTTGGAAAGACAAAGCTACAGCATCTTACTACTTAGACATCAAAAACTATGTACGCTTTAACTCAGCTGCCTTTTCCTCCATTATGAACAACAGTTAATTATCTAGTAGTTGTTCGTTTCCAATGAAACATGTAAAAAGAATAAAGCAAGATAAAACGAGTCTGGGTTTTTGATTGAAGGCAGGTTAAGCCTTGGATTTCCCGCCCAAACTGCAGATTGCAGCACTTGAGGTTTGCAATAAATGTAGTCAATCGTGTTGACGGAAATTGAGGTTATTCTTTGTAGTCTTACCTATATTTCCCAGAGTTAAAATCATCAGGGGCAATAATGCCCGGGGTAGCATCATTTTCATCGAAATGCAGAGGTAAATCTAGAATGCTGTGCGGAACAGACAGCAGCTCCAATGTACACATATTAGGAATAACAAAGGATCATATTTGTGCATATGTGACCTCGGCTGACCCAGTCTCCATGACGCTGCTCACACTGGACATGTATCCGAGTCAAATCCGTACATAGCATAAGCACAGGAAGCCCAAGCTCTGTTTATGAAAAGTTAATTATAAGGGTTTGTATGGACATTTTTAAATCTAGCTTTTCGATAAATAAACATAACTGTAATAAAATGAATAATACTTACCTGGTGTCTATAATCTGTGTTGGCTGTGCCTGTTCGTAGTTTCAGTGAATTCTTCTTTAGCCAGTCTACAAATACAACGTGCTGCTAATATTTCTCGTAACGATGCTTTACAGGCTAAACATGCACAAGATTCTAAGCGAATTCCTTTCGTCATCACATATAATCGTATCCAGCACTACCTAACATTTCATCACTGATTCGTAAACATTCTCACATACTGTTTTCTTCTAATCGCTGTAAAGACGTTTTTGTTAACCTGCCTCTCGTCTCTCGCCGCCGTTGCCCTAACCTTCGTGACCTACTTGTCAAATCACAACTACGTAATGTGACTAACAAACCTGCTCTTCCATCTGGCTCTTTCCGCTGCGGAAAAAACTGTGCCACTTGTCCTTACATTAATCATGGCCTCGTTAGCTACACTTTTTCTTCCACCGGAGAAACCCGTTTCATTAAGTCACATATCACATGTAACACTAGTAACGTTATCTACATGGTACAATGCAATCGCTGCCGCTTACAATACATAGGTGAAACTAAGAGACGGCTCAAAGACCGATTTAATGAACACAGACGAGCAGTTGACAAATTTAATATTAAATCTAAACCCACCACAGTTTCTGAACATTTCCTTTCCTGCTCTAACCATTCTAATACTGACATGCAACTTATCCCCTTAGAAATAATTAATTTTTCGCGAGACTCTATTCGTAAAGCCAGAGAGTCGTATCTTATCGACATAGCTAAAACTCTCGAACCTCTCGGCATGAACAAACGTGATGAAACTTAATGTTATCTTGTAGACCCGTATTTTTATGTTATCTCAAATCCATATTTTTACTTACGTCATTTCCTTTTTCCTCTTAGATTGTGTAATCACCTTTATATTTATACTTGCCATTGTGAAATATTCATTTGTAAGATCTACCTGAAGAAGGCTGGTTTGGCCAGCCGAAATATCGTAGAATTCTCTCTATATACGTTGTTCGATCAGCTTTTCTGTAGTCCTTGGACTTGTTTACTTATTAGTATTTTTGGCTGATCAGATCTCTCCGCAAGATCCAACGTACCACCGACAGAATTGTCGTATACGGTTTTTGCTATTTTTTATTATTCTTTAGTATGTAGGGTAATGTACTTAAAATTCGCCCAAATTCACTGAAACTACGTACAGACACAGCCAAGACAGATTATAGAAAAGCCGAAATTATTCCACGCCGCCTACTATATATAACAGCTCGCGCTATAGAGCAGATTTTAGAAGTTGTGATCAGAGCGTTTGTCAGACAGTACCGCTCGAAACGAGCCACAGTATTGGCTTTCTCGAGCGGTAATGCACGCATGGCATAAGTTACCTCAAAATCGATCACTACGAAGCGAGCCAGAAATATATAAACCAGCATGTTAATATTAAAATGAAATAACGTCTTTAGGATCAAACACGTTTGTATATTGACGTTATTGTGACGTCATAACGAACGACTCCTTTTAAGGTCAAATTAATTATGCGTTACCTATACGTTTGAAATAAAGCATGTTATCACAACAACATAAATCTGTGTTCTTGATTGCCGTAATTTTAAAGTCTCCACGATAAATATATGCTGAGTTATTAAGAATTGAAGATTCTTGTGACGTCACATTTTCTGACGTCATGGGTCTGACATCAGTCATGCTTTCTAAATAGAACAAGAGCCCATCTGGGCTTTCACTCGGGCCACATGAGATTGAAGATGAAATACACTTTCATTTGAAATCCTCTTAGTAATAACCAAAGGGAAGAATTATTAGCAGTCTTTAGGAGTGGCCGGTAGCGCGGTGACTTTCATTCTCTGCTCCCCTAGTATATATATACATGTATGTAATTTAATATTTTTGTTTTCTCGTATGTAAATTAAAGTAGTTGATCTTTTATTGAAAACACTACTTATTCATGTGTGTATGTATGTTCAGACTACTATCGTGCAGCTAGCTAGAGTCTTGAGATATCTGTCAGCAACTCGCAGCTAGTTAATAAATTAGTACTGTTCAGACCTAGTAACTTAGTAGGTTTTACTTTTTGTTTTTCCTCTTCTGGTTTGTTTCTATCTCTAAAGAGGGCATGAATGGGGTTAACTGACTACTGACAAACAGCCTTAAAAATAACTGACAACTGACAAATGACGATTTTTTTACTGACAACTGACAACCGAAAAATAACTGACAACTGACAAATTTGGTTTTTGTGGGTCAAACATTGTAAATTTTCTCTAGTAATGATTAACTAGGGCTAACTGACAACTGACAAATGGCCAACATTTTAACTGACAACTGACATGTAGACCCCCCCATTCAGACCCTCTCTAAAAGATAGAAATTTGGTCTATAACTGCCCTTGGCGCAAGTGTTTCGTAATCGCAAATAATTGACCGCCAAAGTGCTCAATTGAAATTTCAACCAAAATATTAAAACTGTGCGAAAAACTGCTACTGACTGGTGTTTGGCGATCCTCGTTATCCATGATGGCTCAATTGACGTACAATACACCCGGTAGTTGTCATCGATGGGCTTTTAGCGCGCTAGATTCTATTCAAGCTACCTCGCTAGGTAGCCTGGAACTTCAAAGTATTCTACCGACCACTAGCTAGCTAATCACCAGAGCAGAAAAACTGTTCAGACTAAAGAAGCTCGCTACCTCCTGTGGTTAGCTAGCTAGATTTACTAGCCTGAACACGGCCACACGTTTACAATGTAGTCTGCAGGTCCGATAAAACTGCAGGTTCCAGTCGTAAACAGTCCGAGTTTGACCAAAGTGAAACGATCGAGCTGCTCGCGTCCATAGATATATATTTCTTCGTTTGCACTTTTGACATGATATAATTCTTCAAATGGCACCATTGTTTTATTTCTTATGTTTAATAATACAGTTCTCAGCTGTAAATAAAATAGAACATTCTATGGAAGATTTCTTGTCCTAAAGTTTGGAAACGTAACACATGCATTTGACGCTAGAAAGTTCAGTACTCGCAAGGTCAATTTACTAGTGGCAGTTTACTAGTTTGCACTATCGGCTGTTATGGAATGGAAACATACTTTCACAGCTTAATATGTATGTCGATTGGTCAGAAGGATATCTTGTTTAAATGCTACGGTCCTTTCGGCATCAGGAAATTTTTAAACGGGAGTTTTCGTACAGTATTTCAAGCTATGCTGTAGTGCGAGTTCAGTTACGCCACAAATGTCGGTGAAACTAATACCGTGTTCATTATTATCGGTTTTCTCTATGGGTTCTCATGTATTCAATAATTACTTCTGGAGCTTCATATTTATGTCGATTGGTCACAATGATTTCCTCTTTCAGTTTTTCCCTTTAGTTTGGACATTAGGGATATATCCTTGGAGATTTCGTACAGTTTAGCGACCGTTGTGTCGAAAGTAGAAACGTTCGTTTGTCATGAAAGTGCGTAAACAAACTGTCACAAGCGGTTTCATAGCAGCTCGATGTTTGACTCCCATATAGTCGATGATAACGTATATAGCTTCATGTGTACGTCGATTTCTCACAAGGATTTCCTCTTTCAGTTTTCCTCTCTCTTTGCTGGCAGTTCATGCTTCTTGTTCGGGTAGTTGCCCCACTGAGCCGTAACCACAAAACGAGCACAGCATTTCAGTTGGCATACACTGCGTACATCTGCTTAACTAATTAGATTTGTAAAAACTTAGCGGATCATGTAAATATTCCGCTTGGCTCAAATATGAGGGTTTCTGCCGTCAAAGTTCATTTTTTGTTTCAGTTTTCCCCATATTAGCAGACTTGTATAATGCCTCGAGCTCTCCGAATCCAGTAGAAAGACTCTGGTTATTCTGTCGTAAAACATGGACCTGACCCAAATTTAGGTTGTATTGCATCATTGCCCACGATGGAATAGATTTCTGACAATGACTATTTGAAAGTGATATCTCCTTGTCTCGCCTAGTCTGAGCTTTGAATTTTCTTATCTGAGCGCGCCTGAGGAAATCTAACCTTTGTTTGCGTGACCAGCATAGTGCAATCTGATTGGTTCGAATTTGACCTTTAACGCATGCGCAGAAGCCGTCTGACACTGATTAAAAATAATAATAATAACCACTTGCATTTTCAGACTCGGCGCTGCCACAGGCAGCCCGAGTAATAAACATAAAAGACCATATTGCGGCTATTCAGTGTACAGTAAGTACATTTCCTCTTTAAAATCTGAAAAATATTCGAATAGTTATATATTTTTAAAAGACGTTTTCAAAAATATATGACGTTATAATGACGTATCCTGTTTTTCGCTGTGAATTTTAAAGTATTTCCTCTCAAAAATTGAAAATTCTAAAAACATACGGTTTTGGGTACCGATTTACTCTTTTGATTGCTAGATTGTCGTAAACAAATATATTTTAAACTCTAAAAGATGAATGAAGAAGTTATTTTGTAAATGGTTCTGTATTGAATATTTCCGCCAAACTTTGGCGGGAAAATTACCAAAATTCAACATTTAATACCTTTTCTCCCTCTTAACCAAACGAACTCGGGTTTTCGGTTACTTTGTTGTAAACATGATGGGAAATCGAAAATATAAAATTTACTGATGTTAAAGGTAATTGAAAACATCGAGAAACCTATTATAAATGATACATGACGTAACTGTGACGTCATAAAGATGTCTACGGTAGTTCAAATCATCGGATTTTGTTTTGGTCATCGGTCTTCATCCTCCTACACAAAATCAATCTTCTACGTTGGAAACTTTTGAAAATATAGCAAAGTGATCGATTTTAGGGTCATTTGTGCCAAGCGTGGTGTATTACTGGAGCCTGTTTTTGTGCACGGCTGCCTCGCCTCAAGGTGTCTCGGAAGAGCGAGAAAAAGAGCGGAGCGCGAAGCGCCTGGAGCGAGTACGAAGCGCAAGAAGTGTTGGGAAGTAAAAAGAGAGAAAAAGAGACGCATGGCAGATCGTGTTCGGTTTCTGTCGGTTGGAAGAAACAGGTATATCTACGCCTAGCTCTGAAAATGTTCGCTTTCACTCGAAGAAATCTGGAACAGTTAATTGTGTTGTGTAGAATATTCGGGTGCATAGTTTAGTTGAAAATATCAGATCAAGAGTACTGTTCTCCGTACTGATGCCTGACAGGAAAACATGGCCGAGTCGGAACTTCTTACTGACTTCTAGAAGTTGGCCAAATTAATAAGCCACAGCTATATGAGCGAATTTTGAGCTTAGGCGGCGCGACTTTTTGAGAAGAAAAGAAAGCATTCGCGTTCCCTGCGCGTGATGATGGCTCCACTGTCAACAAACCTTGGCGGAAAATCATCCTGGCAAGAAGGAGCTGGTCCGACGCGACAAAGTACACATGGAAGACTGGATACGACCATTGCCTCGTATTGCAAAAGGCCTCCTGCTTTTGCCTGCGCTGGACTCAATTCACTCAAGGGACTGTATCTATCTTCGTTTATTCTTCCAAGCACCGTCCGCCTTACACTCGTTACAATACTTACGCTACATGTCAAGACTCTCTTCTCTATCCTTACAAAACGCATTCATGGTTCACTACAATACAATGATCTCTTTGTCTCTTAATCCCCTAGCATGCAAAATATTTCCTGTACGTCACTATGACTTAATAAGCATGTACTGAATATCGTGTGACATATTACCAAGCGTGACTAAATTCACTGATGCGTGATTAACCAAACTTAAGATAATATTCCCAGACACCTCGATTCAGTTGTTCTTGTTCTTCATTGGCTACATGCCATAATGTTAGGGGGACCAAATCCACTAAAGGGGACCACAAAGGGAATGGGAGACCACATTCGCACGGGGAACCAACGAACATCCACGGGGAACCAAATCCCCCTAGAACAATGGGTCTCGTCAGCTAGGCCTGAATAGATTGTGCTCGGCAACTTTTGAGCAACTTCTGGAGTTTTGAGCAACTTTTTGTACTGCAAGCAACCTAGAGCAACTTTTGCCTTCCTTGGCAACTTTTGAGCAACAAATAATGATAAAACACCCAAATTATCCCAAATGTTTCTGTTAATAGCGTTGCGCACAGATGACGTCACAAAATGTAGACCCCCCGCCAAGACTCAGACAAATTTACCACTTTTCGCGTTAGAACTTACAAGAATTGACCAGCACTTCAGTTCGTCGTCTGACTATTCTACCAGAAATGACGGCTTTCCTGCAATATATTTCGAAAGAAAACCTGATGATTGTACTGTCGAACAGCTTAAACGTTGGCTAAAATACAGAGGATTGAAACAAAGCGACAAACGGCGATCTTATCAAGCGAGTTTCGAGTCTGGGGAGTGGGGGTGCAAAGATGGCGTGAAATACAGTGTTTGTATGGGAATCCGATGCCAAATAATTTCCGTCAAATCGAATTTCGGAAATATTCACTGTCTGCAAACTTAAGATACCAGGTAAGAGATTAACTGATCAAAATGTGAGGGATGTAGTTGTACTGGGAAGCGTGCAATCGTGGCATCGGATTCCCATACAAACACTGTATTTCGCGCCATGTTTCCCCGGCTCCTACAAGCCTAGAGTGGTCAGTGGAAATTATCTTGGACTGGCCTATTCGTTGCCGTAAACCACGTTTAATATATATAGTCAAGCTCTAACTGAATCCCAAACTTATCTTTTCCCATTGAATATCGTTGTAAGACTTCACCTAAACTTTGAAAAGTCAGGTTTTCCGTAAGAGATTCATCGGCGAATGCGAATATTGACTATATATTGTAGCCAGCAAGTAACTTAACATTTGAAATTCTTTAAAATTAAATTCATCGGAGACCAAAGCTAATGTAATGGTTGTGAAAATAGATACCAACTGTGCAAGATTTTGAACAGACTAACAAAAGTACGAGCTAATCATTTATGGTTCGACAAAGCTTCACAGACAAATGTGCCCGGAATTATATTTTCTCTGTAATATTTCTCTGTACAAATGATATTTTTGTTTGCAAATTTATAGCTTTGTAAGAAAAAACAAATTACCCTAAAATTAAGCAGTCTTGCTTTATATGTTGGTGTGCTCTTTCAAGCTATTATATTATGTTTTGCATTTGTCGAGTTTTCAAATTACCTGCAAGATACCCATTCCGTGCGACATTTCGAAAATAATTTTAAAACTTCATTTGTGTTCGTAAAATAAATCAAACCATTGTAGATGACGAACATGAGTCAGTTCGCTTCAAAACTTTACTTCAAATCCATAAATTCAAGTAAACTATGGTTGAACTGTAATTCCTTCTCGCTATGTTTACTGGCGGGTAGTGTATAGTTCAGACAAACTCCCCCTTGCATTTCAATGCACTTGTCTCGTTATTATTCTGTGTTTTTGAAGTCTCCTGTACAAACATTTATCCAACGCTGACATTTCTCACTGAGTTTTGGAACGGAAAAGCACTGAGAAAAGATGAGAAACTCTGCTAGCGGTTACCAATCGATGCTTCCATCTCTGAGAGGATATCTCTTTGAGCGATTTATGAAGGTTTTTATACATCTAGAGTAACTCTTATATATCCCCCAGCAACAGTTCTTGGTAGTTACCATTACTGATATGACTGGGAATCTTATTTCAGGTATTTCTTCTTTTTTTGATCGAAAAACCTATGAATCATGTCCTAACACGACTCTCAAAGTCACTGAAATACTGTAAACAGCCGCGTGTGTTTGTCCGAGTCATGCGGGGGGTCCAAAGGTCGGCTAATCTATATTTAGCCCGGCGGCGCAGCGCTATTGAAACTGGTTGACACTAAGAATGCTGTAGACGTGTATTGAATAGTATTGACCCTGCAAATGATTAACATTCCTTTGTTTTCTACTTTCCGTGCATGAATTGATGTGCGCCCACGAACTGGACAGCAGCTATCTATTTAATATCACCCGCGAATTATCCAGCGGTTATTCGCTCCAACACAGAGCCGCCGCCATCTTGATATTTGCTAATCTGCATTCTGCATATTCTGCTAGTCATGGCATCACAATCGCCAAAGTGAGCAACTTTTTCAAATTTTGGTGGCAACTTTTTCAATTTTTGGCAACTTTTGAGCAACATTTAGCCTTTTTTTGGAGCAACTTTGGCTGGATTTGCTAGCACAATCTATTCAGGCCTAGAAAACTCAGCGCGCGGGAAAAAGGTTTTAGGGTGGCTATAGTATAGCTAATTTTTCGGGATTTTGTTTTCAGCTGTCGCGTCGTCTGTGAAGGCAAAATATCACTCGTGTAGCTGCGGCTTCAAGCCTCACTGCTTCGGGCAAGTTTGATTTACGCAAACAAACAAGTCTTTTAAAAACAGACTCCTGAAAAAATTACATTTTATGATGAATCTCCTATGCTGTATTAAGGAAGTTTTAAAAGGTGCTTATTCGCAAAAACGTATTCATCAAATGAAATTGCATATGGTGTTACAAAATATGTTGTCCTACAACATACTCGCAAATGAGTCAGGCCAAAGTTTTCGTTTAGATATTTACATCAGTTAATGTAGGCTTTAGTATTTTCTGCTATGCAGAAAATTATAAATAAGCCAGACTGAGAAAATAATATTAATTTGGTTAGTGAATATGATAAATTACAGACATCTTTAGAGGAAAGAAGTAATTGACTCTTCTTAATATTTATGCAAATATCTAATTCACTACTCGAAAACGAGGCTATCCCCGCATCGGGGATGCCGCAACGTCCACCTGAGTTCAAAAGGACAATTCAGGATTTTTGTTTTTGTCTCCAATGCATAGAAGAACACAGCAATGTTCCGTCCGCGATGCCATTTTGCTTTTCAGATAAGAAACGATGCGGGGTTAGCCTCGTTTTCGAGTAGCTAATTGTATGCGCATAAATATTAAGAAGAGTGAATTATATCACTAAATCACTGTAATTATTAGGTCTAGAGCCCTTTGGCATGAAACGGGCGAAAAAAGTAATAAGTATTTCTTATCTCTGGAAAAAAGAAATAAGGCAAAGGCTATGTTGAAAATTTAATCGATGCCGAAAACGAGGATTTTCTATTCGTAAAGTGGTTTATTCGCATTTTAGCCATATTATATCAATCTAAATCACATAAGTCGAAAGCTGAATGTTTAAAAAAATTATAATAGCTCGATACTCTAGATGAAAAAAATGCCTGTGAAGGTGAAATCACATTAAATGAATGTTTCTCAGCAACTTAACAAATGGGCACGGCGAAAACACCAGGTAGCCATGGGTTGACTAAAGAATTTTATATTTCTATATGGACAGAATTTGGGATGGATTTAGTAAATTCTTTGAATGACAGTTTTAAAAATAGGTCCTTGTCTACCTCGCAAAAGCACGTTTTGATTTTCTTGCTGGCAAAACCCGGAAAAGATAATAGGTTTTTCAAATCCTAGTGACCCATAACTTTAATCAATGTCGACGCAAACATAACGATTTTAAGTAATCGTATTATAGATGTTTTACCTTTGCTAATCCACTATCACCAAGCAGCTTTTGTAAAAGGAAGGTCAGTAGAAGACTCAATTAGATTTATCCAGAATGTTATAAACGAATATTTTGCAAAAGACTCTTCCTGTATATTATTTGCAGCTGATTTTGAAAAAGCTTTTGATTCAATTGAACATAATTTTATTTTTGCAGTGTTAAAACGTTTTGGTTTTGGTGATAATTTTATTGCTTGGATAAGGACTCTTTTGAAAGACAACGTTACTTATGTTATTAATAATGGTCACGCCACAAATTCCTTTAGTTGAGTAGAGCAACTAAACATGGGGATCCTATCTCTCCGTATTTGTTTATTTTAGTGATAGAAGTTATGGCTGAAATGATTAGGAGTTGTAAAGACTGAGATAAAAGGGTTAGAAGTAGGTGTGGTGTCCAAAAAAACGATTGCTCTATTTGCCGATGATACAACCTTCGTCATATCATTGAAGGATCTGAGGTGTTGGATAAGTTGGTAAGTTGGGTCTATTTCGAAATTTCTCTTCTCTGAATAATAACGTCACAAAATGCGAAGTAGGTTGGCTGGGGAAGGCAGAGAAGTTTGATGGTAATGGATGAAGTGGATGAATTTTTATAAGGATCGAGGGTGTAAATATTTACTACTTTTCGTATAATAAAACGGTTTTTCATTTTGAAAATAATTTTAAGGCGAGCGTATATTACGGCTTTTATCAATTTGGCGAACGCGTAGGTTGACATTATATGGAAAAATTGAGGTTGTTCGTTCTTTGGCTATTACACCTTTTGCTGTTCATTAGCACAAAATATGCATACATTTGCGCGAACAGTTATACCAATAACGCGAAAATACTTTCAATTACTTCCAAATGACATTCATTTTAGTGTATTTGAAATTCATTAACGATTTTTCCAGAAACACTAACATTCAATTGCATGAACAGGCAATCATTTGCTTCTTTTGCCATTTATTTGCGGAAAATGTACTTTCATTTGAATTGTAATCAATTTCAATAACAGGAACCATCCAATCAAGTGCGCGAATTGACAATCATTTTAGTGTACTTGAAATTCATTAACGATTTCTCCATAAACACTAGCATTCAATTGCATTTACAGACAACCATTAACACGGAAGCGACATTCTTTAGTGCGATCATACAAACATTAACACGTTTTAAACACACTAAATACAAATTTTCAATAACGTAATAGTCATTCCACGGGATATTGCCAAAAGCATTCATGAGAAACTTTCGCATTCAGTACAAGAGAGATTATGTAACTACTAAGTCCTCTATTGTACATTTGTCCACACAGAGATGTAGAAAAATGTAGGCGTACAGGCAACTACTGTACTGTACAACACTGTACTTCTCGAAGTTTGCGATATGCCCCAGAGAAACAGGATACCGCTCGAACACCGTGAAAGAATCATCAGGGCGTTTGAAGATGCAACAGAAGTTTAGGCGAGGCTCACGCCTGACGAGCAGGTGGTCTTTATTTATGATGGAGCACCAGCCCACCGCAACCAATAGACAAGACAATAACAATAGACAATAATTTATTCCAATTAGGAGACGCTATTATAGCTTACAAGAAACTTCCTTCCGCAAATAGTTAAACTAATCGAGGCGGGGGAAGAAAAAGGTGATTATATTACAAATGGAGTTAATTAATCAATTATAGCACAGATCTGACTGTGACGTATAAGTAGAGAAGGAAAAGGAAAGAGAAAGAAAGCAACCCTGCTGGCCCCGGACCAAACACAGAGCTCAAAATGTTACCACCCTACAGCCCATTCTTAAAATAGTCGAGCAGGCAATAAGTGCACTTAAGGCAGCCATTAAAGCAGATATTTCAAGGCCTGAGGTGCAAGCACGGATGGATGATAGAGGAGAGGCAATACGCAAAGGAATTGCTCTAGGAGATTATCGCACGCAGTTACTGCTGCAAGCATTACAGCGCAATATCGGTACTATCACGGGAGCTAAATGCGCACAATGGTATCGCTTTATGCAGACATATTTACCGCGATGCTTAAATGGTGAGGCTATTGAAGGCTAAACTACAGTATAACACAGAGTAAAATGCGCAGTTGAATTTAAGTTTTTGTTGAATATTGTATAACGACGTATGTTTGTATGATCGCACTAAAAAATGTCGCTTCTGTGTGGACAAATGTACAATAGAGGACTTAAGTGGTTACATAATCTCTCTTGTACTGAATGCGAAAGTTTCTCATGAACGCTTTTGGCAATATCCCGTGGAATGACTATTACGTTATTGAAAATTTGTATTTCCTTATAGTGTGTTTAAAACGTGTTAATGTTTGTATGATCGCACTAAAGAATGTCGCTTCCGTGTTAATGGTTGTCTGTAAATGCAATTGAATGTTAGTGTTTATGGAGAAATCGTTAATGAATTTCAATTACACTAAAATTATTGTCAATTCGCGCACTTGATTGGATGTTTCCTGTTATTGAAATTGATTACTGTTCAAATGAAAGTACATTTTCCGCAAATGAATGGCAAAACAAGCAAATGATTGCCTGTTCATGCAATTGAATGTTAGTGTTCTGGAAAAATCGTTAATGAATTTCAAATACACTAAAATGAATGTCATTTGGAAGTAATTGAAAGTATTTTCGCGTTATTGGTCTAACTGTTCGCGCAAATGTATGCATATTTTCTGCTAATGAACAGCAAAAGGTGTAAATGCGCACAATGGTATCGCTTTATGCAGACATATTTACCGCAATGCTTAAATGGTGAGGCTATTGAAGGCTAAACTACAGTATAACACAGAGTGAAATGAAACAAATGTACAATAGAGGATATTGAAAAGAAAGTAATATTAAACTACAAAATTGAAGGGAATTGTGGTTAGGGTTATGTTTGTGTGTGTTGTGTGTGTATTATGGGTCTATCATTTCCAACCCCCCCCTCCCCCCCCCCCGGCATACCATAGACAAAAAAGGTGACAAATCTGTTACTGACAATTACCGCGGAATCTCGCTGCTCTCTACCCTTGGTAAACTATTTACCTCTATACTCAACACTAGGCTTTATGATTATCTAATAGACAAAGGGATCCTCAAACGGGAACAAGGCGGCTTTAGAAAACACCATAGTACGGTAGACAGTATGTTCATACTGACAACTTTGATTGAAAAATACGTCAAAGCTAAACCATGTAAGAAAAACAACCTCCTCTTTGGATGCTTCGTAGATTTCAGGAAAGCGTTTGATAGCATACCTAGAGACAAACTCTTTGAGAAAGTTAGGAAAATTGGAATAACGGGTAAATTCTATTCAATATTACGATCGATATACTCAAACGACTCTGCCGCGGTTAAAGTCGGAAATACAATTACTGAAGAATTCCCATGTGAAATAGGAATAAAACAAGGCTGCATGCTAAGCCCCACCCTCTTCAATATATTTTTAAGCGACCTTCCTGAGTTCCTTGATCAAACAAAAGGGGCAGATTTTGTGGAGCTAAAAAAATAAGACAATTAGCTGTCTGGCATACGCGGACGATTTAGTTATACTTTCCAGGTCTGCTAAAGGGTTACAGCAGCTACTTTGTAGGCTTAAAGAATATACCATCAACTCCGAATTAGAGGTAAATATCGAAAAAACGAAAGCAATGATTTTCAACAACTCAGGTAGAAGAATGAACAATTATGCTTTCACTTATTCTAACCAACCAATAGAAAATATGCGAGTATTTAAATATCTAGGCCTCTGTTTCAGTACTTATGGTAACTTTACTACGGCAAAGATCGAGCTAAAAAAAAGTCGCATTAAAAGCACTTTACAAATTACGGAAAACAATGGGTTGTCATTTTAGGACTGATGTTAAACTTACGCTCAAACTATTCGATAGTCTAATCAAACCCATACTTCTTTACGGTAGTGAAATATGGGGTATGGATAAAGTACCAAACAATGACCCAATAGAAAGTGTACAGTTAAAATTCTGTAAATGGTTACTGGGTGTAAGCAGGACCGCCACTAATAATGCTTGTCGGGCCGAATTAGGTAAATTACCAATAAGCATGGACTCCACCCTAAGAAGCCTAAAATACTGGCTAAAAAAAACAAAATCATAATATCACTGAATTAGCGCAAGACGCTGTAGCTGAATCGAGACAGATAGGGAAGCCCACAATGTGGTGCCAAAGAGTAAAAAACCATCTGTTTCGACTAGGTTTCGGTGAACTCTGGTTTTTCCAGGAAGAAATCGAACACCCAAACACAATTGTTAATAATTTAAAACAAAGACTAGTAGATATTCAAATCCAAAATTGGCATAGTGAGCTATTCAACGATAATAACCGAAAAAACAACCAAGGTAACAAATTAAGATTTTACCGAACATTCAAATATAAACACGAACTTGAAAATTATCTGTTAAATATTAAGAACGTGAAGCATCGAATTGCGCTAACGAAGTTGAGAATAAGTAATCATGAGCTACAAATTGAGAGGGGCAGATATGAGCGCCCATATAAACCACCCAACGAGAGGCTTTGTCCTCTTTGTAAAGCCGAAGTTGAGGATGAACGGCACTTTATAATTAGATGCACATACTACCAAGTGCCGAGAAAGGAATTCTATGCTTCATTGGAAAATACATTGAAAAGATCTCTAAAGAAAACAAATGATGACCAAATTTTAACCCTTATACTTAAGCCAGATACCAAAATTGCAAGAAGAGCAGCCAAATACATATCTGATTGCCTTAGAATTAGATCCCACATTATAAGTAACTTGCCACCTGTTTCCACAATAAATTAATGTCATATATATTACCCTACAACAAGACTTAGTATTCATCTATTTAGTCATCTTATATTATTATTGGATTCAACACTGATGTAAACATTAATGTCTGCAAAGTGCCAATAAACCTCTTCTGTCTGTCTGTCTGTCTGTAGTTAGTTTTTAACACTAAACACTAACCTAACCTAACCTACCCCCCCCCCCCCCCCCCCCCCCGGAATACGTGGGGCATTTGCAGATTGACATTTGACAGACAAGAGCATCAGTTAAGAGCATCAGTAGAGAATCAATTCTCTGGCTACTCACTCAGTAGCACAAACCATGTTGACACAAAATTATACTAGAACTCCATGCGGTACATACTATAGATAGCCCAAGTTAAGGCCACTCAGAGCCTCTTGTTATTCTAATAATTCTTTTCTGCAACACCACTACCCGATTTAGAGTACTAGCATAAGTGCTGACCCAAATAATATTACCGTAATGCAGATAGGGATAAATAGTGCAAAATATAGGCTGCGAAGTGAAGTTTGGGAGAGAAAATATAGATTTAGAAATAATACCTATGGATTTTGATATCTTATTGGTAAATGTTCTTTCCAGTTGAGGTGTTCATCAATAAAAACTCCCAACAAATTTGTGCTTGTTTTAGGTAATAACTTCATCATTGAGTTTAAGATGAGAGCCACTAATAGCTACATCATATTTAGACCTAAATAAAGGAAACTAGTTTGTTTTGTTAATTGCGTTCGACGAAGGAGAACGCATACTAATCTTGCAGTGGACTCCCTGTGGTCATGTGTGGGCTACCTGTGCTTCCCCAGGCGAAAGAAATCGAGATTTGTGTATGTCCGTCCGTCGTCATGTCATCATGTTTGTACTTTTTAGAATAAATTATCTCGGCCGGGGAACTGGTAACCACACGTACACGATGCGAGCGGCCATTTTGGTGAATGCCATCATGGCTTCTGACTTCTGTTTTGTTTCGCGATCGGTTAGTTACTTTTTAATTTGTCCAACATAGATATTGACTCACAATTACCTATAGCAACTAATTTTGATTATTATTCTACACATGACTTTCATTCAAGTGAAGACGCTCAGTCATCTTTCACTGATAAATCTTTCTCGGCCTTACATCATAATATTAGAAGCCTTGCCGCTAATTTTGATTCCCTTTACCAATTATTAAATGACCTAAATAAATCTTTTTCAGTCATTGGTCTTTCTGAAACTAGAATAAGATATGGAATAGACCCTACTATAAATACTAGTATTCCTGGTTATCACTATTTGTCGCAACCAACACTGTCAGTAGCTGGGGGTGTTGGTTTATTTATCAAAGATACTTTGTCTTATATACAAAGGAATGAGCTCTTCTGCTCTGAAAAGGAATTTGAGGCTCTGTGGGTCGAAATCGAGGTTCCTCACCAGCATAACATCGTTTGTGGTGTAATCTATAGGCATCCTAGCTCAAAATTAGACAAAATGTTAGATTTTCTGTATGAAGCTATTGACAAAATTAACAAAGAAAACAAATATTGTCTGCTGTTGGGTGACTTCAACATTGATCTGCTCAATTTCAATTCCCATGCAGATACTGAAGACTTTATAAATACATTAGGATCTTATTCATTTCATCCTCAAATCTTGAAGCCAACTAGAATCACAGATCACTCTGCAACCTTGATAGACAATATTTTTTTCAATTCCCTAGAACACCAGACTATAAGTGGTAATATTCTAAGTGATATTACAGATCACCTGCCAAATTTTCTTATCATTAATAAACTTTCTGCTCTTCCAAAAACTTCTAAAATGTACAAACGGGATTACTCTACTTTAGATAAGGAAGCACTGGCGGCTGACCTTGGTAATATTAATTGGCATGAAGTTTTACCCAGTGAAAGTGATGCTGTTGATGTGAATACTTTTTTTCAGTCTTTCTATTCTTGCATTACTGAAATTATAGATAAGCACGTTCCAGTTCGTAAACTTACTCGAAAAGAAATTAAGTCATTGACTTTTAAGCCATGGGTGACTAATGGTATAAAAACTTCCATTAAGGTCAAGGAGAAGCTATATAAAAAGTATCTTAAATCAAGAAACCCATACTATTTTACTAAATATAAATATTATCGTAATAACATAAGTTATCTTGTTAAATGTAGCAAACAGGGATATTATCACAATTATTTTAAAGAAAATAGCAAAAACATTAGAAACATCTGGAATGGGATAAAAGAATTAATTACTCTTAAACCAAAAGGATCAAATCCACCCTCAAAAATTATCCAGAATAATCACAACATTAAAGATCCTAAAGCTATAGCAACTGCCTTTAACAAGTACTTTTCTGATATTGGGAATAAGCTAGCAGACGATATACCTTATATCGAAATTGAACCCCAAGCTTATTTGGGACCATCACAATCAAACAGTTTTTATCTGTTTCCAGTAACAACTATGGAAATAGAAGATGAAATTTCTAGCTTTAATTCATCAAAGGCAACAGGACCATTCAGTATTCCTGTGTGTTTACTAAAACTCCTGAAGACTTACTTGTCAACTCCTTTAGAAACTATATATAATCTGTCCTTTAGTAGTGGCTGTGTACCAGACCAATTCAAAATAGCCAACGTTATCCCAGTCCACAAAAGAAACTCAGTTACATGCATGAATAACTACCGACCCATCTCATTGCTTTCCATTTTTAATAAAATACTGGAAAAGTTGATGTATAAGCGATTAAGTACCTTTATTGATAAACATAATATTATCTATGATAGGCAATTTGGTTTTCGAGAAGGGTATTCTACTATGCATGCAACTCTGTCAATTGCAGACAAAATCCAAAGAGCAATAGAAGATGGCCAGTACTCATGTGGGATTTTCCTAGACTTTTCAAAAGCATTTGACACAGTTAATCATAGCATTTTGATCTCTAAATTAAGCCACTATGGAATTCGTGGCATAGCAAAAGACTGGTTTGTTTCCTATCTAGAAAACAGAAGGCAACATGTTTCAATAGGTACTTCTAAATCTGATGATCTTACTGTTACTCATGGTGTCCCACAAGGGTCAGTACTGGGCCCACTTCTATTTCTCCTATATATTAATGACTTTAGCAACTGCTGCTCTTTATTTGATTTCCACATCTTTGCAGACGATACTAATCTGTTCTGTTCTGATAGTAGTCTGTTTGTACTAGAATCTCTTATTAATTTCAATTTAAGGCATGTCTCAAACTGGCTCATTGCAAATAAGCTCTCCCTAAATCTTGATAAAACTAATTTTATTATTTTTCATCCTCGCCAAAAATCTGTAAACTATGCACTTAGACTCCAAATCAATGATAAACAGATAAAACAAGAAAAATGCATCAAATAACTTGGGGTTTTTATTGATTCTTATCTTAGCTGGAAATACCATGTTCAGCACATTACTAAGAAAATCAAACGATGCGTTGGCATGCTTTCAAAGATTCGACATTTTGTAACTTCTCCAATTTTAACTCAACTATAATATGCCTTAATTTATCCATACTTATCTTATGCTGTAACAACCTGGGGCAATACTTATTCAACTACCCTTAAACCTCTTATTATCCTTCAAAAAAGGCAGTCAGAATCATAACCTTCTCTGATTATAGAGCTCACTCAAGTCCACTGTTTCATCGTCTGGGTCTACTCAAATTTATTGATATAATTTACGTAAATAACGCTCTATTTATGCATGATTTCCAGGCAAATGCCTTACCATCTGTTTTTCATGACTTCTTTACATGCTTAAATAGGGTACACCAATATAATACTAGACTAGCCTGCAAAAAATCATATTACATTTTTAAAATAAGAACCAATTATGGCAAATTTAACATTCGTTTTCTAGGCGCTAAAATATGGAACTCAATTCAAGAAGACTTTAAATCAAAGAGACGTAATCAATTCAAGAAACTCATAATAGATTCTATCCTGAATAGCTATTTAGATATCTGATGCACTTTTCTTTTTTTATGCCCTTTCTGTATTTTGTATTATTGTATTTTTTTGTCCTTTGTATTGTATTATATTGCATTTTCTTTTTCTTTCAATTACTATATCAAACATGATTAAATGCTGCATGGCCTAGCTACTTAGCTCGACTAGCTTTTAGCTATTTCTAAGTTAAGCTGTGCTCCTCATTTCTAGAGTATAAATTCTTAGCAGTAATATTCTTAGCATGTAAATTTAAGAGGTCACGAATAAATTGTTGTTGTTACTTGCCTTATTTTCCGACAATGCAATGCAATGATGTTTCAAAGGTTCGCAAGTACAATTGAGCAAAGCCTGAGGAACGTGTGTAGTACATCTGGAGGACCTTGAACATTCAACTCGGCCATAATTATTTATTTATGCTGAACCCGAGTGAATGTGCGATCGAAAAAATATACAATGTATGCTATTGGCTTGCTGTGCTGTTCGGTTTGCCGATACCAAAACTGCAAATGGTCAAGATGCTATAAATCATACCTGAAGGCTGAAGAGAAATACATGGATATGAATATTTCAGTGAGTTGTGAAGCTTTTTATATACTACGCGTGTACATCGTGGTGGTTTAAGAATTAAGTCGAACATGGTCCTCCTGTTACGACACCAGCGAAGTTGAACTAACCATAATTTGTAAACAACCGAGTGAATTCTGTTGGCTTGCTCGCTGTACTGGATTCTGCTTTTCGCTGTACATACAGATACCGAAACTACAAACAGTAAGATGATCTGGCTGAAGAGAAACAAGGTCCGAGTTTTCTAGATACCCTTAATCGCCGTATCTTGTGTGAGTTGCGACACTGTGTACATCTTGGTTATACAAATTAACGGATTCAAATTAACACTACATTCAGACAGAGAGTTAATCTATACCGACACTTTGATATGCCAAAGAACTGGAATATCAACACAGTACAAGGTGAGGGAAATTTAAAGAACTGACTTAATTGCTGTGTTCAATTAATCTACACTGAATTTCTAACGGACCTGAAACAAGGCTGATCAAAGCCAGGACCCGGCTACCAACATTGACCATACATTATTCTGGAACTAACGATGGCGCTCAATATTCTGCAGCCAACCTTGTTCTCACTTGAAAAATACCCGGGAAACATATTGTGAATGATCTGAATCGAAGGAACTGCATGGGCTGTAATATATACACATGCACATATAGTTTATGTTCTAGGAACTGGAATTCAGTTTATACACATCTAAATAGTAATATTTATTTATACGTACTTTATATGAATCTCTTTATATATCCTGTAATATACTGTATTTCATATATCTTGTAATATAGTGTCCCCAATTAGCTTTACAGCTAAATACTATTGACACTCAAATAAAGTTCATGTATGCATGTATGTATTTAAATGTATGTAGCTATAGCCTGGGTTGATTTGTGTTCTACACTAACATCAATTATTGCTTTACACTGTATACCACACAGCAAAATGTGCTACTAATTCTCAAATCAATGCCATAACCATATAAAACACACATGTATACATATAGCCCCATAAGCATCGCATCCAATGATTTAATGTTACACAAAGATAATTACAGTTTTATACCCAGATGCATCCCCTTGTATATTAACATATAAGTCAAGACATCACAATTTTCACATTAGTTAAAAAACAAGCACTTTTGATCACGATTATGTACACTGTCCACATCATTGCAGCAATTTTTCAGCTTTTCAGACTGTTACCACAGTCCTTTCTCTTTCAAAAAATATATCGAACGCACTTTGATAATCTATGATTACTTCTAGTTGCGTTCGACGAAGGAGAACGCATACTAATCTTGCAGTGGACTCCCTGTGGTCCTGTGTGGGCTACCTGTGCTTCTCCATGCGAAAGAAATCGAGATTCGTGTATGTCCGTCGTCCATCATGTCCTCATGTTTGTACTTTTGATGAAATTACACTTTCATTTGAAATCCTCTAGTAATAACCGAAGAATTATTATCTGAATTTAGCAGTCTTTAGGAGTGGCCGGTAGCGCGGTGACATTCATTCTCTGCTCCCCTAGTATATATATGTAATTTAATATTTGTTTTTCTCGTGTATGTTGACCTCTACTTATTCATATCATGTTCATGTTACGCACGCGCTTTTCTTGTATCAACTTACAAGAATTGACTAGCACTTCAGTTCGTCCTCTGTCTATTCTACCAGAAATGACTGCTTTCCTGGACCATATTTTGAAAGAGAACCTGATGATTGAAACAAAGCGACAAACGTCGATCTTGTCAAGCGAGTTTTGCATCTTCGCTGGCCAACCAACGAGACAAAAATTGCTTACTACAATATAGACTGTCAAGTCCTATTTAAACTGTATCCCAAACTCACCTTTTCCCGTGCAATATCGTTGTATTAGACTTCACCTAAACATTGAAAAGTTACAAAGGTCAGGTTTTCCTGTATTAAGGCAAAAACAAAAGAATGTAGCCGCATGCCGAGTGCAATCATCTTCTTCGATAAAACTCATCGGAGACCAAAGCTGTTATGGCTGGAAGAGCATATACATTCAAACTATGAACTGATAGCATCCGAAAATTCGGCAATCTTGCTTATGTTGGTGTGCTCTTTCAAACCATTATATTATTGTTTGCATTTATCGAGTTTTCAAATTTAATACCTGCAGCTCCGAAAGAAATTAACCTCATTTGTGCTCAGAAAATAAATCAAAGCATTGTAGATGTACTGTAGACGCCGAGGCTTTGCTTCCAAAATTTATTTAGAACAGTAGTTCCTTCTCATTGTTTACTGGTGGATACATAGTTAGGGTTTCAGTAATTTATAGCCACTTACGTTTCATTGCCAGACCTAGTCTCGTTGTTCTGTGCTTTTAAGGTCTCTTGTACAAACATTTAATTATCCAACGCTGACATTTCTCACTGATTTTGCTGTAAAGGTTTTGGAACAGAAAAGCTCCTCCTGTGAGTGATCAAAAAGGCCGAGAAAAGATGAGAAACCTCTACTAGCGGTCTCCCGATCGATGGATGCTTCATTCTCCGAGACATATCTCTTTGAGAGCCGGATTTATGAAGGTTTTTCACATCTAGAGTCACTCTTCTCCCCCTGCAGCAATGCTTAGTAGTCACCATTACTGATATGACTGGGAATCTTACTGAAGCAGCTGAAGGCAGATTCCTTTTTTTAATCAAAAAAAATACGAATTCGGTCCTAATTTAGTCTGCTGTTCTGCAGGTTCAGAGTACTAATAGATGAGTGTCTCAAATGTATGATGGAGCTATCACTATATTTCTCTACTGTTCTTTCTACCCTGAGGCTCTTTGATCGCGTCCATATCGGTATTCGTTGGACTAAAGATTATTTATATTAACTGAAATGCCCGTTTTGTTTATCTCTATTTAAAAGCTTTTACCCTCCTTCCCAAAACTGCAGTCTGCTCATTATATTACAGCACTATAAAGGGAACTGTTGGAAGCCTTTAATTTCTCGAACCAAAACCTCGGCCGTGAGAGGACTTGTTTACCGTGAGAGTTGAATAACTGCTTCGGTCATCATATTCTGTGCCGAGTGAGTGTTTATTACCTACGAAACGTACCTCCAACAAGAGCGCCAGTTGAAATATCCTGAGCCTGTTGGGAGTGTTGGAAGGCTTTCGCACGAGTGAACTTAAATAAAACATTAAACTGCTTACATTTGAGAGATGCATGGGACTCCAAATTTGAGAGAAAATTCCTCGCGCCGTGGTCCACATCTTGATTTACTGTATTTAATTATGTAAACACATTAACCTGGCGATTGTTGCGTGACCAGCACAGTGCAATCTGATTGGTTTGAATTTGACCTTTAACGCATGCGCAGAAGCCGTCTGACATGGATTAAAAAAAACAAGAGCCCATCTGGGCTTTCACTCGGGCCACATGAGATTGAAGATGAAATACACTTTCATTTGAAATCCTCTTAGTAATAACCAAAGGGAATAATTATTAGCAGTCTTTAGGAGTGGCCGGTAGCGCGGTGACTTTCATTCTCTGCTCCCCTAGTATATATATACATGTATGTAATTTAATATTTTTGTTTTCTCGTATGTAAATTAAAGTAGTTGATCTTTTATTGAAAACACTACTTATTCATGTGTGTATGTATGTTCAGACTACTATCGTGCAGCTAGCTAGAGTCTTGAGATATCTGTCAGCAACTCGCAGCTAAGTTAATAAATTAGTACTGTTCAGACCTAGTAACTTAGTAGGTTTTACTTTTTGTTTTTCCCTCTTCTGGTTTGTTTCTATCTCTAAAGATCTCTAAAAGATAGAAATTTGGTCTATAACTTCCCTTGGCGCAAGTGTTTCGTAATCGCAAATAATTGACCGCCAAAGTGCTCAATTGAAATTTCAACCAAAATATTAAAACTGTGCGAATAACTGCTACTGACTGGTGTTTGGCGATCCTCGTTATCCATGATGGCTCAATTGACGTACAATACACCCGGTAGTTGTCGTGGTAAGAGAAATTACCTTGGAGCGAGTAGTGAACGTGGTCGTAGCGAGAGCTAGAAGTCGGCTAGATCGGATGATAACACTGACTTGACATTTGTGTACATTTCGAAACCTTAAAATAACTAAAATCTGTCATCGATTGGCTTTTAGCGCGCTAGATTCTATTCAAGCTACCTCGGTAGGTAGCTTGGAACTTCAAAGTATTCCACCGACCACTAGCTAGCTAATCACCAGAGCAGAAAAACTGTTCAGACTAAAGAAGCTCGCTACCTCCTGTGGTTAGCTAGCTAGATTTACTAGCCTGAACACGGCCACACGTTTACAATTTAGTCTGCAGGTCCGATAAAACTGCAGGTTCCAGTCGTAAACAGTCCGAGTTTGACCAAAGTGAAACGATCGAGCTGCTCGCGTCCATAGATATATATTACTTCGTTTGCACTTTTGACATGATATAATTCTTCAAATGGCACCATTGTTTTATTTCTTATGTTTAATAATACAGTTCTCAGCTGTAAAAAAAATAGAACATTCTATGGAAGATTTCTTGTCCTAAAGTTTGGAAACGTAACACATGCATTTGACGCTAGAAAGTTCAGTACTCGCGGAAGTACGCAAGGTCAATTTACTAGTGGCAGTTTACTAGTTTGCACTATCGGCTGTTATGGAATGGAAACATACTTTCACAGCTTAATATGTATGTCGATTGGTCAGAAGGATATCTTGTTTAAATGCTACGGTCCTTTCGGCATCAGGAAATTTTTAAACGGGAGTATTTCAAGCTATGCTGTAGTGCGAGTTCAGTTACGCCACAAATGTCGGTGAAACTAATACCGTGTTCATTATTATCGGTTTTCTCTATGGGTTCTCATGTATTCAATAATTACTTCTGGAGCTTCATATTTATGTCGATTGGTCACAATGATTTCCTCTTTCAGTTTTTCCCTTTAGTTTGGACATTAGGGATATATCCTTGGAGATTTCGTACAGTTTAGCGACCGTTGTGTCGAAAGTAGAAACGTTCGTTTGTCATGAAAGTGCGTAAACAAACTGTCACAAGCGGTTTCATAGCAGCTCGATGTTTGACTCCCATATAGTCGATGATAACTTATATAGCTTCATATGTACGTCGATTTCTCACAAGGATTTCCTCTTTCAGTTTTTCCCGTTAGTTTGGACATTAGGGATTTATTCTTGGAGATTTCGTACAGTTTAGCGACTGTGTGTTGAAAGTAGAAAAGAGCCCATCTGGCCTTTCACTCGGGCCACATGAGATAATTTGAAGATGAAATGCACTTTCATTTGAATTTGATTGAAAATAGATCAAAAACTCGGGGAAATGTCCGGCTAAAACTGTATGAATAAATGTGAAATGAAACATAAATTTCATAGCAAGAAAAACATGTAATTCCTAATTAGAAAGCTCTTCTAAGTCCGCTTCTCAAATTCACAGACTGTTTTCAAGGGCACCCAACGAGTACTTTTTGAAATTCGTTTGAACCAGTTGTATGCAGCTCGTCTTGCCATTTTAAGGCGCCTACTATGTCTTTTGACGTATTCTAGAAAGCTATTAGCTGTTCGGATTTTCTAGGTGGAAATCGCGTCAACCGAAAATACTATGGCAAAATATTCCCGGCCTACGAATTTGTTAGTAGTCTAGAACATAACAAGAATTTTCTAGCCCAAGTAACTTCGTTTTGTGGAGGTACGAATTTGTTAGGGATTCTTTTTTTCCTGTTCTGACTCTATTGATCAGACGAATTATGACGTACGAATATTTTAGAGGAAACCTTTTAAGTCTCCCTTTTCTTCTATAATTTTCTAGGGATTGAAAACAAATTTTCTAGCCAGTATTTCAGAAAACAATTTTCTAGGGACAATTTTTTTAAATCCGAAAGTTTTAGGCTAACTTACTCTCCCGAACAGCTTTTCAACCGAAAACTTCGTTGGGTGCCCTTGTGTTTTACAAAAACATTTGGGCTTATATATCGACACAAGAGTTCAGTTGACCTTTCAAATAATTTATTCTGAGGTACGCATACTCTAAATCACAGAGATGTTAAATAAAGCGATAATTAGAGGAAAAAGTACATTAACAGACAAACTGAGAGGAAATGTATTCAAATCTAAAAGAGTTTACTTACAGTACTTACGTAACTGAATCTTTCGTTTTGGTTCTTTTGTTAGCCGGTTGTTGAAAGCATTCCACCTTCGTGCACATATGCACTGAATCGGAATGAAAGTCGAAGCCTACCTCGAACTTAACTTTCAGCTAACCTGTTTCCTTTCATTCCACAATGAATAATAATCTCATAAAGTAAGCCCGTAGCTTTCAATAAATTTGCCAGTGTCTGAATGAAACAGCTAGATCTTTTCCAATTTCTCTCACGAGTCACGTGCAGAAGACAGTCTCAAAGAACTTGAACTTTGATCCTCTTCACAGTAACGTAATTTAACGTCTCCGATCAATTCCTCTCTCTTTGCTGGCAGTTCATGCTTCTTGTTCGTGTAGTTGCCCCACTGAGCCGTAACCAGAAAACGGGCACAGCATTTCAGTTGGCATACACTGCGTACATCTGCTTAACTAATTAGATTTGTAAAAATCTTAGCGGATCATGTACATATTCCGCTTGGCTCAAATATGAGGGGTTTCTGCCGTCAAAGTTCATTTTTTGTTTCAGTTTTCCCCATATTAGCAGACTTGTATAATGTCTCGAGCTCTCCGAATCCAGTAGAAAGACAGCTCTGGTTATTCTGTCGTAAAACATGGACCTGACCCAAATTTAGGTTGTATTGCATAATTGCCCACGATGGAATAGATTTCTGACAATGACTATTTGAAATTGATATCTCCTTGTCTCGCCTAGTCTGAGCTTTGAATTTTCTTATCTGAGCGCGCCTGAGGAAATCTAACCTTTGTTTGCGTGACCAGCACAGTGCAATCTGATTGGTTCGAATTTGACCTTTAACGCATGCGCAGAAGCCGTCTGACACCAATTAAAAAACAAAAATAACGACTAGCATTTTAAGACTCGGCGCTGCCACAGGCAGCCCGAGTAATTATCTCGGCCGGGGAACTGGTAACCACACGTACACGATGCGAGCGGCCATTTTGGTGAATGCCACATGGCTTCTGTTTTGTTTCGCGATCGGTTAGTTACTTGCCTTATTTTCCGACAATGCAATGCAATGATGTTTCAGAGGTTCGCAAGTACAATTGAGCAAAGCCTGAGGAAAGTGTGTAGTACATCTGGAGGACCTTGAACATTCAACTCGGCCATAATTATTTATTTATGCTGAACCCGAGACCGAGTGAATCCCGGGAGTGAATGTGTGATCGAAAAATATGCTGTTGGCTTGCTCGCTGCATTGAATTATGCTGTTCGGTTTGCCGATACCTAAACTGCAAATGGTCAAGATGCTATAAATCATACCTGAAGGCTGAAGAGAAATGCATGGATATGAACATTTCAGTGTGAGTTGTGAAGAAGCGTTGGCGTGCTCGCTGTACTGGATTCTGCTTTTCGCTGTACATACAGATACCGAAACTACAAACAGTAAATTATATAACCTGGCTGAAGAGAAACAAGGTCTGAGTTTTCTAGATACCCGTAATCGCCGTATCTTGTGTGAGTTACGACACTGTGTACATCTTGGTTATACAAATTAACGGATTCAAATTAACACTACATTCAGACAGAGAGTTAATCTATACCGATACTTTGATATGCCAAGGAACTGGAATATCAACACAGTACAAGGTGAGGGAAATTTAAAGTACAGACTTCATTGCTGTGTTCAATTAATCTACACTGAATTTTTAACAGACCTGAAACAAGGCTGATCAAAGCCAGGACCCAGCTACCAACATTGGCCATAAATTATTCTGGAACTAACAATGGCACTCAATATTCTGCAGCCAACCTTGTTCTCACTTGAAAAATACCCGGGAAACGTAATGTGTATGATCTGAATCGAAGGAACTGCATGGGCTGTACTTTATACACATGCATACCTATATAGTTTATGTTCTAGGAACTGGAATTCAGTTTATACACATCTGAATAGTAATATTTATTTATTCATACTTTATATATCCTGTATTTTATATATCCTGTAATATATAGTGTCCCCAATTAGCTTTACAGCTAAATACTATTGACACTCAAATAAAGTTCATGTATGCATGTAAATGTATGTAGCTATAGCCTGGGTTGATTTGTGTTCTACACTAACTTCAATTATTGCTTTACACTGTATACCACCAGCAAAATGTGCTACTAATTCTCAAATCAATGCCATAACCATATAAAACACACATGTATAAATATAGCCCCATAAGCATCGCATCCAATGATTTAATGTTACACAAAGATAATTACAGTTTTATACCCAGATGCATCCCCTTGTATATTAACATATAAGTCAAGACCTCAAAATGTTCACATTAGTTAAAAACAAGCACTTTTGATCAGGATTACGTACACCGTCCACATCATTGCAGCAATTGTTCAGCTTTTCAGACTGTTACCACAGTCCTTTCTCTTTCACTGAAAAAACATGTCGAACGCACTTTGATAATCTATGATTACTTCTAGTATTAATAGTAAGCTTGTTAGCTATAAGCCAGTCAGACACCTCCTTGAGCTCATTATTCATTGCGTTCGACGAAGGAGAACGCATACTAATCTTGCAGTGGACTCCCTGTGGTCCTGTGTGGGCTACCTGTGCTTGCCCAGGCGAAATAAATCGAGATTCGTGTATGTCCGTCCGTCGTCATGTCATCATGTTTGTACTTTTTAGAATAAATTATCTCGGCCGGGGAACTGGTGAATAATTGATGCGTGCGCAGGACTTTACAGGCATGTGCTCTGCGTCCGCCATTGGCATAATTTGGGTTTGGTTTTCGCTCGCTGGTGGTTTTCTTTTGCTAGGTAAGTTGTCTTGTTATTTGATGATGTTTAAAAAGTTTGCAAGTACGATTAGTCAAAGCCTGAGGAAAGTGTATACGATTACTGGAACACTGAAGAAGTTTAATGTCCGAACTTCGAGCGAAACAGGGCCTGCTTTGTCGGCCTGCACCTCGACGACCCCGAAGGCGACGACTGTGCTGAACAATCCAGTAAAAACCCAACTGAGTCGTGGTACTGGGTGGCCATTGTGCCAAATGACCCGTTGCGGTCACTATACAAATGAACCGAGTTGTGATGATCGCACTCGGTGGCCATTGTGCCAACTGACCCATTGTGGTCACTATACAAACCAACTGATCATGAGTCGTGGTGCTCAGCGGCCATTGTGCCAAATGACCCATTGTGGTCACTATACAAAGCAACTGAGTCGTGGTGCTCGGTGGTGAGTGAGCCAAATGAACAACACAATTACACTAGTAAACCAAAACAGTGGGCTGTTCAGTGTTCCACGTAGTACACAAGATCAGGCTTTGACAAATGGTTCTGTGAACTGTAAGATAATTATGCATGATGATAATTATGTTCAGGCAGTAGGCCATGAATTTGCTGCAGCTGTTAAAAAAAAAGTAAATCATAGAAGGAAAAGGGACAGGGAACCATCTCGAATTCCTGTCAAAAGAATTCTGAAAGCATTAAAGAAAAAAAAGTGTAGAAAAAGAATACAATCTTTTTTAAGACAAAGCTTTCCAGGCACCTCATTTATCAATAATTTGTGTAAAAATTACAAAACCTGGCTCTTGTGGTATGACTCTGATAATTTTTATAGCAAATATGTTTCTTACATGAAGAAACAGAAATGTAGAACAACACAAAAGTGTTCCAGTAGTAGACAAACATACATACATGTGCTAGATACGAAAGTAAAAGCAATGCATGCAGCTTCCATCAGATTCATGATCTTAATTCATGTTTAAAGGGAGGTATGCATCCTGAGACAGCTGTCAATCACAATTCACCATGGACTCGTTTAACTGAGCGGCTTGCACAGATATGCTCGATACCACATGATGTGGGTGGATCTGGTGATTGTTTCTTCAAGTCAATTTCGCACCAGCTCTATGGAACTGCAGAGATGCATCTTGAAATTCGTATGGCTGGAATTGGCCATTTAAATAATCACCCAGAACTATATATTGAGAGCATTTCTAATGATTCCTGGGAAAACTATATTCAACAAATGTCACAACCAGGCACATGGTGTGATAATGTCATTATACAGGCTGTGGCTAATGCAATTGACAGTGTCATTCATATCACAGTCTAATATCAGTTCACCTGAACGTACAGTTATAACTCCTGTTCACTTGGGAAGACACAACATCATATTTATTGGATACATTAATGAAATGCACTATGTTTCTACAGTCACAGACAAGAACAGTCAAAGTATAAACAGACTGAAATGCCTAAAGAGAAAGTTAGTAGAAACTAATGACAAGAAACAGGAGAGACTAGACCAGCAGAGAAATAATAGCAAAAAACTAAGATATTCAGAGACATACAGTGAAAGACAAGACAGGCTTGTAAACATGAGAGAGAGTCAGAAAAAACAAAAGTCTGAAGAAAGTGTTGATAAAAGGCAAGAGAGACTTGCAAAAAATAAAGACAATCAAACAAAGCAAAGGTCTGAAGAAAGTGTTGATAAAAGCCCTTACCAAACCAAACATATGGGATTCATATGGGTATCACATGGGATGTACATGGGTCTGGTATGGGAACTATATGGGTTTGAGTTTTTGTTACATGGGATAAATATGGGTTTACCTACCATTCAGAAACCATATATGGGAAAAGTAAGGGTTTAAAATGATATCATATGGAAAATACATGGGCAGCACATCCCATATGAAACCCATATATGGAAAGCATATGGGAAACAGATCCCATATGAAACCCATATGTATGGGAATTGTATGGGCAGACAGGATAATAGCCATACGGTTCCCATGATATGGCACAGATATGGGTACAAAGTGGAATTTGTATGGGCGAAACATGGCACACACAGGTAGAGGCCCATACTATTCCCATCATCTGGTAAATACATGGGAAGTATATGGGGGATGCATGGGCTAACATGGTTCTTTATTCGCGTAGATCCCATATGAAACCCATATACATGGGAATGATATGGGCAGAGACTGTAACAACCCATACGGTTCCCATGATATGGCATAGATATGGGTACAAGGTGGAATTTGTATGGGCGAAACATGGCACACATAGGTAGATGCCCATACTATTCCCATCATCTGGTAAATACATGGGAAATATATGGGGGATGCATGGGCTAAAATGGTTCTTTATTCGCGTAGATCCCATATGAAACCCATATACATGGGAATGATATGGGCAGAGACTGTAACAACCCATACGACCCCCATGATATGGCAAAGATATGGGCAGTATATGGGATTTGGATGGGCAGAATGAAGATACACAGAGACCACACAGACATGAACCCATACCTTTTCCAGCATCTGGGATACACGTGGAAAACATATGGGGTATGCATGGACAAATGTTTCATTCAGTCGTATGACTGCATGATCCTATATTAAACCCATATGTATGGAAATAAAATGGGCAGAGCGATAATAGCTGACACGATCCCCATGATATGGCAAGGATATGGGCAGTAGATGGAATTTGTATGGGCAAAAATAAGTCAAATTAACAGAAATATGCGTATCACTTTCATTGTTTAGATTTATTTAATAAGACTGCATGGACTATGCTTTAAGAGCTCACTAAGGCACATGGGAAATATATTTAATGCGTAAGCCCATCCGACCAGCGTAAGCGCAAAATTTGTTCAACACAAACTTAGATCACGGACTGATATGCTAACTACTGCGTATAGCAAATTGAAAATCGCTTTGTTTGGTATATTATATGTTTGAAACATTTTAATATCTTGAAACAAGTGAAAACAGCGAAGAAAAATTCTCTAGACCACGGCGCATGATATACCGACTTGTGCGTTTATACTTTCGTTTGATACCAAGCGGATATCGAGGCGCCGGTATAACCGGACTTAATTTTCCAAGGGAACTTGCGGTGCCTTCATCCGCCTGCATGGGAGGCCAGCTACAGGGACCCAAAGCTACGGGGGAACACCGTCGTGTATTGCGGCTAATTGAAATGCCTTCACAACTCGGTAAAATGAGGTCGAGGATGAGGAGGGCCACAAAAAATTGACGTAACTCACGATTGTCAATTCTCAGGTTCAAATTTGGCGAGAGTGCGTGAGAGCGTAATTGAGCAACTCTCATGCATGTTCTAGAGCAACTCTCGGGGGGGGGGGGGGGGGGGGGAGGAGACACAGGGACAAATATACCAATGTATCATTAAAATATCAATAAAATATTAAAAAAACACTCATGTTCCCATGCGCTCACATACTCGTTTGGTATTATTTAAATTAGATAAATAATAGCCTCGCCATCCGAATCACAGGTAGCCCAAGCACTGTTTATGGCTATTTTATAAGTTTGTATGGGAATTTTAAAATCTAGCTTTTCGATAAACATACTGTAATAAAATGAATAAAACTTACCTGACGTCTATCTGTCTCTTGGCTGCGTCTGTATGTTGGGTGCATTTTAAACCCTACTGTCAGACTAAGAGCTTGGGCTTCCTGTGCTAGAACAATTGATCGATATTTGAAGTCCCGGATAGTGACTTCATTCCTGATTGGCTGAAACTTGTATTTCGAAATTATTGTCGGTTTCACAGTTCGTGTGGATGTGAACAGAGGCGAGAAGACCAACATCATCCTTCATACCTTTAAATCAGCATTTATAACTAGATTATATTGCTAGAAAGACTAGAGTAACTGCTGCTACTGAGAGACATAAACTAATTTGTGGATAAATCGGCGAAGAACCGCTGTGAAGCTGGGAAGGCCGAAGCCGAAGGTAAGCATTCATACTGCAACGTGTCTAGTTCATGTCGTGTACAATCTCACAAAGCTTTCATTGTGTTCGCTAATTCTTCTCATTCTGGCGAAGAAATAGCCGTTTTGTAATCTTAATCTTAATTTACGAACGATTCTTTAGATCAGAAAATGGACTGTCAAAATGCTCCTCGAGTGACTGCATGGCTCCGACTGCATCAGTGCATGCGTGTTAAAATATCGAAGCTGCTTAAATAGTTATAAATATTAAGAAAGCTCCAGTTGTATTTCTTATTATATTTCTTCCCAGGCCTTTAGTTGCTCACCAAAAGCTTTTGTATTGTATAAATAAACAGAGCTTCTAGATAGAGCTGTCAGTCCTGTGGCTGTGGTCAACTAAAAGTGCCTTGAGTTCATGATCAAGTCAAATATTACATCACTCATCAGGCCAAAGTCTGGTCACATGCAGCTCGTTCAAGTTTTCAATGGTAAGGAAAGTACATATACATTGTATATGGTCTCCTAGTTGACTGCAGAATACCCTGGCACCCCTTCTAAACTATGCAAAATTTCTCCATTATAGCTAGCTCAGGTGTGTTTAGACTCATTCTATTCATGAATGATTTTGGGGTGGTTAAGGATTTTTGATTTTTTTGGGAAGTTTTTAGAAGGTTTGTATGAGGTTTGAGAACATGCATTATTAATGAACCTGCAGTGGCAGGGTATTCTGCATTTACCGGTAGCCCAAAGAAAGGTTTAGAAGTCGGGCATCAATTTAGTAATAAAAATAATAGAGACGTACATGTACATGTATGTGGTTCTGGTTACACTTGCATGACTTTATAATTTAAAATACATTGTACATTGTAGCTAGGTTTATTATAAGTAATACCATGACAAGAGGGAAATTAGTGATTAAATTTCCCTGCAAGCCAAGGGAGAGTTTGTTGAAGTCCCAAGGCCACTTCGGCCAAGGGACTTTTACAAACTCTCCTGAGGCTTGAGGGGAAATTTAATCTGACACTAATTTACCGAATTGTCATGGTATAACTTTGTAATACTGATCGCTGAGGAACAGAACAAATCTCTGAGAAGTTTAGTTTTCAATGCCTAAACTAAAGACGTTGCAGTTGAGTTGCTTTCGAAAATGTTTTAATGCTCGATTGAATGACCTTGACTTAACCTGGAGACAAGTGTGTTGTTTTTGAGAAGAATAGCAGTAAAACACAATGTAATTACAGTATGTGCTTGACTAAATATTTAAAGGTCATGCGTATATGGTTTTAAGTATCCCACATGGAAGAAGCGGGTTTGAGAAATAAGAGAAGAATGTGCAGATTGAAATACGTGATCCCACATGGATTACGTTGAAAGTTATGATGAAGCCAGGTCAGTTTGGGTTCAATTTTTTCACCCGGGAGCACAGGGCTAGTCGTGCTAGAGGGGGAGCAAGAGTTGATGCTTTTCACCCTCTCATGTCCAGCCTGCATTGTCTTCTAGTTTTCCCTCTTTACGATGCAAGGAAAAATTAGAAATATGCATATTTGTTCTTGCAGGGAAATTTAGAAATTTCCCAGTTGAAGACAATGCATATATTTCTAAATTTCCCTTGCATTTGTAATGAGCCGGGGAATTTAGAGATTAAATGTGCGTGAACAAACAAAGGAATCCGAGGCGATCATGGTATTATCATAATTATGACCAGGCTGTAAGCTAAGGGTCCCTGCATGATTTCCTTTCAAAACCTGATTTACAAAAGTCATGTGATGGGGGCTTTACATATTTGATGTGAGCCCAACCCCTGCTAGATTTTTTGCTTGTTGTTTTGTAATTGGAAAGTGGTCATGTGATAAAAAAACATTGACTCATTGGGGCCATTGACTGAGTATAAAGGTCGGGCCAGAGAGCAACATATTTAGCAGCCCCCCTTAATTTCCAGTTCCAATCAGTAAATCCTAGTTCTCTCACTAGGGTGCAGGCAGCTACATATATATACATGTATGTGTATATGTACATGTACATGTGGCTTTCAAAATGTTTTTGAGTAAGATGTCAACATAGGAAAGTACTAGGCATCCAAAATAAAATAAAATGAGGAAAGTTTATTAATTTGTCTATTGATAAATTACTGCATGTAACTGGATTCCTGGCATTTTTAGCTTTTCTGGTTATTTCGGGAACCCAGTGCCCTTTAAATATTTAAATTTATGATTGTAATAATTATATTTTCCTTATTGTGGGTACAATAAATCGTTGTTGTTGTTGATAAAGAGAAATTTACCTAATGTTGTACCTCGAAGCACAGGGAGTTCTAACTTAATACACATACATGTACCATTTACATGTATATGCTGGCCTTTTTAACATAGTCAAGCTTCAGTCTTCTGGCCGAATGAATCTCCAAACACCCTAATCTCAGGCTTAGACTCTGCACGGGCAGAGGAACTCGGACCCCTCACGGGCTAGCGGCCTAATCCCCTGACTACATCATTGTAGTTTCTAATATGAGAATTAAGGGAGGAAACTAAAGTCACGTGATGGCTTGATCATCGCCACACGATACAGTACATACACAGTAATGCATTGTAGGCAAAAGTTCATTTGAGCATGCTCATAGCAGCAATGCATTGTGGGCAACCTTTGCCATGTGCTCCATGTAAGTGTAACTAGTATCATAGATTGACATTTACAGCCTTGTTTATGTTCCGAGGATAATTACATAATGTTATATAAGTTAAATTAATATTCCAGTGGGATTAAATAAGACAAAATTGGTATGGCATTGTTATGGAACAAAACTTTCCCCTCTGTGATGCTGGTCCTTTTGACTTACCTCCTAGCTGGAGAAGTTAGAGAAATTAAACATTTGATTATTTGATGTCTTTTGTTAGTTGATGAACTAAATGTTTAATAAAACTTGTGTTTAAAGTTATAGCTTTTATATATTCACAGGAATTTGGGATTAGTTTTGGCATTGTACTTTTTGTGACTTCTCTGTCCCATCCGTGACAGCTAACATTAAAAATAATATATCCCTGGATATTTTACAAAACATATTGAAATTCATCACACCTAAAGAGCTATTGAAAATGGATAAAACATGATGGTTCAAAAGTTTGTTTAAATTCAAGTATCTAATTTGTTAGGCACCTTTCAATCTAACTTGTGATTTTCTCCTCCATGACATGCAAAATACTGTGGAATTGCCCCCTTGTATAATTTAAGCTATTCCTGCCGGCAGCTGTATGAGCGAGATGAATGTGAATTTTTGGTTCTGTTTTCATTTCCTGGTTATTTCTTACTCAATTGTACTGTCACTTGAATTTAGTTTCCTCCCTTGCTACTTTCTAACTAGTTACCATGCGAGATCTGAGTCTGAGTTCTTCTGCCCGCACTGACTTAAGCCCGAAATTAGGGGTGCTAGGTTACACTGCCAGTGTTCAGATTCATTTGGCTGTAAGTCTGAAACTTCTCTGTTAAAAAGGACAGCATATATACATGGTATGTGTATTAAATAAAAGTTAGAACTCCATGTGCTTGAAGCAGCTGCCAGAGCTCTAGCAGATGAGCTCTAGCAGCTGCTGGCTTGTTTTGAAGTCCCTAAGTTATTAAATTCAAGTATATACTTAGTTGTACTAACTATGTAGCAGTGCTCAGGGTTTACATTATATTAGGAGCCAGTAAACTGGTAAACATTACTGCTGCATGGTTGTTACTAAGGACCATGCAGTAATATTATTGTTTGCTGCACCATTCTTCATTTCCCTCATGTTGCCATATTTCAGTAGCATTAAAACCTCCTAAAGGTACATGTAGATAATTAAACATAACTTTTAGATTTTCATTTTTTTTCAGGTCGAGAAAGTTTACTGGAAGCACTAACCATTTTAGTTTATACTAAATAAACTACAAACTACAAACTACCAAATAAAACTACACAAAGGTGATCTTCAATTTAATAGTCAAATTGAATTAGTGAGTTAAGACCTGATCAAAGCCTTGCATGTGTATTTTTTATATTAATTAAGCTATGAGGCACTATTTGTCGTTATTGTTCATCACAAAATTGTCTTCCGCTCTCAGTGGACACTATTATACAAATAGAGTGTGTCCGTCAAGGAACTATCGGCTGATAGTTGCCTGTGGAAATTTGATGTTCTTAAAACAGATTTAAGCGAGAGGACAAAGTTCGAGGGCTTATATGCTAGTTTTAAGAACATCAAATTTCCAAGGGAAACTATCAGCCGATAGTTCCAAGACAAACCCAGTCTGTTTGTCGTTATTGTTCATCACAAAATCGTTTTCCGCTCTCAGCCGATAGTTCCTCGACAGACACACTACTTAATTGTTCATGTATAAAGGTTCCTTGATGGACAGACTCTATTTGTATAATAGTGCCTGCCCATGCATCATTTGATCAATATCCAATCAGAATTGGAGAGAATTTCCTGGTGAACTATAATGGCTGCAGATACATGTATATGAAGTTAGTGAGGGAATTAGCCCTGAGTCAACTACATTATCACACTTATAGAAAGCATGTAAGATCATCAAGTCTGTTAATTTAAGCATAATAAAGCTACATGTATATGGTTATTTCGAACATACAGTAGATTCGATGTATAGACATGTTAGATCTTCTTCAAATCAATATTTTTATTAAGCATTCAACATTTATTTAATAAGTCATAATAACTTATTATCTCGTACAAGCGGCTTAATTCATGAATTAAACACATTTTAAAGTAACTGCCTGCATGCTTATAATCACGAAAAATGACACATGCAACTTGTGTATTAAATACCAACGAAAATAATGCTTGGTACAAGATTGTAACGGTGTTTAGAACAACAGTACTTTGTATATTTGATGTTGAAAATATAAAACGTACTGTACATGTATTTCACAAACTTTAAATATAGTAGTTTGATGCACTCCTATAAATTTATAATAATTTTCTTCTGTGTAATACAGGTTAGACATCTACATGTATGTGTTTATACCATGGCATCAATGAAAATAAAGACATTGTTAATTGAATTATGGTTGAGAGTTCTAATATTTATATGAATTAAGACATAGCTACTGCATGTACTTGCATAGCAAATAATTAGGTACATTCCACAGCTGCTAGAGTATACTGGGGGTGTGAATCAAAACAAAATTTATGGATATCATGGGTACATTTTTGTATGTTACTGTATCATGACATGGATTTTGTATGGCAGGTGTATGGTAATAACATGGGTATTGTATGGAGAATGTATGGTAAGGACATGGGTATTGTATGGAGAATGTATGGTAATGACATGGGAACTGTATGGTAATGACATGGGAACTGTATGGTAATGACATGGGAACTGTATGGTAATGACATGGGTACTGTATGGCAATGACATGGGTACTGTATGGTAATGACATGGGTACTGTATGGTAATGACATGGGAACTGTATGGTAATGACTGGTATTGTATGGAGGATATATGGTAATGACATGGGTTGTGTATGGTAAAGGCATGGGTGGTGTATGGTAAAGGCATGGGTATTGTGGCAAAGGTATGGGTAAGATATGGTAATGATATGGGTAAATTTGCAAGGAATGCGAATATAATGGGAATGGTATGGGTATACTATGTAAATGGTATAGGTTTCATATGGCATTTATATGGGAAACCTATGGATTCTGTATGGGAAAAGTATGGCAAGTGTGTGGTTTTTATATGGAATAAGTCTGGGACAATGGCTTCTCCCATATATTCACCATATCACTCCCACGCTTATCCCATATGCTACCCATAGTATTCCCATTCACAACCCATGTATTACCCATCCCTAAATATTAGAAATAATTAATCTTACCCATATACTCCCCATATATGAAAACCATATGGCCATATATGGGAACCATCTGGATTTTAGACAAATCCATACTTTTCCCATATACTTTTATATGGGCAATATATGGACCAGATATGGACCATATATGGGTTTGAAAATATTGCCATTTAGACAGCATGTAACCCATATATGGGAATCATATGGCCCATACAAATCCCATGCACAACCCATCACATACCCATATATGGAACTTGAATGGGCCCATACAAAACCCATACAAGGGCCATATATGGCCCATATCAGGCATGTTGGTAAGGGAGGCAAGACAGACTTGAAAAAATGAAAGACAGTTACAAAAAACAAAGGGCTGAAGAAAGTGTTGATAAAAGGCAAGAGAGACTTGCACAAAATAGAGACAGTCGTACAAAGCAAAGGTCTGAAGAAAGTGTTGATAAAAGGCAAGAGAAACTTGCACAAAATAGAGACAGTCATACAAAACAAAGGTCTGAAGAAAGTGTTGATAAAAGGCAAGAGAAACTTGCACAAAATAGAGACAGTCATACAAAACAAAGGTCTGAAGAAAGTGTTGATAAAAGGCAAGAGAGACTTGAAAAAATGAGACACAGTCATACGTCAAAACAAAGGTCTGAAGTAACTGCTGAAAAAAGGCACGAAGTATCTGATGGTCCAATTCATGAACAAAAACAGGCAAAAGAGAACATTGATATGTTTCATAAGTCTAACAAATATTCAGTTTACCAGTGCACTGTGTGTCTTGAAGCATGGCCTTTGAAATCAAGCCCACATAGGGCTAATCAATATCAGTGTTTAAGGTGTACCAGAGATAAAGAACAACCAAAGAAGTTTTCAAAGGAAAATGACATGATTCCATCATTAGTACCTTTTCAGCTTCAAGGGTTAACCCAAGTAGAAGAAATGCTAATCGCACGTGCACTTCCTATTATGCGTGTTTATTTAAAGCCTGGAGGACAAAGGGGTTACTCAGGCCACTGTATCAATCTACCTCAGAATGTAACAGAGCTCGCATATTCTTTACCAAGATACCCAAAGGATGTATCTGTTATAGTTGTCAAGATGAAAGGTAAAGATAACGGCTTTAAAGAATGTGACAGTTCGTAGGCAAAATGTTGCAGAGGCACTGCAGTGGCTTATAAATAATAATTCACATTACAAGGACATAACTATCAATCAAGATTCTTTGAATTCTTTGCCTGAACATGGTGTACCATGTTATCTTCTCTCAGTTGAAACAGAAAGTCTTGTTGAAAGTGATACTTGTGAGCCTGACTTAGGTCCTCAAAATGAAGATGACATTGTTTATAATGAGGGCACAGAAATGAGTAGTTTTCTACCCATTCCTGAGTGTCAACTGCAAGAAATAGAAGCTGTTCAGCAACAACTATCTCAGCAGACTACTCATGCATGTATGTCGTGGCCAACAGTAGAAAATGAACCATTAAATGAGTATCTAACTCCCTTCTTAGCAACATTGGCTTTTCCTACATTATTCCCAGATGGTAAGGGTGATCCTACCAATCCATCGCTACGGCGAGCTATACCGCTTGGAGATAGAGTCAAGCACCTTTTAAAGTTTGGAGAAAACAAATAGATGGTAAATGGGAACACCGATTTGCCACTCACCCTAGATTTGCTTACTGGGCTTTGAATATGATCCAAAGAAAACGTATTCTGCAACAAACAGGCATGTTTCTAAAACAGAATCCAGGAGAAGCACATTTGACTGCTGAAGAGCTGCGAGAAATGGTAGCTAACAATGACACAGGTGTATTTTTGTCTAAGATATCACGTTACCTAAGTAACATTACTGGCTCAAATGCTTATTGGCACAAAGCTAAAGAAGATTTAAAAGCAATAATAACGCATGTTGGAGCTCCAACATTCTTTTTACATTTTCCTCTGCTGACATGCACTGGCCAGAACTACATGCTCTCTTTAGCAATCCACTCAGTGATAGCTCAGTTGAAAATAAACGGCAGAATGTTATTAATAATCCTCATATTACTGACTGGTTCTTTACACAGCGCTTAGAAAGCTTTATTAAGCACTGGTTGTATGCTTCACTAGATGCAGAGTGGCATTGGTACAGATTTGAATATCAAGCCAGAGGAAGTATACATTGTCATGGTGTCGCAAAACTCAAGAATGACCCAGGACTATGCAAACTATCAGAAACAGCTCTTAAAGGACATTTAGCTCAAATATCAATTGATACAGCTGACCAAGCAGACATTCCAGAAATGAATATGAATGCACAGGTAGTTGAAGGGAAAAAGGCTTCTCAAACAATATGTCATTATGTAGACTGGTTATTATCTACATATAATCCAGACTCACCAGAGGATGGTACTTGGGTAAAGCCCTCCATTCATCCGTGTCAAAAACAACACAAGGACATTGTCAGTGCTGAAGACTATCAAAATGATTATGTAGATTTGTTGAATACTGTGCAAAGACACGCTCGTTGCAGTACAAACTACTGTCTTAGAAAGAAGCAGAATGAAACAGATCTTAAGTGTAGATTCAAGTTTCCATATGAACCCTGTGTCGGTACAAAACTAGAATTTGAGCCCATTCATACAAATGATGGGAATACACAATATAAGGCAAAGATAATAACAAAGAGGAATGATCCCAGGCTCAATAATCACCAACGCCTCCAACTTAACAAGGCTGGAGGGCAAACTGTGATATTCAGGTAGTAATTGACTATCATGCATGTGTTGAGTACCTTGCAAAATATGCATCCAAAGGTGAACCAAAGTCACCGGTATTGAAGCATGCATTCAATTCTATTGTTCGTAATTGCAACAATAACAGTAACCCTACAAAAGTCATAAAAAAAGTCATCATGAATGCATCATCTTATGTCATTGAAACTGGTCAGCTCATCATTTGATGTGGTGCCTATTAGTCTAAATGGTTCACGTAGAATTAAAACTAATTCAACAGATGGAAATCCTGTTAACAAATGACTCTCTGCTTGATGTTTACGCCAAGCGTGAAAGTTATGCTCAAACCATTCCAGATATAATGACTCTAAATTTCATTGAGTTTGTCAGAAACTACAAACTTGTCAACAACAAACTGTCAAGTCAGCCCAAAAATATGGTTCCCAGAGTTTTTCCAGTATATTCTGCTAATGCAAAAGGCCCAAATTTTGGACTTTATTGCAAATATCAGCTACTATTGAGGTACAAACCCTGGCACACAACACAAGACAATGCTTGGGGTGATCAACCAGGCACTGATGAAATATATACCACCAAATGGAAGGAGTTCCTAGAATCACCATATGCCAAACAGCATGTTCCTGACTGGTATGAAAAACTACAAAGTGTACAAAATCAGTTGGAAAAGGAGCCAGATATTGAGCACACTTCACAAGATCTTCCACAACGCGAAGAGTGGATGCATTTAGCAGATCTTGTACCTGGATCTTTTATTAACACAAGCAATACACAAGAAATACTTCACCCCGATTATGACTGGCAAAGTGACAAGCTCAAGTTTGCAGATCACCAAGTAGGAGAAATGCCCTCCTGGATAAAAACTAAGAAGGATACATTAGGTCCTGCAGTTGTGTTGCAACAAAAAAATGTTAATGTTAATACCTTCAGTTACATGCAAAGGCATGCATACAATATCATAAAAAACACATTCAGAACAAACTTGTCCTAATGATCCATTGTTACTCATTATAGTTGGTGTTGCTGGTACAGGTAAAAGTTACCTAATTAATGCCATTCGAAACCTACTTCAGCGCTCTGCCACAACTGGCAAGGCCTCGTATAACATAAATGGTTGTACTATCCATTCACTGTTAAAACTTCCTGTTGGCTCAAGAGGTAACAAAGACTTAACTGGACAAGGTCTTATCAGACTACAAAACAACCTGAAAGAAATCAAGTATATCCTTGTTGACGAATACTCTATGCTGGGACAAAAAATGTTTGGCTGGATTGATAGACGCTGTAGACAAGCGACAGGCATATGTGATGAAGTGTTTGGTGGTATATCCATCATATTAGTTGGTGACCCTGGTCAATTACCTCCAGTAGCTGATAAGCCATTGTACCATTCTAAACCCTCCAGTTCTGTAGGCGAACAAGGTCATTTAGCATATTACATGTTTAGTAGTGTGGTTAAACTATCAGTGAACCAGAGAGTTCAAGGTTTAAACCCACAGCAAACTCAGTTTAGAGATTTACTTATGCGGCTACGCACAGGCGATTGTAATGAAACAGACTGGAAACTTCTCTTGACTCGACAGCCTTCCAAGGTACAAAATCTGACTGAATTTCACGATGCCACAAGGCTCTACTTTAGCAATGAAGCAGTTGCCAATTTCAACTTTGAACAGTTATCAGCCCTTCACCAGCCAATAGCACGTGTCAATGCACGCCATTCAAGTGATTTAGCTAAGAAAGCTAGCCCTGATGAGATGTCTGGATTAGAGCCTTGCATTTTCCTTGCAAAGGAGGCACAGATTATGCTTACCATGAATTTGTGGACAGATGTTGGACTTTGCAATGGTGCAACTGGAACTCTTATAGACTTTATTTATGCAAACAATCAGCAGCCTCCTGACTTACCTGTGGCTGTTATTGTGAAATTTGATGACTACAAAGGTCCATCTGTCAGTGATAGTATTCCAGCATGTGTGCCAATATGCCCAATAACAGTTACCTCTCAAACATTAGATGGTTTGCATGAGAGACAACAGCTGCCTTTGAAACTTGCTTGGGCAATAACCATACACAAGAGCCAAGGATTAACCCTTCCGAAGGCATGGATTGACATAGGTCAGACTGAAAGAACTGCAGGAATTTCATATGTAGCCATAAGCAGAGTCAGAACACTTTCATCTTGCATTGTTGAACCCATGACTTTTGAACGGCTGACAAGTCTTAAAAAATCTATCAATTTAAAATTCAGACTTGAAGAAGAAATTCGACTTGATGGACTTGCAAAACATATTTCATAATATCAACTGCTAATAGTTATTATTTTTATGAGACCAATATGCAACATGACATAAAAATGCTAAAGTGATCAGTTATTGCACTTCAAAACATCGGAAGTCCTACATTGTTAGGACTTTTGACATTTTTCCACATTTAGCTACAAAGGTACATGTACATCCCATCTTAACCATGTATACTGTACATATATTTTAGTCAAATTTAGGTACAGGCTCATGAGAGTACTGTATTTATTATGCACCTTTACATAACAGATTGATTGTTCTTCGGTTTGAATAAATGGTAAGTTTTTTTGTTTATTCTTTACGGAAGTAGGGGCTAAACTGAATAAGTTGCACTGTAAATATGTGATTAGTAAGTGGTCTGCTGACCACTTACTAATCACATATTTACAGTGCAACTTATTCACTTTAGACAAATAATGTATTGTAACTTTATAGAACAAAGTGGAGATGAAACATGCAAACACAAATTCTGTCAGCATATATTACTCACTGTATTAAATTGTGCTTAAATTTCTTTATTCAGATACCAAAACTACAGATATCAAGAACTAGACATGCTGTACCTGGAGAGCACTATCTATGAGGCTGCTTAACACCACATACAGTACATCTTTGCATCTTGGTTATACAAACCACTAATGGAGCATGATATTATGAACAAATGGATGTTGTTTGCAATCATTAACAGATTAGCATTGTATCCAGGGTACACAGTACCTCCCTGTAAGAAGAATTATTCAACGGTATAACAACACATGGATATATCAAGTTGTACTCAATTAATGAACTTGGATATCAACACAAGATGAAAGAACTACAAAGTACTCTTCATTGCAATTGTATAATCTACATTTGTAGCTACCAACATTGATCAGAAATTATTTTGAAATGACAGTGAACACTTAGTCAATATTCAGCAGCTAACCTTGATCTCATCTGAACAATGCTGTTGTGGCACTAAGTAACTGGAGAATAGTGTACTATACATTTATACATGTGTATTACATGTATTTAATGGTTTATGTTTTACACTGGAGTGCAGTCATCAACATCAGCTAGAGATTATTAAATGAGCAGTCATGGAAACATAATCAATATTCTGCAGCCAGCCTTGCATCATCTCACTTGAGGAATAATCTGAATGGTTTACAGCAACTGGAGTGCAGTTTATACACATAAATTATATAGGGTTTATGTTCTACACTGGAGTGCAATCATCAGCATAAACAACAAATTATCAAATGACCTCCCAGCAGTGAACACATAATTTATTATTGTGTATCATGGAGCCAGCCTTGGTTTCACTTGAACAGGCTTGAAGAATAACCTCAATCCTAGGAACTGACAGGCACATTTGTATTGGGTTGATTGTGTTCTACAATAATTCTAATTACAGTATTTTACACTGTAATCCAGACAGCAAAATCATTGTTCAAGATCATTATACTCTGGTGGCAGCCAGGAACTGGAGTGCAGTTTGTCTATTATATAGCTACCTGTACATGTATGTTCTAAGCTGGAGGACAGTTGATGACATTGATTAAAAATCATTAAATTACCTCCTGAGGACAGTTAGCATTGTGGAGCCAGCCTAATGGTCTCACTTGAACTTACAGACTTGAAAATCTGGAATGCAGTTTATACACATCCATATTGGATTGATTTTCTTCTGCACTAACTCCAATCACAATTTATTGTTTTTACACTGTACACCACACAGCAAAATCATCGTTCAAGAACACTCCATGAATGAACAAGCATAAACATTTTATAGCCACATTAGCATCAAATAAAATAATAAATAAATAATTTAATATTACATATTTTTTTTATATCTACAATTTTATACTGTGATATGGGCAAAATACAAATTACATGGCTTCCTCGCATGTATTCCCTTTTTTAGCAATTCAACTGATAACTACATCTAAATACATAATCAGTGTTACAATCTCAAAAAATTGTTTTCTTTATCTCTGTCAATTATTTGATGACCTACATGTATTTAATTTAACCAAACTGATGCATCCTCTTGTATAACTTTTAGTCAAAACATTCAAAACTATTCACATTATTTAAAAACAAACATTTTTGCTCAGTATATTTTATACCCACAGTAGGCTAAGTCACTGTTAATATTGACAATGTACAATGTAGTTCACATTACTGCAGCGTTCTTCCAGTGTCTGTTGGGTGTAGATTTCTGTTACGACAGGAAGCCCAATTCTTTCTTATACAAAAATATTTACCCTGCCATCCACATCATTGCAGCAATCTTTCAGCCTTTTGTGTTTAATACCATAGTCCTTTCTCTTACAAAAATAAGTCGAACGCACTTTGATAATCTATGATTACTTCTAGTTCTAGAATAAATAGTGTCAATATTTTTATCTGTACAAAAAACATTTAATTTAGTGTCATCTGCAAATACTTGCGTTGACGAAGGAGAACGCATACTAATCTTGCAGTGGACTCCCTATGGTCATGTGTGGGCTACCTGTGCTTCCCCAGGCGAAAGAAATCGAGACTATTTTTAGAATAAATTATCTCGGCCGGGGAACTGGTAACCACACGTACACGATGCTGGCATCAGCACCAAAATGGCCGCTCGTATGGTTTCTGTTTTGCTCGAGATCGGTAAGTTACTTGCCTTATTTTTCGACAATCCAATGCAATGATGTTTCACAGGTTCGCAAGTACAATTGAGCAAAGCCTGAGGAAATTGTGTAGTACATCTGGAAGACTGACAAAGTCCAATATGGTCTGTTTTGTACCTTGAACATTCAACTCGGCCATTCGTGCTGAACTCGAGTGAATCTGCGATCGAAAAATATGCTGTTGGCTTGCTCGCTGCATTGAATTGTGCTGTTCGCTTTGCCGATACCAAAACTGCAAATGGTCAAGATGCTATAAATCACACCTGAAGGCTGAAGAGAAATACATGGATATGAATATTTCAGTGTGAGTTGTTAAGAAGCTTTTTAAATACTTATACACATGTGTGCATCGTGGTGGTTTCATCGTGGTTATACAAATTAACACTGCATTCAGGGTATAACCACACTTGGATATGTCAAGGAACTTAAATATCAAAACAATTAAGGTGAGACCTAATATGATCAGAAATTATTCTCCAATAACAATGGACACTCAATATTCTGCAGCCAGCCTTGGTCTCACTTGAAGAATAATTTGAATCAGTCGTACGTCTGAAGGTGTAGTTTACACACATGCACATATAGTATATACATATTCTACCGGCTGGAGTGTAATCACTGACACAGACAGCCTTGGTCATGAAAACTGGGATGCAGTTAATACACATCTGAATAGGGTTGATTGTGTTCTATACTAGCTCATATGTACTATTTAAAACACTAATTGGAGTGGTATTACAAATGATGAGAAAACAATTGAAACCCGAGAGGCATTAGTTCTCATACAAAAAAATATGTCGAACGCACTTTGATAATCTATGATTACTTCTAGTATAAACTGTTAGTATCACATTAGAAGATTGGTGAGTATCATTAATGTATAAGATGAACAACAGGGGGCCAAGAATGGACCTGTGTGGGACACCACATACAACAGATTGATAGTCTGAGCATTTATCCCTAAATTCGACAAATTGTTTGCGATTTATTAAACAGCTATAAATCCAGTTAGACGCAAGACCTCTAATTCCATAGCGTTATAATTTATCAAGTAGAATTGTATTGTTTACGGTATCAAAGGCTTTAGACAAGTCCAGAAATACCCCAGCACAAAGTTCTTTGTTGTCAAACTCAATTTGATCTACTAAGTGCAAAAGGGCAAGAGAAGTAGAGTGCTGAGATCTAAAGCCAAATTGGTTAACACAAAGCACATTGTTCTTATTATAAAGTCTAGGATACGATTAAACATAGCTTTTTCAAAACATTTAGAGAAAGCAAGTAATATAGAAATAGGTCTATAATTAGTGAAGAAGGAGGAATTATCAGCTTTAAAAATTGGTGTGACTTTAGCAGTTTTAAGGTTTTGTGGCACGGATCCAGTAGAAATAGAAAGATTTATGACGTGAACCGGCTAAGGGTGCAGAAAGATAAAATATGTTATCTTTAAAGGGATACCCGAGTGAAAAATACATTAGGGCTCAAAAGCATCTTTCAGATGTACTTTGTTCAGAAAATGTATTAAAATTTGATAAAACTTTTTCAGAGTTGAGAACGAGCCCCTCAAAGTTGGCCCCGCGAAGACCTGGGCGCCGCCATTTTGTTGACATTAATTCCTGTGACGATTTTTACGTCACTTCGTCCCACCGGAGTCCTGCGGCTAACTTGTGGCGACTTGTTTTCTTTGTAGAATTTTCACACGCTCGGAATTAGAGTGGATTTTCATCGATATGGCAGAGCAATTTCGTACTAGAACAAAAATATGATGAAGACGATATTGTGAGAGAAGTTCAGAAGACTGGAAGGACGAAGAAAAGCATGTGGAAGGCGAGAATATCAGACGAACAACAAAAGGCGACCAACGAGCTAGTGCTATAAAGATTCGCTGTGTGTTTTTGTATGGAACTTGTCAGCCTTAAACGCAAGACTAAGGTACATTATGACAATATTGATATTGGCATTGGTTTCGAAACTTATGTATTATTGGAGCTATATAATCTGCGAGTTATCCGGTTCGATCTGTACTGACCGAAATGGCTTTGTGCAACTGAAACGAAACACCTGAAAAGTTAAAACCTCCCTGTAAAAACCGATCATAATGCATGAGTCAACTTAAACCCCCCCCCCCCCCAACCCGGGACAAGGTGGGGATTTGTTTTCTCCCCTTCACAAAAAAGGACAAATACCCCACCCCCTGGGGCAACATTTTCACTACAAAGTTAACAAAATGCCCCCACCCTGATAACACTTTGTTGGATGAGTATAAGAGACTCCTATAGACATTCTGTTCAAAACCTCCCCAATGCCCCAGGGTGTGGGGCAGGTATTTTCATCCAATCCCCTACTAATCCCCACGTTTCTCCCACCTTGTCCCGGGTTGGGGGGGGGGGTGGGGGTTTAAGTTGACTCATGCATAACTAGCCCAACATAGCAGAATATATGCAATGACACAAGAACGAGACACTGGGAACAATTTTATTGCAAATATAATTCCATTCCCTTGTTAAATTGTGTGAAAGCATTGGCGCGATCAAGCCCGGCATGTTTGTGGTGGAACTTGGCGAGCGCGCGCTGATTCACAACACATCGGTTAGATAAACGAAATTAAAATTATGTGGCTTGCTACACTCTGATTATCTCTCTGGGTCAAATTAAACAAGTTTCGATTGCTATGCCGATATCAATATTGTAATAATCTACCTTTAGCTATAGTCTTGTGTTTAAGGCTGACAAGTTCCATACAAAAACACACAGCAAATCTTTATAGCACTAGCTCGTTGGTCGCCTTTTGTTGTTGTCTGATATTCTCGCCTTCCACATGCTTTTCTTCGTCCTCCCAGTCTTCTGAACTTCTCTCACAATATCGTCTTCATCATATTTTTGTTCTAATGCGAAATTACTCTGCCATATCGATGAAAATCTACTCTAATTCCGAGCGTGTGAAAATTCTGCAAAGAAAACAAGTCGCTACAATAGCCGCAAGACTCCGGTGGGACGAAGTGACGTAAAAATCGTCACAGGAATTAATGTCAACAAAATGGCGGCGCCCAGGTCTTCGCGGGTCCAACTTCTCAACTCTGAAAACGTTTTATCAAATTTTAATACATTTTCTGAACAAAGTACATCTGAAAGATGCTTTTGAGCCCTAATGTATTTTTCACTCGGGTATCCCTTTAACGTCTGTGATACTAACATGATCAAATCCTGCAGCCTTACCAGATTTAAAACTACTTACAATGTTCACAATTTCGCTCTCAGTTACTGGCTAAAGAAAGCAGGAATGTATAATGCGTTCTTTAAGATATTGTTTGTGGCTATTGCAAGATTCTGGGATTTGTTTAGTTAACGGTTTGGTCCAATATTAGTAAAATATTCGCAAAACGTATTTGCAATAGAAGCAGGATCATTAAATTCTGATCCATTGTGGACAAATGTGGATGGAAATGTTAATCTAGATTTCCTCTTATTCATAATTTCATTTAACAATCTCCATACAGCTCTCATATCACCTTTGATAGATTCTAATTTATAATCATCATATTTCTTTTTAGCTATCTTCAACAGATAAGTAAGCTTGTTTCTATATTTTTTTATATATTGTTTCATTAGTATTAGTAGGATACTTCAGAAAGGTTTTATAAAACTTAGTTTTGGTCTTAATGGATAATAGAAAACCCATTGAAATCCATGGCTTAGAAATCAATTTGGCTTTCTTATGAGACACAGGCTTAAATGGAAAACATTTTTCATAAATGTTGGTATACGTAGATAAAAAAATTATTGTAAGCCTGATCAGGATCTTGATGTAATGTTTCAAAGCCGACAATGCGGACTGGACGGGATTTCAAGTCCGCGCAATTAGAAACTAATTGCAAGGACTTGTAATCCCGTCCAGTCCGAATTGGAGGCTTTGAAACGACATCTCATGCTCATTAATTATTTGGGAGGCAACTTGTTTGTCACTGAAGATTGATCCATTCTACTATTTCTAGTAATGAAGTAGCTTTTGTTTCTCGCCCTTTGGGATTTGTTGAGACTGGAGTACGTGAATTTCAGAATTTAGTTTGTACAGTTGTAAGACAACGCCGGGAAGACAGCATGGCTTGTCGTGAGAGCGACGAGGAAGACTTCCGACCTCTAAAACGTTTTAGGAAAGTGAAAAGCGGCGGGGAAGAAGAAGAAGTGTTAACAAATGCTGTGTCCTTGTCAACCCGTTACAAGAACAACTGGGCAGTAAATATTTTTCAAGAATGGAGGCAGACAAGAGAGAACAAAGTTGCCGCTTTGGAGGCCACAAGCTTTAACATACCGCTAGAAAGCATAGAAAACCTTGATTTTGAGATGTGCCGAGAATTCGAACACATGACGATCCTTGAAACCCCGGAAAGCACTCCCAGAACTTCCAGGAGTACATTCAACCAATTTTTTTCCAGTCCAAGGACTGAATTAATTTTGTTCCAGTCCTTAATTATTCTTGAGGTAACCAACCAACCATGTGCCCAGAATTCGATCACATGACGATCCTTGAAACCACGGAAAGTACTCCCAGAACTCACAGGAGTACATTCAACCAATTTTTTCCAGTCCAAGGACTGAATTAATTTTGTTCCAGTCCTTTACAATTAATGAGTGTCAGATTATCATACAACGCACTCCACTGAGTCATGCTCACATAACTCCTGGCTAAACTTATGTTTGGTAGATGGGTTAACAAATCGCCTAGAGAAGAGTTCAAGAAGTCAGTGAGCTGATTCAGATTCTGATTTAAGCTACGTATATTTAAATGTAGAAAAGAAAAGGAGGAGCGATGCTTTGATAATAATTCATTAAATTCATCTTGAATATAGTAGTTGCTATTATTAGTAGTGTAAAATTGCTGATCAGGGTCAATGTCAAAGTTCTCTTCGTATAATGGTCAGAAAATGGGTCAAAATATAAAGATTCTAGGTGATCACTATCAGAACTATCAGAATAGTAGTAATTGTGATGATAGAGGAGTCATCAGTCTCTCTCAGGTGGACTTTACTTCCCCTTGCCCAGCAATACTTGTACATAAGCGAGAACTTTACTTTATTAGCTTCATAGAGAAGGTTCTGAACACGGGGAATCAGATGCTCGGAGATCTTAATATTCGCACAATTGTCATCAGCATCAAGTCCAAGATCCGTAGGATCCACCGTGCTGGCCCTAGCTCTAGCGCCCATCACTGCTTCACGAGCCAATAATCGCCGCACAAACTTGCACACAATCGGCTTTACTTTCTTGACGCCATTTTGATCTTCGTTCCGTGGGGCAACTCTCGGGTTCACTCTGTGAGCTATGTCGATGTCTGACAACGAAATACGTACTCCTATTGCGTTAAACTACTTCACATAGGAATATGTGGTCTCAAAGGCAGTTTCATCAAAGGATTCTGGCACTCCTAAGATCTTGATATTGTAAGCATAGCTGTATACTTCAAAATTCAAAATGGCCGCCTCTAGTTGACGAACTTGGGACGAAACTGACTCAAGCCTGGAACTCAGTTCCTGCAGCTCTTTCTTTGCGACTCTTTGTGTCGACTGTAGGCTATCATATTCATCACTCATGAACTGCAGGGAGCGCTGCTCGGATGATTGTTGAGTTTTTTCGGCAGCAAATCGTTCTCGCCACATGTTCATGTCTCCTGTCAACTCCTCGACCTTACTGCTAAGAGCTGTATTATTTTCCTTCAACTTCTTCATTTCAGCCATAACAAATCACAATAATTAACGGTGGACTATTTTCAGCACAAATAGGTAACTTAATTAGTACATATAAACACCGGAAATTTAGAGTGAGACAGTCTACGAGACAGGGTTTCACAGTGAATATTTATAAAAAAACGGGATTTAGTCCTTTATCGGGTATAAAGGTAAGCATGTGATCTGTAGTCATTTGGCTCATGACTAGTTAATGATTTTTTAAATATACAACAGAATAAAACCTGGAAAATCATCAGATACGTCTGTACATATAGTATCTCGATCTGAACAGAATTCGTTCAATAATCCAGAGGCGTTTATCGATGGCTTTAGGACTAGTTGACTATGTCATGGTTCATACAGAGTTCTAGACTTGCCACAAGTCGACTACTTTGAAAACCACTTTTTTCAAATCAACGTATTTCATAAACGGACTTAGAGAAAGTCTAATCATTTTCTTTAAATACATTTCAAGGACTTATTAAGAACGATCCACACTTTTCTAGGACTTGTTTTCGATGGGGTCACACATTTAATGACCTTAAAAGTCTACGAAATTTAGACCCGATGGTACAGACCGTTTCTTTGACTTGTTTGCACCGCTGAATCTAACGATCTTTAGCACGCCCCGTGATGCTTTGCGCGAAACAAGTATTTCCGTGGACCACGACATTCAGTTCTGGGACCAGCGATGTATACATGTAAAGAATCTGCTTGCATCGTTGTTGTTACTCCTGATAGTTACTATTATATACGCACATACGATGAATACTCTTCATAAGAACTTAGGGCATTCTTTTTAATTGAACCGAAATTTGATCAGATTTGCGATCTGATTTAGCCGGCGGCTTAGCGGATGTCTGGCTGTTCAAAGGACTGTCGATTCTAAAACGGTATGATCTTCGTGGTTCAGTTTTCTAGTTTCGTGTATATAAGTCGATAAACTCAAAGAATACGTTGCCTTCCTCCGTTGTATCCGTGCTACTAATTCCGATATTCTTGGCGTCATCACGGTGTCTTCAAACATTTAAATTCTAAACTATATATCCTATAAAATTGTTTCTTTAACATTTTGTAGATGTCTGTGATTTAAGTTATCAGACGAAATTTCAGTTCAATACAATGTTTTGCTCACGAGATACAGAGGTTTGAATTATGTCTCAACAGTCCTTCACGTGTTAAACTTTATATTAATCACGAAAGTCAACAAATTTGCGTCAAATTAAAGGTTTTTGGCTTTACAAATGTTTAAAAGTTATGTTTATGAGACTCATAGTGAAACCGACTGAAATGGATGGAATCAGTTTTGTTATCATTATTCCGTCCTCACTTTAACCTCTCGGCCGTAAGTACATGTCGCCGAGAACAATAGAATTCTGCCCGATGTGTTCGCTTTGTTTCGCGTTGTTTAAGATTTTGAAGTTTTGGCGGCCATGTTGGATGATAATTAACCCTTGTCATCCAACATGGCGGCGTCATACATTTTACACTAACTCTCATATTTGTTCGCCCATAACTCTGAAAAGAAATGCTCTTCTTCTTCAAAATTTGGCCCAGCGACGTAGTTTTGATTTCTTTTCAAGCTCAAATATTTTTTTTTCATTTGGCAATCAAAACAAAATTGAGTCACGTGGTTGCACGCCAATAATTTACTTAGCTTGTAAGTGTTCAGACCGAAGTCAAATCAACGCAAATATTTATTAAATCGAAGAACTTTGCAGCGATCGAACAGTACACACTAATATAATTAATATTCTTCTCAGCGAGCAAATAAGGTTATTGCTGCTATTGATTTTCTATTGCTGTACGGTGTTGCTTGACTTATTCCTCATCTAGATTATTAGTTAGACGTGTATTTGTTCAAGAATGGAACTGTTTGTGTTCTACTCTAATGCATGGAAATGCATGTGTTCATATGCATTCAGTTTTAAAATGCTAGAACGCGCTGAATAATAACGTCCCTGCATCCAGTTTTTGCAAGTGCTGAGTCCACCGTTGTAGATGTTTGATTAACGAATGTCTCAGCATTCAACACTGAATCGATTTTAGCTAGACTTTCTTAAACTAGGCACTATTTCCGTGATATAAAGTTTCAGAGTTTTGACGGTGCACTCGTCACAGTCATTGAAAACGAAATCAAAACAAAAACACGGGTTTCGCGCAAAGTATCACGGGGCTTTGAAGTATTCTAGCTCAAACATCCAAGAAGGTTTCAACAATATTGAAGGAGTTTTGGTAAAAATTTAAGGACTTTTCAAGGAGAAAATCTAATCTGTAAAAATGCAAGGATTTTTCAAGAACCTGGTTGTTTTCGAGGACTTTTCACGGCCCGTGTGAACCATTGGAGCAGTTTCTAAGTAATTTTACCATCAAAGAGAACAGACTATAACTTTTTTAAACAAATCGATAGGGAAGTTAACAACAACAAATTACTTTCTGTTTGTTCTTTCCATTTCAAGTTGCGTGGCGAGAGCGCGAAAGGATGGAAAATGCTCTATATATACTAGCCTGCAGTTTTTATCCTTCCCCAGCTTAATTAAAATCACAACAAAACACATGCAATATATAGGCAAATTAAAACCACCTTTATTTTGAATCTTGAGTTACTTTTCTTAAATGTGGGCTTACTTTGCGTTATTTATTTACTGTGTATATTCCAAAGTTTGAATATGACTTTGCCTTTTTAAAACGTTTTGTACTGGGCAGAATGTAGTTTAGTAGGCTGTAATTGTAACAGTGTTTCTAATTCACTTCTATTATTTTGTGCCATGTTTCTAGACATCGACGTTACTGCTGTTTAAGGTCCATTTGTGGTCGTGAACATTGACTCTATAGAATACGTCGAGTACTAGTGGTAACGGTCCTAATTTCTTTACGACTACGACTAACCAACCAATTATAGAACTGACGACCTCAGCCACACTACACTGGTTCTTGTCTGCTTCTTCTACACCAAAATGCTCTCTGTTTACATAGAACGATCACTTAATATCTCGGGATGTTGCTGATTGGTCGTAAATATGAGTTCTGTTTGAAAAATGCGCGACCGAAAGATTGTGTTATAATTAAACCAACTAACTAACTGCAAACGTTCGGAATCTTCAACAGACGGATATACTGTATTAGGAAATCTAATTCACCAGTATCATCAGCTCGCACACGACATCTATTGCCCCGAATCGCAATGATAGTTCCTGCGTAGTATATGTTGCGCCAAGGTGCTACGACTCTTGTCCCAACACGTAGTTCACTTGCCTTAGGAATAACATCAAGTACATATGATGGCACTGAGTCTCTATTAAACCTGCGATAGTGAGTGCTGCTGACAGATGAGTCCTCTAAGTCCACTTGTAAATATGACCTGTCGATAGTTGTAACGTAAGACTTGTAGTAGTAATCAGCACCGTAATAGGATCGTCCCCATTTTCCAAGTACTCTCGAACCAACCATGATACATGCTGAGAAATGATGTTTGTTAAGACAATTAATTTAGTATACAATAAATAAATGCACGCAATGCAATGTAATACAATACTTTATTTGCCCACGTATCACTTAAGATCTTACAAAGAAATCCGTTCAAACGTGAACTAAGTAAGGAAACTATACAATTAAACAGAATATACTGAAGCACCTAAATTTGGTAGGAACACGCTATTTAAATTCTACAACTATATTGGATAGAAATGCAAACTACAGCATGGATAAATAATTGGTTGAAGAACTCATGCAAGTAAGGGTTAATTAAATTAATGTTACATAAAGTAAAGTAAAAACAAAACAAAAAAACACGTAGATGTAAGTGGCTGAGGATAAAAAAGGGAACATCCCGTTAATTAAGGAAAGTTTTAGTCAAAATTCTCTTTGATTTTACCAAATAAAATAATTGCGTATGAGAAACCATACAAACTCTTATAATCCGATTAATCCGTTGGATGTAACTGACTGGACTGGACTGCATTTGCTCCTTGTGTATATATCGCTTCCGTTTCAAATGTCAGGTGTCACGAAGAACACTAATATTAACGAGAATCGAATTCTCCCATGCCGTGCACGAGATCGTACAATTTGTTTTACATCTCATGTGTGCTTTTAAATCTGTTTTGTCAGGTTAATAAAAAGTTTGCAAAACATAAATTTTGTTTACTTACATGAAGGAATATCGCATCCATATATCTCCACTCTCATACAGGCTGGATCTCTTGTTGTATAGGCGGAGTATCTAAACGGATTAAAACGTAATCTCCTCGCAATAAACGGCAACTTTAGCTGATACCTTTTGACCGACGAAACATCTTTATTGCCTTTGAACAACTGTTATGAAAAAAAAACCACTTAGAATAGTGCAAGGTTGTAATGAGGAAATAATGGATGACTAGTCCCTGTACAAAACTACAATTATAGTCAACTGAAAGTCGATTAAGGTATGGTAACCGCTGTGAGAAGCTAGTAGCAGCTGACGTTTAGAAACGTTAGTCATTCGTGACACCACGTGGTACACCTCGCATCGTGCGGACGCTGTTATCTTGTCATTTTTATTGCGTCGTTCTCCATCCCAAGAGAGGTGCGCCGCCACATGCTTGTTTCATAGAAAACGAAGAATGAAATTAATACACTTTTTTGTCTCACGAAGGGCTCGAAACGTCAGCTGTTACTCGGTTCTTCGCGTCGGTTAGCAATACCTTAACCGTCTTTCAGTTGATAAAACCAGTGTTTGTAATGAGGAAAATAGGTTTGGCAAGTGACATCAACAGAATACCTTGGATAAAATCAAATATGAGATGGGTATTGAACAATCAACAACACACAACTCATTCTGAGTATACCTACGTTATACTGAGACTTACGTTTGTATCGTTTTAGCTTATCTCGAATATAAACATGCCCGGCCATTATATTAGGTTTATCCATTTAAACCAGAAAGGTTTTTTTCAGCTTAGAAAAACCTAAGTATATCTGAATTAAAGTAAACTCGAATAAACCTGATGAATATGCAAGCAAGCCTAAACTAAATGTCTCACTTATTAAATATTTTAAATACACAGATCGACATAGTATAGTTACCCGTTCTGAGTTATCTTCTCTGTAGCCAACAAACCGCGAACCTGCCAGGTTGATGCTGACAACAAAGCTTCTCACCCATTTGTTATCAACAGCACTTCCCTGTGTAGCCAGGGCCGTTATCCTGTAGGGTTTGCTGAAGTCGATCTGCAGGTAGGGTCTAGTTTGAGTTCCTGAGCACCATGCCGCTGGTCCGTTCAGTCTTCCCATACTTGCTCTGCGATTTAGTTCTCTTTGTGTGGAGGATGTTATCTTGTCATCTTGAATTGCGTTGTTTTCCATGCCAAGAGGTGAGCCACATACTTGTTTTCATGGAAAACGTAGAAAGAAATTAATATCGATATAGTAATGATAATAATAATATGAAAAATAACTACAAAGTAATCTGAACCAAAGTTCAAGTGTAGTATCTAGGATTTAATAGGGTAAAGAAAGATAAATATTGCGGTTTGGTATAATAATATGTGTAAATTCTACAAACATAGTAAGACTGCAATGTTAAACTCTTCTACCATCGCTAGAAGATACCAACTTATGTTAAAGTGCCCCTCAACCCTTTTGCAATTTTTATATATATGAAACTTTGAAAGGTTTTGAGTACTTCTGCGAATAAATGTTTGGCTTACAGAGGATACTCTATGTTCTAGGCTTGTTTAAAATTGTGATAATGTGACCTCTCCTGACCCATTACCGTGTAAGAAAAAGAGGAGAGAAGGAAAAATAAGAGCTTCTGGTGTTATCCGTTGTGAATCTCACCTCCATGCGTTGAGTTTCAAATCAAGAAAACATGTCAAACTGGTTTTGCTGGGCCATTGGTAAGCCAATACAAATTACATCCAGCACTCACGGCTACGCCTGGTAATGAGTAGATTATCCAATCAGGGATAAGGTACAAATTGTCAACCTCATGTTCGCATGGGAGTGATATTCTCAACGCGTAACTCCAGAGGATCTTCTCTTTCTTCTCTCCTCTTCCCTCTCTCGCCTTATATTTCTTCGAACCTCTGGTCCCCAGAGCATGACGAACTTCATGAGCATCTGAATCCGCGGCACCCTGCCGATGAACTACGATTCATTCGTAGTTCATCAGCAGGGGAGCTGAGGTAGCTCCAACAGTTTAATTTAGTCGGGCGTCAGTTCTAAAGCTTTAAATTATCACCTTGTGGTTTGTTTATGCGTTAGAGGTGACCAACTACCAACGTTCCAGAAGCCATTCGCGATCGAGGTTTCCTCCCTTGTCTCATTATATACATATATCACCCATCTCCCACTAAAAGTCTTTAGTTTACTATAATTCTAGCAATTCACATATTTAAAATCTTTATTTAACTCTAATTCGTGCTATCATTACTCGGGAAACGCAACTGAATGTTTCCTTTGGGACCTGATATTAAATGTTTATTGTTTAACCTTTTCATCGCCCAGAATCACGGGACATATGGATATGCATATCTCATTAACTACCGAAATCAATGTTGCGTCAAGCTCATTACCGCTAAGCGGGAGATTGAAATACAGAGAAAATGGCCGAATGTGCGTTAGGATGCCAGCTATAAATGGCTGGTATGGCTGGTTTGGTTTTGACAAGCGGCTTTTTAACGTACGACTAATGGACCCGTCGGGCTATATTATTTGGTCGTGAGCTTAAAAAACTTAGTCAAAGTTTGTATGAAAAAAATATTGGACTCAGGTCCCACACGTCCAAGTCGCCAGTCCTCGAAAGCGCTCTTTGGCTGAGTTTGACCGTGTTTTAACTTGAAACTAGGTACGAAGCAACTCGGTTTCTGTAGTAACGGAGGCCTGGCTACTATATTTTCCAATATGGCTGACGAAGAAAGCCTTCTGGCAAGAGAAAAACGCTCGCGAACTTGAGCAATTTGGGGTACTTATACAGTTCTCTCTCATACAAACGACCCGCGTGATACGCTTAATTTATTGGCAACAAGCTGGTTTTCTTCGCGACGGCCTCATTTCTATACAAGACGCGGCCATTGCGGGCCCGTATTCATGGGAAGAAAATCGCTAGATAGACCTACATTACAGAGGTAAGGATTAAATTAAGTTGTGTTATTGTCGTAATGATTTTATTTTCCGATGTTAAGTTTTCTTCAATACGTGCTGTTATCTTGCCATACGTTTATGAAAGTACGGCTGCACGCGTGTTTACTGTAAAATTTCGGAGTTAATGAGCTTGAAACTTGAAATTTGACGCCAATGTATTATGCAAATTAGAAAATACACCGGAAATGAGCTCCAATTTTACGCGATGTGTTTTAGAAGTGGTATTTTATGGTTCGGGTCAGGGTTAGAGATTGGGGTTGAAGTCTATCGAGCGATTCCTGTCCGCATTAGGAGCGCGTCCATCGCTGCCACCCACAACAGCTCCATTCTAATCTTAATATTCAAAATGTTTAACCTATATGCTTGCCGGAACACACTTACTTCTTTCCCGCCACCATCGAGTCAATGTTATACAGTTAGTGGTCGTATACCAAGACAAGTAGCATCGAACCTTACCAACACATGAAGGAACCTCATTGGTCCATTTACCATCCAGACACTGTGACGTCTCCTTGCCAACCAGCTTTGTCCAAACACCACAGCTATATGTTACTTGCTGCCTGTGCTGAAAATTGTTTCCTTTTCTGAAACCCTTCGATGGGGAACCAGGATCAAGACAATTTGCTACCAAAAAAACGGAAACAAAAAACATAGCTGTCAAAATAATATTCGGTTTTAAAATGGAGGATATTACACGGTGATGCGAAGATATGCTTCTAAAAAGAATGTGTATAAGTCATCTGTTAGAACAAACACTGGCAAACAAACTGTATCTTATATGACAAACGATTATTGGCAACAACTTCCAAATTCTCTCAAAAGAACAAGATATCTCCTCTTTCTCTAAAAAAGTCAAACGGTTCTTATTAACGGAACAGTTTAAAACATAAAGTAACGTTCAAACTCTTTTCATCTTCCCCTTGTTTTACTAGTCCTAGATTCAGTGCTACACACTAAAATGTAACTAATGTAGGCTAGTGGCTAACTACATGTAACTAGAAAACCTTACATTCAATCCTCCGTTGATGAGATTCTGTGATTTTCTATGTTATCTCAATGATCAGTGTAAATTTTTGCCGTAATGCGTAAAACTTTCAATTTCCAACTTTAATTTCCGTTACATCTTCGCGTGCACTCATGCACACGCGTCATGTTCTTTCTGTTGTATGCCGTTACCTTTTCCGTCACATAATAATAATAACTTTAATCCTTATACCAACAACGGTACATTGGAATTACGGTAATAACAGTACAACTGTATAAACACCTAAATACAAAACTAAGAAGTATTACAAGAATTGAACAAGACAATGATATCATAGCAATATTTGGCTGAAAACTTCATAATCGAATCGTCCTTCATTGACATTATATATAAAAACAAAGCCCGCTTACTAAAATATCGAAATGAACTGTTTACATCCAATAAGTTATTAATGAAATCTTCCCTAAGAGTTATAAAATTCCTGTTATTACAAGTCATTAAATAGTGAAATTCGTTTTCTACTTCACCCAAATCGCACATTGTACAAACACGTTCGTCATGTGGATTTATTTTATATCGGCCAGACTCAACAGGCAATTTGTGCGCAGAAATCCTTAGCTTAGTCACCGCCTGACGATATTTAATGTTTGAAATATGAGAGAGATACTTTTCAAAACCTAAATTAAACTTAACTTGTTTAAATGTGCGTAATTTCACGCCGCTACAATGTGGTAAACCACCCTGTTGAACTTGACCTTTCCAAACGTAATCATAATAATCATACAATTTCGATTTGAAGTATTTGGCCAAAGTTCCAATTTGCTTAGAAGGTACAGAAAGATCCTGAAGAGATCTCAAACCACATAACTTCAGGGTATAATTCGTGAACATTACACCCTGAAAATTTGATTGTATACACTGGTATGCGGCTTTCCCTACGAGGGTATCACTATAAAAAGGGTCCTTCGTGCGTAACCAATACTTCACCACTAATACGGAAATATGTAGAATCATAGGTACTCTGCCTAACTCCGCATAGACTGCTAAATTAGTAGCTTTAGAATGAACACCTAAAACACACTTGCAAAATTTCAAATGAAGCCTCTCTAAATCATTAACAACATAAAAAGTTTATGTTTAAAAAGATCAAAATTAGATATTTTCCCCAACATATATACTCCCCAAATTTCACAGCCCGCATACAACAACACCGGAGCTACAACCGAGGAGAAGAGCTTCAACAGTACTTTAACCGGAACATTCTCAACATTAGAGAAGCTTTTAAACAGACTGTGGTAAGCCCGTAGAGCTTTATTATACAAAGCCTTTTGGGCAAGTTTAAAACTACCGGCAAAATGTTATCCCTAGATATATAAGTATACTCATCTACACAAACTAACTGATCATTGCCAAAATACCATTGATTTAGATGTCGCAAACAAACGTCTCTGGGACTGTGTTACAAAAACTAAAATTTTAGATTTTTTCAAATTAACTCGTAACTTCCACCTACGAGTATAAGAATCAAGTCACGAAGACAATATTGCAACTCAGATTCGGATTCAGATAAAAGTACTAAGTCGTCAGCATAAAGTAAGCAATTCAATTTCGAATCACCTAACACCACTGAATCGCATGTTGCACTAATTAAATCAGGAATGTCATTTATAAAAATATTAAACAACGTAGGGCTAAGATTACACCATTGTTTCACCCCAATATCTGACTGAAAAAAAGGAGTGACTCCTTGATTCAACTTCACCGCCAATTTTACAGAAGAATACATACTAAGAAGAATGTGTATAAACTTCCTACTACATCCGTACTGAATTAGTTTGAAAAACAACCCCTCTCTCCAAACACTGTCGTATGCCTTCCTAAAGTCAATGAAACAAGCAAATAATGGTTTATGATTAGCCTTATAGAAGTCTATCATCGTTTTCAACACCAGTACATGATCAGATGTTCTGAAACCTTGCCTAAAACCTATTTGGCACTTATTCAAGATATTGTTTTCTCTTAAAAAGACATTTAAGCGAGCATTTAAAATTAACGTAACAAATTTCCCAAGACAACTGCTAATGCAAATGCCCCTGTAATTACCACAATCTAACCTACTTCCTGATTTATGGAGAGGTACAATTAAACCTTCCGACCAAATGCGCGGAAAAACACCACGAGACAAAACCACATTAAAAAGTTTGACAAAATAAGGTGCTAAAATATCCATAGATACTTTGATGATTTCGTTATTCACTGAGTCACTCGCACTCGCCTTTTAAACTTTTAAGCTTTTTGGATAAATTACAAACTTCTTCAATAGAAATAGGCTCGTCAAGAATCTCACTATTGTAGCAGCCCAAATTTGAAAATCTTTCACAATTTGAGCTTCATCACTGCAACCCTCCGTTATAAAATTGACTTTGTTCAAATCTTCGAAATAGCTATACCATTCTGCCGGGGATACGTCGTTAGAAACACCTGCGGACTTATGCGTTTTAATAAAGTTTACTAGTTTCCAAAATTCTTTTAGATTAGTGTCTTCCAAGACACGAATTTTGTTAACATCTCACTCTGAAACCTTCTTTTTGACCGTTTAATTAACCGCTTATAATCCTTTTTCGTCGAAAATAATTTTTGTCTCAAAAAAGGATCACAAAGATTTGGGTATTTCGAAAATAAATACCCCAAATTTCGTAGTTCCTTTTTAAAATCATGACAGCTCTTATCAAACCATTTCTGCTTTTGCACTGTTTTCCTACGAGTCCTCCTAGGGCCGCTTCTATTTCTTATAAACATCACTTTTGTAGAAGCAGAAACTATAATGTTTGTGAATTTATTAACTAAAGATTCAACGTCCGAACTTCCTTCATCTGAAGAGTCAAACAAACTATCCAACTCGTTATGAACCTCTTCAGAATCAATGCTGTCACAAAACACACCTTTCAATTCATCATTCCACAAAAACGGCATCGGATGCGGCGTTAATTCCGTTTGATTTTCCAACACACTAGGAACTTCAGCCTTAATAGCAAAAGATAAAAAACAATGATGCGAAAATTCTGTAACACTAGATACAAAAAAATGGCTCATAAACGGAAATAAATTATTAGAAACAATAGCATAATCAACCACACTTGCACCATTGTAAGTCTGGCACGTAAACTGACCGAGGAAATCCCCTTTCGTTCTACCATTTAGAGTAATTAAACTATTACCACAACACAACTCAGCTAAGAGGGGCTGAATGGGGTTAACTGATAACTGAGAAATGGCCAAAAATATTACTGTTAACTGAGAATTTTACCTTATTTTAGATGTTAGCTGATATTTGTGAGATAGCTGTTACCTGATATTTCATTATTTTTTATTAAAATGACGTAACGTCACATGCTATTATTGGCTTTTCGGATGGTTTTCGACAGATTTGATCCAGTTGATAATAGTCAAATATTAAACATGACAGATTTATCTGATACTAGAAAAATCTATCGAATAGACAAAATGTAGTGTTTGATGTTGAATTAGCGGTTATTATTCATTTCATACCAGCAAATATGTATTCAAATCAGGTTAGGGTAGTCTTTTTATATAACTTAACTGATAACAGCAAAATTTAACTGATAACTGATAAATAGCTAAAAATTTAGCTGTTAACTGATATTGGTACCCCCCCCCCCCCCCCCCCAGCTAAAGATCTCCCATAAGTATTTATCTGAATATCTCTCGAGTTTCGTTGCTCAATAGAATCAGCAACAACGCCCAAACAATCAATAGCATCCTCCACAGTATCATCCAAACTGCCCATTCTAGCATTGAAATCACCGCACAAAATAATCTCGCCCTTCCTTGCAAAGTTATAGATACTTCCCTGAAGAGACTCAAAATAATCCTTATCCAGTCTCCTCTCCCTAGGGGAATTTTGGGGTGGAATATAAACGGTGCAAATAAAGATGTCACGTTTCAAGTGAAATAACTCTTTTTCTAACTTCCACCAAACAAACTCCTCGCTACCGCTTTCCTTATCAATAATTTTAACACCTTTTCTCATAGAGGATTTAAACAAAATCGTTATTCCACCAGAATTCCTGCGAGATGTTTTTAGCGCTTTCCTGCACTTTGAAAATGAATACAAACCTTCAATATTAAGATCGGGATGACCATAGGGTAACCAAGTTTCAACCAAAGAAACAAAATCGAACTTTTCAATTTCCGAAAGAAATATGCACGTGCAACTCATCTGCACATGCATAATTTATTTTCATAATTACGTCTGCACACACGCATTATATTACATTTCCGTTACATATGCGCGTGCAACTCAACTGCACATGCAGTATTTATTTTCGTAAATTAATTTTCATTACATATATGCGCGTGCATCTCTTTGTATTTAATTATTGGGAGCTCCGCTCATATGCTGGCCTATATATATATATTACTGCACTTTCTAAAGGTTAGGGTGTTTTCTATTGTTAGGTAGGTCAATACTGTCGCTCGTTTCGAGATAACCTGAGTATCAGGCTGTCAAGAGTGAAGGCATAGAGAAAAGAGAAGAGAGCCTGACACAAATCAATAGAGAAAGGCTTTCCGCCTCCAAAGCTTACGTCATCGAGCCATACTTTTTAACCAATGACATTTATTTCCGGTTTTCGAAAAATCGACATAACCGTCATCACGAGCTTCAGGAATTTATAGTTTTGATATGTCGGCCGGATTTTTATACATCAAAGTTTTTCGATCTCTGTAAAGAAAATGTAAGGTCTTAGTATGGTACTTGTATTTCGTCTGTTTCTTTGTCTTGTGCTACGACTCTAACACAGAGTTCTTTAGCTCCTGTAATTCTCTCAGTATAGAAGCTTTTGAGCTAAGTTATGTTGCCGAAGGGATTATTTGGCTTACAAGGAATTTGCTAAATTTCGCAGCATTCAAGCGGCACAGCTTTGATACCATGCATTCACTGCAAGACGAGAAACTTGCTGTACGTGTTTTTATCAGCTTCAGTGGACTGACGGCAACATCATGGTGACGATCTTTATTTCTCCCGTTGTTCGGTTTCCAGAACTGTGAGAAGATCTTTTGAGTGGGAAACAACTGGTATGAACACAGGCAGCCCAAGCTAATGATTTTTACAAGGAATGTATGGAATGTTTAGAAAAAATCTAAAACTGTACTAAAATGATCAATAAAGTCATAAAACCTTACCTGTGCATGTGTTGTGAAGTTGTTCCTCTTCATCACTGATGTGTCTATTTCTGGTTTGAGGCACTTCTGGGAATTTTTTCCCTCCCCTATATAAATATTGAGAAGGCACTGAGGAAACACGAGACGCCATTAGTCCACGTGGCGACTCTTCGAAGCCTCGTAATTCTTCGAAAATCCAACTTTCAGCATTTTACCTCCAGAAACCCTTTCTTACATTCCTCTAGCACTCATTCAATCGATCCATCGCTTCTTTCCTCGCTTTGTAAGTACTCAAATTCAGTAGCGGAAATGCCACTAGAACACACCATTACAACATTTCGTCCAAGGCTTTTCAGACGCGAAACGGTTTCGTTTACTCAACAGGATATTAATAGGGACTTTAAGCAAAACACGTCGGCAATGTATTCGACGACGGCATAAAACAATAGCCTTAATTACAAAATACAATAGCTGCACGTGAAAATGCACGCAGTCGCCTACATTTCCACCGTTCTCTGCAAAGACACAACGTGACAACTCCAAATTGTACATTTTAAAGAGAACGCGAACGTATAAGAAAGTAAATCAATCCGTTTTTCGTTCGGCGTGAACGGAACTCTATACTCGGTCATATTTTTCGAAAATCTGGTTGTGAAAAACAATTCAAGGTGAACGAGGGAAATAGTAGACACCAAATTTCGGGAGAAAGGCACTTTTCTACGTCCCGTCGTCATTGCCGTCGGCTGGTTGCTTAAAGTCCCTAATATGTCCTGATTCGGCAGTTCTAACTGCTCTTTGCTCATCTGTTAGGCTGACCTATTTGTCACACCATATTCTAGCCGCTACACGGACGTATTTTGTCACTCTCATATTGCAGTCAGTTCAACGGAATCGTCTATAACAAATGTACAACTTGTACAACTTACCTTGGTCAGTTCCGTTTTTGGTTATTTTACATTTGAAACAGCTTTTGAAGAAAACTAAATCAAGAAATCGACTACATTTCTATTTGACATTTACTTCACCTATTGTTTTCTGAAACGTTCGTGGGTCTCGCCAGCAGATTTCACCGTTCAGCGATTGGTCGATTGAGCACAATGACTTTCTTCTCCGAATGTCTTCGAAAAAACACGAGGTGTTGAATTCCTTCGATTCGGCACTCGTTCGTGACTGCTTCCGAAGAAAAGCCACGTTCAACCACAGGCTTCCTGTGGTTCAACTAGCACAGGCAGCCCATGAAAAAAGGCTAAGCTGACTGGCCAACCCCGGATCGTTACAGGCTAGGTTGGCTGCAGAAACTGTCGAATTTGAGTACTTACAAAGCGAGGAAAGAAGCGATGGAGCGATTGAATGACTGCTAGAGGAATGTAAGAAAGGGTTTCTGGAGGTAAAATGCTGAAAGTTTGGATTTTCGAAGAATTACGAGGCTTCGAAAAGTCGCCACGTGGACTAATGGCGTCTCGTGTTTCCTGCCTTCTCAATATTTATATAGGGGAGGGAAAAAAAATCCCAGAAGTGCCTCAAACCAGAAATAAACACATCAGTGATGAAGAGGAACAACTTCACAACACACAAGTAAGGTTTTATGACTTTATTGATCATTTTAATTAGTACAGTTTTAGATTTTTTCTAAACATTGCCATACATTCCTTGTAAAAATCATTAGCTTGGGCTGCCTGTGGTATGAAATTCCCACCGGCAACACTCCAAGAACGTCCTTTCTTTCGATCGAGGACAAAGTTCAGTTTTGAGCAGCTTTAAGTGAATATTTGGTAAGAACTGCAAAGCACTTCTAACTGCTTTTATGAAATCCATTTCATTCGTTATTACAAGAGATATTTCAGATACCAAATCGTGGTTCGCTAGTGCAGATTTCAAAGTAAGCTCGCGCGGACCTGACATTTTCACATCCGGTTTTGAGTCTTTCGTTTTTCATCCAATCAGCGCTACATCCAGATTCTGGATGTTGAACACGAGTCAATGAATGGATTTGTGTCAGGCCCTTTTCTTTCTCTTCCTCCTCCCCTCTCTCCATTCTCCCTCTCTCCCCCCCCCCCCCCCCCCCCCCTCTCCCCCACAAAAAAGGGGCCTGATACTCAGGTTAGTTTTCGAGAAGTTCCACCCGACCCTAGCCTCCTCCACAGGAAACTCGGTTCGGTTTCTTTTTCAGGCACAGGAAGCCCGCGGCCGGGAAAGCTCCTCGCGCGCAGCTAACTAACTCGGCTCCAGGCCGCTTCCTACTTCAAAAACAATACCACAGGAAGCCCAACCCTAAATTTCTAAAAAACAAATTGCGAAAACACGAGTTGCCTACGGTGGAGGCTAACCCGACCCCAATCACTCTACGTTTATAGTTTTTTTTTCCAGTTGAGGTGCATCTGAATGTGCTCATGTTGTGGCATGTCATATTTATAGCGGATTTCATTGGACTTGGGCAAGCTACAACAATGATTTTTACTTTTTTGTCTTTCTGATCCAATCAAATTACAGAGTTCGGTATGGTACGTTACTGTACGGTTATGGTAAGGCAACGGTCGTGCCATATTATTTTGGCCCATTCATACGAAGTCGATCTGCATTATTGTTTTCAAACATTCGATTCACTGACCATGTGTCAGTAATAATGTGTCAGTTATATGTCATGAAGCGCCATGATATGTGATGAGTATGGCGCTATATAAATATAGCCATTATTATTATTATTATTATCAGTGTTGTTGTTGTTATTATTATTATTATTAATGAAATAACTATTTATGATATATGCGCTCTGAAGCCCCGGGCGTAAGAAATGAAGTGTCAGTTATCCGTTAACCTGGGTATCAGGCCTTTGGGGGAGGGGGGAGAAGGGAAAGAAAGAAGAGGGGCTGACAAATCCATTCACTGGCTCGTGTTCAACATCCAGAATCTGGATGGTGCGCTGATTGGATTAACAAACAAAAGACTCAAAACCGAATGTGAACGCGAGCTTCACGGCCGTGAACACTGCACTAGCGAACTGAAATATCTCTTTTTACTGACGATTAAATGGATTTCATAAAAGCATTGGAAGTCGCTTAACAGTTCTTAACAAATATTATTCTAAAGCCTGCACAAAAACTGTCTCGAAGGCATGTTTCTCGAAAGAAACTGGACGTCCTGCGGAGTGTTCCCGGCGGGAGTTTTATTCCGATCTTCTCACAGTTCTGGAAACCGAACAACAGGAGAAACAAATATCGTCACCGTACGTCATTGTATCCGTCAGTCAGGTCAGTCCATTGAAGCTGATAAAAACACAGCAAGTTGAAGAAGGTTCGGCTTGCAACAAGGGAACTTTTTCACATTCAAAACAAAACAAAACAATTCCCACGGCAACATAAACGTAACTCAAAACCTTCGAGAGAATTATAGTCTTATTATCCTTGAAGGAACAACAGAACAGCCTGTAACGATCCGGGGTTGGATCAGCTTAGCCTTTTTTCATGGGCTGCCTGTGCTAGTTGAACCACAGGAAGCCTGTGGTTGAACGTGGCTTTTCTTCGGAAGCAGTCACGAACGAGTGCCGAATCGAAGGAATTCAACACCTCGTGTTTTTTCGAAGACATTCGGAGAAGAAAGTCATTGTGTCTCAATCGACCAATCGCTGAACGGTGAAATCTGCTGGCGAGACCCACGAACGTTTCAGAAAACAATAGGTGAAGTAAATGTCAATAGAAATGTAGTCGATTTCTTGATTTAGTTTTCTTCAAAAGCTGCTTCAAATGTAAAATAACCAAAAACGGAACTGACCAAGGTAAGTTGTACAAATTGTACATTTGTTATAGACGATTCCGTTGAACTGACTGCAATATGAGAGTGACAAAATACGTCCGTGTAGCGGCTAGAATATGGTGTGACAAATAGGTCAGCCTAACAGATGAGCAAAGAGCAGTTAGAACTGCCGAATCAGGACATATTAGGGACTTTAAGCAACCAGCCGACGGCAATGACGACGGGACGTAGAAAAGTGCCTTTCTCCCGAAATTTGGTGTCTACTATTTCCCTCGTTCACCTTGAATTGTTTTTCACAACCAGATTTTCGAAAAATATGACCGAGTTATAGAGTTCCGTTCACGCCGAAAGAAAAACGGATTGATTTACTTTCTTATACGTTCGCGTTCTCTTTAAAATGTACAATTTGGAGTTGTCACGTTACAAGTTGTTTTTGCAGAGAACGGTGGAAATGTAGGCGACTGCGTGCATTTTCACGTGCAGCTATTGTATTTTGTAATTAAGGCTATTGTTTTATGCCGTCGTCGAAGACATTGCCGACGTGTTTTGCTTAAAGTCCCTATTAATATCCTGTTGAGTAAACGAAACCGTAACGCGTCTGAAAAGCCTTGGACGAAATGTTGTAATGGTGTGTTCTAGTGGCATTTGCGCTACTGTATTTGACGATTCAAAGAAAACTGTCCATTCCCATTACGCTCTTCTTATGGCTGATATGCCTTCTGGGCCGGGTTGTTCAAAGCCCGATTAGTGTTAATCCTGGATTAACTCTGCACATAACCTATTGGTTGTCATGGAAATAACCCTGGATTAGCACTAATCGGGCTTTGAACAACCCGGCCCTGTTCTGAATATTTCACCGTTCAGCGATTGGTCGATTGAGTACAATGACTTCGTTCTCCTAATCTCCACGAAAAAAACATGAAGTGTTGAATTCCTTCGGCACTCGTTCGTGACTGCTTCCGAAGAAAAGCCACGTTCAACCACAGGCTGCCTGTGGCTCAACTAGCACAGGCAGCCCATGAAAAAAAGGCTAAGCTGATCCAACCCCGGATCGTTACAGGCTAGGTTGAATTGGCTGCAGAAACTGTCAGTCGAATTTGAGTACTTACAAAGCGAGGAAAGAAGCGATGGATCGATTGAATGAGTGCTAGAGGAATGTAAGAAAGGGTTTCTGGAGGTAAAATGCTGAAAGTTGGATTTTCGAAGAATTACGAGGCTTCGAAGAGTCGCCACGTGGACTAATGGCGTCTCGTGTTTCCTCAGTGCCTTCTCAATATTTATATAGGGGAGGAAAAAAATTCACAGAAGTGCCTCAAACCAGAAATAGACACATCAGTGATGAAGAGGAACAACTTCACAACACACAAGTAAGGTTTTATGACTTTATTGATCATTTTAGTACAGTTTTAGATTTTTTCTAAACATTCCATACATTCCTTGTAAAAATCATTAGCTTGGGCTGCCTGTGGTATGAAATTCCCACCGGCAACACTCCAAGAACGTCCTTTCTTTCGATCGAGGACAAAGTTCAGTTTTGAGCAGCTTTAAGTGAATATTTGGTAAGAACTGCAAAGCACTTCTAACTGCTTTTATGAAATCCATTTCATTCGTTATTACAAGAGATATTTCAGATACCAAATCGTCGTTCTCTAGTGCAGATTTCAAAGTAAGCTCGCGCGGACCTGACATTTTCACATCCGGTTTTGAGTCTTTCGTTTTTCATCCAATCAGCGCTACATCCAGATTCTGGATGTTGAACACGAGTCAATGAATGGATTTGTGTCAGGCCCTTTTCTTTCTCTTCCTCCTCCCCTCTCTCCATTCTCCCCTCTCTCCCCCCCCCCCCCCCCCCCCCCCCCCCCCTCCCCCACAAAAAAGGGCCTGATACTCAGGTTAGTTTCGAGAAGTTCCACCCGACCCTAGCCTCCTCCACAGGAAACTCGGTTCGGTTTCTTTTTCAGGCACAGGAAGCCCGCGGCCGGGAAAGCTCCTCGCGCGCAGCTAACTAAATCGGCTCCAGGCCGCTTCCTACTTCAAAACAATACCACAGGAAGCCCAACCCTAAATTTCTAAAAAACAAATTGCGAAAACACGAGTTGCCTACGGTGGAGGCTAACCCGACCCCAATCACTCTACGTTTATAGTTTTTTTTCCAGTTGAGGTGCATCTGAATGTGCTCATGTTGTGGCATGTCATATTTATAGCGGATTTCATTGGACTTGGCAAGCTACAACAATGATTTACAATTACGTACGTTACTTTTTTGTCTTTCTGATCCAATCAAATTACAGAGTTCGGTATGGTACGTTACTGTACGGTTATGGTAAGGCAACGGTCGTGCCATATTATTTTGGCCCATTCATACGAAGTCGATCTGCATTATTGTTTTCAAACATTCGATTCACTGACCATGTGTCAGTAATAATGTGTCAGTTATATGTCATGAAGCGCCATGATATGTGATGAGTATGGCGCTATATAAATATAGCCATTATTATTATTATTATTATCAGTGTTGTTGTTGTTGTTATTATTATTATTAATGAAATAACTATTTATGATATATGCGCTCTGAAGCCCCGTTTTAGTAAAAGGGCGTAAGAAATGAAGTGTCAGTTATCCGTTAACCTGAGTATCAGGCCTTTGGGGGAGGGGGGAGAAGGGAATGAAAGAAAAGAGGGCCTGACAAATCCATTCACTGGCTCGTGTTCAACATCCAGAATCTGGATGTTGCGCTGATTGGATTAACAAACAAAAGACTCAAAACCGAATGTGAACGCGAGCTTCACGGCCGTGAACACTGCACTAGCGAACTGAAATATCTCTTTTACTGACGATTTAAATGGATTTCATAAAAGCATTGGAAGTCGCTTAACAGTTCTTAACAAATATTATTCTTATGCCTGCACAAAAACTGTCTCGAAGGCATGTTTCTCGAAAGAAACTGGACGTCCTGCGGAGTGTTCCCGACGGGAGTTTTATTCCGATCTTCTCACAGTTCTGGAAACCGAATAACAGGAGAAACAAATATCGTCACCGTACGTCATTGTATCGGTCAGTCAGGTCAGTCCACTGAAGCTGATAAAAACACAGCAAGTTGAAGAAGGTTCGGCTTGCAACAAGGGAACTTTTTCACATTCAAAACAAAACAAAACAATTCCCACGGCAACATAAACGTAACTCAAAACCTTCGAGAGAATTATAGTCTTATTATCCTTGAAGGAACAACAGAACTCTGTGTTAGTCGTAGCACAAAACAGATGAAATATACATACCTTATTAAAGTCCAAAATTTTCTTTACAGAGATCGAAAAATCCGACCAACACTTCAAAACTCGTGCTGACAGTTATGTTAATCTCCGAAAACCGGAAATAAATTTCATTGGTTGAAAAGTGATGGCTCGATGACGTATATTGGGAGGCGGAAGGCCTTTCTCGATGGGTTTGTGTCAGGCTCTCTTTCCTTTGCTCTACTATACCCCGTCTTCTCTTCTTGAGAGCCTGATACTCAGGTTAGTTATCCGTCACCAGTGCTCACCAAGTTCATATTCTCTGACCTCGAGGTGGGGAGGGAGGCGCGCAGGGATTTATTTAACTTAGGCCGGTAATTTAGGATTTTGCAGTAGCATGTCCATCCAGGGTTTCACAATGCTAATCCGTATTAATTCTTGGTGAGGCCGAAAGTTGTCAAATAATTATATTTTCATGCTGCACGAAAATGGCGTAAACGGCATAAAAACGATTTGGTGACGGTGTCCTAGCGGATTTGCCCAGTATTAAATGAAGGGGGTTCTCGGCGGTCATTTTGAAAACGACCCCTGAATGGTAAGCATGCTGATAAATTAAAGTAGGCCGCTTAAAAAAACATAATGATTTTGACCCCTAAAAGGTATGTACGCACATATAAAACTTTTAAAGGATTCTCGTTTTCATTGAAATACATAGATATAAACCCCTAAAAGGTACGACTCCGATTCCGCAACTAACTCGTGCAAAAGGAGCGCCGAGCACCCCGTCTATAGTGCTAGCCAACCAAATATTTTAAGATGTTACAAACGTAGATATACGACTGTATTCTACGATATTCACTCCCTACTTGAAAAACAAGATCGCAGAATCTTCTCAAAAGCCCGTACGAATGAGGCCATCTCTGTGGCCACTTTTACCCCGAGTGAAGCCAGCATCATGCAAACTGTGCAACAGCACCATAAAAGCGCGTTTTTAAACCTAGCGTTTAAATATTCATTAGCTTAAGACTATAACTGTAGATATTAACTTAATTTAGTAAGCAATATCATAAACTAATTGCGATTTTGAGACACCGATACCGAATTATATTGCCGGCCAGTTGGGAGAAAATCAATACGAAGAATATATTTTCTTTCAACGCCGGCAATATAATTCGGTATCGGCGTCTCAAAATCGCAATTAGTTTTGTATCGCGATTCAACAATTAAGTCGGGAATTGTTAGAAGAAAGAAGAGAATGAAGCACCAAACTCATGCTGATCGTAATTTCAATTATCTAAAGACGCCTTAGTATATCCATGGCAACGGTTTCACGGCTTGAGACTCGAGTGGAGAAAACTTTCGCGACGTGTTTTGAAATCTCTTCAACGCTTCTAGTTCTACATCAACAAGAGCCCACTGGGCTTTCATCCGGGCCACATGAGATTGAAGATGAAATACACTTTCATTTGAAATCCTCTTAGTAACAAGGTCGTGCTTTAATTCGCCAGTGAGAACGTCATAAAAACAGACTGGTCTATTAATCGCTCGACTATGATAACGCAGGATTCGAACAACAGAATACTGGCAATTCAAGTGTATAAATGCAATACAATGACATATTCAGACTTTGAATTTGATTGAAAATAGATCAAAAACTCGGGGAAATGTTCGGCTAAAACTGTATGAATAAATGTGAAATGAAACATAAATTTCATAGCAAGAAAAAAATTGTAATTCCTAATGAGAAAGTTCTTCTATTAAGCCGCTTCTCAATTCACAGACTGTTCACAAAAAAAACAACATTTGCACTTATCGACACAAGAGTTCAGTTGACCTTTCAAATAATTTATTCTGAGGTACACATACTCTAAATCACAGATGTTAAATAAAGTGATAATTAGAAGAAAAGTACATTAACAGACAAAACTGAAAGGAAATTTATTCAAATCAAAAAGAGTTTACGTACAGTACTTACGTAACTGAACTTTCGTTTTGGATCTTTTGGTAGTGTTGTTGACAGGCATCCCACCTTCGTGCACATATGCACTGAATCGGAATGAAAGTCGAAGCCTACCTCGAACTTAACTTTCAGCTAACCTGTTTCCTTTCATTCCACAATGAATAATAATCTCATAAAGTAAGCCCGTAGCTTTCAATAAATTTGCCAGTGTCTGAATGAAACAGCTAGATCTTTTCCAATTTCTCTCCCGAGTCACGGCGGAAGACAGTCTCAAGCTACAAACTTGAATTTTGATCCTCTTCACAGTAACGTAATTTAACGTCTCAGATATTATATATATGCTCTCTTTCAGCTAGCGCTGTGCATTTCAAGTACTTTTCCCCTCTCTCTTTGCTGGCAGTTCTTGCTTCTTGTTCGTGTAGTTGCCGCATTTCAGTTGGCATACACTGAAAACATCTGCTTAACTAAGATTTGTAAAAATCTTAGCGGATCATGTAAATATTCCGCTTGGCTCAATTGAGGGTTTCTGCCGTCAAAGTTCATTTTGTGTTCAGTTTTCCCCATATTAGCCGACATGTATAATGTCTCGAGCTCTCAATCCAGTAGAAAGACTCTGGTTATTCTGTCGTAAAACATGCCTTAGCTGTACAAGACCTGACCCTAATCTAACCTTTGATTATAATTCGATACCCGTTGATATCCAAACGTGTTTGGATATTGTATTTCGCTTACGTTTCTAAATGTACATTGGATCTGCCCAAACAACAGCGCTGATCGAATGTATTACGGCTCCTGGTTGTTCATGTATTTTTATGGTCAACAAGAGCGCCAGTTGAAATATCCTGAGCCTGTTGGAAGGCTTTCGCCCTCGCGGGTCGACTATTTTGATTTACTGTATTAAATTCTGTAAATAAATTAACCTGGCGAGTGTTACGTGACCAGCACAGTGCGATCTGATTGGTGGTGAACTTGACCTTTAACGCATGCGCAGAAATTTTGCGACACCCAATAAAAAAAAAATAACGGCTTGCATTTTAAGACTCGGTACTGCCACAGGCAGCCCGAGTAATTATTGTCAAATAAACATCAGTTTCAAAACTGATAAGCGATTTCGAATTTAAGGGTTATCTAATTTTAAAATAAGTTGTTTTTTTTCTTTGAAAGAAAGGCTTTTTGCTTTGGCTTTGAGGCTTGATTTGAACGACTTTTGCAATTTTACTGCTTTGAGACGGTGAAATTTGTACCTTTAGCGGATACGAGTGTTAAATTTCTGACGAAAACTACAATGCCAACCTTACTTTTAGGATTGAAGAATTCTTATCTTGTAATTTACAACGATTCGAAGATAAAATTGTAGAAATCTTGCCACGACGTGCTGAGTAAATCCGTAGACCGACTCAAGTCCGAGTCCGAGTCAGATCCGAGTCCGAGTCAAATGACCGAGTCACAGTCGTTTACACGTACATGTAAGGCAGTTGTTTACTTGTGAACTCTAGCCCTAGGTGAGCGAGCTCTGGTCATTTACTGACACTAATCTTCTCTCGGAGACGGTTAGTTTTTCTTTAAATTTCCGGTTAATTTTATGTACAATAATATGCGACCTCGTCTGTGATGTAATAATCGAGTTTCGTGTTCTCACGGACGAGCTGGAACGAGCCTCAACTATGGAGACAGAAAAGGGGGAGGTTGAAAGCTATTTAGTATTAGGAAAGATTGATCCCAATGAGATGTCTAAATCCCGAACGAGCGATGTCTAACCACGCGCTCGCTGTTTCGCCCTAGAATACGAAACTTGCCTTTTTTCGCACGTAAAGGAAACCGTGGCCGTGCGAATCAGTTCATCGGCTCGAGTGTTCGAATCTCGGCCTGTCCTTGGGCATCTACTAAAATTTCTTTTTGTGCCTAAAGAAATATGAAATCAACTTATATAATCAACCTATATTATGTGTAGTGTATTTATAGAACTTTGCGCGTGCTTGGCGAGATTTCAGACTTTTTCTTCACCGAACGCGGCAGCTGTTGGAATTCTCTTTGCAAACGAAAACGACCATGCACGAGAAGAATATCAAACTGAAGTGTAGCCGAAAGAATGAAGGAAAACAAAGAAAAAACAAAGAAAAATGAGTGACTCGGTCATTTGACTCGGACTCGGACTTAACTCGGACTCGGATTTGACTCGGTCAACGGGTGAACTCCGACGTGCTCAATACATGCTGTTGAAACTTGACCGGGAACCCATGTAACTGCAAGGGCTCGCGCAAGAGCCAATCAGAGGCTGGTATTCTGAGACGCCAATACCATGTTATATTGGCGTCTCAAAAGTAAAGAAAATGACCAGTGAATCGTGATACACCGTTATATTTACGCTTTTTACTTCTACAAAAATGTATTTTTAAGACTTGTATGCTTTTTTACCGATTAAATAAATAATATTACTTACTTAATATACTTATGATACAGTGTGAATTGAGCGAATATGAAAGGGATTGTTAGCGCCGTGAGACAAAGCTGCGTCAGAATATTATCGAAACTTGCCATATAAAATAAAGATATGTTGAACTATTTTCACAAAATATTGCAAAAAAGGAATGCATTCAAAGTTAGGCTAAAAACTTGTTGGAAATGTCCATATCCGCGGGGGGTCCTACTTACACTTCCTTTCATACACCTGTGCCTCCTTTCTTTACTGTGATAAGCTGCCTCTTGGTAACTGTACTTTGGCCATCCAAAACTATACAGAAAACGATAAAACGGTCTCCGCCTTCCCTACCCCCACGAACAAAAACATTGGAACGCACTCTTGTCTCGGCAATATGAAAATTAATCACAGCAGTGAATACAGGATGGCAGCTCTGAAACGGCACTTATTTATCATGGTTCTAGTGGATGCTGCCCGAAGCTTGGAAAGCATTTGATATCATCGACACAAAGAGCACTAGGATACATGTGTTCATGAGGAACAATCGTTCAATTCAATTTACGACCGTTTGTCATGTGGCCGGTACGTCAAGAACGGCAAAGAATATGATGAAAGAATATTATCGACCATACAGAATATCATAACCGAGGAAAGGTTAGCAGATTTATATTGTTTTCTACCAATGTAGATTGATAGATCGTTTATTAAAATTACCTTACTTACAGTATAACTGAATTACTAAGGTTCACAATTCTAAACATTAATTACGTATACTTATAAACTAATTCGATAAAATGTTATGATATTAAAACTAGCGGTTAAAAGCAGCTATTTTGCTAATTCAAGACCTGTGTTGAACACTTGAGTTCATGAAAGTGTTCCGGAATCGGTTTGTTTTACAAAGCGGAAGTGTGAAAGTCCTCTTATACCGTAGTGTGACAGTCGGATTGGTTATGTGGTAAAAGATGATATAAATTACCGTTAGGATTAGATATGATTTTATGAAAAAGAGTATGACATAGTTCAGATCTGCGATGATAAAGGCTAGTAAGGCCGGACAAAGCAAGAGCTTGTTCGTAAGGTAAGTCGTAGCCATAAAGAATACGCATTGCTCTCTTTTGTATGCGTTCTAATGTAAGCTTCTAATGACACTAGTACTTTGGCTTTGGTCACACAATCACAAGATGGCGTGATTTTATGTTTTCGGACTGCTACACTGAGGAGCGCGAATTAATTTGCCCAAAGTAAACTTCCTATAACCACAGGTAGCCCAGACTCGACCTATATTTCCCGCTTATTAGTCTGTTGGGTTACCTGTGGTATGTTTCATAAGCGATCTTGGAAGAGTTTATACGAAATAAATCTTCAATAATAAAATATTGATACTTAATGAAGTTGCGTGAGTGGTTTTGGGGTGATTTTGGGACTTCTAAAGCAGTTTATTAGGCCTCGAAGTTTTGACGGTTGGCCGCGTGTCGACCCAATAGACCCGAATACCGGCTGGTACAAAATGCAGGTCACAGGTCCAGGTCCAGGTCACAGGTCACACGTTTACGACTCCAATCATCAATTTTAGAACGACAAAACTCCATGATTTTGCCATCCTCCAATATTTGGGAATTTGTCGTTCTAAAATGTTTGATTTTCTAGTGATTCTCAATAGGAAATTGATGATTGGAGTCGTAAACGTGTGACCTGTGACCTGGACCTGTGACCTGCGTTTTGTACCAGCCTCAAATATACACAAGGTATGCAGCTTTGAGGCGCTTTTCATTGATGTGACCTCACTCGCCGCCGAAATTCGACAAGAAATTCAAATCGATTTCGCCTCTGCTTTCGGCACACAAATCCAGAGATGTGCAAGCACTTCTCATCCACGTTTCAGGCCAAACGACGTGAAAACGGCCTGGAAAATAAATCCCGAATTCAAAATATATCAATCGGTATACGATCTGCAACTTGATCGGTCCACAAATCAGCGGTAGACATCGCAGGCGGTACTTACAAGATGCGTGGGCATGGCAACTGAAACTTTAAAAAAAAAAAAAAACTCCCACTAAGAAGAATTGTCATGTACTTCAAGCAGAACGGAGGTGCATAACAATTCTCCTTAGTGGGGTGGGGTAGATTCAAAAAGCGTCGAGCGAACACGGCCGATTTTCAACGCTGTCGCGCGGGCCTCCCGGAATCGTGTCTGGAGCTCAATGGAATTTTTTCGTTTTTCTCGGAAATAAATAAATATTTCACGAAACAAACTACACAGCGTTTGTATTCTGACTAAGGGCTACCTATATGCAAAAGGGAGCGAATTCTATTTTTCGACTTTTGCCGCAGATTTTGTTTGATTTTTGTAGACATCTGCTCTTAAGTGCCAACTTGTTTGCATCACTCGTGAATGCAATTTAGGTCATTAAGACTGTTACTTGAAAAAGTAACTGGACTGCTGTCATCTGTAACTGTTTTATGTCTGCATGTGTGTGAATACCCGCCCTTAAAGTGCATATAAGCCCTAGCCAGTTATCTTTGATATCGCTTGTGATGAAGTGGATAGTCCAACGGTATAATAGTTCTTGATTTGGGTGTTGCGTCTACGAAATATAAAGGTTTATATTTCCAATATGCTAATGATGTGATGTCATCACCGACATTTGCTGAATTTCTTTGTGCTTGTGAATTAATCTATTTTCTAATTTAGATTTTTTTATTTGTAAAATCGCTTTGATAAGCTTCAAATATAACTTAGAATTTAAAAATAGGTAATTTGTCTCCACCAGCATGCTTTTGTATAATAAGTGATGTCGGTGATGACATCACCTCATTAGCATATTGGAAATATAAACCTTTATATCTCGTAGACGCAACACCCAAATCAAGAAATATTCTACTGTTGGACTATCCACTTCATGTACAATCGATATCAAAGATAACTGGCAAGGGCTTATATGTACTTTAACGTGCATGCAATAATGAAACACAACATATACAATTACACACCCACAAAAATTATCCTACAACTTCCATACCCTGAATTGATATCAGTGGGATGGAATAGCTGGCCTACTCAAAACAACCACCACCCTTCGTTTCTCCCTAAAACTCTCTAACCATTACTCATTAGTCCACAACCATACACCTGAGATCCTTGTTTGATCTCTGAGTGCGAATACGCTCTCCACACAAAACGCAAGTGCCATATTTGTTTGATTTCTCGGTATTTGACAGCATTTGACAGACAGACAGACATTTTTTATTTGCGTCTTGCACAATGTATATTTGTCTATGACGACAGTGCAAACCCTTCCTACATACTCTACATCAGCTATTACACTCCCCCTCCCCCCCCATAATCTACAGCAGCTATTACACTCCCCCTCCCCCTAGCACCATAAACAAACGACACACTCAATTTTGTCAGGAAACACAAAACGCAACCTATAGAATTACATACACCACACAAATTAACCTACAATTTCCCTACCCTCAATTGTTGTATGGGAGGTAATACTCAAAGCCACAACTAGGCTACCCTTCTTTCCTTTGTAAAGCTCCCTTCCCATCACCCATTACTTCACAGCCATCCACACGAACCCCAATTGATGTCTGGGTGCGAATACCAGCCCTTTACACAAAAACCAAAATATAAGTTGTAATACTAATGAAGTTTGAACGATATTTTTTGTATTGAGTTTGTTGTGCACGAATTATTTTTCTTTTCAAATCCTCAAACTTATAATGGTCAGTCCCTTACAGAGGACTGTTCCTCTTCCCACATTGTATTATCACACAACACTGTAGACGTTAGAGTTATTTTTAGCATAGAGTTTCCCGCGAGAGGAAACAAAGGCCGTCACTTTTAACCATTCAGGATGTACTGAAAAATTGTAATTAACAGGAAACAAAGGCCGTCACTTTTAACCATTCAGGATGCACTGAAAAATTGTAATTAACACGGTTCAAACTGCTAAAAAATACTAAAGCGCAAGAGAACAAAAGACAACGTAATCACATACCAGAACTTCGCGACTATAAATAGACACACCATCTACTGTGTTAGGGGCCAGCACAAGGGCACAGGAACATTCCTGTGTAATATACTCCTGGATCCATGCAATAGTTAATGCGCTACCTTTGCAGACTGGTACTTTATAACTCCATGTGCTATTGACACCGCACACGAGATAATATGGTCCCATTAGTTCATATCCTTTGTTGCACCTAAATCTCACAACAGCTCTATACGAAAAGTCATTATCAAGTCGTTGGCCGTTGAGAGGTGCTTTGAATACTGGGCAGTTAATTGAACAAATGAATGAGTTTAATTCAACTATGATATATTATAATGACACGCATTAGGGCCATTTACGCGAGAGGACGTTAACCACTGGTCGTTCGCATCAAACATAACTGTTTCTCTTATCCAGAGCTTCACGGCTAAAATTTATACATGCTTAGTACGGATTTTCATATAGGTAAGCAGCGATTGAAATGTTTTTCAGGTCGTTTATATGAGCAACTTCTCGACTAACGTAAGCTGCGGCTTAAGTTAGACGAGCTCAAATGATCCCACACCGCATGTGTGACGTTGCACTGCAGTGGGTTTAGATGAAACTAATGCAAAAGTGCTTCAATCGCTATCAATATGTCTGTAAATTAGTACTTTCAGCAAAAAGCAAAGACTATTTTCAATAATAACAATGAAAACACGGGTGTACAAAATTGCAATAAGTGCATGCCCCCAAAAAAATTTTGAAAGCTCCTTTTCGATTAATAGGTAATTTTAACAGTTACTGTAAATTTTATCACATTGAAAAATAAAACATTTTACCTTTGCACTCAGGCAGAGTTGCATTCCATCGTCCATTGTCACACGTGATGGTTTGTTGTCCAATGAGAGTAAAGGTATTGTTGCAACTGTACGTGATACTTGTGCCGACTTTAAAACTCCTCTGTCTATCACTCGCTCCTTCCATAAGACCATTTACTGGTAGACCAGGATTGCGACAAAGTGCTTTAGAAAACAAGTCTAAGTATAAGTTATGTTACATTTATGTTGTGTTGTGTTGTCAAAGTATATGTTATGTTATGTTATGGTATGATATGTGTTATGTGTCTCGTACTTGGTTTCCTGAATATGATGGAAACTCAATATCATACGATAAGAGAGCTCTTCTTTCATGCAGGTATGAAATCGAGCTTGTTCTTCATGCTGACTATTAAATGACCCTCGTACCGTATTTTCCAATGATTTTCTTAGTTCTCTTAGCTCTTTCGCTGACTGCATGTCATATTGCCTTTACTTAAGTACACTCACCCAGGCACTTTGGGGTAGTTTGATCCCATTTTCCGTTGGTACAAGACATAAAACGTAAGCCTTCCATCTCAAAGCCATGGCGGCAGGCAAACCTAACCGTCTGACCATGTGCAAAGTTATGGTCCCAGCGAGAACCTCCTCGTGGTATACCAGGATCACGACATGGCGCTGCCGAATAGGAAAATAGTAGATACAGTCAAAAGTGCGAAGCATACGCTTTGTTGCGTTTATGGTCACGTGTTATTAGAGGAGAGAAGCACAGGTGACATCACATTTTTCATGAAATCATTTCGCACCCTCCTTTTCGCTCTAATTATTGTATAAAACAAGTAGATACATTATGCCGTCTGTCCTTTTCTAGATACACAGATGACGAGAACAAAAGTCACGCAACTCTACGTATACCGCGTCGCGTGGAGTACTCTTTGTTGGTGTCACGTTGTCACGTCATCTGCATGGTAGCTATAAGAGGAGAGACCCCGCAGAATAGGACCATTTGTTAAATTAGCTAGGAAAGATTACAGCGAATTTATAATTATAATTGTAATTATAATGTAGCCATCCATGTCTAATGCAATAACTAATAACAGGGGAAAATAACAAGGGGAGTCCAGCTTAAGTACTATATCTGCGCCAAATTCATTAAAACCTTCTGCGTGTATGTCTGACCATGGTTTCTACGCCTAAAAAAATGATAAACAGACTTGTAAAATACAGTGTAAAGTTTAATGAATTGGGCCCTGGTATTGTCAGTTTGGAACAATGGCTATTAGTTGAACTATTTAGATAAAACGTACTTGGTAGCATGGTAGCTATAAGAGGAGAGACCCCGCAGAATAGGACCATTTGTTAAATTAGCTATGAAAGATTACAGCGAATTTATAATTATAATGTAGCCATCCATGTCTAATGCAATAACTAATAACAGGGGAAAATAACAAGGGGAGTCCAGCTTAAGTACTATATCTGCGCCAAATTCATTAAAACCTTCTGCGTGTATGTCTGACCATGGTTTCTACGCCTAAAAAAACAATAAACAGACTTGTAAAATACAGTGTAAAGTTTAATGAATTGGGCCCTGGTATTGTCAGTTTGGAACAATGGCTATTAGTTGAACTATTTAGATAAAACGTACTTATTGAAGTTAATATGTTTACCAACAGAAACCTAGAAGCAGCAAATTGTCAATATTTTAGTTTTTCATACAAAAATAGGTCAAATAGACTGATTTGAAAAAATGGAAAGAACTATTGATACTAGCAACTTGGAGGACGAAGACCGTTTAAAACTACCACCTCGCAGCCTTCGACTGAACTGATCCAGAGGTTAGTGAACTCCGACTCCGTTCTGTGAAACATCTCAGCTACTATCTCTTACTAAATCCATCATAGCTCGGCTCATGCAAAATGACGACATAGCTGTCGTGTATAGTGATAAAGATTGTCTGGAAAAGAGAATACTTGCATTGCGAAGAAGCTGATCTTGTGAGAATTAAAAAGCCACTCATCTTCAAAACAATAGTAACAGACGAATATATAACAACACTTATTAATACATAGTGCATTAATTTGAACTGAGCTTAAACTGATGTGGGCATTTTAAATTTAAACTAAACAGAACAAGAGGCCCTGATTGGCCTTAACTCGGGCCACCTATAAATAGGTTAATACATGGAGTTCTAGTATATTTTTGTGTCATACATGGTTTGTGCTAGGGGACCAGATAATTGATTCACTTCTGATGCTTGCGATAATTTATATATAATGGAATGGACCTTTTGCAGGAATGCAATAATTTGGCTGTACTAGATGGCAAACAAATATTTAAAGGCACTTGTACGAGATTGGTAGTGTTATTAGCCAAACCTGTTTGTAAATGCTATGTTCCACCTTCTTCCAATTCTCAACCTCCAAAGGTGGTCACGGTTACTTTAATACAGGAGCTTCTAATTACAAAGTTTTACTAAAAATTAAAACCAGGTTGCATAAGGGTGGTCGCTGAAGGGACTGGTCAGAAATTATCAGGGGAAGGAGTTGTGAAAGGGGAGGATCGTATTTTTTTGAATCCCCAAAACTGGAGGGTCATAAATAATGGGCAACTGAAAAAGGATTTGTTATAAGGGAGAAAGGGTCAAAATATTTCATACTAATTGTCCAGGGAGGGTTATACAATTTTAGACTTTTATCTCCCCTGCAAATTTTTGACCAGTCCCTAATGATTAATAAAATATTGTGTACATTGATTTCATGCATGTAGACCACTTGGAAAATAAAATTAACTTTATTTAAAGAGGGTAACACCAACTAGTACAAACATAGAAATGCGTAGCCTCCCCCACAGTCGTTTTTAGGGGCAAGGTATGAGCCCCTAAAAACGATTGTGGGGGAGGCTAAGAAATGCGTGGCCCTCCTTATAATTAAAAATTCGAAACAAATGTAGAACATGATTTAGATTAATATTAATTAAAATATGTCACTAATTAAGCTAAATATTGTCTGTTCGTGACTGTAATAATAATATCAGTATACAAGTGAATGCATATAAATTATATATCACTTCAATTCGTTATCTGAAAACATAAAAACATAAATACTTCTGAAATACTATAAAAGTAGATTGGACGGATTGGGTTAGGCTTGGAGGATCAGTAATATGCCCCCAAGAGAGAAATGCACAGGAAATTCCATTGTCCCAATTTCAAAACCTGAATTATTCTATTTTTAGTATTATACAATTTTCTGATGATGGTCATTCCATTTTTCGAGTCAGCTCTAATTCAATTTTCTTTTTTCTTCTTTTGACAGTCCTACATTTGTCTTCTTTCTTCAGTATTTCAAGTTGACTTTTTCGACATATTTTTCAGGGAACAGTGTTCGCTTGGTAAATAAATCTCCAAACCTAATTCTATTTATGATTGTTCTAATCAGTTCCAGTATCTGTGTATAGCTCTACCAATTCCAAACCTGCCCATCCCCCAAGGGTGGGGGGCATAAGTGGGGCATTTGACTGAGTTTTTGTCCCAGGGGTGAGACATTTTGGAGCAAACAAAAGTTGGCAGGGTGGGGAATTCATTAATTGTAGAAAGAGTCAAAATAGCGAATTTGATAAGAGATTTGCACCCGTACCAAAGCCCCACCGTGGAGGATTTGACCCCACAGTGCGCGTGGGGCATTTGCAACGTTCTGATGCCCCACAAATATCCAGGGGGGAGGGGCAGGTTTGGAATTGATAGAGCCATAACTTATATAATTGTAGTCTCCAGTATGGCTTTACACAACAAATCCTGCTCTTCTTTTGACAGTTTCACATCCAATTCAATTTTAATTCGGTATTCTCGGTTTGTAAGTCATATCCAGTTCTGTTTATGGGTATAATTCGTAGTAAATTCAAATGCCTCTCTGTATCTTCCGAGTTCTGCATGTTATTGTTTTAACTTGTTCTTCTTGGTCTCTATAAAGTCACATACGATTCAACTTACGGACGATTTCATTTCCAGTTCGAATTACTGTCACCATTACACTTAATAAAATGTTAAAAGTAGGGAACAAGCAAGATTTGTGTGCGCATATATAAACACATAATTTCAACCTCACCAGTTCTGATTTCCGTTCGCGTTTAAAGCAGGGTCAATCACTGTTCACTTCCAGCTTTTGCGACTCTTGAATTGAAGTCTTAGGAAAGTTCGGCATTGGTTGACTGGTTTAGTCAATACTTCCCAGTTGTATAATCTCAAGAGTATTTCATTTTCAGGAGAGGACTTCGCAGTAAACAATTACAGCCAACATTGCAAACAATCAATCCCTCATTTGACCTCCTCACAGTGTGTGATGGTAATGAAGAGCATTTCAACAATTATCAACAATCGTATGGCACTTAGATGCAGCAATACAGGCATTTCTTTCAGTTTCCGTGGATTATTGGACCACAACCATCACCCCGATAGACACTAGCTCCTCCGGCCGGCTAGACTAGCTTACTGTGCGATATTTGGATCTCCACATCCCTTTCGTAAATGTGAGAATTTTCCATCGAAAGCCCCTAAAAGTCCTGTCAGCCCTAGAATAACTGAATATCTTGATATTTCATTCGAAGAAACCTTTGGTTTCAGCAAAATAATAGTTCGGAATGAACCCAAACCTTCGCTACGTTGCTGGCTTTGCCGAGCTTCCACAACCAATATATGACGGGTGTCGGATCTGATTGGTTGATCCTGTCACGTGTTGGGAATCGAACAATGGGCTCCTGTGTAATCTGATTGGTTACTGGCGCCAAACAGCGACACACACAAAAAATACAAAAAAATAATAATCAAAGGCACCCGTTGGTGCACTTGTGAATTGTCATGAGTTTTTCAGTCGTGCTATAGATGAGATTGAGTAACCTCTGTGCCCCCTTAGCCCGTCAACTTGGAAGTGAACTTGCATCTCAAATATTGCATCATTGTGTGCATTTACACTTGCATTAGTTGTAAATAGGTGTGTTTTGCTCCTGGGATAGTTTATACTGGTAATATTTGTATCTTTTAAAATCCTTGTCTTCAATACTTCAATGTCATTATTGGTATGGTTGTCTTCTCTAAGACGGTTTAAAAGTTCTGCAAATTGCCTGTCATCTTTTTGTCGCATGATGTCTGTTAATTCAAACAGTTGAAAGTGTTCTTGCCAGTAGTTAACAGCCAAAGGACCATAGTTCTTTTTTGACATGTCAAATATCCAGTGATCACACACAGGTTTTAATTGAAAAAAAGTCTCCTACAGTAATTAAACTTAGTCCTCCAAAAGGCATTTGTGTGCCCATTATCTGTTGTAAGCGTAAATTTAGGAAGTTAAACATGCCATTGTCAACCAATGATTGAAATCTCATCAATAAATATGATCTTAAGTTTACTTAGCTTAAACCTGACTTTATTAAGTGTGTCTCTGTTAAGTGTACAGTATTGCCATCCTCTACTTACAGGAAGTGTAAAAGCAGCATGCATCGTATTACCTCTGATATTGAATGCAGCATTACCAGTAGGTGCAACCTTAAGAACTTTAATTTCATCAGGATTTTCACCTGGTACACTGTTTAGATATTTAATGAGAGCTTCGTATAAAGCATTAGTTACAGTTGATTTGCCAACTCCTGCTCCGCCATTTAAAAACAGTCTCAGTGGCTCATTTTTTGTTTTGACAGAATGCAGTACGTCATGATAGAAAAATTATCTTTGTTTTTTATTAAGTGATCGCACTAGTTTTCTGAATTCATGATCCTCCATATGGTTCACTACTAGGTCTTCTTGATCATTATGTCTAGGAAACATTCCCATGTCATCTATGACTATCAAATCATATTGATTATGTGGGCTATTTTTTCCAGGATCAAAACATCCATAGCTAGAGTTCACTAGCTCTTTTTTCAGCTTGCTTATCTTGCTCGTTTACATGCTGTGTATTGGGTGCTACATTGGCAATACCGTCATCGTCAAGCCTTTCAATATCTTCCATTGCCAAGAAGTTCAGAATGATATTCATATTGTTCCCTTCTTACAGTGATTGTGTCCTTTTGTGATTCAAAACTCTCTTCATAAGTTTGAAAGTTCAGCATGAGATCTTTCTCTTCATTTCTCCAAGGACTATAAAGCATTAGTTGTTCTCTGTAATAGTTTTCTGGGTCCTTTTCTTTATTGAATCTTACAGAACGAATGATTTTAGGTTTTCTTCGTTTAACAAGTCTCATTCCACCGTTTAATTGAATTTCTTTACCTTCAACATTATCTTCATTTGTATCATGGTCATCCTCAATGTTTTCATCAAAATCTGTTTCTGGCAAGTAGTTATCTGATATATTGTCTTTTGTGGATTTGTATTTAATTTGATTAGAACCATTTCTTTGTCTAACGCAATTGTACCAGGCGACAAAGTCTGCTAAACTCAAATTCTGTAAGTTACGGGGTCTTGCGTTAGTGTTTTGACTTTTGGGTTAGTGTTTTGACTTTTGCGTTAGTGTTTTCACGTTTGTGTTCGTGTAACGGCCTGGTTCCCAAACACCTGGTTACCAAAACGCGTTGTCAATGCTATAAAAATAGTCGCAAAAAATAGTTTTAAACATGCAGAGATAATAAATAACAAACACTTACCGATAGTAAATTCGCTTCAGTACATGAAAGCTTAAATCAATCGTTTGAAAGTCTCCAAAACAGCTTTGTCGATGATTATTTTCTTCTCGAACTTCGAGGTTTCCTTCGACTTCGAGGTCCCTTCGAGGTACCATAAATTATCCCAGTCAGTAAGATGGCTGCCGTGGTTCCGCCATTTTGTGATTTTGTGAAGGCGGCCGAGAGGGCCTGGCACCTGTGCCTAATTTTTCCCGATTTCACCCCAATAACTGGTGGATTGCGTAATCCACGAGTTAAAAACGGCTTGCATTTTCTGACTCGTGCCTCGGCCGAAGGCCTGGCCCGAGTAATAAGATTCCCATTCGAAGGCTATTTACGCACGAGGAAACAAATTCAACTAAGGCCTCTGGATTGCGATTTCGCCGTGTTAACAACAGGAACTTCAGTTTCTTCGTCTTCAGACCTGTCTCCTAAAGAGAGAGTGTACGGTTTATAAACAAAAACTTGAATTATTATTTCTTCCACTGTGAAGCCGGCACAGTGAAACATGAATCCTGCTCCCCTTCGATCGACGCAATTTTATTTTAACAACTGTAGTTGATGCAAGTTTAGGTCACTATAAATAAGTTAAGTAATCAGACAGTCATTAGGAGCAATTTAGGAGCTACAGGTAAATATAGCTCTTGACATAGCCACTAGTAGGCAAATTCACAAGTGTATTTTAGTCTTTATGCCCGTTGCTGAATGGGCCCTCCCTGCCTAAACAAAGTTATCTGTCTATCTATGGTACCAGACAAAGTAAGAGAGATGGACGCCATTAGTAATTTTCCAGTGCTAATAATAATAATAATTCCTAATGATAATCATAGAAATAATACAATCATTTAATAATTAATTAATCAATTAATTAATTAATGTTTGGTATGTAGCAAATAGCTAAAGGAATAAAAACTAGCCTATCTGACGTAATTTCTCCAACTAGATTATTATTTTGCGTAATTACTCGCGCAAATAAAGTTCAGGGGGGTTAAGCCGTCTTTTTTTTGGCTCTCATTTCTTCTCGTTATCGTAGATTTCAACCAAACTAAGAGGACCATCTGTAGTTTTATACGGGTAACATTTTCGTGAAAACCGCATAACGCTACGACATTCCTTTCTAACCGTAAAAATGCATCGCCCTTTCTCTTGGGCGAGCGGGGCCTGGGTAACCATTTAACTTTAATTTTGTAGCTCTTTTCAGAACTTGAAATCTTTGAAACTGATCAGTTTTGTCATGAATGATATTCCGAACACGTTTGCTATCACAAATGAAGTATACCATTTCCAGATTGGTGGTTTAATGCATATGTTTGGTATATAGCCAATAGATAAAGGAATCAAAACCAGCATATCTTAGATAATTTTGTCCAACTAGATGATATGTTTGGACTGATATTCGCGAAAATGAAGTTCAGGGTGGTTAAGCCGTTTGTTTTGGCTATCATTTCTCCCCCTGAACTTTAATGTCATCGAAATTAAGAAGACGCCCTGCAGTTTTATATGGGTAACATTTTGGTGAAAACCCCATGTCTCTACGATGTTCCTTTCTACCCTTAAAAATCCATCGCCCTTTTCGTTTTGGCCGCAAAGCATGCTGGGAGAGATTCATTTTCTATTTCCCAGTCCAGAACTGGATTAAATAAAGTTGCAGCGTTAAAATAATAGATGTCATAACTTTTAAGACGTTTGCCTGATTCTGCTCAAATTTTCACAAACAGTACACAATTTATTGATACAACAGCTTGATCCGATTACCAATGACGTAATTGTGACGTAAGTCAACTCCACCTTTCAACTCGTGGATGCGCGCAAGCGCAGGAACGAGTTAAGGTTACCGTAGACCTTCGCGGGTGCCTCTCGTTAAAAAAAGGTGCTACCCTTGAAAGGAAACCATAGAAACCTATACATCACTGTAAAGCTTATGAAACAAGGTATCTGTTGGAATTACTGTTTTAAATAAAGATTTCATTGGAAAGAAGTACTAAGCCTACAAACGCCAAAAAGACGAGGTTTAGATCAGTGAATTATGCGCGTTCGCATTTGGGCGTACGATCCATTCAATTGCACTATGTAAATCAGCAGATGACAGCCTCCAAAAGTGTGTCGGGGATTTTTAATATTTTACTTTGTTCGTATGCAAATCCTTCTTGAAGGTTGAGGTCGGAAAATCTTCCAAACTATATGACGCTAAGCTACATAAAAAAAGAAATAACGAAAATATCGCTAAAGCCCGACACGCTTTGATTCACTGATAGTATATCTATCATTTGGCGATGTTTCGCAGGGATCCAATACTTATTAAGACACGTTTAATTCACTCAAAGATAGGGAATAAGCAAGTAAATGAAGTCAGAGTTTTTAGCTTCGGAAGTTTGGCAGCGAGTTCACACATTCATCAAAGGTTCTGTCAACATGTTAACCCAACAAGCCAATGAAACACAGGACGACCCCTTGGGTTGTTGTGAATGAACCAAGAATTCGCGGGCAATGAAATGGTTCGTATTACCTGGGTTCACATTCCTACATACAATACTGCGTTGCTAGTGTCACCGAACGATCACTATTATGGCAAAAACTGTGAAACCTAGCGAAGTGTTGTCAAGCGATGTAAGACAAAAAAGCAGCCTGAAATATCATGGACAAGTAAATGGCAAAGACGACGACAAAGCCAAAGAGAAACAGGCGCAGAAAACCAACACGAACTCCGGCTGTAGATGTGGTCACAGGGCATTCAAAGGACTGGGATGAGTGGAGATAGGGCTTTTGGATCAGTCCCTGATGTAGTTTCCTACAAAAATGTACAGCGAACTTGCCGCTCATAAAGGAATTATCACGCCTAAGTTATCTATTTACTTTACTTCGAAATACGGTTTTCCAAATATCTCGTGAACATTAATTGCTGTTGGAATTGACGTTGATCAAGGCCTCATCGTCGGGTCCCCTAGCCTCTTGCTACTTTCAACTATAAAGTGAGCGTTAGGGTACTACTATACTTTCGCGACCAAATATTTTACCATGTGGGAGATGTGTGCTCGAGCGATAAACCAATAGCCATGCACATTTGGGTCCCGCCGATAATGACGTAAACCCTTGTATGTTTTCATGCCTAACTCACTCAATATTAATGGCAGGTGGCCCAGACATGGTATTGGGTCCCCATCAATCACGTAGTGGTAATGTCGTAACGATGACGTCATCGGTCACGTGATTTTAAGTACATGCCCATATATTCCTCAATTTTCATGCTAGGCAGTTCAAACTTTGACAAGTATGGTATTAGGTTTCCCATGAATCATTTAGTGTTGATTTAGTAACTATGACGTAATTTAGTGGTGATGTCGTAACAATGACGTCATCGGTCACGTGATTTGTAGTACATGCCCGTATCTCCCTCATTTCTAATGGCAGGTGGCCCAAACTTTGACAGATATGGTAATGATGTCATGACGTTGACGTCATTGGTCACGTGATTTGACGAACTGGCTAATAAGTTTACGAACTGGCATTTCTGCTAATGAAGTAAGTTTAGATCAGTGGAAGCTGATGTAAGCAGTTATTGGCGAAGGCAACAACGAAGTTTCTTAAATTTAATGTATGTGATCCTGGGTATTATCGGACAGTTTTACCTTGATCGCTTTCATTTACTCTATAACGAAGTAACGATGAGCGCTAAGATACTTTCTAGTTAAGTTCAATAACCAGTGACCTTTTGAATTTGAATATTCATCATAAATTTACGGTCGGTTGACCTGACTAATATATGAGTAGCGAATCTTAAACAAATGTTGCTAATGAATCCTTAACATTTATTACTCGGGCTGCCTGTGGCAGCGCCGAGTCTTAAAATGCAAGTGGTTACTATTATTTTTTTAATCAGTGTCAGACGGCGTCTGCGCATGCGTTAAAGGTCAAATTCGAACCAATCAGATTGCACTATGCTGGTCACGCAAACAAAGGTTAGATTTCCTCAGGCGCGCTCAGATAAGAAAATTCAAAGCTCAGACTAGGCGAGACAAGGAGATATCAATTTCAAATAGTCATTGTCAGAAATCTATTCCATCGTGGGCAATGATGCAATACAACCTAAATTTGGGTCAGGTCCATGTTTTACGACAGAATAACCAGAGTCTTTCTACTGGATTCGGAGAGCTCGAGACATTATACAAGTCTGCTAATATGGGGAAAACTGAAACAAAAAATGAACTTTGACGGCAGAAACCCTCATATTTGAGCCAAGCGGAATATTTACATGATCCGCTAAGATTTTTACAAATCTAATTAGTTAAGCAGATGTACGCAGTGTATGCCAACTGAAATGCTGTGCTCGTTTTGTGGTTACGGCTCAGTGGGGCAACTACCCGAACAAGAAAAAAGAGAGAGGAAAACTGAAAGAGGAAATCCTTGTGAGAAATCGACGTACATATGAAGCTATACACGTTATCATCGACTATATGGGAGTCAAACATCGAGCTGCTATGAAACCGCTTGTGACAGTTTGTTTACGCACTTTCATGACAAACGAACGTTTCTACTTTCGACACAACGGTCGCTAAACTGTACGACATCTCCAAGGATATATCCCTAATGTCCAAACTAAAGGGAAAAAGTGAAAGAGGAAATCATTGTGACCAATCGACATAAATATGAAGCTCCAGAAGTAATTATTGAATACATGAGAACCCATAGAGAAAACCGATAATAATGAACACGGTATTAGTTTCACCGACATTTGTGGCGTAACTGAACTCGCACTACAGCATAGCTTGAAATACTGTACGAAAACTCCCGTTTAAAAATTTCCTGATGCCGAAAGGACCGTAGCATTTAAACAAGATATCCTTCTGACCAATCGACATACATATTAAGCTGTGAAAGTATGTTTCCATTCCATAACAGCCGATAGTGCAAACTAGTAAACTGCCACTAGTAAATTGACCTTGCGAGTACTGAACTTTCTAGCGTCAATGCATGTGTTACGTTTCCAAACTTTAGGACAAGAAATCTTCCATAGCATGTTCTATTTTATTTACAGCTGAGAACTGTATTATTAAACATAAGAAATAAAACAATGGTGCCATTTGAAGAATTATATCATGTCAAAAGTGCAAACGAAGAAATATATATCTACGGACGCGAGCAGCTCGATCGTTTCACTTTGGTCAAACTCGGACTGTTTACGACTGGAACGGAAAAACAAAAAGTAAAACCTACTATTGTTACTAGGTCTGAACAGTACTAATTTATTAACTAGCTGCGAGTTGCTGACAGATATCTCAAGACTCTAGCTAGCTGCACGATAGTAGTCTGAACATACATACACACATGAATAAGTAGTGTTTTCAATAAAAGATCAACTACTTTAATTTACATACGAGAAAACAAAAATATTAAATTACATACATGTATATATATACTAGGGGAGCAGAGAATGAAAGTCACCGCGCTACCGGCCACTCCTAAAGACTGCTAATAATTCTTCCCTTTGGTTATTACTAAGAGGATTTCAAATGAAAGTGTATTTCATCTTCAATCTCATGTGGCCCGAGTGAAAGCCCAGATGGGCTCTTGTTGTTACCTAGAAATTGAATGGTGTACGTATATATATTGGGATGTGTTCCGCATTTCATTAGGATTCCGGTCTGATCATAAATCAGGCTGTAGTTGAAAATATTGCTTTTCTGCCTTTTAATATTTGTCGCCACGTTTTCAATGACTTGATTATGTCGACTAAATTTCCACTGCCTATAAAACAAAAGTGCTGAATGTCGGCCAGTTTATAAGCACAGTTTAAAGTCAGTCAGATGAGTCTCCCTGAATTCGAAGTTCTGTATTCGGAATTCTAGAACTGAACTTAAACAAGAGCCCATCTGGGCTTTCACTCGGGCCATATGAGATTGAAGATGAAATACACTTTCATTTGAAATCCTCTTAGTAATAACCAAAGGGAAGAATTATTAGCAGTCTTTAGGAGTGGCCGGTAGCGCGGTGACTTTCATTCTCTGCTCCCCTAGTATATATATACATGTATGTAATTTAATATTTTTGTTTTCTCGTATGTAAATTAAAGTAGTTGATCTTTTATTGAAAACATTACTTATTCATGTGTGTATGTATGTTCAGACTACTATCGTGCAGCTAGCTAGAGTCTTGAGATATCTGTCAGCAACTCGCAGCTAGTTAATAAATTAGTACTGTTCAGACCTAGTAACTTAGTAGGTGTTACTTTTTGTTTTTCCCTCTTCTGGTTTGTTTCTATCTCTAAAGACCTCTAAAAGATAGAAATATAACTGCCCTTGGCGCAAGTGTTTCGTAATCGCAAATAATTGACCGCCAAAGTGCTCAATTGAACTTTCAACCAAAATATTACAACTGTGCGAAAAACTGCTACTGACTGGTGTTTGGCGATCCTCGTTATCCATGATGGCTCAATTGACGTACAATACACCCGGTAGTTGTCGTGGTAAGAGAAATTACCTTGGAGCGAGTAGTGAACGTGGTCGTAGCGAGAGCTAGAAGTCGGCTAGATCGGATGATAACACTGACTTGACATTTGTGTACATTTCAAAACCTTAAAATAACTAAAATCTGTCATCGATGGGCTTTTAGCGCGCTAGATTCTATTCAAGCTACCCGCTAGGTAGCTTGGAACTTCAAAGTATTCCACCGACCACTAGCTAGCTAATCACCAGAGCAGAAAAACTGTTCAGACTAAAGAAGCTCGCTACCTCCTGTGGTTAGCTAGCTAGATTTACTAGCCTGAACACGGCCACACGTTTACAATTTAGTCTGCAGGTCCGATAAAACTGCAGGTTCCAGTCGTAAACAGTCCGAGTTTGACCAAAGTGAAACGATCGAGCTGCTCGCGTCCGTAGATATATATTTCTTCGTTTGCACTTTTGACATGATATAATTCTTCAAATGGCACCATTGTTTTATTTCTTATGTTTAATAATACAGTTCTCAGCTGTAAAAAAAATAGAACATTCTATGGAAGATTTCTTGAGTTTTCGTACAGTATTTCAAGCTATGCTGTAGTGCGAGTTCAGTTACGCCACAAATGTCGGTGAAACTAATACCGTGTTCATTATTATCGCTTTTCTCTATGTCGATTGGTCACAATGATTTCCTCTTTCAGTTTTTCCCTTTAGTTTGGACATTAGGGATATATCCTTGGAGATTTCGTACAGTTTAGCGACCGTTGTGTCGAAAGTAGAAACGTTCGTTTGTCATGAAAGTGCGTAAACAAACTGTCACAAGCGGTTTCATAGCAGCTCGATGTTTGACTCCCATATAGTCGATGATAACTTATATAGCTTCATATGTACGTCGATTTCTCACAAGGATTTCCTCTTTCAGTTTTTCCCGTTAGTTTGGACATTAGGGATTTATTCTTGGAGATTTCGTACAGTTTAGCGACTGTGTGTTGAAAGTAGAAAAGAGCCCATCTGGCCTTTCACTCGGGCCACATGAGATAATTTGAAGATGAAATTAATTTAACGTCTCCGATCAATTCCTCTCTCTTTGCTGGCAGTTCATGCTTCTTGTTCGTATAGTTGCTCCACTGAGCCGTAACCACAAAACGAGCACAGCATTTCAGTTGGCATACACTGCGTACATCTGCTTAACTAATTAGATTTGTAAAAATCTTAGCGGATCATGTAAATATTCCGGTTGGCTCAAATATGAGGGTTTCTGCCGTCAAAGTTCATTTTTTGTTTCAGTTTTCCCCATATTAGCAGACTTGTATAATGTCTCGAGCTCTCCGAATCCAGTAGAAAGACTCTGGTTATTCTGTCGTAAAACATGGACCTGACCCACATTTAGGTTGTATTGCATAATTGCCCACCGACGATGGAATAGATTTCTGACAATGACTATTTGAAATTGATATCTCCTTGTCTCGCCTCGTCTGAGAGCTTTGAGCTTTCTTATCTGAGCGCGCCTGAGGAAATCTAACCTTTGTTTGCGTGACCAGCACAGTGCAATCTGATTGGTTGGAATTTGACCTTTAACGCATGCGCAGAAGCCGTCTGACATGGATTAAAAAAAAAAAAAACCACTTGCATTTTAAGACTCGGCGCTGCCACAGGCAGCCCGAGTAATAACGTAATATATTCACATGGGTTCCTTGCTACGTTTAAAAAACAAGTGTTTTCTTCCAGCCAGTTGGCCTACGGTCACACATTGTATACATTTGATAAAACGTTTGCCGGCTTCACATTTGCCGAACGTTAGCTGTCACAAAACTCAATACTGCGCCGATTTGGACCGGATAAAAACTCGCTTTAACTCTTCAATATGTGACATATGTGGTTTCAAAGTATAGCGGGACATTGTGATTTAAAGATAGGTTTTTAGCGATCAATTTGATTTCGCTACACTGAATAATATACCGCAATAACGCTTTGTCACACAATACCTGTTACTTGTAGAACATTCTTTACTACTTTAATTACGGCAGTAGAATATGCCATCATTGGTAGATTCCAGAACTACTTAGAATGCACTATCATAGCGAGTCAACACCATTAGGCGAAGGTTCTAGACTGATATTATGTAATCAAGCTATGAATAGGTATCACGCTTGTTGCTGAATATACTATATAGCTACTAAATATAGCCTGATCGTAAAGGAGAACTGAATCAATCAGACGACTATACAAACTTGTATTCCAACAATTCAAGAAAAATAAGTTCTGCTATTTTATTTCTTTGTGGTGCACGTCTAAAAAGAGGAAATACGTTTTGAAGGTCGAAAAATAGCCGAGTCTTCGCTGATAAAGCTATATAGTTTGTGTAGTGCTTTTTCTCCGTATCGTACGTACCGTCATGCATACCAAGGGAAAACAACACAATAGTGCGCAATTATGAGTCGTTAATCCATCTATTCAAAGCCGAGAACAACTTGATAAAACTAATTTCTTCCCCATATCATACGTCACAGATTACAGGAATTGAGCCGTCTGTACTTAGCAGCGATTGGGAGGAAGATTTGCAGATTGTGTTTCCTTTGACGCAAAACGCTGTAAAATAAATAGCTCACTTCCGAGATATGCCTCACTTCCTACATACAAAGGAATCAATACGAGGCTCCGTGCATAATGCCTAGTCGTTCGTGACAAACTACAGAAGTGCTGTAGTCTTGTCACGAACGACTGAGCATTATGCACGGAGCCTCGTGTTGATTCCTTTTTACGTAGGAAGTGAGGTATATCTCGGAAGTGGACTATTTAGGTATAACTCCGTTTCAAGTTTATATCTACTAATTGAGCTAAAGTTGAATTTAGGCTTCAGTCCTCCTTCAAGAGTGAACCGGACAAGATTATAGAGCTTGTAAACAGAAATCCGTATCTCCATCATTTCTAATGGACCGCCTCCGGATTAGCTCAGTGGTTAAGCGCCGGTCTGTCGTGTGGGAGGTCGAGGGTTCAAACCCCGGCTGGACCAACTGACGCAGGGTCATAACTGAGTAGAAGGTGCTGCCTTTGTGAAACAATTTCGTTCACGTCTTCTCGGATAAGGACATTAAATCGTAGGTCCATCAGTGGATGAAGCGCCCATTATTATTATTATTACTAGTATACCTAACAGGTAGTGAATGCTGCTCCGCTCAGTTAAGGAAGTGTTTAGAAAAAAACCTACAGTAGCACTTTGGTAGGAAAATTATATTACTGAGTGATAAAAATGCCAAGGTGTTAGATGAATATATTTTGTAGTTTTGGGGCTCAGTATCGTGCGACTGAATCCTGTTTGAGCTGTGGCGTGTATCTCAAAAGTTGTCCCGATTTATTTTCATTTTGTCCCGACATATCAACGATCTCCCGGTAAATTCCCTGAGTCTACCAAAGTAGTATACAAAGTAGGGGGACTGGGACACACACAACAAATTTCAACGAACAAATGCAACAAAAAAGCAACAAAGAGCAGCAAACGGCTGGGACACGTACAACAAATTTCAACGAACCGATGCAACAAAAAACAACATATGAAACAAGAAAAACAACATATAATAAGACCCTCATTTTTTCGTTGTATTTTTTACATTTCAACGTCCTATTAGAGAAACGTGTTTATAAGGTATTATTTACTACTATAGTTTATTTATCGTATTTATACATTATATTAATAGACCGGTTTCTACCGCTTTTTTCCGGATTAAAGCAGTTTTGTTATACTATTTATCGTATTTTTACGATATATTAAATAATCGGTTTCTACCGCTTTTTTCCGGATTGGAGCAGTTTTGTTGTACTATTTTTTTCGTTGTATTTTTTACATTTCAACGTCCTATTAGAGAAACGTGTTTATAAGGTATTATTTACTACTATAGTTCATTTATCGTATTTATGCATTACATTAAAGGATTGTAGTTATAGGTATTATATCATGGCTAAGCATATATTAACATTTGTTCGAACGCTTGGTTTATAGTGAATTTATTGTATTCTAACACCCTATTAGAGGAGTGTTGCTATTAGGTATTATAACATATATTGTCATAATCATTATTTACTATTATAGTCCATCCATCATATTTCTACACCATATTAGATCAAGGTATTACATTTCAAAACCCTATTAGAGGAGTGTGATTACTAGGTATTATAACATATATTATCGTAATCGTTATTTACTACTCATACTTCTATACCATATTAGATCAAGGTATTACATTTCACAGCCCTATTAGAGGAGTGTGGCTACAAGTTTATTATATCATACCATGGCTGAACATATACTAACGTTCAGACGAACACCCAGGACCATTAAGGGTTATTTACGAGGATGGAAGATGGACGTTCCCGACGGCAATCCTCTAGGGGCAGACCCAGCTGCTTTCCTTACCCGCGTGCGAAAGCAGACTACCAAAAAGATCGATGAAGAGCTACAAGACTTAAATAACATTAAGGTTCAGATAGCTTTGAATATAACTCTCCGTCTCGACAAACCTGAAGGTTCGGTATACGATACAATCACATTTCGGAGTTCACAAGCAGTTCTGACCAACAGTTCTGATACCCGTGGAGTAATGGTAGAAGCGCACGCTCAGATCTACAACCACATTGAGAAATGGATCAGTCGAGGATCGAACTGGGTCATAGATAAAGTCAACATTCTATGGGTGAACATCGCTCGATACCAACCACTACGCGGAGGTTCGTATTTGCCGCTGCCTACAGAAATCGCAAATAAGAAAGCCGTGATCAATGTAAAGAACTATGATGACCATTGCGCACTTTGGGCGATAACGACAACGCTGCATCCAGTTGCAATACACCCCGAGAGAATATCAAACTATCGAAAGGAAGATTGGCCAAAACGTGAAGGGGTGGACTCACCAACACCAATTTCGCAAATACCGCGCCTGGAGAAGCAAAACGAAATCTCCATCAACGTGTATGGTTGGGATCCAAAGGAAAAGTGTTTGATTGTACACCACATATCAACGGAGACCTTTTCAAAGCGTATTAACCTCTTGCTTATAGAGTGCCCAGATAGCGGTCGGCAACACTACTGCCGGATCAAGGACTTCAACCGCCTACTATTCGATCAGACAAAATATAAATGTAGGAAGCACTTCTGCGAACGATGTCTACATGGATATACTACCGAAGCTCTTCTTGCAAATCACATCCCAGAGTGTAACGGAACTAACGACCGAGCCATTCGAATCGAGATGCCCACCAACGAGAACAACAAAGTCTCATTTCAGAACGTTCACAAACAGCTCAAAGTTCCCTATGTTATCTATGCAGACCTTGAGGCTTTAACCACTAAGATCGAAGGACACGCTAAAGATCCTACGAAAAGCAATACACTTAAAACGGAAGAACATATTCCCTGTGGATTTTGTTACATCGTCGTACGTTCTGACGGTCACAGCGAACCACCAGTCTTCTATAGAGGTCCTGATACGATCGAGCGCTTTCTACGATATGTACAAGATGAAGAAAGAAAGATCAAAGACATAGTAGCCAAACCACTATGTATGTCGTGGGAAAACAAGAGGTATTTCGATCAAGCGAGGATTTGCCATATTTGTCAGAAGCCTTTATTTGGTAAAGATAGAGTACGAGATCATTGTCACATCACTGGGGAGTTTCGAGGCGCAGCACATAAGGTATGTAATCTCAAATTACGTATCTCACCTATCATCCCAGTTGTATTCCACAATCTACGTGGATACGATTCTCACCTACTGATGCAATCTATTTCCAAGACAGAGGGCGATATCTCTTGCATTCCAAATAATATGGAGAAATACATTTCATTCTCACTTGGCAACCTACGGTTCATCGATAGCATACAATTTCTACCATCCTCTCTCGACAAGTTGGTAGCAAGTTCTACCCCAGACACCTTTCAACAAACTTCAAAGCATACACCAGATCCAGAGAAAAACAAGTTGCTACTACGCAAAGGCGTTTATCCATATGAGCACATGGACTCTTGGGATAGATTCACTGAGACTTCTCTTCCACCGAAAGAATCATTCTATAGCAAGCTAAGCCTAGAGGATATATCCGATGAAGCTTATGAACATGCATTAGAAGTTTGGAACGTATTTGATTGTAAGACATTAGGTGACTACCACGACCTTTACCTCCAAACTGACGTACTTCTTCTAGCAGATGTATTTGAGACCTTTCGTGCAACATGTATGCAAAACTACGGATTAGATCCAGCTCACTACTATACGAGTCCTGGTCTATCGTGGGATGCGTTGTTAAAGAAGACCGGAGTGGAGCTTGAACTATTAACCGACTACGACATGCATCTATTCATTGAGAAAGGTTTACGTGGCGGTATATCCATGGTGTCTCAACGCAAGGCCAAGGCAAACAATCCAAACGTGCCCGATTTCGACCCCGATAAGCCAAATAGCTATATACTCTATCTTGATGCCAACAACCTATATGGATGGGCGATGAGTCAGCCACTACCAACGGGGGGCTTTGAATGGTGTACACCAACAGAAGAGCAAATCACCATTCTTGCAACCGATTCCGATGTAGGTTACATCCTCGAAGTTGACCTTGAATACCCTCGAGAACTTCACGATATGCATAACAGCTATCCGTTAGCTCCTGAAAGAATGCAAGTGAATAAAGCTTGGTTCTCAGAGTATCAGACAAATCTATTCGAGGAGCTATACGAAGGAAATGGATCCTTGAAAGTGGGAAAGCTTGTACCTAACTTGTATAACAAAGAACGATACGTGCTCCACTACCGCAATCTACAACTATATATATCTCTTGGCATGCGTTTGAAAAAGATCCATAGAGTACTACGATTCGATCAATCACCATGGATGGAGCCATACATACGAATGAATACAGAATTACGAAAACAAGCGAAGAGCCCATTCGAGCAGGAACTCTACAAATTAATGAACAATAGTGTATTTGGTAAGACAATGGAGAATCTACGAAAGCGTGTAGATATCAAACTAATTCGCTCCTCAGAAGGAATCAGACTACAACGTCTCTTGAATAAACCTAGTTATGCTCGCTCTACGATCTTTGACAATGATCTAGCCGCCGTACATAATTACAAAAGCAAGTTACTACTGAACCGTCCAGTATATGTTGGAATGTCGATTCTAGATCTCTCAAAACATTTAATGTATGACTTCTACTACAACGAGCTCAATCGGCAGTATGGACAACGTTGTAATCTACTATATACAGATACCGATAGCCTATTGCTACACATCGAAACTGAGGATATCTATGCAGACATGAAAGCCATTAAACGTTTCTACGATACGAGCAACTACAGTAAAGACCATCCATCATACGACGTATCCAACAAGAAAGTACTTGGTAAAATGAAAGACGAATGTGGAGGTATTCCCATTGTTGAATACGTTGGACTACGATCAAAGCTCTACTCGATCTTGAAAGTAGATGGTGGGGAGATTCGGAAAGCTAAAGGTACGAAGAAGGCAGTTGTGAAACATCGTATTCGACATGAACAATACAAGGAGTGCTTACTAGACAAGAAAGTGTTCCGCCATGGTATGGATATGCTTCGAAGTGAAGGTCATAGAATGTATGGCATACATATGAATAAAGTATCTCTATCACCATTCGATAGTAAGAGATGTATTTTAGCAAACGGAATAGATACGATAGCCTACGGTCATGGAGACTTTTTTCCAGATAATGAAGAAGTAGCCGATTTTATTAGCAATATAATATCGAACGCAATCGATACACTATCCTACAACCGTAAAAACGTCATTACAGAGGATGAAGATATGGACGACTTTATTCGTGACTTGCTTCTATCTTAGAATACCTTTTGGTGGTAGTTCTGTATCTGGTGGTATCACTTGTATCTCTTCACGAACGAACCCTCGCTTTGGTGCATCTTTTCCTAAATAGTATAGAACAGGTTGATTTGATGATACCACACTTCGAGAAATATAGTATGTTTGTAAACTCCATACAGGATCAGTCGCTCGTTTAGTTCCACCTTCCAATTCTCCAGATGCGTAGAGATATCGAACTAAAACGTCAAATGGTAGTCGCTTTTCATCCAATCCAATAGTTCGAGAATATGTAGGAGTCTTTATGTTTACTTGTTGTGTCTCTATAGAATTTGAAGGCTCTTTACCAGTAAGTCGAGTAACTTCATTGTTCATAGCCTTGATAACATCAGGAAGCCTCAATACCCATTCTCTACTACGTGCATTCGATCCTTCAGATGTAAGTACCATCTCTTTTGCATATTGATATCCAAACAATCTTTCAGCTATCGTTCTATTTGCTCGTTCGACGAAGCTTTGCGCTCTATGATTACCAGCCTCGCCTCGTTGAACTTTCGTACCACGTAGTTCTAGCGTTTCAGACATACGCCCCATGAATTCTCTACCAGGGTCTACTTGCAACGTCTTTGGCCATTCGAGTGGACTACGCTTGTAGATTCGTTCGAATGCCGCAGCAACTTCGCCGCTATCTTTAGATGCTAAAGGTTCGGCTTCTTTGTATCGAGAAGCTACGTCGATTACTACTAAAGCGTACTTGTATAGCTTTCGTCCACGCCCAGGTCGATCGTGTGGTAAGAATATCAAATCAGCTTGGTGGACTTCATTTGGTTTCGATACGGTCCAATGCGGACGTGGAATGTGTTTTGGTGGTGGTAGATATACTTGCCATATAGATTGCTTTTCCAACCAACTCTTAGCTACGTCTTCCGATGCTTTCGCTGCTACCGATAGCTTGTCAATTGCAGCGTGACCTTTCCAGTAGCCCATAGGACCATAGAAGATACTCGCAAGTTTAGCATCCATTATACGTCTATGCATTCTAGCCTTCAACAGATGAAAAAAAAAAAAAAAAAAAGAAGAAGAAAAGAATAAGAACCTATCCAACCAGTCCTCGTTCCTTTTTTTTTTTTTCGTATTCTTTAGTAGTAGCCTAGTAGTAGCCTAGTAGTAACCTAGTAGTAGCCTAGTAGTAGCCTAGTAGTAACCTAGTAGTAGCCTAGTAGTAGCCTAGTAGTAGCCTAGTAGTAGCCTAGTAGTAACCTAGTAGTAGCCTAGTAGTAGCCTAGTAGTAGCCTAGTAGTAGCCTAGTAGTAACCTAGTAGTAGTGGCAATGGCTATAGCCATCTACTAATAGCGTATCCAGCGCCTAGCATTCCACCACCAACGTAGAGCAACTCGCCAGTCTTCTGATTGCTTGAGGGTCGGTAGTAGTCAGATAAGCGGGGTTCTTTCATTCCTTTGAGCCGTTTAAGCACCTTACGTAACTTATCGGATTGTACGAAGGCTTCGTTGGTATCTCTTTGAACGTCGTATGCATCGCGTTCAAGACCTTCCTGATTTTGTGCAAAGTCGTATAGTCTTTGACGTTCGGTTCTATACGCTGTCATTTCAGATTCTTGTTTTTCAATGGCTCTATCGTGTCTCTCTCGTTCCGTATCTATATCACCCTTTCCAATCATTCTAGCTAGTATACCACCACCAGTAAATGCCGTTGCATTCAAAACGGCGCCAAAAACTGTCATAGCAATTGCTGCCGCCATTATGGTATGATCTTTTGTTTCTCAAGATATTGTTTCGCGTACAAGCTACCAACTATCACGGCAGTCCACTTTGCGTAATTTACTAGGGAAGAAGAAGGATCGCTAGGCATAGATTCCTTGGTAGTCTTTTTTACGATCCACCCAATACCAGCAGCGAGTCCTACAATTATAGATGCATCGGTTGCCGTCTTCATCAATTCTTTATCCATCTTAACATATGTATAGTATAGTCTCTAGTCTTTAAGTGTTACTCCATGTCTGGTACCGTTGGCTTTGTTGGAGCTGCAGGTCGTGTCGTGCTAATGGCGGCAACGCACTTATTGCCATCTACATACTTTTTGTATGCATAGTACGTGCCAACCAACGTAGCGCCTGTACCGATGACTGTGAGGATAGCCAGGTTTTCGAACCGACCTTTCTCTACATCAGTTTCTTTGGACGGTTCATTTTCACGTTCTATCTCCATCCTTTGAGCTTCTTTTGCACGGGCAGTGACCTTCTCCCAAGCTAATTTTCCTGCTGCAACACGCTTTGGATCTTTTCCTTTCTTAGTTGGTACAGTCGTCGGAGGATTCGCAGTTATCTGATCCGTCTGTTCCTCCATCTTGATTTGATATAGTAGTTACTTGCGAAGGTTCAATAGGTGTACCAGGAATGACTATGTGATCAGCTACATTGAACAAGACACTAGCTAGAGCTACAAATCGACCGTGTTTAAGTGCTAATCGACCAGCCGCCATAGATATCTGATGGCGGGCTAATTGGTTTTCTTGTAGATCCTTAAACAGTGCTTGTTGGTTGTCTAGTGTAGCTACGTGTGAGAGCGTAGCTACGTATGAGACTGCGCGAGTAACTTGACGTAGTACACCATCTACTAAGTGTACTGTTATTTGATTTGCTACTACAGCCTGGTATCTACTATATAAACGTTTTACGTCCTTCTCAGATAGTTTAGTTATATCTGTTAGGGAGAAATTCTGTCCTAGACATTCTTTCGTTTTACCTAATACAGCTAAGGTCTTAAGTTCTTCCCGCCATTCTTCGATATCCTCCAATTCGGTTGAAAATTCCAATTTGGTTGGTGGACCTGTTAAATCCTCACCTTCCAGTTCTTTGGTGTATTCATCCATGATAATATGTTATAGGTGCGGGTATCTCTAACACTACTGCAAAAGGATGTCGCAAACAGAAACATATGCGAGCAAACTTATGAGATCGAAGTATCATTCGTAATTTATTACATTCTTGTGAGCCTCCGTAATCATCGAATATCCTCTTTCCATCTATAACCGATGACGTATGAAACGCTACTACGATAGCTACGTTCTCACGAAAAGGTTTACATATACTCGTTAATTGTTGGGATAGTACCCAAATAGATAGTCCTATATGTCGAGCAGAGAATGCTAAATCTACTAGTTTGTCAGTTCGTTTCTTGACGTCCTTCGATGCGGCGCAATCATCGAGAATCAATAGAGTATTGGTACCCGACCAAAAGGTCGCGCAAATACTTAACGTAGCATCGATGGCATCCTGCGGTGGTGATATGACGAAGAAACGAGGATCTCGATTTGCGAATCCGCGATAGGTCTTGTTGTGGGCATACGTAGGACAAATCAGTACTATGTAATCGAACTTTCCACGAAATGGTCCACGAAGTTGTTCTATGAGAAATGCAGTCTTTCCACAATTCGTTGGACCTACTATGAGTGAGTTGAATGGGATGTGTTCTACCAAGGAATCCATCAGTATGTTATACTATACAGAGATCTGTTCAATATCATGAGCTGAGCATCTGCGAGAACGTAGATGTGCATGTTCACGTTTCCACTTCCTCCTGCAGTTCTATGTATGCGAATGTCGATATCTTTTCCACCGCCAGTTTGTGCCAAGCCATCACCATGAACGGTGGAATCTTTTGCTGTGCGACAATCGACTAGGATAGCGAATCTACTTTCGTAAAACTTCTTTGGAGTCATGGAAGTATCGGATGTACTAAACCACCCTTTCGCAGCCTCCCAGAAATCTGGGGGAAGCATACCGCTTGGAAAGAATCTGTTGGGAATTCCGTTGACATCTACTTCTACCTTCAAAATATCGGGATTCGAAAACGCTTCGCTATCTCGCGTACCAGCAGTGTGTGGTTTTACAAATAGTAGAAGTAGTCCAGCGAATGATCGTCGTGGAACGTTGACGTTCTGAGATATCAAAGCATCGGAAGCTTTAGCGATCTTTACTGTCTTGAAGCGAATGGCGTGGTCGTATAGGAATGCAGTACCACCTATTTCGTATTTGTGAAGTACACTACTAGCCAGCGTTTCATCCTTGATTGCTTCGTATTCTAGTTGGATGTTGGTAAGTTTGTACGTACCTATTTTCGTAGCATCCGATCCAACTACGACATCAATGGCATGCGCTAGAGTCAACTCAAACGAAATAGTATCTTCTAGAGCATGTGTATATAGAACTCCCTGTTGCGTCATAATGTCGACATCTAACGGAATCCTATATTTGGAACCATACGCAGCTAGGAGCGCGTTTTCTCCAGCATCCGAAGTACCTGCATCGCCCGCTTTCGATCGTAGCTTATTCGTGTTCTCTGATTGGATACCTTGTTGCACTCTCGATTCTCTCTCCTGCGTAGATAGGTATACATCGGAATACGTTTGTAGGAGGTCTGACCTGGCGAGGTCTTCTACTATTTCAGCTCCCATCTTACAGACTCTATGTATGACCAAACATCGTCCAACGTTCGAAACGACTCTGTTATTCACATGTCCACCAGATAATACGAGGTCGCCCAATAGCGCTAAGCTACCAGGTACTAGTACTATGCCTTCTCCTAACGTTGGAACATCTACGTATAGAGTCTCACCTGGATTGGCAGATGATGGAGTGAAAGTTTTCCTATACAAGGTTCGTTGAGCTTTGAGTGCATGAGGCTCTCTTTGCGCCTTCTTAGGAATCAACTTTGACGATATCATGTTGAATATATCTAGACATATAGTTATGTTTAACATGGAAGGTGATGCTGTAGAGGAAATACCTGGTGGATCTGAAAGAGGAAAAGATTACGATGATAACGATGCTATCGATGCGGAGGAGTGGAATGCGACATTTTCAGAAAAGCCAGGAGAAAGGGTCGCAATGAAAACCCTACACGACTACGGGAAGGAAGGCGCTAAACCAAAGAATCAGGAAACCTCGTTTTCTATGGACGATTACATCGACGAACTCATCGACCCGAAAGACTCGGACGAAAGAATCCTGGAAAATCCTAAATTCGGTGCTAGAGGTGTGATCTTCAAACAAGGATTATCAGACAAGGCAAAACAGGAGATGTTCGAGATCGTCTGGGAACAATATCCAGATGTAGGAATTCGAGGCATTCTCGAGATGGCAACCATGTCTGATGGTAGAGTCGCTATCCGCGAGTATGGAAGTACGAATAAACCTATCCCTTTGTTCACCAAGAAGGGTGAGTTATATACGAGGATTGGGAAAGGTCTCAAAAGAGTTTTAGGGCCTACGTTAGAAAAAGCACTAGAAGAAGTCGTAGTAGCTAAAGACCAATTGAGTGAGAGGATCGAACTAAATGAGGAAATACTCGAAGACCCTACGTCTACCGAAACTCAGAAAGAAAACGCTACTAATAAAATAGAGACCGATCAGGAGAAACAAGCAGTCCTAGGCCAAATAGAAGAAGCCATGACAGAACGTATACCACTTAGGGATCGTATAAGGACCATCTTCAAGAAGTATGGAGTCAGCATAATTAGCGTGGTAGCTGCGGTAAGTACTGTGATCGGCGTAATAGTTTCCAATCTGACAAAGACAGTTTCCACGATAGTACCAGGATTGGGAGACGCTGCCAAAGCAGTCGCTAAAACAACTGCCAAGACCTTGAAAGCAATGGGTAAGAAGTTAGAGGAGATTCTACCTAAGATGATTGGGCCAATTGCGAGTTTCGTATTCAGTATGGCTGCCGACGTTGTTGGAGTCTTAGCGAACAACGTTTGGTTGTTAATCGTAGCAGCAGTGGTCTTCGTAGTGGAGCAATACAAACGACGTTAACGAAACAACGTCCATGCGATTCCAGCTGCGGCAATAGATGTCACTGCGAGATTAATCTCATGTTTTGGGATAGACTTTGGTATAGGAACTCGTTTCTTGTGCGTCTCGAGAGGCGGCACCAATCTCTTATCTGGAGGTCCTTCCATGGGAGGCGGACGTCCTTTGACTTCTGCATTGATGTCGTTAGTGCCTAGCGTCATATCTTTCGTGGCTTTCGGGGTTGGATTCCTATAGCCATCTTTCTTACCAAGATAGTACACTAGATTGCTTGGCAATAATCGTACGCCTATAGCTATCGCTAGATCGAGCCTCTTATGCGTTGTCATTATAGCGGTAAGATAGTTCTTGTAGCTCACCACTAAATCGTTTTCGAGAATAGCGCCTTCGACTAAGCTCTTGAACTTTTCTTTTACGTTGAAGCTATCTACGATGGATTCGTTAAGATCGTTTTGAGCGCCTAGAATACAGTATCCAAAAGCCTCAACAGATCGATTCAATCTACCTAACCCAGCATTCGTCAAACCTCTACCGCTTGGTGGCGTAAACCAATTATATTGCTTCCCTTCGTGTTCGTCGTTCCGAATGAAGGATACTAGATCGCCCTTGTCCACCCTGCCTCCCTCGTCTGCAAATAAGTTATTGTGGTTGGGCCACGTATCTGCTTCTTTGTCGTAGCCTCGGATTACGTGGACGTTTTTGTAGCCATCGCCATACAAAAGGAATACGTCTCCTAATCCGTGATTCCTACCTCCATGCCATCGGAAGTCTGGTGTTCGAGATATGCCAAATTCGACGCACAATCTCTCGAGAGCTGACTTGCTGTAGAGGTTATCGAGTTGTTTGAAAGCACTGTCACCAGGTAGAGGGCAACCAAGTTCATGTAGGATCCTTCGTATCGTGAAATAAACATGGAATCGTAGGAACCCTTGGACAACTGGTGGATACGTTTTGAAAGTGGGGTCAAACAACGACACACCGCATCCGGAAGTCGCGCACCACGTTGCGAAATTAAGTTGTTGAGGCCAGTACTTGAAATCCGGACCTGATAACCACGCATGGGACTCCTTTGCTGTCACATGCTTTACGACGGTCTCCTTGAATACGTTAGGAACGCCAGCTTTGAACTTCTTCGTTGGGGTGACGTATATCCATAGATTAGTGAGATCAATATCTCGTGCCGGTCCAGTAGAAGGAACTGCTGTAATAAGATATTTCGCACTCTTATCTAGGGTCAACGTAGATGGGAAGCCATCAACCATTCCTTGCAACGCGTCATCGATGCGTTTTTGAGCGGCTGCAGGTAGCTTGGAGACATCATCACCATAGACCACATAGCCAGAATCCCCACCTCGAAACCAAATACTCGTCGAATATTTGCCTGGACCGTTCACTTCAGTAGAGACATAGAACTCGTGAAGATCTGCATGTGGGTATTTCTTTTTGAACTTCACCAACAGATTGGCATTCAATGTTGCGACCACATCTGCCATGTTGAAGCTATACGTATATATAGTTATACCTTCAACATATAAGATGGTTCTCTTATATATCACCACAACGTCGGCTGACCATACTGTCTACTTCAACAACCCTATTCTCATACAGAACATTTCACTAGTCAAGGTAACTATTGAGAATAGTTGGTGGAACCTAGCAGAGAATGCTACCTTCTGGTGGTCTACCGAAGGTATAGGGTTCCCGTACGACGTTCCTAAGGGAAACCACACTATGGCGAGCCTTCGACAATTCTTTGCGCCTGCAGTTGGTGCTGACATCATAAAAATCGAGAAACCCCACCATAGGAGGTCTTGGAACCTAGAAGTCAAGCAATCGATTCTACTTAGTGGAAATCTCTGCAAACTGATGGGTATTGATAAGGATGGGATCGCTACGCGACTAAAAGTAGGCATGCACGAAGTGTCCATTCAAGATGAAATCGACATAGCGTATATCTGCTGCGACGTGGTGGATTCCAGATTCTCGATTCGAGATGGAAAGCAATCTAAAGTCCTAAGTAGAATACATATCCGAGGCGATAGATTTGTGAAAACGACGTATGCCTCACTACAACCTCTAGCTGTCAAAGCTCTAGGTACGACACGAAACAGCCTTCGCCTGACGATTCGTGACGAGAAAGGCAATACCATAAACTTCCGTGGTCGACCTATACGCTACGTATTAAAGATTGAGTAAATCATACATATATAGCATATACATATGATGGACGGCGATTCAATTCAACCCCTTTTTCCATCAGCACCAAATATCTATCCACCGCTTGCTAGTGGCACTGGAAAGAATTTTCGTCTGCAAACAATCCGAGATACGCTTTCAGACATCGAAACTCAAGAAAAACACTATGAAGGCGTGCGTAAGAAATATGCGCGTTCTCAAGGAATAGTTCATGGTATCGCAGTGGTAACAGGAGGTCTATCTGTGATTTTATCTGGATCTGGATTGGGAGTAGCCTTAACTGGTTTTGGAATAGTGATTGGTTTACCACTTGGTGTTATTGGTGGCTTGTGCGGGTTAATTTCAGCATCTACGACCGTTGGAGCTAAAAAATTAGGAATAAAAGTATCTAAGCATGAGAAAACCACTATGTTAGCAAAAGCTAAAATTAATACGATTCGAGATCTAGTATCGAAGGCCTTGCGTGATGAAAATATATCCGACTCTGAATACAGTCTAATCCTCGCTGAAGCAGATAAATACGAGATTATGAGGTCTGAAATTCGTCATAAGACTTTGGGTGGTGAAAAAAACGTGGAACAGATTCGAATGGAACTCAAACAAGAAGTGCAAAAGGAAATGCGAGAAAAACTTGGCAGTCTAGTGGGATAAGAATCGAATGTGGCTCTTATTTTCACTTTACGAAATCAAACCCTATCACTAGTTAGACCGTGTTTTATATAGATGGGCTCAAAGTAGGAATGATAAGCAATCAACTCCTTGACAAAACGTATGATCGAACCCCTATGTATACCACACCGTTTAACAACGTCAATAAGAGACATACAAGATCCCGAACGATGTAGTACCTCGTAACTTGCTCCAACGACTTTAGTTCGAAGTATAGAGCTGGTACCTATATTGTTTCCTATTGCCGTATGAACAATCTCATAGACTATTTGTTGGACATTCTTAGGTACTCCTTGGGGGTCGAGTTTAACAAAAGTCGTTGTAATGTGAGGAGCTATTCGATCGGTATTTAAATCTATATCGATCTTATCGTCATCATGTAGAGAACGTATAAAGACATTTCCACGACATATGCTCTTATTGTTTAGTTGCATAAAACGAGCGACCTCTCCTGTAGATCTAACTAACCCACATTGTATACATGCTTGATAAAGTATAGCAGCTAAAATAGTTCGTTTCGCATAGCAACGTTTGATACAAACTTTCTGTACTTGAATGAATGTATCGGCTACGATTACTAATACATTTGTGGGAAACGAGAGGGCGTAATTTTGTTTATAAGTAGTGTCGTATTCCTGTAGTTCTCGCATAATCGTTCGTAGTTGCAATTCTTTGTTATCGCTTTGCTTTGGGATTGTGCGGTCTAGATCATGTTGATACCGAAAGCTATCCGGCCCTACTATGTGTAACCTAGTAGTAAGATTGGTACTTGTTTCTTCACACGATTCGACCTCGGAAACAAGACCACAAGTGGGACATATGAATTCCATTCCTTGTATTTCCATCGGACATAAACATTCGGAACATGATTCACCAGTGTTAATATGCGACAATGGTTTGATATGCGACAATGGTTTGATATGTAGGCTTGCACAAATTTCTGGACCAAGTAATCTGATAAGATCATCCATACTAGTTGTATACCATATGCCTGTCAATTGTCCAATTGTTCGTTTGTTTAAAAAAAAAAGAAAAAAATGAAGAGAGGTCGCATAACAATTTCTCTTCATTCTTCTTCTTTTTTTTCGTATCGTGATTTCTACTTATCCTCCGATCCTACCACATTTAGATCTTTCTCACTGATGGAGAGGTCATCCAATGCATTATCGAGATCGTGAATGTCCACCACATTTTGATCTTTTTCCGATTCCACTACATTTAGATCTTTCTCCGATTCTACTACATTTGAACATGTGATATTCGCCGACTCGTTAGCTCGTTTCTTATCAAGGTTCTTCTTATTGCGAATGGTACGGCGTTGGTGTGCACCACATTTTGCACAAAGTTCGTGAATAGTACGACAGCCTCGACCACACGTCAAACATGGAACGAATATGGCACATCCTCTTCCTATCTGGAAGTTATGTTGAGAGCAATACTCTGACGTCTTTGAACACTTCCTTATACATTTCGTGGTCTTTCCTCGCATCAACCAATCACAAGTTTCCACTACATTTAGATCTTTCTCCGATTCTACTACATTTGAACATGTGATATTCGCCGACTCGTTAGCTCGTTTCTTATCAAGGTTCTTCTTATTGCGAATGGTACGGCGTTGATGTGCACCACATTTTGCACAAAGTTTGTGAGTAGTACGACAGCCTCGACCACACGTCAAACATGGAACGAATATAGCACATCCTCTTCCTATCTGGAAGTTATGTTGAGAGCAATACTCTGACGTCTTTGAACACTTACTTATACATTTCGTGGTCATTCCTTGCATCAACCAATCACAAGTTCTTGTCTCAATCATCGTGCAATATACCTATATATGTTATATGTCTAATTGGTATCTTAGTTGTGACGTCTACGTTGAGGTTCTTCAATTATACGCACTTGTCTAATCTGTGTGGTATTAATACGTACTAAGATAGCAGCATACGTTAATATCGTGAAGTAGAGAATGTATGTTAGTACCATGGATGGATATACTGTAAACTAATCATTCCTTTAATAGGTGTTAAAATGTAAAAATACAATGAACAAAATAGTACAACAAAACTGCTCCAATCCGGAAAAAAGCGGTAGAAACCGATTATTTAATATATCGTAAAAATACGATAAATAGTATAACAAAACTGCTTTAATCCGGAAAAAGCGGTAGAAACCGGTCTATTAATATAATGTATAAATACGATAAATAAACTATAGTAGTAAATAATACCTTATAAACACGTTTCTCCAATAGGACGTTGAAATGTAAAAAATACAACGAAAAAATGAGGGTCTTATTATATGTTGTTTTTCTTGTGTCATATGTTGTTTTTTGTTGCATCGGTTCGTTGAAATTTGTTGTACGTGTCCCAGCCGTTTGCTGCTCTTTGTTGCTTTTTTGTTGCATTTGTTCGTTGAAATTTGTTGTGTGTGTCCCAGTCCCCCTACTTTGTATACTACTACCAATTCCCGACATTTTCTTAAGATTCCCGGTACAAAAAACTGCTGTTTTCCCCGGTGAAGTTTAAACACCGGAAATCAACTGTAATTCAGAATGTAATTGTAAATGCCAATTGTATTTTGAACCAGCTGCTTGACTTTATCGAAGGCCAATAGAAGGAAATTAGTTGCTGCTCACCATCTTGATAACAGGAGAGATCTTGCTCTTTGGAAAGTGATAGTTCACACAGAGTTCGTCTACACGTCAACAAATTCATGATTATACAAGGATCGCACACACATAAATGCATTACAGAACGGTTGAACGTAGTTAGCTCCAACAATGCAGATTCCACCACGTGTAATGTCGCGTGTCGATCAGATCCGTGCAAAGAATTGTGGTAAAAAAAGACAATAGAAGTGATGCATTGTGGTAAAAAAGGAAATCGAGATTTGGACCCGCTTACAGACTAGTATACCTAACAGGTTGTAAATGCTGCTCCGCTCAGTTAAGGAAGTGTATTAGAAGAGAACCTACAGTAGCACTTTGGCAGGAAATAGATTACTGGGTGATAAAAATGCCAAGGTGTTAGTAGAATATATTTTGTAGTTTTGGGGCTGTCGTGCGACTGAATCCGGTTTGAGCTGTGGTGTATTTCAAAAGTTGTCGTGTCGCGATTTATTTTCATTTTGTCCCGACATATCAACGATCTCCCGGTAAATTCCCTGAACCTACCAATTCCCAACATTTTCTTAAGATTCCCGGCACGAGAAACTGCTGTTCTCCCCGGTGAAGTTTTAACACCGGAAATCAACTGTAATTGAGAATTTAATTGTAAATGCTAATTGTATTTTGAACCGGCTGCTTGACTTTATTGAAGCCAATAGAAGAAAATTATTTGCTGCTCACCATCTTGATAATAATAATAATAATAATAATAACACATTTATATAGCGCCATATACACTAACTGCCCTATGGCGCTTTACAATTCCTATATATTAATAACTACTAAAAAGTTAAAATACTAAAAAGTTAAAAACACATTACTAAGAAATATACAACCATGTGATTAAAAATAAGTTTTCTTAAAAAGGTATGTCTTTAAACGAGATTTAAAAACAGAAACCGAGTCACTTAGTCTTATTTCTAAAGGAAGATTGTTCCAAAGTTTTGGGGCGGCCACCGAGAACATCCTATCGCCATAACTCTTCAAGCTCGATTTTGGTACTATAAGAAAGTGCTGACTACATGACCTAAGATTCCTTCTCGGAGAGTAAATATGAAGAAGATCACTAATGTATGACGGTGCTAGATTATTTAAAGACTTATAGGTTAAGAGGAGAATCTTAAATATAATACGTTGCTCTATGGGAAGCCAGTGAAGTTCCCGAAGCACAGGCGTAATATGTGCGAACTTAAACGTACGAGTGACAAGACGTGCTGCACAATTTTGGACCGATTGCAGCCTCTGAACGAGATATTTAGGCAGCCCATAGAGCAATGCATTACAATTGTCCAATCTGCAAGTTACGAAAGCATGGACTAATGTTTCTACACAATCATTAGATAGATAATCCCTAATTTTAGTTAACTTTCTAAGGTGGAAGTATGCAGATTTACATATCGACATAACGTGTTGTTCAAAAGATAAGCCATCATCAATTACTACACCAATATTCCTTGCTTTAGATGATTGCAAAACATCATGATCGCCTACTGAAATAGAATTCAGGCATGGCCGAGGACGATACGTTGAGCTGATTACAAGAAGCTCAGTTTTGTCTCTATTAAGCTTTAACTTATTTAACAACATCCACTTGTCTATTTCGCGAACGCATGCTTCGATTTTAGCAGTAGATAACGCTTGGTCTTCGACATCTTGGGAATCGAAAGACAAATACAGTTGTGTGTCATCAGCGTAAAAATGAAACCCCATACTGTATTGTCTCACGATGTCCCCGAGTGGCGAAGTATAAAGAAGATATAAAATTGGTCCTAATACGGAACCTTGAGGTACTCCGCAGGTCAGTGGACGATTTGTAGACTTTTCGCCCCTAATGGCGACAAATTGATATCTATTACTTAGATATGATTTAAACCAAGCAAGAGCAGAATCTGTTACACCGAAACGGGATGCTAACCTATCGAGCAAGATACCATGGTCGACAGTGTCGAAGGCCGCAGATAAATCTAGTAAAAGTAGAATAACACTGCGGTGATTATCAAGCATACTAAGAATGTCATTATTCACCCTCACAAGGGCAGTCTCTGTACTATAAAATTGTTTATATGCCGATTGAAACATTTCATCAAGATCATTGTTTACGATATAATCAATTAATTGTAAAGCTACCACTTTTTCAGTGAGCTTGGCCATGAACATTAAATTAGAGATGGGCCTAAAATTGGCATAAACCTCGAAATCAAGATGTGACTTCTTGAGGAGTGGATTTAAGAGACCTAACTTAAAATTGTCTGGCATTATAGCCGAATCAATCGAGCTGTTAATAATATCAGTCATGACCTGTAATAAAACAGGTAAACATTCCTTAAGAACCAACACAGGAACTGGGTCGAGTGGGCAGGATTTGACTTTAGAGGCAGTAATAATGTCAGATACTTGCTGTAACGATACATTTTGAAACTTCGTTAGAGTACTGTGGCATGCAGCAGAAACAGTAACAACATCTGAAGTGCTGCTAAAATCAGCATCCAGATTGCTACGCAGAATAATTATTTTCTGACTGAAAAAATTCGCAAAGTTTTCTGCCAAATCCTTATCAGAGCTTGATGTAGGATATCGTACATCAGATTTGTTATGCAGCAATTTATCAACGGTTTGAAATAAAATTCTTTGATCACAGCAGTTACTTTGAATAATGTCAGAGTAAAATTGAACCTTAGCATATCTCACTAGATCATTAACGACATCGCATTGCAACACATACTTGTGTTTATCACTAACCAGCCCTGAAGATCGCCAACAACGTTCAAGGGCTCTCCGTTTTCTCTTCTCTTCGCCAATTTGTTCATTGTACCATGGAGAGGAAGGACGAACCGTAATGGATCTGTTTTTCGTAGGTGCATGCTTATTCAGCAAAGATTCAAGGGTGTCGTAGTATTGCTTAACCAATGTATGCAGATCGCTAGGAGTGTCTATAATTAAGTCGGACATTTGCAAATCATAGCGAAATTGCACAAAATCAATAGACCGTATTTTACGGAAAATAACTTCCTTCTTCTCTAACAATGGTTTCGCTAATCGAAGATTGACATGCACCGCATGATGATCAGACATTGAAGGATGATGAACGTAACAGTCACTAATGACATCCTCACTAGTTCTTGAGATGACTAGGTCCAGTATATGGCCGCTACGATGAGTAGATTCGACAACGTTTTGACTAAGATCAAAAGACTCTAGAATTTGCATAAATCGACGAGCATCAACATTGTTCGCCCGATCAACTTGAAAATTGAAATCACCGACAATCAGCAGGTAACTAGGAGTCAAAATCAATTGCTCTAGATAGGATCTGAATTCATTTAAGAACATGTTCACATTAAGTCTATTTACCGCAGAGGGTGGCGGACGATAAACAATAACGAGTCTTATATTCTCGCTACAAGACGACTTTAAAATGACGTCGATCACTTCAAAACTCATGAAATTTTGTTCTTTAATCTTAATTTTAAACTGCTTCTTGTGAAAAAGTGCCACTCCTCCACCACGGGACGTTATCCTGGGAACCTGATAAAATCTGTAACCCTCCGGGCATACATCACGACAATAGAATTCATCGTCATCCTCAGCCCTGAGCCACGTTTCAGTTATAGCTAAAAGGTCCAAATCATGATCCACAATATACTCATTCAGCAGAAGTGTCTTGTTCCTAAGAGATCTAGCGTTTAGAAGGGCGAACTTCGAATAGCTTTGCTGTAAACAACGTTGTAAAGGCTGTAGAGGAATCATTATCAAATTATTCACATCTACACCAGCCGGGCGCACTGAAGTGGAACTTGCAGAAACAGTGATTGCTTCGCTTTGATTTGAAACCACAGGTTCAATAATATTACGTCGACCAGCCCGTTTTCCTCTAAAATGAAATATTCCTCCTTTCTTCAAATCATCATAGACAGAATTAGATAAGATAGCAAGAGACGTTCGTCGAATCTTGAAGAGTTGACCTCTTGAATAAGTTATTGTCCGTGCAGGGTTTACGACATTCGACTCATGCAAATTCGATTGATTTTCCATGCTGATGCTTGGGCTAACGCTATGAGGCCCAGGATTTAAAGCAACGTCAGAAAACACGGTAATGTCCAATGGAGGGTCGTGTCCTGGTATATGAAGTGTTATTACTCCATGTTTGGTCGATTTCGAGACGGCAAGATGAGATTTAAAGTAGCCGCTCGACACTAGCTTGAGCTTAAAGAATCCGCCAAGATTCAGCAACACGTTTTGTCCAAAATCCAACTTGTAAAGCACTCTAGGAGCAAGGCCAATGCCTTCAGGCCTAGAAATATCCAATTCAACGTTATTCGAGTTATTTTGAAGGCGAAAAAGTGACAAGTAAACTATAAAAATACTAAAAACCGAGGAGCTGAAACACCTCGTGGCCGCCATGTTCGCGCCTCGTCTGTTAGATAACAGGAGAGATCTTGCTCTTTGGAAACTGATAGTTCACACAGAGTTAGAAAGAGTTCGCCTACACGTCTACACTTCAACAAATTCATGATTACACAAGGATCGCATACACAGAAATGCATTAAAGAACGGTTGAACGTGGTTAGCTCAAACGATGCAGAGTTTCCACCTCGTGTATTGTCACGTGACGATCAGATCCGTGCAAAGCAGTGTGGTAAAAAAACACAATAGAAGTGATGCATTGTGGTAAAAAAAAGAAATCGAGATTTGGACCCCCTTAAAAATTAGAACTGTTGTCTTGCTCGCTCGCTTCAGGCTCGCTCGCTGCGGCAGCAACTAGAAGTAATCATAGATTATCAAAGTGCGTTCGACTCGTGGTTTTGTAAGAGAAAGGATTGGGCTTCCTTTGGTAGGCACAAATACACACCCTTTTGAGACATCACTGCAGCGATCTAGACTACACTGTCGACAATAGTCAATAATAACAGAGTCTACTGTGGGTGTAAAATATCCTGATCCAAAATGTATATGTCTTTATATAATAAATGTAAAACGTTGTGAAAGTCTCGAAGGGAATGGATATATTCGGTTAAATCAGTACACTGTAGGTCATCAAGTGACTGAAATAAGTTCCAATTGCAACACAAAGAAAATATTAAGCAAGCCATGCATATATTTGTGTATGGTGTTGAGAAAAATAATGTAATATCGGTCTACAGGTAAGTTTATTTAAGGGGAAAATGTGGTTTTAACAAATTCAACAAATAAAATGTATTTAAAAAATGATAGTTTTAACTATGTGGTGTATGGACAGAGTCCATATCAGGGTATAAAACTGTAGTTTACTATATGTGTAACATTAAATAATTCGATGCTCCAGAGGTTGCTGTGAGGTACATCGGCAGTTATTTTTTTCTTTATCGACAGACTAAAAAATAAAAATAAATGGTTTATTTTATGTCGAAGATACAGGAAGCCGTTACCGGGTCTTCCAAGCCAGAGGCTAATGTTTAAGTATTCCGACGAACTCCATGGTCGAATTGGAATTTTGGTTGGTTTTTGAGTAGGGAGGAAAACCGAAGAACCCGGAGAAAAACTCTAAAATACCATTTAACCATTTCAAGGCGGTAATCTTCAAGAATTAATATTATTTCGTTGAATTTCAAAGCTGGATCTTCAATTTATCATCTAACAGTAAATTTTCTATTATCAGTTAACAGTTAAAAATACCCATATTTGTTAACATCGCGTCACCACACAATCGCTATATTCTGGACCTGCTGTTATGTATTACTATATATTTCTAATTGCACTGTTCCCTTAGATTTCATTCTGGTTGTTGTACCATTTCTATCTAGTTCCGTCGGCGTGATTGTTATGTCGGGTTGTATGGGATGTTGTCTCTCGGGCATCGGATCTGCTAGATATTTTGTTTTTCCCACAAACATCGGGTTTGATAGGATGTCGTTGTCTCGCGGGTATCGGATCTGCTGCCGGGAGATGTTGTTTCCTCACAAACATCGAGTTTGATGGGATGTTGTCTCGCGGGCATCGGGTCTGCTGGAAATGTTGTTTCCCCACGAATCTCGGGTATGATGGGATGTCGTTGTCTCGCGGGTATCGAGGTTGTTATTGATTTCCTCACAGAGTCCAACCTTTTTATTATTACCCTGGATATTTGAGGTGATACTTTCTGAATATATTGTTCAGTACAGGGCTAACAATGTACCTAGCAGATTGCATATGTAGTACTGAATTGGCTGTTTGGTTCGGCTATAGTCACGGTTTCGTACCTCGTTTACCGTATTATTGTGATTCGTGGTAGTTCTGTTTTGACATTTGTTGCCCCGATTCTGCGCTTCTCATATTGCCTGTTCTCTTGGTTTTCTTGAATTGATTTATCCGTGTTTAGGTGGCTGCACTGTCACGGTGTGTGCGTATTGTTTATTTATTGAGTCAATTCAGTATACCGGACCTGCGTCTTATTTCTATTTCATGACTGACCTCTTAGGCAACCCTGATCCAGGCACTTTCCAACCGAATTAAGTCTATGGATGATGCACAATCAAAGCTGGACCTACTTTCCCTCCTAAAACACATAACGCAGTACGATTCCGCAGGGTTGAAGACTTCGATAAATATGATGCGTTGAGGCTAGTTGAGCAAGTGGTTGTGGCTGTCAGCACTACTGGGGCCCTTCGGGTCTCTACTTATGACACCTGTTCATGGCTGTTCATGCAAAATACCTGCAAGTACTAAGCACTATGTAAATGTTTGTGGTTGAGGCTGAACAAGGAGATTTGACTAAGGCCAAATTTGAAGGATAAACGACAATTGTGAAACCACAGGTTTACCACCCTCCAGGTTTGTACCTCAAATTGGTTTTGGGTTTCCTGTGGCTACGAATTCAAGCATCGTTGAGAAACTTTGATATGGAGTTAGATTTTTACTCCTAGAATCGACCTCAGCGATATTGTGCTCTAAGAATAATCAAGAAATAAAGATTAGTAGTTATTTGGTCGTTGTGTGGTGTTTTTAGGGGAAAAGTGTTCCATTTAGTGAGTTAAGGAGAATATAATTTCGGGTTAGAAATTGCACTCCTTAGCCAATCAGATATAAAACAATTTGTGTTACTGTGTTATTAGAAGGAAAAATATACAGTTAATAGAAATGTCAAGGTGTGATATTTGTGTGTTAGATTAATCGACTCATTTTTGTAGGTTTGGCACCATCTTTTAACAGTGAATACCTCTAACTGAAGCTTGTTTGAGCTTATTACTGTACTTTACTGGTTTTGTAGGATAGCTTATAAAATTAGGATAATAAATTAAACACAATATTAAGAATAATAAAACATAACTAAAAAACCTACACGAATATAGTAAAAATGTTTTAAAAGGAGAAAAGAGTTACATGTAATTATCAATGATATCCAAAATACAAGACGTGATGGTAAAAATGTGATTATTTGAAGTAACAGAGTATTTATAAAGGACGAAAATCAGTAATCCGATTTTTTTAGTTCGTCTCGATATATCAATGCATGAATTTCAGGTAAATACCTGAGTCTCCCAAAATAAATGCCCGACATTTTCACGACAAACAACTACTAGCGCTGCTCCATGAAACAGGCTATGTTAGAGCTGATCCCGTAGTAAGCAAACAAAGTCCGATGAAGCTTACATTGTAAATACCGAAACTGCCATTAATGTAAATATGTTGATTTTGTCTTCATCAAAGCCAAAGATAGAAGAAATGTGCCGCTCACCATGTTGCCTGGCATGTTGATAAGAAGAGAGATCGTTGCTCTTGCTCTTGAATATAGTCATATCCCTATACACGACTTTCATAATGGCCGCCTCCTAATTTGCATATGTGATTTTCCGTTTCGGTTGTTTACCCACATTTATAGAAAATATGAACATTGCCATGTGAAAGAGCATGTCGACATTAGTGAACTTGTGAAAGTTGAGTGGTGTAGCTTAAAAAGCAATGAAGTTACAGCAAGTTGAAATTAGAGAGATTTGTATGAGAAAAACAACGGACGCCTTACTAGCCTCGCTTTCATGTTTTTCTGCATTAGAAATGCTCATAGCTCAACAGCAATTCTCCACATTGCTCTAAAACTCAAAAATATTACTAGTTTTAATGTGATCTTTCATGTTGTAGCATTGGTTTCCCTCTACAGATTTATCTTCCAAATTATGCAAATTAGGAGGCGGCCATTATGAAAGTCGTGTATTATCTGCCCAAACTCATCGAAATATACGTACGCTCAGCCGATCGAGTCCGACTGTAATATCTAAAGCACTCCAGTGCTTGTGGCGAGTGGAGAGATGTACTTAACATGATCCGGCTTGAGTTACAAAACATATTTTGTCGGATAAATTCGCTGTGTTTGTACTGATGGATCGTCGACCGGCGGAGCCGCGGAAGATCCTGGGTTGCTCACGTTACATTATGGTCTATGTGCCCTTATGCATGACCACAATGCAATGCGCTGGAAGAAATTATGAAAATCGAGGTATATACTTCATGGAAGTGTTCCGTTCCATATAGTCAGTCTTCCTGCATAATACTGTAAAACAGTAGAGAAAATGATTATGCAGGGAGACTATATGGAACGGAATACTACCATGAAGTATATACCGAAATCGACCCCACTATACAGAGTAGTACTGCCTTGCTTGCTTCAAGTTCGCTCGCAGCGACGGCAGTCATCTAAGAAATTTCTGCAATATGATTGGCTAACATGCAGGAGTGTTATTTCAGTCTAATAGTGGTATTACAAGCTCCAAGGAGTTCCAAATTTGGCAAAACAGGTCTACATTTGAAGCAAATTAAAATTAACTATCGATCCATAATGACTTTCAAAAATGTTAAGGAAATTCTGGCAAATTAAAAAACATACCTTTCCTACGTTTTCTTTTGCAAATCGGGTCCGGTTCTGGGGCTCAGCACCTCACATACCTAGCTTTATTATGCAAGCGGTGTTACAAAGATAGCAAATTCCTTGATATTGATCTGACTTGTACAAAGAAGATTTTGTAATTCAAATGAAAGAAATGCATGGACTGATCATTTTATCCTCATTTGAGAAAGCTTATAGTGATTTTCAAGACTTCGAGTGACGAGCTGACTCAACAACGACCTAACGGTATCCTTCTAGATAGAGAGAACCTCTGCACGCAACAGACATCCGCCGTCCACAACCTCCAAATGTTGTTATCATTATTCATATGTAGAACATAGAAATACTTTATATTTGGCTGAGCGTAGCGAAAGAAAATCGAATTGTACAAGCGAACCAACAATGAAGTAATGCTGGAGTTCTATGAATACCACTCCTTCACACGTTCATACCACTTGACGTCGCATTTCAGCAGCGACTTTAGTTTTTTCTTGACATATTGTAGCTCTCTTATAGTTTGACTGAGTTAATAGTACGTAACAGTAACTGTAACATAACTGTCTCTGAGTACGTATACAATTGCAATAACTTGTAATAATCGATGCTGTCAGCTGTGCGGCTCCCTCCAAACGTTGTTATCATTATTCATATGTAGAAAATAGAAATACTTTATATTTGGCTGAGCGTAGCGAAAGAAAATAGAATTGTACAAGCGAACTAACAATGAAGTAATTTGTTTATTATATAAGTACTGAGATATTCTAACAATTTTAACAAAATCTTAGCGTTTAATTGAATACTTTTGTACAATTCAAAGGCAAAGATAATTCGAAAACAATTATGTTCAGATGGTACTTAAATGGTACAAATTGTAGCATTAAAAAATTACAAAATAGTGATTGTAGCTTAATTCAAGTTGTGCTTAAAACAAATCACTGAAGAATTTAATCAGAGTTTTGTTTAAAATAAGTACAAAACAATGCAAACTTAATATGAATCTGAATCAAGAATTCTCAATATTTTGTACCTTTTCGCCCACGGCTTCGCTTCAGACTCTGTACTTAACGTTGGAGATTGATTGAGAGTGTTTATAGAAATGTTAATGAGTCCTCCTTCAATCACTGCACCAGAAAATAAAGACATTGCTTGCTGCTGTTGTTGTTGTCGTTGTCGGTCTTGTAGGCGACCATCTTTGCTATTAGTTGACTGTGCACTATAGTGCACTAGGTTCGGGACATCCTCGTTTGCTGTTCTTGTGATACCATAGCATAATTTGTCACACTTTGTAGGTTTGTATCAGTTTTATGTTCTGATAGTTGAATTATGTCCGTTGGAGGAATGTTCTTGTTCGCTATAAAGCCTGCATCATTATATTGTTTTACGGCCGCTGTGATTTTTAACATTAGGGCCTAATTCAGCTTTATCTGCTATCGTCTTTATCAGAGAATTTAGTGTGTTTATTCCGACAGGAGATTTTTTAAACCAAGGTTTTGAAGAGTCTTTTTCGCAGTTCTTTATGGCAAGATAAAATGGAGCGTCTTCGGTGTTCATTTCTGTCGGTCGTTTCTCTGCTAAAGTTTGTAGGCAGCAACAGGATCGTTTTCACTTTCACTGAGAGAAAACATTTTCTGCAGTTCGTGTTTTAGCCGTCTGTCTATCAAAATATGCGGCTAGATATTCTTCTCCATTTGGCGTTTCTCGAAGTTGTACGTCTCCCCAACACATGTCCCTGTGTTCTTTGCAACCTCGAAGACCGAAGTGAACGGTATTGTTGAACCAAACGGTGCATGTTCAGTAAAGCTTCAGCACTACATGTCCCTAACAGTTTTTTTCTCGTACAATAGTTTGATCTTCGCTTAAAGTGCCCCTAAAACCTAGGCTTGATTGACATAGTGAAAATGTGACCTCTCCTGACCCATTACCGTCGATTCCTTATCTTACGTCACCTCATTAATGCATTATTGTCCATGGCGCCTTTCTATCACAACAGCATCGATATATAGAGAATATACGCAGTCTGTGAGTTTTTAGTAAAGAACACAGTTATTTTAGACAAAATTCTAAATATTTATTCAAGTTATTGCAAAGTCAAATGAATTGGATGACGTAAGATCAGCAATCGACCCAGTCTTTTTCTTACATGGTCATGGGTCAGGAAAGGTCAAATTTTCACCATTTCAAACAAGCATTGAACATAGAGTATTCTCTGTAAGCCACAAGTTTCTTCGCAGAAGTACTCAAACCCTTTCAAAGTTTCATATATATATATCTAGCATGTTTTCACAAAAGGGGGTCTCAGGTTCTAGGGCTCCTTTTGTGAAAACAGCGTAGATCTTGTGTGCCTTTAGCTTTAAAAGCCAGTAACTCGTGTTTCTGCCGTTTTCTTGAAAGCGCAAATGACAGTTTACGACTTTTCTGGCCTTTCTTTCCAATAATTAATCTCTAGGTATTTTATGGGGGTGGGGTGGGGAGGAGTAGTTCAAAAAATTTCGCGCAAAAACCAACTTTGCCTGACGTATGGCGCAACGATTTGCTTAGTGAAAGATGTACATTTTCCACTAGGTCTGAGAAAAAAAGTGCATTTTTTGGATGAAAACGTTGAAAAGTGAGTTACTGGCTTTTAAAGCCAACAAGTACGCATTAATTTACTTGTGTAACCTAAATTTCGAAGTGGCGCCATGTCTCGAGCTTTTAATGGATTTCGATTCACTACACGGCAATACGACGTTCTCTTCCTGTAGATTACGTTTAATTCATGGAATTGTGCTGTATGTTCAGTAAAAATACCAGAAAATTGCCTTTTTCTAACCTATCCCTAACCTCTAGCTCTCAAATAAAGAAATTATGGGATAGATCTCACAAGTAAATTATGGGATAGAAAGGCCAGAAAAGTCTTAAACTGTCATTTGCCGTTTCAAGAAAACGACAAAAACACGAGTTACTGGCTTTTAAAGCTAAAGGCACACAAGATCTAGCATGTTTTCACAAAAGGGGGTCTTAGGTTCTAGGGCTCCTTTTGTGAAAACAGCGTATATATATATATATATATAAATTAATTAATTGCAAAAGGGTTGAGGGGCACTTTAAAGCAACCGAAGCATTCGGCTTATTGCCTTTTCCTTTTTGCTTGAGGTCTTTTTGTTTTGACTGTAAAGCTTTTCGAGCTCGTTCAAACTCGATGTCTTTCATGATGCTGAATCCATTATTTTTTTAAATATATCTTTCAAAGCTTGCAAACATAGAACGGAGGGAGGTTGGTTCGTATTCCTCGTTGTTTTCTTTCTTTCGGACAGCGATGATGAACTCGCTGAGATAGTCATTGAGTTCTTGTGGAGCTATTTCCTCAACTTTCCTCGTCTCCTCTTCGACAAAAGAAATTATTCAAGCAAACCCGCCAACATTCTGTAGGGTTTTTCTTTTTGTATTTTCATTTTACTGACCTTCACTGAATAAATTCTCCCACAGACGACATCTCTACAAATCGTGAAGCCATGTTGTCCGGCTGAGAAAACAACTCATTCAGTTGACAACGGTGCAACCGAGCAGTGGAAAGGCGGTAAAAGCAATACGATTTGGTTCACTCGTGAAAAATATCGTATCAGCGCTGTGATTGGTCGTACGATAATTTTTCACTAGTGAAAATCATCGTATAGCCAATCAAAATTAAGATAAGCTAGTAAAGACGAATTCTATTTCTTTGTTGGCAAATAAAGATATCTCAGTACTCAGTATATGATAAACAAATTTCCCACCCACCCATCTCCGTTGCTGTTTAGCATATTGCAGTTTGGGTTCAATTTGGTATGTGTACATTAAATTACCCATTTGTCACTAGCCTACAGGGTATGGGTATGTTGGCACCATACTATAGTTTATATAATTGTAAATATTTACCATTTACAATAAAGTTACTGTTAACAAGCAATCGATTTGCTCTTATGAACTATGTCAAGACACGGATCAATGAGCCATTAGTAGATGAGCCCTACACTAATACTCAGGAAACAATATTGCAAGATTCAGTGAAATGTAATGTGTAAACTTAGATATTGTTGTGAATTCGAACTGATTGTCGGATAAAAATATGTTTTAACTTACAATAAAAGGATGGGTTTGGGATGTAGTGCTCCCGTACAGGTCACCCTTTGCCCCATAGACTCACACAATTGGCTATTTGGGGCGTCGTGCCCCCTTATTTCAGAAAATATAATGACCTTACTAATGGGGGATTATGAATCCGTCCTGAGAAGGATTGGGGGATTATGACCCCCGCGAGAGGTTTGGAGCCTCTCACCCCATAGACTCACACAATTGGCTATTTGGGGCGTCGTAACCCCTTATTTCAGAAAATATAAGGACCTTACCCATGGCGGTTTATGAATCCGCCCCGGGAAGGATTGGGGGATTATGACCCCCGCGAGAAGGATTGGGGCCTGTCACCAGCATAAGGACCTTACCCATGATAGATTATGAATCCCTGGGAAGGATTAGGAGAATATGACCCCCAGGGGAGGATTTGAGCTCCCGTTGCCATGGTAACCTAAACCTGAAAGCAATATGTGCCTCAACCTGAGTACTTCATTCCACAACCCCTTTACCCCACAAGCTGTTGTATGTCTCACTTATTTCAATGGGTCAGGAGCATTAATACTCAGACAATCGTCGAATAAAGCCTTAGCAAATTAGGTTGTCTTCGGTAAATTTCCATTTTCCGGCAGTGAAGCGAACTTTCCTTATATTGAAACGGAAGACATTTTCAACCCGCTTACCTTTCCAATTGCTGCCCTTTCTTTTAATTTTGCATTGAAAATGCCGCGATATGACGTCACGCGGTATTCCAAAATTTATCACGTAAAATCATTAACAATTAAAATTGTTGCACTCCACTCAACCAATCAGAAACGAGATTGTGACTTTAATATATATTAACCAACATTGTCATAAAAAAAATCCATTATTGCAAGAAAATTTCATTTATGTTTTAATTTACTGCCTGACATCTACTCACCTAAACAGACTGGAATAATTCCATTCCATCTCTTGTCGTGCTGACAGACTGCAAAATCCTTCCCTCTCATTGTAAAGTTTGTCTCGCATTTAAATGTCACCTTCTCGCCATACTTGTATTTATGCTTGTCTGGTACCTTAACCCCGTGATGCGGTGTTCCATGATCGTCACATTCGACCGCTAAATGTATCGTGAAAGTTTCAAGATTAAAACGTACAACTGATTACAGAAAATAAGCAATTCACTCTTTTCACCTTATCGAGATATTGGATTCAAAGCGAGGCAATCCTTTGTATTTGCTAGGTTAGCCTCTATCTGAGGGATATCACAACGAGTTTAGCCTTGCAAAAAAAAAGGATTGCCTCGCTTTGAATCCAAGATGGCCACCGGGTGAAAATAGTGAATCACGACGACATCAATATTTCTTCATAAACATTTTTGAGTCTCACTTTACATTGTTCCTTTGTAAACAAATTACCCTGTATGCTAGAGGTTCTAGTCAAAGTTCAGGCGCGAATCGGCAAGGAGCGAAGCGACGAGATAGCGGGAGAATCCCTGGGCGCCCCCAGCATGCCTTTGTGTCCGCCGATCCAATCAGATATCGTTATAAGTCTTCCGCCTGGCCCTCTGATTGGCTTAGGGCAAATTCATTTCAATTGGCTAACGAGTGCTGCGATTGGATCACAGCCGTAGCAGATTGTGAAACCGGTTTCAATTGTTTACGTGTTCGGTATCGCTGAACGTGTCGCTGGAGTTAGCACGAGTTCCCTAAATCACGTCAGGCCACCGAATAAAAGGTATAATTTAAACCAGCTGACCCAGTTCAGTATTGTTGGGATCCTTGTGAGAGGAAAGTTTAACTGAGTTATTCGGTTCTCTGAAAAAGTTGGCTTTTCATAAACCGTTGACAGAATCGAACCTGGTGTGTTGAGCCGATGTGCTCAAAACCAGTTTAGTCAAAAGCACATTTCACTAGAACCTCTGGCATCTATATAAACATCTATATAAACCTCTAGTATAAACAACTATGCTTCTTATAAAACACCCAATATTTAATATAATTTGACACATTGTAATTTATTACGATGTTTTATTCATCAGCAATTTAAACACGATAAACATCGGTAAGCTGATGTGTGGATCGTTTCTAAAAATACACACGAGTGACCACGAGTGAAAAAATAATAAAATTAAATGAAAAAATGAGAATGGGGAAAATTATAAGAGAAAAACGAGAATTCAAAATTACTGTCAAAAAATTGTGAAGAGCGAATGGGGTAATAAATAGAAGTTTGTATTTTTTGAAAGACAATCAGTGAGAAATGTTAAATTAAAAGAACATTGATTCCGCAAAGCTTCAAGTTCGATGTACATAGCGGATAAGACTGGTGTGCAGTTTCCAATGAAAGCTCGACCTGATCATAACTGAATGTCTCGGACCCGTTTAAATATCACATATGTATAATGTCATTGAGATTGATTTCGCATTGTCTTCCTTTTTTAGCATGACGACTTAGAATAATTCACGCCCATTTAAAACTCGTATTTATTCATCACCACGCTGTCTTAATTGCGCGGTCATGGATTCAAGAAAAAGGATTGAAGAACTTTACGCTAAAGAAAGAGCATGATACTGAGATCAGAAAAGAAGACCGGGCGAAGATGTAATTGAAATGTTGTCTGACGATGACAACAAAGTAGCAAAGATCATGCATAAGTGCCGTCAGAAAAATACTATTTAGCGATGGCATTGATGAGCCAAATATACAGACTAGTTTTTTCCAGGAGTACTACAGGGGGAACAAGAAGTTTCCTACACTACATGGCCCAAATATTCTCGTTTTTTTTAAGGTCTGTATGTCTGGGCCAGCGGCAGAAAACTGGTCAAGCAGAAGTCACGTAGGATAAAGGAGATGGCAGCATTTGTAGTTGTCCAAGCCGGCATAGATCTCAAGCACCCTTACGATTTAGACGCCGATGGTAATGCAGAAGGAAATGTGAAAAAGGACAGTGCCCGTTGTCACGAAATCAATGCAGAAATCCAAGAACAGTCTATAACCAAGAGCTCGGAGGTCCACGTCGTACGGCGACAACAACGCCGGGCAACACGTATAATAACCGCACTATAAAAACAAAAACACTCATGATTCCATCCAATTTTCGTTGTTCATCTTTTCTAATAATTTTTCCCATTTTATTTTTTCATTGTCATTTCTTTTTGTATCACGATTCACTGACATTTTGTTTACTTTTGAGACGCCAATATAACATGTCATGATATTGGCGTCTCAGAATACCAACCTCTGATTGGCTCTTGCGCGAGCCCTTGCCGTTACATGGGTCCCGGTCAAGTTCAAAAATCGTTTTTCAACAGCATGTATTGACACAGGCGGCCCAAGTTCTGTATCTGCACTGTGTGACTACTAGAAAAAAATGAAAAAAATAAAATATTGAACTTTGAAGAACTTGTCTTGTGTTATCGAGTGTCCTTAAGTATCATAGCGCTCTGTAACCTGTTTTAGTACGTTTTCTAGCTCAAAAAGAGCGAGCTAGAAAACGTAGTAAAACAGGATCAACAGCGCTAAGATTGAAATATGATACTTAAGGACACTCGATAACACAAGACAAGTTCTTCAAAGTTCAATATTTTATTGTTTTAATTTTTTCTAGTACACGATATCTGATACGGGAAAACTGTATTAGTCACACAGTGCAGATACAGAACTTGGGCTGCCTGTGGTATTGAGCGCGTCGTGGCAAGATTTCTACAATTTCACCTTCAAATCGTTGCAAATTATAAGATAAGAATTCTTCAATCCTAAAGATAATAGGCTGGCATTGTAGTTTTCGTCAGAAATCTAACACTCGTATCCGCTAAAGTACAAATTTCCCCGTCTCAAAGCAGTAAAATTGCAAAAGTAGTTCAAATCAAGCCTCAAAGTCAAAGCAAAAAGCCTTTCTTTCAAAGAAAGAAAAACGACTTCTTTTAAAATGAGATAACTCTTATTCGAAATGTTTATTTGACAATAATTGATGTAGAACTAGAAGCGTTGAAGGGATTTCAAAACACGTCGCGAAAGTTTTCCCCATTCAAATCTCAAGCCGTGAAACCGTTGCCATGGATATACTAAGCGCCTTTAGAGAATTGAAATTACGATCAGCATGAGTTTAGTACTTCGATTCATTCTCTTCTTTCTTTTAACAATTCCCGACTTAATTGTTGAATCGCGATACAAAACTAATTACGATTTTGAGACGCCGATACCGAATTATATTGCCGGCGACTCCGCCCAATACGAAATATATTTTCTCCCAACTGGCCGGCAATATCGCAATTAGTTTATAATATTTTTGTCACTCATGGTCACTCGTGTGTACTTTTAGACACGATCTGTGTAATGCACCAGTCAATTCCAGCGGTGCCCAAGAAAATAAGGCAAATGCCCTACCCCCGGACACAACTATATAACTTCCCCGAATACGAGTATTTTCAATCAGAGTGAAATGAATACGAGTCGGGCTTGACTTCATAAAATAGTTCAAACAAGCAGTTCAAAACTAGCATTAACGGGAAAATATATGAAAGACAAAGATATAACATACCTTTTATACATACTCGGTACCTTTGATATAACAGATCTACAGTGATCCTATGTGAAGTTTGGCTGATTACACTTAGTTAGAATACTCTTTGCTGTCTTATTAGCCACAATCCTTTGTAGCCGGCCTTGCTGGACAAGCCAGTCAGCCACGAAGTTCTCGCTCAATTTGCCAATAAACGCGCTTCCATTTATAATGTTTGCTGCCAGTACGTAGTTGACAACAAGGAAATGTTGAACTCCGGTTGCCGGCTTATGCTCTTTAATGCCCGAATCCCGGGCCGATAGTTGCAAATGTCCCACTCCCGAGATCTCAAAATGTACAAATGCCCCGCCATGTCCTGGGAGGAGGAGGAGGGGGGATTGACTGATGCATCAAAGAAATAATGAATTGACTGAATGACTCTACGATGAGGTAGCTACATGTACATATTAATAATAAGTGTTTATATATTTTAATTATGCAGTTGTAAGTTCTATTTCATTTCTCCGCGAAAGTTACGACACAAAGCGGGCGAAGCGACGAGAGGAAGAGAACCTCTAGTTCAACGATATCACATACTAGATCAATCTCACTTTCTTGCGAAATTGATTGACAGTCTTTATTTTCATTAAAACGCTAATTGGATGTGTTTCTAAAGCAATTGTACGCGAGTGGGGGTTCTCAATCATAATAGTAGGTGATCCCAAGGACGGCAATAAAGGGTAACAAATACCAGACAAAAGTTAGATTCTATGAGGGGGTTCAAGGGGAAAACATTTTGGATGCCGCAGCTTTGCATTTAGCTTCACGCACATGTCGAGTATCAGTTGAAATATAAGTGATTTCCCATATCCAGTCGGAAAAAAATACTCTAACCTCTTTTTCTTGGTCAATTGCCAGCCAACGCTTGCTCTTGATCAGTGTTCAGACGGTCGATTTCGGAGAATTTCGAGTTTAAAATATCGATTGTTATTCTTTCGATACACGCGTCATATATAGCATCTGTCACGTTTGGCAGGCGGACGTGTTATCAGTCAAGTAGAAGCTTCACCTGTGTTTCTGGCTAACTAGTACTAGTGTCCACCAGTCCTTCTCGACTTTAAAAACAAAACAAAAAACGCTCGGGGATAGCCTCTGCAACCCAGGGTATGGTTAAGGATCGAAAGTTTAACAAAATTCTTCACTTAGCATGTCTCTACTTTAATTTCTTAAACGTTTACCTAAATTGCGTCTGATGTAATCGCACCTTCGCTTTATTTTTAATCTTTCACTGTCAACTAGCATTTTTGTCGAGGAGTGGAAAAATGCGAGGGAAAGCCCGATTTACAAAAGTGATGATCGTCGACTCATGGAAAATTATCGACCGATTTCAATATTACCAAAGTTTTTGAAAAAGAAGTCTTTCGACAATTATATGGTTACTTAACAGACAATCTTTTGCTTTCCAAATTCCAATCAGGATTTCGTCCCCTACACTCAACTGTCTCTACATTGATTCAGATGTGAGATGAATGGCTTGCGAGTATGGATGATGGGAAACTAACAGGGTTGTTTTTCTTGATATTAGAAAAGCTTTCGATTAAAAAAATCACTCGATATTATTAGATAAAATGCAATTTTCAGGAATTTCCGGCCCTGAACTTAAAGGGATACCCGAGTGAAAAACACATTGGGGCTCAAAAGAATCTTCAACATGTTCTTTGTTCAGAAAATGTATTAAAATTTGATCAAACGTTTTTAGTATTAAGAACGAGCACCTCAAAGTTGGCCCCGCGAAGACATGGGCGCCGCCATCTTTGTTTGCATTTACGGAAGTGACGTCACTTCGTCCCACCAGCGTATCGCGGCTACTTGTCTTTGTATGATTTTCACACGCTCGGAATTAAAGTGGATATATTTTCATCGAGATTGCAGAGGAATTCTTATAGAAACCGGAATTATGATGAAGACGACATTATGAGAAAGTTCAGAAGACTGGGAGGAGGAAGAAAAGCACTGGAAAGGCGAGAAATTATCAGACGAACAACAAGGTCTCGTAACTGCCATTTAATAACAGCAAAACAACATGGCTTAAAAGACTCGAGTGACTTCTGAATAAGTATAAGAACTACAATGTATGTGAGGTACAGTTAAGGCGTTTGTCATCCTAAAAACACCTGATAAATGAGAGAGTGAGAACGCTGGTGGGACGAAGTGACGTCACTTCCGTAAATGCAAACAAAGATGGCGGCGCCCATGTCTTCGTGGGGCCAACTTTGAGGTGCTCGTTCTTAATACTAAAAATCTTTGATCAAATTTTAATACATTTTCTGAACAAAGAACATGTTGAAGATTCTTTTGAGCCCCAATGTGTTTTTCACTCGGGTATCCCTTTAAATGTTTCAACTCATTAGCAGAGGAGGTTCCAGGCCTATCCCAAGTGCCCTTGCGCGCATATTTTTCAAAAATGGCGGCCTTTTCGGGTGGATTGTTTTGCAGTTACCAAAAGCCAATTTATTCATTACAAAAGCCATCTTGAGGTAAGGAACTTTAACATTCATTTGAATTGATATTTATACTGTCTATCTGTTGCACTAATTATTTATTTTGCTCGAAAAAACTCACAAAATATCACTTTTATTGTCAGTCGTTGTGATTTGCACTCGAGGATGTTTTCATAAACATACTCCGAAAAAAGTGCTCATCGTACGCAATTGAAGGGAGCATTTAAAAAAAAAATCAAATTCAAGTAGCCAAATATATGAGCATTACAAAAAAACAAAAGTACTCCAAAGTACTCCAGTATTTGGACGATTTTTTGAGTACTTGAATAATGACAGCTGGTGGCGCTCAAAAGGTGCTATGCTTGTGCTACTGAACATGCACTAAGCATGTATATTCATTGTATACATTTTACAGTGGCAAATTATTATCTTAAAATACAATTTATCATTTGTTTTTTTAAGTAATTATGTCATGGAGAGCTCTTCCGTCCTTAAACGGACTCTATTATCAGCGGGAAATACTCCAAACAAACCAGCAAAGAAAAGGGGAAAGCCATGCAGCCTTGATACACGTAGCTCAGCAAGAAAGCCTCTCAGCTTTACCTCTCCAAAGTCTCCAAAACGAAGTACAATTCGGAAGGTACGAATAGCTCTGTTCAATGAATGCATTTATAAGTTTATATATATTTTTAATTAATGAAATTGATGTTTGTTTGAAGATTGGGGTGCCAGCTTCACCTGTTAAATACCACCAATGGACTATAGAGAAGAAGAAAGAGCACTTATTGAGTTTGTTTCCATTGCAAAGACTGATCCCTCATATGGTTGGCCTGACAAAATGGTTGAGTGGCCATCATTTAGGATAAAAAATGCCATCTGGGAGGATGGTGCCAAGCATATTCAACAAGCAACTTCTTCAAATTTCATCTTGACTAGTGAGTTCATTTCATAATCATAATTCATGGACCGCAGAGTGTGTGTGTGTGGGGCTCTTTCTCGAGAGCTTAATACAGCTCTTCTAGTGTTATGTTTGTAGCGTCAGCACTTTTAGCCCCCCCCCCCCCAAAGTAAAACCACTCTCCACAGTTCCTTGTAATTAGAATCACGTTTGAATAATACAGTGCTGTGCAATAAATCTATTGACTTATTCACTTTAGGCTCACATGACAGAAGTGTTGTACAGATACAATAGAGTGGATCCAATCCATAACACATGTAGCAATAGTCCAACTCAACATCAGTTTGGCAATCTGTGTATATGCCAAGTATTGCACCCTGTAATTATACTTGCATATTACAACTTAATGAAAACATATTCTTTTATTTTCAAGGTAATCGTGTATGTGAACGCCTTTTAAACATTCTTAAGAAAAAAATTACAACAGTGTCTGAAGCAGAAGAGTTTTATGGCTTGTCATTATCATATTACCACAAGGAACTTGAACTTGAAGATTCTGAGAAGCAAAGGAAAACCACTGGTGTCAACAAATGTACCCAAACAAACTGTGAAGCTGACCAAGGATGTGATTTGAGAGGATTCAAAGATGTTCCAAGTCAAGAAACAGTCGTACAATTAATTGAACATCTGTCTACAGATTGTGCTCTTCATGTAGCTAATCATTTGTTTTTAAAGCTTGCTATTGCAAAAGGTGTCACAAATAACCCAGGTGATTTTGTTTCACTTTCTTTGGATGCAATGACAAGGCTTGAAAATAGAAATGTTTCAAATCTTCTGTACAAGTTTCCATACTGCCTGGCAACTAACAGACCTGGTGGTGATGAGCCCCTGTTACCAATGGATAGAATGCCATTTGGCCTTATTGCTTACCAAATAGAATTCTTCAGTTGTACTAATGCATGTCTACCTTCTGCCTACCCTAGAGATAGCATTTAAATGTTGTGGGGCACAATTCAGTCTTTTTCAGCATAGCCTGTTGTTCAAGAAATACCTTTATTTATTATGAAACTGTAAATATCAATAACTCATAGTTTGAACACATCATCTTGTTTTCAAGAACATCTCATAACAATTCAATGATTGTTGTTTCTATCATGACACTGTAAATATATTTAGAAAACAACAATAACTCATCACCTAGTTTGAATAAATCATCTTCTGTACAAGAGCTATCTCATATTAATTTACAGTGTGGAAAATAACAATGGTATTGCTTTGTCTTACTGTTGAATAGAGAGCAGACAATATAACCATCAACAAGTAGAGTGCAGACAATATAACCGTGAAAGATTTGACTAACTAAATAGTACTAAATGGTTCACAATCCTTTCTTTTTCTATTGTTTAATCAGTACTATTTAGCACAAATTAGTTACTACTTTTTCAGTTATATTGTCTGCACTCTAAGGTCCAGTTTACACTATCAAATTGTCAGACTGTTTAAACGTCGAAGAGACTGTGAGATCAAAGAAAATTAGGATGTGTTCTATTCTCATCAAAGTACATCAAAGTGTTTGATCAAACATTTGAACAGCATTCACATTGTAACTGTTTGATCAAAGTGTACTCATCTTATTCAGTATGATTCAGTATGACTGTGAAAAGGCATGTGGCATGGTTGGTGTGCCATGGTCATTATTGTTGTCATCTTATTCAGTATGATTCAGTATGACTGTGAAAAGGCATGTGGCATGGTTGGTGTGCCATGGTCATTATTGTTGTCATACATGGCACAACACAACATGGACTGTGACAAGTCTTTCACAGTCATACAAAATTTGCTCGAATCTGGTGTACATGAACTACCTATTATTTCTAACACTGATTATCTAGAAAACAACTTTTAGAGTGCAGACAATAAATCCGTGAAAGATTTGACTACCATACTAAAAGGCAAACTTGAGATTTCTAATTGGCAGGTAGTTGGTGAGGGCCAACACTGTTATTGTTTTAGTAAAACTCTATTAGTGTTCATATTGCAAACAAAAGCATGTTTTGGTGATTTTCTTCAGAAAAAAAAGCGGGCGTCTCTCTACCCACTATCTATCAGCTGATAGATAGCGAGTACAGTGGCCAATCAGAATGCGGGATTTGCAATAGAACACTAGTAGAGTTTTACTAATACTTATTATACAATTCTGCAAAGAACGCGCCGAATATGCACAAGAACGCGAAAATTGTGAGACCGTATTGGGTTAGAAACAGTCGACCGGCTTTCCTGTGAAGCGCGCGCTCTGTGGTAGTTTAGTCACGCACAGTATAAAATAAGGCTGAAAAAGCTCATTAAAAAATACAAAATATGCATTGCTTTGCAGAATTGTATAATAAATAAGTTATTAGTCGACGAACCAGCCAAAACACAGCCGTATTAGATGGTTAGTCGACTAAGAACCTATATTTAATATTAGTGCTATTTACCACTAATTTGTCACTACTTTTTTCAGGGGTTTATTGTCTTCCAGATTGTCTGCAGTTGAATATAACCAAACTAATTTAAACGTAAATCAGCATTATATCTATTATTAGGATTATTCTTATCCCATGTACCTTTCTTTATAATGTTCAAACATCCTTCGAATCTAAATGTTAAAATAACAGGGATGTATCTCCTTGTGAGGGTGCCCAATGTAATGTTCACCACTTCTCCTTTGACTTTGTGAATGGCTTTCACAAGTTTTGGTAATTTCTCTTCCCCACAATACCACAAGATTTTCCATTCTCCATTGTCCAACATTTCAAGCCTATGTGCATTAGTATCCTTTATGTTTTCAGGCTCAGGAGAAATGCGAAAATTTGGTGATTCACCTGCACTTCTTTTCCTTGATAGACACTCGAATGCTTTCTGATATCTGTCTTCCCACACAGCCTTTGATCTTAAAGTACACTTTGTACACTTCGTACATTGACGGCAAATTAGCTCGATGCAATCTATTCCTACTATAGATATAGGGAAATCATATTTGGAAATACAGTGAAGATAAACCAGAGAAATATCTCGAAGAGAAGTCGACTTGTTTACACTAACAGTGCGAAACGCCGCCATTACTGTGCACTGTTTGACTGAGACGCGAGAGTGATGACGTCACACTTCAAACGATAATATAGTATGGAACGCAATGCATTATGGGATAGGCCGGATCCTCCTCTTTTAGTTACCTCACTGTAGCCTCCTCCGCAGGCATCTCTATAGGCGAATCCTTGCTGACGTCATTGTTTACATTTTTGCCTCATTAGCATAAATTAAACTTCAAGCTACAAACAAACAGACTATATCAGCTGAAAGAGAATTTTAAACTGAGTAACCACCGAAAAGTTGAGATTGATATGTTAAATATGTACGGAGAAATTGACTTTTCAAAACTATAAAATGGGCTGGAGGGCAAGAGTTGCTGACAGCCATACATTCATTGTAAATTTTGAGCTTTTTAAACGCTCATTCCTCAAAATGTATTTATCATATCACTCTCAAATTTTCGGTGATTATCAAGTGTGATAATCTCTTTCGATTTATGGACTCTGTTTGTTTGTATGTACGTCGCTTGAAGTTTGATGTATGCTAATGAGGAAAAAACGTAAACAAGGATTCGCCTATAGTCATCGCGCAGAATGGTATTGTTTTCGGCGACATGTACTTACGGCTGTTAGGTTTATGCGAGGTCGGCATAATTACGAATAATACAATTAATTATTCAATAAGACGATTGTGATTGGCTATTGATAATCGGTGTGGGAATACCCTACTCCCATGTAGTAATCCAAGATTCGGACTGATCCGTAATGTAAATACGAGCAATGACTCTTCAAGATGGCGGACTGGCCCACCATGTGCTCGTGCCCAGAACGAGGCTGATTCGGCCCAAGCTAACGCGGCCAACTACTACACTTCCCCCCACTAAATCTACTCTACAATATATTGAGCCACTAAATAATAACTGTAACCTGTACACAATAACAGTTCATAATGTACAATGTAAAGGTAATGTTCTAGTCAGTCTGACAGTTCCACGTTACAAATCAAGGCGGTCCGGAGGCTTGACCACACGGCTTGACCTCCGAAGAGGTGAGGACTCTAATTCAGAAGGCACACCAGAAACCAGGGTTGCAACATCCGGCTCTGCTAACTGTTGCTGTTCCGGTAGTGGCTCGTTCTCTCCCTTTAGGATAGTCGGGGATGGTGTCATTGAATCAGATGAGTGTCCAGCCACCTCAGGAGAATTCAAAGTGGTTGGGGTTACTGCCCTGGTGTGTAACTGGTCATAGTGCCTCCGCCAGATTAAGCCATTCTGAAGCTGTACAGTGCAGGATATGGGCCCTGTGTGCTGAAGGACTTCCCCAGGCAGCCAATCCTGGCCATGTGCATAGTTTCGTGCATAAACCTTCTCACCATCCTTGAATGACCTCTCTTTTGCTCCCCTATCGTGGTTCTGCTTCATCACCTCTTGACGTTCTTGTACTCTAGCTTCTAAATTGGGTTTCAGTAAGTCCAATCTGGAACGGAGCTGTCTACCCATTAAAAGCTCTGCGGGGGCTCTACCAGTGGTGGTATGTGGAGTCCTCCGGTAGGCAAAAAGGAACCGTTCTGTCTTCTCATCTATGGTCCCTTCAGCCATTTTCTTGATTCCCATTTTGAAGGTCTGGACTGCCCTTTCTGCTAATCCATTTGTGGCTGGGTGAAAGGGGGCAGACGTTTTGTGCTTAATTCCATTCTTGGACATGAATTCTCTAAACTCTGCACTTGTGAAGGCTGACCCATTATCACTGACTAGTTGCTTGGGAAGCCCATGTGTGGCAAATATCTGTCTAAGGTGAGCAATGGTAACTGTTGATGTGGCTGCACTCACCCTTTTGACCTCTAGCCATTTACTGTGTGCATCCACCACTATGAGAAACATGGTACCCATGAATGGTCCAGCATGATCCACATGTAGTCGTACCCATGGCCGAGTTGGCCATTCCCAGGGATGTAGGGGAACTCCGGGTGGTGTAGGACGGTTTGCCTGACAGTTGCTGCAAGCCTTAACAACATTTTCAATGTCCTGATCTATTTGGGGCCACCAAACATATGATCGGGCCAGAGCCTTCATGCGGCTTACTCCTGGGTGAGCCTCATGCAATTCCGTCAGGACCTTCTCTCGTCCTTGATTGGGAACTACCACTCTAGCCCCCCATAGTACTATTCCATCTACCAGCGTTAACTCGGTCTTCCGTGCTACATAGGGCTTCATTGCCTCTTCCATCTCTGTCTCTGGCCACCCTTGTGCAGTATATCCATAGACTCGAGCTAATACTGGATCTGTTTGGGTCCAGCCTTTAATCTGATATGTGGACAAGGGTGGAGTTGCTAGTTCCATTAGAAGCACTGTATCTTCTGGCTGGTCCTCCGGTATCTCCGGCAAGGGTAGGCGAGACAACCCGTCAGCATTTCCATGATCGTGAGTTGATTTGTGATGGATTTCATAATCGTAAGCAGCTAACAGCAAAGCCCATCTCTGTATTCTTGAGGCTGCTAGTGGTGGTACTGCCCGATCTTCTCCAAACAGCGCGACCAAAGGCTAATATGGTCTGTATAAAGGCGAAACCGTTTTCCCAGTAGGTAGTTTCGAAACTTCTTAAGGCCAAAGATTATGGATAGGCCTTCCTTCTCCAATTGGGAATAGCGTTTCTCTGCAGGTGACATTGTGCGAGATGCAAAGGCAATCGGCCGCTCTGAACCGTCTGGTAGCGCATGTGCAAGGACTGCCCCCAGGCCATGGGATGATGCATCTGCTGCTAAAATTACTGGTTTATCTGGGTCGAAATGAATAAGCACCTACCGCTGAAGATGTTCTTTGTCATTGGACCCAGTCACTAAGATGTCATCAATATACACCACAACCTGTGGGATGTCTGCAAGAAGTGATTCCATGGTCATCTGGAACAAAGCAGGGGCTGAGGCAACACCAAAGGGCAGACGATTATAGCGGTATAACCCACGGTGTGTGTTTATGGTGACTAATTCCTTCGACTGTTCGTCTAGTTCCAGCTGGTGATATGCTTGCCTCAGATCTAGCTTGGTAAACTTTTCACCACCCCCAAGCTTTACCAAAAGGTCGTCAACTTTCGGTATCGGGTACTTTTCCACTGCCGAGGCTTTGTTCACAGTTAGTTTAAAATCCCCACAAATGCGCACATTAGTTCCATCATTCTTTAGAACTGGAACTATGGGAGCAGCCCAGTTTGAATGCCTTACAGGCTCAATTACTCCCATCTCTTGTAATCGGTCTAACTCTGTCTCTACCTTATTTCTCATCGCGAATGGTACTGTTCTGGCCTTGCAGAATTTTGGGGTTGCATTGGGAAGCACATGTATTTTAGCCTTTGTGTCCCTTAATGTCCCCAGTTCATCATGAAATACAACCTCATGACTCTGGATTATGTCGTCCACTGAGGTACTTGGGGGGAATTCGATAGTGTGAATCTGCTGCCAGTTTAATTTGATTGATTGTAACCAGTTCCGACCAATGAGGTCAGGGCCATCTCCCTTTACGATAATGAGAGGAAGCTTAACTGGTTGTTGTTTGTCATATTCTGCTTCAACCATGGTCTCTCCCAACACTTCTATTCTCTCTCCTGTATATGTCTTCAGCTTAACACTGCTTCTTTTTAAGGCCAATTGTTCTCTTGGCCACTGTAACTTGTAAGTTTTCTCAGACATGAGTGTGATAGCAGCACCTGTGTCCACTTCCATTTGGGTAGGTTTGTTATTCAGTTTTACTGTGATTTGAAGTGGAGTATTCTTTGAACTTTGTGGTATGTAATTTGCCTTTACTGTAAATAGACCTTGGTTGTCTTCATCTTGTTCTGTTATGTACTTGGTATATTGTCTACTTCCTCTCTTTTGTGAAAGATTCCTGTTTTGGGAAGGCTGGCTTCTCGCCTTACTTTTGCATACACTTGCAATATGACCCTTCTTCTTGCAATAATGACATTCAGACTCCTTGAAGTAGCAGTCATCTGCAGCATGGTTGTCCCGGCCACACCGATAACAAGGCTCCATATTTACTCTATTTACTATCTCAAGAGATTTAGCTCCTGACTGGATCATAGCACGGACATCAATGGTGTTTTTAGCCGCGGCCTCCTCTGCTATAGCTATTTGAAGAGCCCTGTCAAAGGTCAGCTCAGCTGCTGGTTCTCCAAACAATTTATGCTGAATTTCTGGATTATTTATTCCTGCCACTAATCTGTCACGAAGCATCTTGTCGAGCGTGGTGCCATAATTACAATGCTTGGACAAAGATCTAAGCTCTTTTACAAAATTTGCGACACTTTCTCCTTCTTTACGATTACGGCTGTTGAACTTAAATCGCTCAACGATCTCCGACGGCTCTGGGTTGTAATGAGCCTTCAAAAGTGTGACTATTTCCACGAATGACTTTGTGTCAGGCTCCGCTGGACTAAGTAAATCACAGAGTAAATTGAATGTCTTTGAACCTACCACAGTCAGAAATATTGCATGTTTCTTGGCTTCTGCTCCTTCTCCTTTGATTTCGTTAGCCTTGAAGTAATATTCGAGTCGCTTGATGTATTGCCCGAAGGTTTCCTGAGTTTCGTCGAACTCTTGCACTTTCCCGTAAGTCGGTGGCATTATTCACTTGTAAATCTCCCTTTAGGACTCTGTAATCTTCCAATATCCTCGTCGCCAGTGTAGTAATCCAAGATTCGGACTGATCCGTAATGTAAATACGAGCAATGACTCTTCAAGATGGCGGACTGGCCCACCATGTGCTCGTGCCCAGAACGAGGCTGATTCGGCCCAAGCTAACGCGGCCAACTACTACATCCCACATCACATTAAGTACATGTCAATCACTGTGGTTCGCACTCCGTTATGGGACTAATGAAATCCCTACGCTCGTTAAGGAGACGTTATTATCTAATGACTAGTTGGTAATTATCCTAATCTTGTTATATCGATCATACCCGTGAAAACGAAGTCCGCATTAGAAAAGTGTGCTGGGACGCTCGATTGAGTTTGTTTTAAAGGCTACGCTAGTTTTCAATTTCAGTAATTTTGAGTTCCAAGAAATAGTGTCTACTAATTCCTTCACACTTCGAATCGATACAGCAACGTCGTAGTTTGACTTCTGAGCCGATAAATATGACAACGGTCCGATGACAACTAGTTTCATTTTTTAAGACTTCGACCGCTAGAGCAGACAGAAACACGAGAAATTTATATTTTAAAGCTCAAGATTGAGATCACTGTTTCTTCAGTTTTTTGTTGACGCACTATCGCTTTTTATGCTGTTCTTTGAGTTTTTTTTCTTGTTTGAACTCGCCTGCATTTTTAGATGAGAATGGCTGCAAGACTGCATCGCGTCCAGTGGAGAAAGAGAAAGTCAACGGTTCTCTATAGACTATCACACAGGAACTGAAAACTGAGTTTCCTGCAATAACAACGGCTTTTTTTAAAGCCACCACAGCATTAAAATCAATGATTAACTACCCCAAATATAGATTACGACTCCATATTATAAAACATGATAGGATAAGATATACTATTCGCCAGCTAAGCAGCTATTTTGCGAGTCATTCGTATGCATGCGAATGACAAGTAGCTGCTTAGCCGACTAATACGTTGTTTATCAAGAAATTAGCCGGTTCTGCCAGTAAATACAACAGCTATAGATTCTTTAATTTTGTTTTGTTGACTTCTACTGTACACAGAAACACGAGAAAGATCTCATTTTAAAATTGAAGGTCTAAAACATCTGCTGATAAATTTTGTATGATTGCGAGAGCGCTTTTTACGTTGTTCTGTTAGTTTTTCATGTCGGTTCAAGCGTTTTGTTTTGAAATCAAAACGGCAGTGCCAAAGACAGCAGCTAGATTCTTTATTCAGTTTTGTTTGTTGACTTCTACTGCACACAGAAACACAAGAAATATCTCATTTTAAAACTGAAGGATTAAAACATCTGCTTAAACATTTGTTTATGATGCCAGACCGCTTTTTACGTTGTTCTGTTAGTTTTTCATGTCGGTTTGAAATCAAAACAGCAGTGCCGCTAATCTTTCACACTTTGCCGGTTTTGAGTAAAGACAACAACTAGATTCTTTATTTTGTTTGTTGACTTCTACTGCACACAGAAACACGAGAAATATCTCATTTTAAAGCTGAAGGTTTATGATGCGAGAGCGCTTTCTACGTTGTTCTGTACTTTTTCAGGTCAGTCACTTTTCCAATTAAACTTACAAAGCTCATGTGACAATTGTTCTCGTTTTGAAAGGCCCTTTTGTGTGCAATTTCAATGGTTAATTAGGTGGTGCATGTGCTATTGTTCATGGGGAGGAGCTTAGAAGTTCAGTGAGGCCCCGCGGAATGTTCAAAATCCAAATTTAGCAAGCGAATTTGAGTTGCCAACATACGTCCTAGAAATGTTGATTTCGATAATACTAATAGCCGTCCGATTTCTACAAGAAAACGGCTGCGAGTTAGTAATATATCAAACTAACTTTTCCATACGAAACCTAAGAAATTAAAGTAATATCGAATGTGAAAATTGACTCCAACGTGAATCAAGTGCTATTTTTCACTGTAACTGAACTTCAAAATAATCCAAAATTAAAGTCAAAACCGATAATACTTGCACTCACTCGAATAAGTTGATTGAGGGTGAAAATTGTGTATTGATATCTCTGGCTACAAAATCCATTGGAAACCTAAACTATAAAATGGATAGTTTATTTTTTCCAAAAATGAGTAAAAACATAACCTACCTCGTGCGTTTGAGCACATTTTCTTTATTGTTTGGGCGGTCCCTTCATGTAGGCACACATGAGGTGCTATCAAAATACAATAGAATTAACACAATACAAAACAATAGAACGAAATACGCAATACAATAGAACACAATACACCATACAATTTGGTAGCAATTCATGTGTGCCTACATGAAGGGAGAGCCATTGTTTGGCTTACTATTCATTGCGTAGCTTTTGAATTTAGCGCCGTTGCTCTTAGAAATGTCCCGGATGTGTCGCAGCATTCTAGGTGATGATCCCAAGAGGAAATGTATACTTTATCTAATTGAAAAAACAAAGCACTGAATCCTCTGGAGAGCTGTCATATATGATCTGAATTGGGACAACAAATGTAGAAGACAGATTTAGCTTTCCTCGATGTTGTCCAGATACAGATCATGTGACAGCTATCCAGAGGTTCAGTGGTTTGTTCTCAAGCTTTAGAATTGTATGCATTTCCTCTTGGGATTCAGGAAAACAAAAAAGCATTACTCAAGGGAAAAGTCAGGTGATCTGATATTTGATGTTTTGATCAATCCCTTTCAATACTTTTGCCACGTTATCATACACTGTGGCTAACAATAATGTTAACTAAGATTTACTCTCCATGTGCGTCAACATTACTCAACGTCATGAAAAACGGAGAGCATTAATTGCTCATAGAATACAGGAAATTGAAAGCTCTAATGGGCCGATTTGAAAATACGTTACGAGCCTTTTGTGTCCTATATAGGCAAAGCGGAAAGAAGTATAGTGTAGTGTTTTGGATGTTGCCACCGAAATCGCGACATAAGATTTCGCAAGATTACATTAATAGTAATTGATTCCTGAAACATTGTATTGACATATGTCGTCACTGAATGGACCTCCCACGAACACATAATGGGCCTTTAGCAGGAATTCAATCACGTGGTTGTACTGGATGGCAAAAATGACTTCATATATTTAAAAGCACTTGTACGAGGTCGATAGTGTTATTAGCAAAACCTGTTTGTAAATGCTATTTTCCAACCCCAATCGATTGTCGAAAAATCCCAAATTTGAAGGCAAAACCGATAATGCTTATATTCACGCAAATAATTTAATCTTGGGTGCAAATACTTAATTGATATCTCTTCTACAAAAGCCCATGGGTACCTAACTCTTATTAAGGTTATTTTCTGCGTAAGTGAGTGAAATCGTAACATCACTGAAGCGTTTTGGGCCATTTTCTCTGTTATTTGCTTCACGTATCATTGCATAGCTTTTGAATTTAGCGCTGTTGTTCTTAGAAATGTCCCGGATGTGTCGCGGCATTCAGGGCGATGGTATCGAAAACCGCGCGCCGAAAAAACAAATATATATGAAATTGGTTTACCTGTGGCTCGAAGAGAGAAGAGGATGACTGGAGAGGGGAGAAGAGAAGAAGAGGAAAGAGCTGAGATGCCTGCCAAAAACGATGGCTTTGGGCATGCCGTGTCACCCCAATGGACTTATCACGGCAACCGGGGTTCCCTAGGGAGATATATGTAACTACCAAAACTAAACGGATCCCCTTCCGATAATTATATACAACTCAAGAAACCGAAAAGTTGCAGCATGGAATATATGGGGTTTTAAGAGTTTTAAGGAAGATAAGGCGGAGAAACAACAACATATCAAAATTTTGAAGGAAAGCAAGCTGAAATTAGCAATTGAAGAACCTCGTATCTAATAGGCGAAAAATGTTCGAGAAACCGATGGAACACGCAGGCTAAACGCCCCGGGCTAAACGACGGAGGAGATCAAATATTCCTAGATACGATTTAAAGATTGAATGGTTTACTTATAAACACAAAAGGGATACATGTAAATTCAAATGTTTCACAGTATATGACTTAAAACAAAAACATTGAGTGAAATAATGCAGTACTTGTATTTCCAGGGCCATGCAAGAATATATGCACCAAGTAACTAACTTATGTACTTACTTAATGGACTGTTATAATCACAAATCAGTCATTTTGGATGAAATAATGATTTTGGCCTGAGTTTACCAGGCGAAAAGAAAGGTTTTTATTCTCCTGAGAGTTAACATGGACGATGCATGATACAAATCCCATGCATGAATCATTTCCATAATGATATACAATGTACATAGATCAAGACAAATAATAAAATATATGTGGATCTGGTTGCCTGACCGAATTTAGAGTCCCTTGTTGACTATACAAGTTTTTGCAGCAAAATGTTAACCACGAGTATACAAGCCTGACTTTACTACGTCTTTTCTTGAAATCTGCCAAAAAGTAAAAACGAGTCAGTCCTACTCTGAATTCGTGGGGGGACCTGAAACAATCATACGGGCTGATCAAAATCAGGAACCAGCTAACGCACATATCAAATTGGAATTTAGCGTGTTGGTTTTGGAACAACTTTAGAATACCCTTGGGAGTCGTAGTTATTACCTACTGGCTACATACATACAATTGTATGGTGTATATAAAGATGGGTACGTGACTACATGGCTACGTGACTGAGTACTTGGCTACGTGGCTATGGGGGTACATGCATGGCTACGTGCATGCTTGACTACATAACTACGTGGCTATGTCGTAGGCAAAAAGGCGTCATCAGGTAAATAGCTTAATTTTCGGACTTCTCTCGTAAATACGAAGCACAATATAGTTATAGGGGTCACGCAAGATTATTTTAAACAATTTTCACCATCTACATTGAATTAGAGTAGCAAGAAATCTCACACTCACAGCAGTTAATTATAAGTCATTTCAGAATATTTACCTTAGAAAGCGAGATATCTACAACATCGCCAAATCCTTTCGAAAACGTCTTCTCCGATAACAGTTTGTTCTTCACACAGTCAAACTCGAAACCTTGGACGCGTACCATAGACGTCCGTCAATATATCTTTGGAAAATCAAACGCCATTCGGAAAGTCAACGGCGTGTCGTCGATCCACAGAGAAAAAATTAATAAATTATATCGCATCCACCTAATCCCCACAAACCGTTCGGCATATGAGTACATGCATCCACGAGTTAAAAAGCCCAACCCGTGCGGCGAGAGTTATAACCGGGGCTAATTATAATACTCGATCAGCTGATGCCCTAATTTGACTCCCTAAACTGGAAGATCCTCCATAGGCGCCAGGAAATAAAAGCATCAATGATTTATAAAATTCTTAATAAGCAAATTACGCCAAATGACCTCGTTTCTTCGACTTTCTGATAGTGCCATTAACTATAACCTTAGAAATTTAGAAACTGACTTAGCACTTCCAAGGCCGAAAACTAATTTCTCCAAACGTAGCTCAGTTTAAGTACAGTGGTGCCGCGTGTGCTCTGGAATAATCTTCCGGAAGTGGCTAAAAATTCTAGTTCGACAATTGAAAAGCAAAGTAAGTTGCTTTATTACCTGATGCTGAGTTACGCTGACTACTGTTTTTAAAGGCTTTACACAGTTTTTAAGCCTGCATTTTTTATACAATTGCAAAATGATATAATATTTACAATTTGTGCATGTATTTTATTGTAAACATATAGAATCTGTTCAGGGGCATACGCCCCATTTGGAAATCAGCCTTCTACTTGTAAATTTGTTGAAAGTTGTAATGGCTTAGCGTATCAAAATAAAATTTTATGTACTGTATGTATATGTGTATGTAAAAAAAAAAACGCATTTGGGCACAAAACCATCTTAATTATAAAGATGGCGTATGTTCAGAAAATGTATCAACATTATTTTGGTCAAATTATCGCAGCGTTGCGAACGAGCACTTCAAACTTGGCCCGTGAAACATGTGCGCTGCCATCTTGTTTACAATTACTCCCGTTGATGTCCATGACGTAAAATAGGTCCCATCCGCTTCGTCACGGTCTTGTTCTCTTTGTAAATTGTGGTGTAGGCCGGCTGTTCAAATGCTCGGATTTAATTAAAGTAGATTTTCATCGATATAGCAGAGCCATTTATACTGGAACCGGAATATGAAGAAGACAAGATTGTGAGAGAAGATTCAGACGAATGGGAAGACGAAGAAAAGCCTTTGGAAGGCGGGATGAACAACCACAGTAACCAATGAGTACCAAGTGCTGTGCACGCTCGCGTTTTGCTACGATGTAAAGTGTCGCTATGTGCGTTTATTGTACGAAACGTGATAGTTATGTTAAAGTAAAACATGGGAACCAATATACCACTGTAAAGCTTATGAACTTAACTTAACATAACTCTATTATATCACACTGGTATTCCCAAAATATTGTTTAGAATAATTCAATAAAAATAAGTACATTCAGAACAAAAAAACTATTTTAAGAACCTTATCTACATAGAGAATAATACATGGGTGCACGGAGATATGGAATTTGTCTTCGAGTGTTCAACTCAATATCTCACGAGTGCATTGTCAGAAATCTATTCCATTGTGGGCGGGGCGTAAAATTATGCAATAGCGCCTGTCAATCATAAATCTCTATTTCTCATTGCTGCGTTCTGATTGGTGTGAATTGTTATTGATTGACAGGTGTGGAACTATGAACTGGATCGCCACTCTCTAGAATCCTAATTATACTTTGCAACGGTTCAATTAAGTAAGTTTGAGAGCCACAAACCCATGTTGATTAATATTGACATGATTATACAAATGTTTACTAAGGAGTTTCTCGAATACTTTACGTAGTGATATTGGCCTATAATTGTTTGCATCACCAAGTGTTCCTTTTTTATGCAAAGCAACAATTATTACCCTCTTCTGATATAAATGTGTTACTGCACTGCCAAAATTCTCATTCTCAGCCAGAGTTCTAATAATTCTGGGATGTATTCCATCAGGTCCAGATCGCGTGAACGATTTGTTTTCTTCTAAATATCTCGCGAACTGTTTGATGTTTTGAAACTTATCTAAATATTTCACTCGGGTATCCATTTAAAGACATTCAATAACTAGTGTAAAGTAATAATTTGACATCATAGCAATCTTAAGCATATAATTACCGATGCGGTTCATATGCCGATTTAATCAAAACTCACTTTCGCATCTTGTAGGCTTTCCTGTCCAAATCCCGTTGGCTTGACAAATGCGGACACTGGCCCCTTTCAGTTCGTACCCTTTCTTGTTACACCGGAAGGTGACTTTTCCTTTATAAGTAGTTTTTGTTTCTTGTACCTTTTCTCCGTGTTGAGGAACAAGAAGACGACCACAGTCTACAACTAATGATATCGAAAAGAAGGACAACATATAATTAGGTTAATTACACTGGAAACACCGCTTGCAACCTTGGTTCTTACCGTTATATTTTATCTTGGAGAAAATAACAATAATTATGTATGCTAAATTTGGTTGCTTCGCATTTAAAAGTATTGTGCTATCCAACAGTCAAAAACATGTACCTTCTATTTTTCGTTTTATTCCCAAGTTTCTTTAAAGTTTGATGTTGTTACCTATGTTACAACTGGTTATTATATTAAGTCCATAAAATGCGTTGTAGGAACAACATTTCGTCTTTTGACAAAAAGCAGCCATTATGTATTTAAACGTAGTTTCCCAATGGAGAACTCGTGGATGCATTGTTTATTGTATTTTAGCAAGAGTGCATAGAGGTAATCGTCTAACGCTGTTGCCACCCAATTCAGATCATGTGATGTAAACAGATGCTACTCTGGGGAATTATTCCTTTTTCATTCTAATCATAATGCAGTGATGCCTATCTGAATAAAATTAATTTTCAAAGAGTCAATTCTCCAGAGTAATGTGTGTTTACATCACATGATCTGAATTGGGTGACAACAGAGTTAGCCGATTACCTCTATTGCCTTATATGTGGTTCAAGGAAATATCCATACTGCACAGAAGTATTTTTTGTCTGGACCTCTACAACCACCACCACAGGAAGCCCAATCTAACGATTATTATACAGGACCATTCATTATTTATGACTGGGCTGGGGGGGGGGGGGGGGGGGACGGGGGGAGGGGGGGGGGGGGACGCTGGCAAGAAAGAGGGGGGCATCGAAAATTCAAGAAACTTAGAGGGTGGGTCATTGAAAAAACATAGGTATAGAAAAGGGGGCTGCCAATTTTTTATATTTTTAAGAGGATGTTGAAAGCAAAGGTTCAAATGCACAAAGCACGCACAGGATACAGGCTGTAAAAAAGCACAGAGAAAGCGAGAGTGCATCGTCAGCTCGGTCCTGTAAGTTTTTTGGATTTAAAGCACTCATTCTCTCGCCCAATTAAGTGTCCAGCATTTAAGAAACGTTGTAATAAATGCAAGAAAGAGGGACATTTTGCAAAAATGTGTCAAGATACCACTAAGAGGGGTCCCAAACTAGACACTGAGAGAAAAGAAGAGCATGAGGGTAGTAGTGAGGATGAAAGTTATGTAGAGCACACATATTTAGGATATGTGGAACTGGACTCAGTCTCTAGCACAGCCAAGACAAACAAGAGCCTAATCAATATAAAGGTTGCAGGTACAGAGCTTAGAGTAAAGGCAGATACAGGTGCAGAAGCTACTGTTATTCCCTATCACCTCTATAAGAAGATAACTAAGAAACCTTTGCAAAAAATCAAGCAGCCATTGAAAGGTTGGCTTGCCTCTAAACCCATACACCCAAAGGGATGTGTGCGCTTGTTGACCGAATACAAGAATCGTAAGATGGACTTACTCTACCTTGTAGTTGAGGGAGATTTCATGCCACTAATAAGTTGTGATGCCTGCTTGGATTTAGAAGTTTTGAAGTTCATGAATCTCCAACAACTACAAACGGTGGAGTCTCAAGCAGAGATAACCATGACTGATATTTTTGGAACACCTACACCAAGTGGTGAGATGAGTGCCATAGAGACTGATCCTGTGTTGAAGGATTATAAAGAATGTTTCAGTCATAAACCTGGGAAGCTACCAACAGAAGTACACCTAGAGGTTGATTCTTCTGTGACTCTAGTAATCCATCCTCCAAGAAAAATCGCAATTGCTCTCCTTGAGCCGGCACAAGCAAAACTTAAAGTGCCTATCACCCTTTTGCAATTTTGATAGCTTATGAACCTCCGAAAAGTTTCGAGTACTTCTGTGAAGAAAGTTTTGTTTGAAATCGTGTAAATGCGACCTTTCCTGACCCAAAACCGCGTAAGTAAAAGCCTGGGTCGAAACCTGGGTAGACGCCATCTCATTAATGCATTATTCTCCATGGCGCCTTTTTATCACAACAACATCGATGCATAGAAAATATACACAGTTTTTGAGTTGTCATTTTAGTCAACGTGTTAAGTATTTCTTCAAATGATTGCAAAGCCGAATTAATTATATGACGTCAAGATGACGTCTACCCAGGTTTCGACCCAGGCTTTTACTTACGCGGTCATGGGTCAGGAAAGGTCACATTTACGTCATTTCAAACAAGCGTAGAACTTAAAGTATTCACTTTAAACCAAAACTTTCTTCACAGAAGTACTCAAACTTTTTCGGAGGTTCATAATCTATCACAATTCCAAAAGGGTGATAGGCACTTTAAGGAGATGGAGGAAGATGGTATAATTGTGAGAGAAGAGGGGCATACCCCATGGATGTCCTCTATGTTAGTCGTTGATAAGAGAAAGCCAGATGAGAAGAGAAAAGGGAAGCCACGATCTGAGAGAGAAGTACGAATATGTATTGACCCAAGGGATTTGAATACTGCACTTAAGCGTGTACACCACCCTATGGCTACGGTAGAAGAGGTAACAAATCGCCTTTCTGGTGCAAAGATTTTCACCACCTTAGATGCATGTAGTGGTTTCTGGCAGCTGCCTGTAGATGAAGAGAGTTCCAAGCTACTCACTTTCAATACACCCTGGGGTAGATACCGTTTTACAAGATTACCTTTTGGTAATTTTGATTTGAAGTGTCTGGCATTAGAAATGAGGGAGATATGGGCATGTACATGTACTTAAAATCACGTGACCGATGACGTCATAGTTACGTCATCACCACTAAGTGATCGATAGTGACCCGAGGGCGAATTTTATACCTGATAAAACAGGTACTGCGAGTTTTTTGAATGGCTTCAAAAACTCATTAATATTCAATAGACATTTTGTCCAATCACGATGGAAAATCCAAAATTACTGAACCGAAAAACAATATACTACCGCACAAAGAAAGGTAATCCCAAAATACAATACATTCATTGTTTTGTAATTTTTTGTCTTTAGCCTAATATACTTTAGTTGCAATATGCCTCCAAAACGTGAGTTTAGGCAGCCAAAATCGGAACTCGAAGAAAAAACGGCAGTGTATACCAAAGTCGACATGATATTCTACAAAGCAGCACGCTTGGTACAAATGACCTTAAAATCGATCACTCTGCTATATTTTCAAATGTTTCCAACGTAGAAAATTAATTTTTTTGTGGGAGGATGAATACCGATGACCAAAAAAATTCCGATTATTTGAACTACCGTAGACGTCACAATTATGCCATGTATCCATTTATAATAGGTTTCTCGATTTAACATCAGTAAAATATATATTTTCGATTTTCCATCATGTTGTCAACAAAGAAACCGAAAACCCGATTGGTTAAGAGGAAGAAAAGTTATTAAATTTTTGAATTTTGGTAATTTTACTCTTTGGTTTGCTAGATTGTCGTAAACAAATATTTTGTAAATGGTTCTGTATTGATTGTTCAATACAAAATAACTTTTACAATATAACTTCTTCATTCATCTTTTAGAGTTTAAAATATTTGTTTACGACAATCTAGCAATCAAAAGAGTAAATCGGTACCCACAACCGTATGTTTTTAGAATTTTCAATTTTTGAGAGAAAATACTTTAAAATTCACAGTGAAAAAGAGGATACGTCATTATGAGGTCATATATTTTTGAAAACGTCTTTTAAAAATAACTGTTCGAGTATTTTTCGGGTTTTAAAGCAGAAATGTACTTACAGTGCACTGAATAGCCGCAATATGGTCTTTTTTATGTTTCTTCAATTTAGAAAGCTTGACTGATGTCAGACCCATGACGTCAGAAAATGTGACGTCACAGGAATCTCAGTTCAAACTCAGCATATATTTATTGCGGTTGGTAGTAGAGGTACATGCAGTATTATAACATGCCCACGATTAATCAAACGCTCTGATTGGCTAATAGCCATTGCCCATTTGCCTATTGGTTGCACGCTCACATTTTGTTCACGGCCGAACCTAATCCAATGTTTTGACAAATATTGAGAGCTTCACATATCTTCTGAGCCTTTAGCAAAGAATAGAGTTAAGACGGTTTGCAAACATTCAGAAAAAAAAAACTACTAACTTCTTAGTTTCAACATTTAATTAGAGGCAAAAGGGAAGCATTTTTGGACATAAAAAATATTCAGACAAGAATTTCTGAGCAAATAAACAAAACTGAATGGTTTATTTGGCAGTGACTACAGTGACTACCGCTGAAACTATATATACCAAGTTGAAAACCGGCGAAGAGGTGTAAATAAATCCGTTCATGCCCACTAAAAATGTTCACTTGTGTCATGTATTAATATTGAATAAGCTACACATTTAGCCAATTCAATTTACGACTTAATTTTGTTTTCCATTGTACAAGTTTAAGGAATAACAAACAAACTTACTTCGATAAATTGTCCCAAGCCTTGGCACAAATTCTAGCAGCAACTACTGAAGCCAAGAACAGGAGATTCGGTTGACAGTTCATTCCATAGAAGAAACGACGAATTCGCAACCTCTAACTCAGAGGACTGCTCCAATCTTTATTTTAGTTGTGCAGATCACAATTCCACCGAAAGTTATTCAGTTTTCAATTTATGAGCGATCTCAGCGACTCTTATTCTTCTTTCGTGCCTCCGCGTGCGTCGTAAATCGATCGGACACACGTTGCACATTTACCATTTCTTTAAAGTGCATATGAGCTCAATTTTGTTATCATTAAAATCGATTCTCCATCAAGTAAATAGTTGAATTGTAAAATATTTCTTAATTTGAGTGCTGCGTCTATGAGTTATAGAGGTTTCTATATCCGATATGCTAATTATGTGACGACACGTGAGGACTCATTTATTATACAAAAACGCGCTGGCAGATCATAGAAATATACAATTTTTCTAAACATCCATGTGATACGTGGGCCTTATATCAGTGAGTTCACCAAATATGTTGTATAAATCAGAAATGACCTTTTGTTGGCCTAACATGTCGTCACATAATTAGCATATTGAAAATAGAAACCTCTTAACTCATAGACGCAGCACTAAAATTAAGAAATATTTTATAATTCAACTACTTACTTGATGGAGAATCGATGTTAATGATAAAAAATGGGCTCATATGCACTTTAACAAAAAACCGGCGATGGAGATCGGACGCGAATTGTTTAGGCACGTGAACTTTAGTTGGGTAATAACGCTTTTCTAACACCTTAATGAACGAGTGAATGAGCAAGTGACACGATTTCCTCACACCAATAACTTGTGGGTTGCTACGCAATATCCACGAGTTAAAACAAAGCCAGGGGTACTCAATTGTACATGTACGCTCATGTTTTCTTTTTCTTTTAATCAATATGAGTCCCTTACCAGCACATGTCGGTACTATATTGGTCCATTGGCCATTCTGACATACTGACGTTTTGTCACCAATCAAATTGGTACCAACATTGCACGAGTATGTCACTTGCTGACCGTGTGTAAACTTGCTACCTCTTCTTTGCCCATTTTGTGGAACACCAGGATCTATACACGGTGCTTGAGAAAAAGAAACAGTTGCAAGATTATTGGCAGGCTAATCGATTTGCACAAATCTCTCAAAAATGGTTTTCAAATGAAATTAAACTATTTTCTAAATAGTGTTGCATATTAAAATTGGGCAAAGGCGTTTTTCACAATTGATACAATGTACAGTTGTCTGTATTAAGTATTTAACATCCACTTACACTTACAAAATATATACAGACCAGCTTCCACAACAAATTATGGCCTATCAATGTTTACATCCCTTTCGTCAAAGATATGGGAAAAAATACCTCAACAGATCAAATGTCTAACCAACAATAGATTTTAGAAAAACATTACAAACTAGGTTTGCTTGATAAGCAGACTTAACTGCTCATTATTACACATACATACCAGTCCTATTTGTAAATATTGTAAATATGAATTCATTATATACTTATATTTTCCCTAATGAAACCATCCTCATTTGTAAACTCATGGAAATATTGTAAGTACGTGTTATTAATTGTTCTCCCAGCAATTCCAACTCTCTTTATTCAATAGACCTAATTCGCTCCCCTCAATGAGATCACCTGACCAAACCCTTCAGAACTGTTTCATTTGTTTTATCCCACTGGAAAATGATAAATTACTCGAACTTCAACACAAAGCCCTAAATTCCCTGGAGACAGCACGTGACCTGTCATATTTACGACGAATTAGGCCTATTCAATTCAACTCAAACTGCCTATATATTATTTTATTATATTGTAGAAAATTTCACTTTTCTCATTCAACCTTATCTTTCCAAAATATTTCTCATATTTCTATCTATTCAATTTTATCCTCAATTATTTTCCTTGTGGTAGTGGTCAACTGGAAAGCCCGGCTATGGCTCCTTTGACCACTTAACGCACCTTTCCTCAAATTGTAATTACATGTATTAAAAAAAAATTTATTTCTATTTTTTTTATTTCCGTAAAGATTTATGTAATATTATCCGAAATAGTACAAAATAAAGAACTTGAACTTAATGATTCTGTTAATTTGAATCATCGAGATAACTATTATCCCAATCCTTTTTATAATATAGCCCAGATAATACGAGCGCTCTGATTGGCTTATAGACTCAAAACAATATGGTCTATTGTGCCGGTAAACACATAGAAATTGGCACGACTGCTTGCGTTATGTCGTAGTTATAACATAAAAGCAATAGACCACACATTTCAATGTGTTTACTGGCGAAATAAAGCACTTGTGATGTTGGGAGAACACTTGAAATGCTCCCAACACCCACCTATATCTTGTGCTAACCTACCCTTGCACTGAGGCCTTGGATGATTCCATTTTCCGTTATTACAAGTAAGACGCGAATACCCTTGCATTGTATAGCCATGCCAGCAACTGTAGGAAACGTGTTGTCCATGACTAAAGTCGTTCCCTAATTTCCAACCATCGCCAATTTCTCCAGGATCTCTACAAGAAGCTACATATGTTTTAATTAGCATTTACCTTAGCCGAAAACATATAAACGCAAAATTAAAAGACGATTAATTTACAAAACGTTTCCATATTCCAGACAATTCAAAATGCAAAATGTAAGTAACGAAATCCCGCTGTTTTCAGTATCAAGTATTGATTCTAAATTTTGTTCCAACACTAGACATGCCATGTTTATTTATTTATTTATTTTAGCGACAGTGGAAAAATATTAATATTTTTTAATGTTGCCACACCGACTTAGAAATCAAACATTTTACCTTTGCACTCAGGCATAGTTGCATTCCATCGTCCATTGTCACACGTGATGGTTTGTTGTCCAATGAGAGTAAAGGCATTGTTGCATCTATACGTGATACTTGTGCCGTGTTTAAAACTCCTCTGTCTATCACTGGCTCCTTCGATAAGACCATTTACTGGTAGACCAGGATTAGAACAGCGTGCTTTGGAAAACAAGTCAAAGTGTATACGTTAGGCATACTCTATTGTCTCGATTAAATGACGGATTCAAATAAACGCCGGATCTGGAACAAGCCGAACTTAAAGAAAGGCGTTGGGTGCGTTTATTCGAGTCCCGAAATTTATTTGAGATGCAGCGTTTATTCGATTTACAGGAAGAGCCCATATAACCTAAGAGAACTGATCTCCGTCCCCTGTGATAGTCTGCGCATGCCCAACTAATTTATGCAGGCTAAAAATAAATCGGCGCAGACTATCGTAGGGAGAGAGTATAGCATGGGGGATCGATTCTCTTAGATGATGGTCTCTTGCAAACGGTTATGATAAGAAAACATAAAATTAGCAATGTTGAGTGAGGTAATTATAAATATGTCAAGGCTAATTCTTATGTAGTTGCAGGAATTAAAAGCGGTGCAGAATTAGGCTTTCTTGAATTAAAAGGATTTTGTCTCTATTATCTCTCTCCAAAAGTCTTCGAGGTTCATGACACTTATCACAAGACCTGTACTGGATTTTGAATTCAGTCCGCTCTCCTCTATTTTCATTTATTGAATTCGTCACCATCATACATTCACATACACACACACAAAAGAAAAAAGAAATAATTATAATTATAATACCTACAGGGGTTAAACATTTAGATTTATAGAATCAACTAAAATCAACTACGGCGTTCGGTAGCTAGATAGTTATTGCCATAAAATACAGGGAAATGGTGTTCCTAAATAGACCAATTCGCAGTTAATTCCGACATTTTGAAAGGGGTGCAAACATGGCGCGAAATACAGTGTTTGTATGGGAATTCGATGCCAAATAATCTTCGTAAAATCGAATTTCTGAAATATTCACTGTCTGAAAACTTATATAAGGTACCAGGTAAAAGAGTAAATGATCAAAATTTGAGGGATGTAGCTGTGCTGGGAAGCGTGATATCGTGTTTTCAGTTTTCCATATATTTGGCGGTATGTAATCCGCGAGAAAATGTACAGACAATATATGGAAAACTGAAAACATGATTGCACGCTTACCATCACAGCTACATCCCTCAAATTTTGATGCGTTCATCTTTAACCTGGAATCTTAAGTTTTCAGACAGTGAAGATCTCAGAAATTCGATTTTACGGAAATTATTTGTCATTGAATTTCTATACAAACACTGTATTTCGCACTATGTTTGTACCCCTTTCAAAATGTCGGAATTAACCGCGAACTGGTCTATTGCTGAAGACTAGACAAGGTTTTATAGTGGCTGGGCAGACTGTTCCAGAGGTTAACTGTTCTAGGAAAAAAGGAGAATCTGAAGTAATATTGACTATTATTTCGAATTATTTTGGTCAGAACTACGGGTGTTGTGAGGCTTACAGTAGTAACGTATTTGCTAAAGTCAACATCTATGAGGACAGATTTAATTTTAAACAAAAGCAGAAGGTCATTAATGTCTTTCCTATATTGTAGGGATAACATATTTAAAGCGACGAGTCTATCTGTATATGACATGTCATGGGAGGAGTAGTTGAGCATCAATTTAGTGGCACGTCTCTGTAATTAAGTTTTCAATCAAGCGACGATGCTTAGCAGTGTATGGCGACCAGACGTTGGAGCCGTACTCGAGTCGTGGTCTGACTAGTGAGCAGTATTTAATAGCTTTCTAGTAGCATAAAAGCTTTCTAGTAGCAAGCTATTAAATAGCGCTGCCGCTTTTATTAGAATGTACGTAGGTTTTGGAAGTGTTCTCAAATTCACATAAAAGGGAGGTCTCACAACTGATCGCACTGTGCTCCCCTGTTCCATGAAGTGTAATGGTCTCGCAATTATGGGACCTGTTTTATTGGCACACTACGCATGTCCGTGACGAAAACTATATCAACAAATTCAGTAAAATAAAGTTATTCCATTCTTTATAGTTTGATGATTGGATGAATCGGTCGAATGACTTACTAATTTTATGCATTTTAATTAGTGGGTGGATACCAAAATAACGATGGCTTGTCGGCAGGCTCTCTCTTCCTCGCCTTCCCACCCCCTCCCCTCCTCTCTTCATCAAATTTTGCATGAAGAAAAGCTACACAAACTACATGAAATAGTTGACAGCCCTGGATATCATGGTCAAGACATTCACTTACAACAAGAAGGCAACCATACAGAAGAGTGTTACAACACCTACATTACCAACTTCCAGTATGGCGGCCATGTGTGGTTGAAAGTTGTATTTTTAGCACTTTCAAAACGCTGTCAGTGAAACATAGGGCAGAGTTCAGCCGGACCACCACTATTTTTGGAAACCTGTGCAGCTATACTTTAATTTAAGGTAAACTTTATCTAGACCCTTGTTTCCCTTTAAGAAAGCAGATACTGGAAGCTATACATACTGGTCATCAAGGTGAAACCAAGTGCTTACTTCTAGCCAGAGAAGCAGTATTCTGGCCTGGGATGACGAATGACATCAGACAGATAGTAATTAAAGGGCTGCGAGTCGTGCAACAAACACCAACCAGCTCAATCAAAGCTGCCAGCTATGCAACCTGACCTGACCAACAAGGCCATGGGAAAAGCTAGGAACTGACATATTCGAATTCAATGAATCAAAATACCTGATGATTGTGGATTATTACTCAAGGTATTCAGTGATGAGACTCTTGGGTGACATAACAGCAAATACTATATGCAATCGTTTCACCAGTGTCTTAGCTGAATATGGATTACCATCAATTATAATTGCTGACTTCGGAAGTCAATACATCAGTGATACATTCAAGAAGTGGAATCACCCTTACCTTCAGTTCACCCTTCCATCACCAAGCACTGAACAGTTTCGCAGAAAGAACAGTTGGAACATGTAAATCCCTATGAAAGAGGGCCCTTAACCGAGTTGATCAGTCAATGGTTAGAAGGGCTCGGCTATATCTAACAGTCCAACAAATTTGCTTTCTCAGTCATCGTCAATTCAGGATTCCCAGCTGACCGCTTCCTCTGTGTTGGCGACGACGGTCGCGTGAATTCGAAATTCACTTACCGGCTTTTTGTGAAGTTGCTCGGTACAAATTATTAGTTATTTCCCTTTCTCTTGATTGAAGCACAATTACCTTTCAAGGAACGTTTTCTTAAAACTTCTCTGTTTGATTTTCTTGTGCATGTCATGTATTTATAATTTTTACACAACAATTTTACCTGACAGCCAGCGACATTGACTTTTGGACACTTTCCGTCCATTGGCATTAATACTTTTTTTAATATAATTTAATAATTAAACGAATGCCAAGAGAAAGGAGTGTAATACCACGAAAATGCAGAGCAAACGACTGGATGGCTGGCAGGCGCAAGCAAACCCGGAAGTCAAAATCGCATCCGCTCCTTTGAGGGTAGCAACGGTGTTGCATAGCAACGGAATATGTCAATGGGCCCTGTATTCCTCCTCTACACACATGCAAATATATTTTAGACATTATTTCATTCTAGGAACATTTTATAGAAAATGTTTTGTGGAGAAGGTTGGAGAAGCCACGCAAAAGCCAAAGAGGTGTATTACATTGATGCTCCAATTAATCATATTATAAATTAGTATAAATAAATTTAAATAATTTCTGGAATAGGGTAGCACGGAGTTACTCCAAACCGGTGGCAGAATATTGTGTACATTTTCCCCAACTTCTATCTTCTTCAAACTGGCTAGATATAGGTATGCCGTTGACCCATGCACTCTTTCCAACTGAGAAAGAGGGAGAGAGACTGACGACTCATGTCCTTCATCAAAGGCATTTCATGGTTATCAAAACAAGCCGAGTGCAATAGGCAAAGGTACAAAATAAAACATACGACGCGACGGCCAGAACTATGCCATACATGGTAACGAATATTCAAGCGAACGCGCATTTATACTTACGTTTGCATTCGGGTACTTTTATACTCCAATTTCCACCATCACATCTGAGGAGTCGTGAGCCAAACGCGTCAAATCCATTTCTACATATCATCTGTACTCCTTTGTTATACAGAAAATCAGCTCCACTTTCACTGCACCGCACTTAAATTTAAACATTATCCAGTTTTAGACAAAATCAACCAGTCAGTACATAATATTTGTATATATTCAGAAAACTATTCTGAATAAAAATCCAAAAGTCGTATGTATCTTTATTTGAAGACTGCAGATATATAGGACTTATCCTTCCCTACTAAGTCTGTGGGGATATTATTACCCGATGCCACGAGCGAAAACTAGCTCCATCCACGAGTTCCTTTTTTCTCCTCTCAAGGAAGGAATAGGAGTGAAATCAACTACCCTGTTCCTCTATTTCGGAGAGTTTTCTTTGTCCCTCAATTCCGAGTAGAGAATTACACTCTATGTCACGAAAATATTGTGTATCGTCACTAGGGATCTAACTTTACGACAAATAAAATTGATTCTGGCGCTTGCCAACAAGTGACAAAACAACTATATATATATATATATTATATATATACACGTATATATATATATACAGCAATTTTCATAAATTCTGACTCCCTTACCATATATAAATATATATCAAACATATATCTAACATTATGGGATGTCATTGCTGATATTTGTTTCAAGTTTCCTATCATCAAGGGCTTCAGAAAAAATATAGGAAGAGGTATCCCATAATGTTTGATACTTTTTTATATATATATTTATATATGGTGAGGGGGTCAGAATTTATGAAAATTGCTGTATATATATATATATATAAATAGTAAAATGAAGTGACTTGACGAACTCCTCACTGGTCCATAAATTTAATATCAGACGTTTCGGCCTTCGGACTTTTTCAATGCTTAGTACAAATTTAAAAATACTTCCAAGGCCGAAACGTCTGATATTAAATGTATGGACCAGTGAGGAGTTCGTCAAGTCATTTCATTTGACTATTTAATCTACTCTTCAAGTGTACAAGCGTCTTATATCCAGTTGGATCCTCCTAGCTAGCGACATCATCGTTGGAAAGCCAAGTTTGCCTTATTCATTCCTATATACAGCCGCGTGCAAACATTATGACCCCCCCCCCCCCCCCATGAAAATTATATACTTATATACTTATATCGGTTGCATCATGGGTAATCCAAAAATGTGCTTTTCAGACATTTTTCTAACAAAAAATATATCGGGTAGGATTGAAAAATGTACGAGTTAAACATTTTTAGATCATATGGGCCCATCCGTTGAAGACAACAAGTTTTATTTTCAGTTTTAGTTGTACTAATTTATTCCATGCGTTTTCCATTGGGTCCGTGGACCGAAACGCTGCTATGACTTCAAGGAACTCACTGTATTCTGAACTTTAATTTCTCCACGTCGCACTAGCTAGGTGGACTCTATTGCCCTGAATGAGGCTGAAGTATATATTCACTAAATTGATTTCAAACCTTGGAGTCTAGGTTTAAGCGTATTATCAATGTGAAACACGTTCTATATTATGGTAGTTCGATGTGTGCGATTCTGCCAAACATTCAACCAAATTAATTTTAAAACACAGCGTAGCTAGCTAAAAACATTTTTTTATGAAGTCCGCAATGCGGTTGTAAAAATCGCATTTAGTTATTGGAAAGGAAAGAAAGATCAGAACCGAAGTTGTTTTAAGTTGTTCACTAAATTACATTGAAACCTTAGAGCCTAAGTTTAAGTTTATTATCAATTTGAAACACGTTCTATTTTATTTTATGGCAGTTCCACCAGTCGTTTTCAATACTGCCAAACAAACTGAACCCAATTCAACACTTCAAAGCCAAACGTAGCTAAAATATTGTTGCCGTTATGAAGTCTGCAAAAGAGCTAAAATTTCACTGGGAACACACTTCAGTTTTCCTTTACGTTTTTTTTTTTGCGACATAATTATTTCGCATATGAAGTATTGATCAAACATATTTTATTTTATTCAGAATTGAATGCGGGCGGTTTACGTTTTGATGTTCGCGATGCATATTTCATTTTATTCTGACAAACTCTACGCGAGATAAAATGGTTAAGATTTAATCAAACTGTGTATCAGTTGATTTATTTTATTACTAAAAATTATCTTTGAATGATTGTCGGGAATACCAATAAATTTACAACCTAGCGAGGCCAAAGAAAATAATAGGTTTACTTATGAATAAGTCTCAATGTGAGTTTAACTGACGACCAATTGTAAAATTTATGTAACACGCAGGATAAATTATTTTTACACAAGGCCAAAACCATTTAATTCTGGTCCATAATTTAAACAGATTAAAACAACTTCGGTTCTGATCTTTCTTTCCTTTTCAATAACTAAATGCGATTTTTACAACCTCCTTGCTGACTTCATAAAAAAATGTTTTTAGCTACGCTGTGTTTAATTAATTTGGTTGAATGTTTGGCAGAATCGCACACATCGAACTACCATAATATAGAACGCGTTTCACATTGATAATACGCTTAAACCTAGGCTCCAAGGTTTGAAATTAATTTAGTGAATACTTCAGCCTCATTCAGGGCAATAGAGTAAACCTAGCTAGTGTGACGTGGAGAAATTAAAGTTCACAATACAGTGAGTTCCTTGAAGTCATAGCAGCGTTTCGGTCCACGGACCCAATGGAAAACGCATGGAATAAATTAGTACAACTAAAACTGAAAATAAAACTTGTTGTCTTCAACGGATGGGCCCATATGATCTAAAAATGTTTAACTCGTACATTTTTCAATCCTACCCGATATAATTTGTGTTAGAAAAATGTCTGAAAAGCACATTTTTGGATTACCCATGATGCAACCGATATAAGTATATAAGTATATAATTTTCATGGGGGGGGGTCAGAATTTTTGCAAAAACTTTGACCTCCCGCACCTCAACTATATCAGGTGCATTATGGCCAATGGGTAGGAGTAAGTTCACTAAAATGCAACTACAGCCGATATCCGCGCGCGTTTGCAAATCATCAAAGCGAAGACTTGTGTACTCAGTTGATGTAAAGTTCAAGAATTCATCTAGAATCAGGAGCCCATTACCAGGAGCGTTCCTCTGTTATGGGTTGGGTCCCCAGCACAGAGGTAGATGAGGCTATTTTTAGATTCGAAATTCCCGCGAAAAGAGGTCGCCGCCATGTTGGTGCCCTTAAACAATACGAAGTCCAAGGACTACGGCAAAGCTGACACAACGTAGGATTTTATATTGAATATTACAATATTTCGGCTGGCCAAACCAGCCTTCTTCAGGTACTAGATGTTACAAGTGAAGAGCTCTAAAGTAAGAAGATCTATAAATGTGGTAAATTTCGCAATAGAAATTGCGGAAACGGGAAGTGACGTAGACCAAAACTTGAAGTAGCAAAATAGTATAAGAGATAAGCACTATGTTTCATCACGTATATTCATACCATATGGTTCTAGAGTTTTAGCTTTATCTATAAGGTGCGCTTCTCTGGCTTTACGTATTGAGTCTCTTGAGGAGTATATTATTTCTAGGGGTATAAGTTGCATGTCGGTGTAAGAGTGGTTAGGTCTAGAAAGAAAATGTTCAGATACAGTAGTAGGTTTAGATTTAATGTTAGGCTTGTCTACTGTCCGTCTGTGTTCATTAAATCTGTCTTTGAGGCGTCGCTTAGTTTCACCTATGTATTGCAAATGGCAACGATTACATTGTATCATGTATATGAGGTTTTTAGTATTACAGGTTATGTGTGAATTAATAAAACGAGACTCGCCAGTGGAATGAAATGTGTATTGATTGAGGCCGTTAGTAATGTAGGGACAAGTTGCACAATCTTAAACAATAGATCCCTCGTTAGCTTCTTTTGTTGGGGCACCAACATTTGAATCTCTGGGGAGTGAGTGAAAACCAGCAATTCGAATTCCCGCGTTGAAAGTGAGAAGAATGATAATGAGAAGTGACGTTAGCTATCTGATTGGCTAAGAATAGCCTACCTTTGTTCTTTTTCGCGCGAAACGCAATGCTAAAAATAGCCTCATCTACCTCTGTGCTGGGGTACAGACACAGTGGGGAAGATGGACGCTCCTGGTAATGGGCTCCTGTCTAGAATACAACGCTTTTCACGGTGGGCACAAACGACCATAAAAACGGCATCAGTTCTATATTTTAAAAAGTTTTCAATGCAGACGATTGAATTTTGGTAAAAGGATGTAGAATCGCAAAAGGAATATAACCTGATTTTTTAAGCTATGTTACTACCATCGTGACGTCACAATGACGTCATTTATCCATTTGTAATACGTTTCTTGCAACTGTTCATTATCTCTAAAAATGAAATGTCGTATATTGTTAAAATCTACTCGTGATGAGAATGAAGGAATCGAAAACCCGATGTCGATTGGTTAAGGAAATCAAAAGTTATGAAAGTTTGAATTTTGTCCATTTTTCCGCCAAAATTTGGCGGGAAATAAACAACACAAAAGCATTTATGAAAACATCGCTTCATTCAATTTTTAGAGTTGTAAATATTGTTGCATGACATTTTGTCCAATCATAAAACACGTTGGTGGCTAAAATCGTATGTTTTTTGAATTTTGATTTTTTTGTCCATAACCGGCTTAAAATTGTCATATTTTCGGAACGTCATTATGACGTCACACTTTTTTATACATGCCCTTAGAAAAAAATCCTTTGAGTGATTTTCGAGTTTTAGTGATGAAATGCGCTAGTCTGGCACTCAAAACCCACATTATTTTCTTTTCTTGATTTTTTAACAATAGGCAAATAAATAGCCTTATTTAGGTATGACACCGACGTCACTAAATATGACGTCATAGCAACAGTCATTCCTCTATAACTTTTGCTATAATAGTCGTAGAACGTTCAAATTTGCACCAAAGGAATGTGTGTCATCAAGGCCCTTTGACGGTGTAGTCTGTTTGTAACATCTATTAAATGGGGAATTTTACCAAAAAAGGAGGCATCACTTATGACGTCACAACAACGTCATCATACTAACATAAAACACCTAAAATATGTAGTTTCATTTTGTTAACAAGTCACCAACATTTCTTCAAATTGAGACTATAAGTAAAGAAATAATGTTAATTTTAATTATTTGTCCACGCTCACTGATGCCGATTTTGACGTACTTTATGCCCGACGTGTTTACTTGGAACAGGTAGGAAAGCTTAAAGTAAAGTAAATGCCCTCTATTTATTTCAAACGAATTGATATTGGCCCTGAACCCACAGATCAGGTGTAATCATGTCTCCTCTACATGGGCTATCTCAATATTTTAGGTCATCAGAAGATCTCCTAACAGCAGCTTTAAACATAGCTCTGAATTCACGCTTCGAACCTGAAACTTCGGCATGATTATTTCCCGTTCTCTTTCCGCCGACCAGGGATATGTTATGTTCTGCAAATATTCGACCTAACAGTAAATATATAGAGTGCATTTAAATACCCAGGTTACTTTTGCTTTTTAATGTTGGCGGATTTTGCGGATTGCCGTCTATCCGCAAAAATAAGTTCCCGCAGGAAATAAATCACGCAAATGAATAAATAATAAAAAAAAAATACTCACTTCATTCAAATAAACAACTCTGCTTTTTCGATGTAAGACGATATTGTAATTGACCGAGTCTGACTACCGTATATGCCGAAGTGCACAGATTACAGTAGACGGCCGTCTACCGTGCAGCTACCCCTGTATGCCGAGATTACTTTTTGCAATTAAAATTTTACATTCTCATAGGAGGATACGGAATTTTTTTTGGGTCTACTGCGCTTGCGTAGTAGACACCTTGTTGTCCAATCTCGTACCCAGATCCCATTTGTTTCTTACTGCGCATGCTCGACGAAAAAATAGGGCTCTGGAAGAATCCGATTCCGGAAGTCCGCGAATCACGGACTTCTGTTGACTCTGCGCATGCTTATCATTACGTCACTCTGAGAGTTCGATTCTCGCACAGCGCCTCCGGCCTAGGTTTTGGTTTGGATTTGGACGTTCACCCGGTATCTTGATAGTGATCTTTTGCTTGCTAGTGTCAGGGCAAGCCTTAGGGAGTCTCTTTCATCTTCTGCCGTTTTTAGGTTGGATTTTAAGGCTTTATTTTCATGCATTTGGCTCGTGTTTCTTTATCGTGCGATCGATATCAGACATTACAGATTCCTGAGTGCACAAGAGGATTCATGGGGATCGAAAACTCGCTTAAATCGCCTTACCTGAGCCAGATGACCACACAAACGGCAACTGAATACACGGTAGAAGGAAGTCAATGCATTTTTACTTACGATTCTCTCGTATTTTAGCTCCTTGAAAGGTGGAGTTCGTTACATTCCCATACAAACGCTTATATTTAAGCGATCAGCGCCTGTTCACAAGTTTACGAAATCGGAAAACGCCACTTCTGCCTATAGAGCACTTACGAACATTGTTGTTAATATGGGAATGTATAGTATTACCTATCTGTTATGGTAAATCCCTCGGCTGTATCCAGTTGAGTTCGATTTTTCATGTACTGTATGCGACGTGTGTTTGCGACGTGTGATTGCGACGTGTGTTTGCGACGTGTGTTTGCGATGAAGTGATATGAGGATACAAGCAAATATCTAAGAATCCCTGTTTTTTTTTAGCGGCATCCATTTAGGTAAAATCCAACGGTTTTTAGCGTTTAGATAACCCGGCCCTAATTTCCAATGCCTTTGTCCAAATAAATCAAACCTCCAGAAATGTTCCGGTGAAATTGCATTGTTCAGAACAGCCAATCAGAATATACGAAAATCGGATTCTTCCAGAGCCCTATGTTTATGCGCAGTAAGAAACAAATGGGGTCTGGGTACGAGATTGCTTGTTGTCCTACATGCTTCCGATTTTAAGTTAAGTAACAATGGAAATGTTCGGTTCATGTTCGGAAACAATGAAAGCTAACAAGATTATTAATTCGTACAACTCGAGAGTGTCGACATCCAATCATAACACAGCAATAAAGAGTTGACATCTTACGAACTAATGCCCGATCGCTATCTCGTGTAACTGGTTTTTGGATCGGAAAAGATTTGTTTTGGTAAGTACTTTGGCAATGAATTTCACTAAATTTGAGAATATTATTACTTACCACAGCATTCAAAGGATGTGTCAAATCAGTCGAATGAAAGGTTTTCAAAGCCGCTTCTTTCATGTATTAGATCGGTCTACTGCACTGGACGAGAGAAAAACCTCCTCGGAGCTAGAGTGATGAGTTTGTCTGCGTTTGGAGAGTAAAGTGAAGAGCACTCACTAATGCGAGAATAATTGCTGTTTCTGAGGTAATGTTTCATATTTCGGCATGAAAACAATTAATGTACATATTGATTTATGGTCAGATAAATATGTTTCTAAAATGTGTAAATGTATTTGTGATTCAGGCAAATTTATATATAATCAAGCTATTCTGTGAGCTCGTAACTACAACCTTCGCCAATTAAGTACGGACCGCCCGACAAAATAAGGCTATTCAGAACACTGAACGAATACTTCTTAGCGCAGTCCGGGTCAGTAGTGCATTGGTACCGAAGCCCGCGTATTCCTGTTTGCTATGCCATACTGACAAGTTCCAATAAGAACGAAACAGCTGTCTAGCTATGGATATGATGCAATCTAGTTCGAGCGCTTTTCGTGTCAGGCGTAGCTAACCGTTAGAATTTTACGTTGTATATCAGCTTTGCTGTAGTCTTCGGCCGGGATTGTTTATATTTTGGCTGTATAGGTCCTCACTTCGGATCCAACGTATTTTTGCAGGATTTTTGTTCACGGTATTTGCTTATATATTTTCTATTTTAAGGTATCAGGAGCCCTTTATCCGATCATTTTTGTGAATTTTTTTTTATTGATTTTTTAGAATGTTCAAAGTGAATTCTACGGTTTAGTGAAAATAAAATTCCAAAACATTTTATTTTCAACCTGAAATTACGGCGAAAAGAAATATGGACGGGAAAGCAGGCTGTCAACGGCTTATTAGCACTTGTGAAGCGTTCTCATGGAAACCGCGAAAAAACAAGTGAACTTTTATAAATAAACACGAATTAAACACGCTCACTCGTCTATCTCGTCTTGAAGCCGTTAGTTGCAAATATTCATTTACGTTCCACACAGAAATCATATCTAAAATATAGTTTTATAATATATATATAGCTCAATTCGTAATTTGAAGCTAGCTGCCTAGGGAGGGCTTATGTTCGTTTTCTTCCGTGAAGAAACAAAAGTCGACGCTGACGGAAAGCGATCTTGGCTCATATTATAACCAAGATAATCAATGGGCAGAAGTTGGAGATTCTGCAAAGTCAATTCCAAGTTGAAAGAGTGCAAGTGCCCATAAACTTCGCCCCGAAGTTTCGACTGTAACTTCGCCTTCGATAGCCGAAGACGAAGAACAACTGAAACCTAACACGATCTTCCGTAACAGTTATTGTACTGGTTTGGCTGTTTCTCTACGCTTTCTTCTTCTTTGCATTCTCTGTGCACTCATGATTTCTGTGAAATACCATGACAATGGTAACGCCAAAATTGAACTTGTCTACTGCGATATTCAAACCGAAGATATCGCACCGAAGAGCTAACTTATCATGGTCTGCGTAGTCCTTCACAGAAGCGCGCAAAATCGCATGCGGCCTTTCATGAACAACATGGTATCGTGTTCCCCTATAGATCGATTTCATGTGACGTCATCAAATTGCTAACTTCGAAACTATGAACTCTACCAAGTTGTGCTTTTGATACAGTTTAGAGCTTACCTAAGCACGGCTTCACACCAAATTTCATCGGTTTCTTTCACTTTGTTCCGGAGATATCGATGAAGCGATTTGAGTCACGCACTCACCAGTCACGTATTTTGAGGAGTCAAATTAGTGCAACTTTCAGCCAAAAACCTTCTAAATACAAACCAACATGTCAAATAAGTGAATATCTATGCAAATAGATACATTTTAGGTCAGAATTCTTGGTAATTGTGAACTTTAATGAAACTTGGTAATCTGGCCGCCATCTTGGTGTACCTTGGAGGTACACCAAGATGGCGGCGCCATACATTTTACTGTAAACATGGCGCACATTTGATCGCTTATATTTTGGGCGAGAAATATCCTAGATTGATAAAACTTGTCAAAAATACGTAATTTTTAGTCCTCTTTCAGAAAAACGCACCTTGATTTTATTTGAATCAGCAATAAAGATTTTTAGGATTCACGTGACCTAAGTGAAATCGATCTATACCTACTGCTCAACATCAAATACTGGAAAAATGACATTCTTAATGACAGATAAGTTAATTGTGTCAACAAACCTCAGTGGGATGCCAGGAAACATTCAAACCATTTTTTACGGCGTTATAATTGCAAGTTTCGTAGCATGTATTAATTCGAAGCTCCTGTCCCTCTAGATTTTAATAGATCGGATTGAAAATTGGCATATGGCTAGATCAATATGTTGACAAAAAAGGGTTTCTCAGTTTTTTTATGCGTTGTTTTGTTCTTGAGATACTTTCATGTTTCGTTCTTCAACCCCTAAAAAGGTGTTCCGGATCTTTGCAGTTGATTATTTTCGCGACGGAATAAGATATCAGAAAACTGAGAAACCCTTTTTAGATCAATATCTCTACTTTATGTAGGTCGTTTCAGCGCGGATTTCCGTCAAATTCCCGAGGGACAGGAGCTCCAGGTATAAGGTATGGTCAAACTGGATTAAAATCACAATAAATAAAAGAGTATTTACTAATGAGGAAAATCAATCTGTTTTCTAGAATCTATGTTTATTAAGCTTTCAGAAAATATATACTTTGTAGGGGTTTTCTTGAATTTAACGCGCGCAATTGAAAGTTTTCGGGAAGCGCTCTTGAAGGGCTCCTGATACCTTAAGTACATTGCCATTTATTGTCAAGCTTTTTTCCGAGTTTTTATACCCTAAAAATAGCTATGAAGAAGCAAAGACCGATACAACGTAGAATTTTGAATTTAGTGGTACAATATTTCGGCTGGCCACACCAGCCTTCTTCAGGTACAATGAAGAAAATTTACATTGGCGTGTATTTTTGAACTTGATACTGAGCTGTCATAAGACAGATTACAATATGATAGATCGTGAAAAAATGTTAAGAAGGTGAAAACAGATATCTAGTATGACTCTTCCCGGATGTTAAGGCCATGAGGTTCGAGTGTTTTCGCCTGTGCGATTAAAAACGCTTCTCTGGCCTTACGTATAGAGTCTCTCTTAGAAAATATTTTTTCGATAGGAATAAGTTGCATGTCGTTGGCAGTGTGATTAGGAGAATTAAGAAAATGTTCGGCAACTGTTGTGGGTTTAGACTTGTTGTTAGAGTTATCTATCGTCCGGCGGTGTTCGTTAAATCTGTCTTTTAAGCGTCGTTTAGTCTCACCTATATATTGTAGATTGCAGCGGTTACATTGAATCATGTAGATTAGATTTTTGGTGTTACAGGTCAGGTTAAATTTGATAGAGCGCGTTTCACCGGTAGCAAAGAAAGTATAGTTAGTAAGTCCGTCAGAAATGTAAGGGCAAGTGGCGCAGTTCTTCCTACAACGGAACGAGCCAGGTGGGAGTTGGAGCTGGGAATTAGTCGAGTTAGGAGGGAGTGTAGCTTTAACGAGTAGGTCACGCAGGTTGGTGGTACGTCTAAAGGCTACCATGGGCAAGTGTTGAAAGGTTTTCTTACAGCGGTTAGAAGAGATCAGCAGGCTGTAATGTTTCCTAATGATGTTAGAGATATGTGGAAGGGATGGATTAAAAGTAATAACAAAAGGGATACGGTTAGAACTGTGTGCGTCTTTCGTTTGTAAAGTGAGAGTGCGAGGAATATCGGCAGCGCGTTGTATTTGTCTAGTAAGGAAGGTGCGGTTATAGCCTCGTTTAAGGAGGTATGTAGTTAATTCAGCAGTACGGGTCTTAAAAGATTCGTCGGTAGAACAGATACGTCGTAAACGGAGGGCTAAGCTAAAAGGAATAGCTTTTTTGGTATGTTGGGGATGGCAAGACGAATAGAGTAAATGTTGGTGTTTATCAGTAGGTTTAGTGTAAAGGTCAGTCTAAAAATAGGCTCGTTAAAGAAAAATGGATTTCGCTTGGAGAACCCCTAAAAAATACTTAATTGCCGATTTCAACCCTAAAAATACGATCATCCCTACTAGCCGAATATAGGAAGACCCCCCACCCCCGGGATCTCAATATTGTCAATTATATTATGTTTCTCGTAACGTTAGATTCCATGTGTTTGTTCGTTTGTAATTTGCGGATGTACGTCGAGTGACAGCTAGCTAGCTAGGGTTAACCGGACACGCTCTCCTCACGGAGAGCTGATACTCAGATTCTCCAGTGAAATCAGCGATGTGCTAAGCAGATCTAGTTTCTCTCCTTCGTCGACACGGACTAATTTATGTCCGTTCCTTTCAGTTTGTTTGTTCAAAATGAAGTTTTGATCGATTATATCAATTAAACTCGACTGATTTCTTAATGCTTTAAAGTCACTTAAATAAGAGGAGCTTCTAATTATGTGCAATGTTTCACTTCTATTCTTGGCCTCTTTGTTTCGCCATCATATTTCATGATACCTCTTGAGTACAAAAGTTGCTAATTAGCAATAAAACCTGTATAAATAAAATACATGATTTTCGGTCACAAATTGTATATAATGTTGTAGTGATGAGACCTTCATTTTATAGTGTTAAAAAGATACATTCATTGACAGTGCTTGACCTTAAGCTATATTTGTTTCATTCTCGTGGCTTAATAAACTCGTGAAATATAGCCACCTTATGAATCGTATTTGTTATACTAAACAGTAACTAAATATCCAATCAGTTCAATAGATTCATAAACCAAAGTTGATGCTTACCTCTTTCTCGAAGGGAAATGACAAATGCCACAAGAATCAAGGCACATCTGGACTCCATATAAACGAACGTAACTTCTCTCTTTTGGGCTTCCTGTCGAATCCAGTCCTCACTCTAACACCTTTCTACAACAGGAAGCCCGTTGATCCGCTGTTCTTTCATAATTGCTGGCTAACTGGATACTTGAGGCGACAATTGGGACCTTTAGCAACCAGAACATAACAACACATCCTCCCCGTTGAATTAACAACTATCCTTAAATGGGAAACACGCTTGAAATAATGATAATCGTTAATTCTAATGACATTCTTAAAGTGCCACTACGACGAAATTCGACCATTTTCTTTTCTACTTTTTTGTCTTCCAAAACGACACACAGTGTCGAAAATATCCAAATCATTGAAAAATATTACCAAAGGACCAAATTAACCTATGAATTTTGCAGAGAGTTTACCGTCGAAATCACGTCCGCCATTACTGAAGTGTGTTCCAAATACTTCGAGATTTTCGACCAGCGGTTTGCTGTCGTGACGTCATCTTCTCAACGCGTCGCCCTTGTAAATGCGTATTTCCATTCAAAACTTTGTTCTTACCTTTCCTTTTTGGAAAAAATAGTATAAACATGTACTTTACTTATAAGTTTGTGCGGAAGTTTGTGTGAACATAGCCCCGCATGTTGCTGTGTTGAGAAGATGACGTCACGCCAGCTGGAAATTAGCTCTGTACAGGTTCTGTCACGGAACGGATTGGGCTCAGTGCGGACATAAAACTCAAGATTCGGACCACAAAAACTAAGACTTCCCGTCGTCATATCGAAAAACGGTTTGCACAGGCAAGAAATATAGCAACTTTACTTTACAAATACGTAAAAATATCACTTTCTCAAAATTTGATCGTAGGGGCACTTTAAAACCAGTCAATAATTTGTTACATTGGGCCATTCCATTTAATATCTGCTCCCCCCCTATTGAGGGGTTCACTTCTGCGCCCCCTGTGATAGATTGGTGGAAATACCCTCTTGGATACTGTCATATGTAGTCCCCCCTTGGAAAAGAGCATGGAAGGCCCTCCGGATATTGCTCAACCCCCTTGGATTTCGTGTTTTTTTACCGGCTGCCCCCCCTCCCTTCAGGATATCCATACCCCTCAATAGGCAAGTGTGTTGCACACCCCCTTGGATTTATTGTGCTATTTGACCCCCCCCCCCCCCCGTACCCACTGGATATCCACACCCCTCAATAGGGGGGGAGCAGTTTTTAAATGGAATGGCCCAATTTACAAACGTTGTAGACCGGCTTAGTGTAGTAGTGATGACGCCTGCACTACACTGCAGTACACGCAAAGCCGGTCTACCGCCGTTCGTACGAGTCGAGTCCGAGTTAGCCTGAATTTCAGCCGTCTCCTCTGGGTTCGTTCCTCCCGAGAGAGACGTCCAATAGCCGATAATGCCGTCCAGTGACGTCACTACCAGAAAACCTGGTAGTGATTTTCGATTGGTTCATATTCTATAATTTCGCATAATTATCATAATTATCAGCCCAGAAGACGGCAGGATTCACTTTGGACTCGCGATTGTTGATCGTTGAGTTTCAGTGGAGTGATTGTCTTTGGCAAAGACCTTGAATTAATAAGGAAAACATCTGGAAATGGATTGAAAGTGTCCTGCACAATAACCGGCCGACTAACCTGTAAACATGTACATTTTATCGCGTCGCGTCCGCGGGGTTGTTGACAATCGATTATTTGTTCACACTCGCAGTGGTAAAGAATGTCGCTACTCTCTTCAAGGAACTGTTCTTTCCCGTAAAAGAGTCTTGGTATTTCTTCTAAAATTCTCCATTATCCTTTCATGCTTTTCTACTTTTCTGTTGCATCATTTACATAGGTAATATCTCGTAGCTGCGTCGATTCGAACGGCAGATCGCGAGACATGTACAAAGATCAACGGAAAGACAAAGAGCAACTGTACTTTGCCTCCAAATATATTATAACGATTTGTTGCTTCGGAAAGACTTCGGAACAACATAAGAGGCACTTGAGAAGCAAATGGGATGGAGATATATAATATAGGTAAGGCTTTTATTTTGGTCGGCATAATCTCAAATAAATATTTCTCACGAACTCTTACTACCGCCGTGACAGTTTATCAGTTCGCATAAATTAAATTGTTAATACGCCTTGACGTCACTGGACGGCATTATCGGCTATTGATTCAGACGTCTCTCTCGGGAAGAACGAACAAGAGGAAACGGCTGAAATTCAGGCTAAGTCCGAGTAGGAGCGCTCAGAAAATATTTCTTCTCTCTTTACCTTCTCTTCTTGTTTACCTGTGAACCCTAGCTCTAGGTGAGTGAGAACCCGTCGTTTACCCGTGAACTCGTCCGATGGTTAGGGTTTGGTTTGTGGTTCGGGTTAGGATTTGTTGTAGAATTAACGATTATCATTATTCCAAGCGTGTTTGCCATTTAAGGATAATTGTTAATTCAACGGGGAGAAATGCGTTGACCAGGACGGCGCGGCAGTGACGACGGGATGTAGAAAAAAAAATGTTTGCCTTGAATTGTTTCTCACAACCTGATTTTCGAAAAATATAATGACAATAGACGCCGAACGGAAAATGATTTGAGTTAAGGCTGTTTTACATATCGAGTTAATGGCAATACAGTTTACGTTGCGTTGCAATAGCCCACTTCCGCGATATGTTTTACTTGTCACTCACAAAGGTTTCAATACGAGGCCCCGTGCTAAATTAAATTAATTCTTTTCTCTGTGAAAAGAATAACTTTAATTTAGCACGGAGCCTTAGTGCGTGAGAAGTAAAGCATATCGTGGAAGTGGGCTATTGCGATGGATCGCAGACAGTCGCAACAATACGTAAAGAATACTTTGGGTTTTCACGTTGTGTTTTTGCAGAGAACGGTGGAAATGTAGGCGACCGCGTTCATTTTCACGTGTAGTTATTGTATTTTGTAATTAAGGCTATTGTTTTATGCCGTCGTCCCAGGCGTTGTCGTCCTGGTTGCTAAAGGTAACTATTGTCCTAATTAGGACTGACGAGGTTTCCAGTCCGCGCAATTAGTTCTGACAGTCTGAGGCGCAGCTGAAGACTGGAACTAATTGCGAGGACTGGAAATCCCGTCCAGTCCGAATCGGGAGGGTTTGAAACGACTTATCAACCTAGTATTTTGTTTGGTTGTTGTGGGATGAACAAGAAATTGATTTGAAAACTTCGAGTTTCGATCTTTCAGGCTTGTAGATTTTACTTGCGTATTTACATATAATATAGTTAAGGTTAGAAAACCACAGCAAAAACTGTGTACAATCAATCTAGCCTGAATTTCAGCCGTTTCCTCTTGTTCGTTCCTGCCGAGGAACGAACCCAGAGGAGACGGCTGAAATTCAGGCTACAATCAATCCTGCCAGAAGTTGGATCAAAAAACAGTTCTTGATCAATACCATACACTTAACAGTAGCGAAACTCACCATATCAAATCTCACATTACATGTACATGTAACACTAAAAACGTAATTTACATGATTCAATGTCACTACGTATACTGTAATTTACAATACATCGGAGAAACAAAACGATGCCTCAAATACCGTTTTAACGAACACAGACGACCTGTAGCTAAATCTAGTATCAAATCTAAACCAACAGCCGTTTCTGGACATGTCCTCAGCCCTAACCATTCTAGTACTGACATGCTCCTTATTCATTTAGAAGTCATCTATTCTAAACGTGATTCCGTGAGAAAAGCTAATCGGCTAAAATAAAGCTCGAACCACTCTGAATGAATATACGTCATGAAATGCCTTTTCAAACCTATTTCGTAATTTCCTTTCATGTGTTACTACTATTTATAATATAGATTATGGGATCATCCTAAGAACGAGCGATTTGATTGGATGCTCAGCGTGCTTGATTTTCTTATAAATACAGTCACGCTCAAGAAAATCAAGAACGCTGAGCATCCAATCAAAACAAAACGTATCGGTGATTTTTTTTCTCGAGTTTATATAGCTAACGGAGATAAGTTCATAGACTGGTCAGAAAACATGTCCGACTTTGAGTTGTTAAGGTGTGTTGAAGAAGAGGAAAATGAAAGTCGTGATCGCTTCCCAAAATTAAAACAAAATCATCGGCGAGAGTATTATTTAGCATCGGCTTCGTACTCTAAAGCGACCACAAACTGGGGTCAGCTAATACGTTTGAAGTTGAGAAAAGTTAAAACAATGTCCACATTCTAATATAGTGTTACTGACTCATAGAGAGTTTGATATAAAAATTGATTGAATTTAAGCCTGGTGTATTAAACGAGTCAGTGAAAAGTACATGACAACACAACACTAGACATGACTCACCAAGAACTCGAAGATAACTTTAATACGCCTGTTTTATGCTGAAACCTGAACAGTGAATGGCGATGAATACGATGGGTTTCTCTGGTTTCATGTAGAAATTCGTTTGAGATCAGGTTCCTGAATGTTCCTGAATGAAAAACGGGTGACGTTTTGGGCAGGGACGTTTATAAGCCGTTGGCCTTGTCTCCTTCTACTTCTAATCAGTATTTGAAGGGGACGTGAAAGAACCTGTTGTACTACTCGAAAAAGAGAAGGGAATTGTCACCCGGTACAGCAGCCTGGCCATTGCACTAACCACACACTCAACATTGTAAACTGCGTGGCTGCCATTGGCGCCGAAATGGCAGTCCGAAAAATTCACTGACGGGATATGTCAGTAAAATGTAAAGCGCCATGAGACTGTGGTGATATGGCGCTATATAAATATGGTCTATTATTATTATTATTATTATTATTATTATTATTATTATTATAAAACTTGCAGCCGAGAACCCAGAACTTCATGGCAGAATTTCAGAAGAGGTAGATTATCATTCATGTGGATAGCGGCCATGCCAACGAAAAGAGCCTCAAAATCTACGCAACACGGCCATCACAGCAGCAGTTACAACACTATTCCTTGGGATAAAGAAAATACCCTTCTTCAGACCACATAATCTGCATAACCAGTGATTACTCGCTTTCCGCCCGTGCATCCGCAGTTTTTCAAGACCTCGAGCGTGCATTATGTAAGGGTTAGAGTTTTATCGACAAATACAGGCATGCGCTGACTATATGATGAACGAAAAATTATGAACACTGCATGAGGCCGAAGGCTGAATGCAGTATGAAGAAATGTTGAGTTCATCGTACAGTCAGCAAGTGCCTGTATTGTGCCGATAAAGCACAGACAAAGGCTCTAACTTTTAATATTCAAACTGAGTGCACTGTCAGCCGTGAATTTCAATTGAAATCAGTTGTCAATAACAATTTCATAAATAAGTCAAATATTTCGCATGAATTAAATCATTTTACGGTAAATATCTCCACAAAGAAATGTCGTTTCAATAGACAATGAATAAAAACAGAAGTAGATAACTTTGCAAAGAATAATTTACTTTGGCGTTGGTCAGTTTAGTTGACGCCTTGCGAGTATGTTTGTACATTTAACTCGAAAACGTTTCTCTTGGAGCCATGTATTCAAATATCAATTATTTAGCCGGCTTAACTCCTAGATAGTCTGCTTTCTTTAATAGTTTCTTTCATTCGAAAATAACAAACCTGCGGATTCCAGTGGGGCAGTGAATTGAAATCTTGACTTGAGACCGGCCTCCGGCCATGTGCTCGGCTCCGATGCAAGTATTTTCCAAATCAAAAATCCTGGGTTTTCGAACCATCCACTGAATTCTCGCTTAATTTTCTCCTATTAATGACAGAGTAAGGGACGGACCATTAGAAAAGTTATGGGGGGGGGGGTGGGGGATTCTCAAGCTGCATGAATTTTTTTTTACTCCAGTTTGCTGTGCAGCAATTTTTTTTTCGGCTAAGATCTCATGCACGTTTTTTTTTTTGAAAATATTTTATGTTCTAATCTATTCAATTTGGAATATTAAGTTCTTCCAAATTTAGCTATCTTTGTACTTAACAGTTCTTGTCCTAAGTATAAAACCTTAAGAGCCATGCCCCTGTGAAAACCTATCAGCGGCTTCCCCGAGGGGTCGGCCCCCGGGTTAATCACGGAGATATGTGGGGGAATACAAGAGGATTGAATGCAAACATTGCCCCTGGTTGGAAAACTGGGGTGGGCGATTTGTTCCTTAAAGATACTATGAAGGTCAGTGAAGTGTTAATAAAATGAGTTCCATTTTCTGTTGAAAATAGAGTGTTCAATGTTATAGAAATACCGTTAGTAACGAGATTCCAGTAGTCAATTCAGGTCCATCGGTCTCATTTTGTGCAAAATGACGGGGGATTGTAGGTCGTGGAAGACCTAACCAGGGGACTTTGAAAGGGACGATTCCCCTACCCCTGGGGGAAATCGTCAAGATTTGTTCTGTCTTTTTACAATCCCCCTGGTCAGCCCGTGGGTCGACCCCTCGGAGAAGCCGCTGATAGGTGCATTAATGATAAGAATATCGTTCATGGAACTGCTGCATTTCAAGTTAGGCCTAGCTACAAAAATGCCGAAAAATGGCCTAAAACTCTTTCCGGATAATCTTCAGAAATGCTCTAAAAATGTCAGTTTTATCTCTAAAAATCCCGTAAACACTTCTAAAAATCTCTAAAATTATATCTTTAAAATTTTCTTTCGAAATTAGCGTATTTTTGTTCACTGGCACTTGGAGCCTTTAAAACATACTTCCTTCTCTCTTTCTTCATCTCTTAACTCAACCAGTTCAGCTGCAACTTCAGCAGCCTCGACTGAGTCCGCCATTTTGAACTTACAGGCAAGGCATGCTGTGACTGCATAACTTATTGGAGGGGGGGGGGGGGGGGGGGGGTTGACAAGCTTCAGAACTACTTAAATACTGCTTATGTTCACACGTTAAGGGGCCGTCGACATATTCGAAATGCCCCGCTTAACGCACAATGGCCGTTTAGGGGGGAGGGGGTAAGGGCATGGACGCTTTTTCATCAATAGAAGTACACTTTTTAATCAAACGTATCTAGTCAGCTAGATCTACGTCATTAGAGCGCAATTTCTGTCGAATTTCCCGGAAATTTCAACAAGGTCTTTTGATTAGAAGTATCATGAAATACCTCACACCTCCAGGTAAGTGAAACTCAGTTTTATAGTCGTGTCCGAATGAGTATTTCATTCAAGATCCGAAATGAGCTCGTATTACTGTTTTTCCGGACGTGAAAAAAGCATAAAACAATGGGTGGACGTTAAGGGGGGGGGGGGGGAGGGGGTCTGACCTTAACGTCCGTTGTGCGTTAAGCGGGGCATTTCGAATATGTCGACGGCCCCTAGCTTAATGGTTGGAATTTTTAATCTTAATAATTTTATGAGATTTCTCTTTAAAAAGCTCATAATTAAAAAAAAAAAAATGTTTCTAAAAATACATTAGGCTCTAAAAATTCCGCTAAAAAAAATCGGATATTTTGTAGCTAGGCCTATTTCAAGTCTGGGAAGAAATTATTTATCTCGAATTTCAAGTGAAAAGAAATAGCCTCGGCGGTCAGGCGAGTTCGGCTACGAGCGCGAATTCTCAAACCTCGAGTTCACATGGTTCTCAAACTCAAGAGTTTATCCAATCTTCAACTCCCTCGAGGAAAGAAAGATCACCAAATCCCTTCCTTTGAAGGGATTACGCCGTCTGTGTATAGGCTATCGAAGAAGGAAATTTATTTCTTTTCCCCGCTTCGCAGCGTCCTCCCTCTTTGCATGTCTCTTGCATTGCCATTAACAATAGGAAATGAACAATCTGAAATCTACAATATGTACCGTGTTTCTCGGCCAATGGAAATCGAGTTGTAGTTTATGCAAAATTATGCCAGAACACGATTAACGACAGTGTAGTGCACAGACGTCCCTTCCCGAGTTTTGAGTCGTACGGCTGTACACAGGCTATCAAGTAGAGGATGCTGTTCGCAGGCTACTATCTCCCCCTCCATGTATGTTTTTTTTTTCTGTGTTGCTCGCTGTGCATGGATATTTTTTTTGATAATTTTCCCTTGTATGGATTTTTTTTTTGGAATTCCCCCACCCCCTCCATAACTTTTCTAATGGTCCGTCCCTAAGGTCTCGGAAATAAAATATATTTCTTAAAGACCCTGTCCGAGCCCATGGTGCTTTGCGCGAATGTTATGATTAGTTTGTTCATCAACGGCCGCATAAATTAAAGGCCAGCTTTTAGGCGAACTAAAATGCTCTCGATTGTTTATCAGTTTCATAAAAGTCAAAAAGAAGTACACATACACTTTGGATAACGAATTTCATAATTTTTACCGCATTAAAAACCCAATCGAGCCCGCGAATTTTCCCCGGATGCTTCCAATATGATTTTAACAGCCGACTCGGCAGGAAGCCAGTTGTTCTGTCTTTAGATTCTAATTAGGTTTACGAGTGCGACTTTTTACAACTCTACAAGCAAACACATACTCTTGCTACCTTGTTTTCATGTCTCTAGTATTGCTTGGCTGTATTTGAAGATCTCTACTTTCCTTGCGAATGATATATTTTGAGTGCAAAATGAAATGTCGTACTCGCAATCGAGTCAAACTCACAGCGAAGTAACAGCTGAACTCGGCAGATTGGACTTTGACCCGCGATTGTAGTTTTGGTAGCAAGACTTTCTGGACGTACTGTAGGATGAAAAACAAGGTTAAGGACATTGCTTTCTAGCTCTGCTAATAAAAATGCAAAACGTATACAGATAAGTCTGTAACACCGCAGTGGAGCTCAGCCGTGCGAAATTATAATTACGAATGATCTTGATGCCAGAAGTGGTTGCTTTGTACCACCGGTCCCTTAGCGCAGCAAATCCCCGGGAAACTCACGTAGTAGTCCTTTTGAACCACAAGTGGTCTCGTGTAGACCTAGAGAAAGTAAAATGTGGACTGCTGAAGGATTATTTGTCGAGTCGCTTTGCCTCGCTGTCTCGGTCCTTTCTCCGGCATTCCTCTACTCGCCACTGATCTAGACCTAACCTGATTATCAGACGATACGAGGTCGTCCGCTCACTTCCTCCCCCTCCCCGTCTGATGGACTTCATAGACTTTCGTGTTCCTGACGTCATAATGTCAACCAATCAGAGCGAACTTTACACTTTTGGCAAAGTCTGGAATTTAAGGAATGTGCTCGCAAATTTTTCTGAATGGCGTTGAAGAAGAACTTGACCGAAGTTGTAAAGTTTTCAGGATTTCGAAGCTATATCCAGAGCAGAAGAAAGCATTGGATTCGTTCATTTAAGGCTGGTTTTCACTAGCGACGGAAGCGACGGAAGCAGAAACGGAAGCGTAAGCGTAAGCATAAGAAACTAATGTTCTTGTGAAAATCAACACGACGGAAGCATAAGCATAAGCCTCGTTCAGAAGCGAAAACCTCGCTTGCATGCTATATTTACATTGCAAAGGCCTGAGAATGAGTATTCTGATTGGCTAAATTCATCTGCTTCCGCTTCTGCTTACGTTTGAATAGTTTTCACTGGAACGGAAGCGACGGAAGCAGAAGCGGAGACGTAACAAGAAGGAAACCTTCAGTTCCTTACGCTTATGCTTCCGTCGAGCTTACGCTTCCGCTTACGTCTCCGTTTCTTGATTTTCACTAGAACGTAAGGCTCCTTACGCTTACGCTTACGCTTCCGTTTCTGCTTCCGTCGCTAGTGAAAACCAGCCTTTATCGAAACGATGTGTTTGTGAATCTACGTACGGACTTTGGTAAATTACTAATCTTCCTCCGCGTATAGATATCATGCATTTAATAGATCTCAAACATTCTCCTAGGTTTTTTGGCTTTTAGAAGACCAAATCTTTCATGGAATATTATGATTTTTCTGCAGGAGTGAACACACATACTGAGTATGAGTATGGAAAAAGTTTCATGGCACTTGGGAGAATATTTTTGTTTTCAGAATTATGAACACACTTCCGTAATTTGGGGGTTTCTCAGTGTAAGCATGTCCTGAAATTGTTAAAGCAAAAGTGCACTTGAAAACACTTGAAAACTTCGCTAAATTCCCCATTAAGTTCAGGTGTATTTAGATTCGTTCTATTAATGATTTGGGATTTAAAATGGTTAGGGTTTTTTCAAATTTGAGGGTTAGGTTTTAGAAGGTTTGTATGAAAATTCGAAAAAATGAATTATTAATATGCTTACACTGAGAAAGCGCCCGTAATTTCATGTACGGCGGGCATCTAAACTTTGCACAAAAAGTCCGGTTAAAACAATCTCTGATACCAAAAAACCTACACTAGGACAACTTTAGGGTCTTGTGTGACTAATCGGCATACATATCAAGCTTCAAAACGTTTTAAAAATAAAAGTAAAAGCGTAAAAGTTCTAAGTTTACAGTAACAAACTTTACGGCAGTGAATCGAGTCTGATATTTCTTGTATGTATATTTTCTGTCCTGTCCTGCAAATACTGCACGAAAACTTCCGTTTAAAAAGTTCCTGCTCTCCAAAGAATCACAGCAGCTCAAACAGGATACCATTCTGAGAAATCGAGAGAAGTTTGAAGCTGTATAATGTTTTTTCCAGTGCATGAAAGCTGATAGATCCAACTAGTAAAACTGAGCCGCTACTACACGACTGTTCTACACTTTACGCTTCAATTCTTACGCGTGTTCGTATTGGCTTATTGTAAAAAACAAAGGTTGATGACGTCAGGAACATGAAAGTCTATGAAGTCCATCAGACGGGGAGGGGGAGGAAGTGAGCGGACGACCTCGTACCGTCTGATAATCAGGCTACTCTAGACCGGGATTCGAAGAAATTTTCGAACTACAGTTTCATTTTAAAAAGTATATATACAAAAGTTAAGATAAAAGAAAGTCAGTTAAGCATATATACCTATGAATAATTACACGATGGCCCAAACTAGGGATGGATTTCGAAAGATTCGAGAGTCACATAACAACAACAACGATCTTTCTGATTTTCGTAGTCTACGAAAATGATTTGCGCGCGCAAAGCACCATGGGCTCGGACACAGGGTCTTTAAGTAAGACTCATATAGTACTAGAGTGCTGTAGAAACGTTTGCTTACTCGGACACATGTTGACCAGTAAGTTGTACTTCCAGCACTCGCAAATCAGCCATTTCCAACTAGCGATTATGCAAATGTTCGCCTTAAAATATATATCTTCTGTCACACAGGCAACAGAGTTCAATCCTGCCGTTACCTTTCTAGTAATTGTCTGCATTTTCACTGTGTAATATGCGATTGTTATGAGGTTTTCCAAGCCGTCCAAACACGTAACTAGGCGAAGGACTAGGTCTCCCTTTCCCTTGGTAAGAGAGGGTCTGGGTCGAGTGCTGTGGTCACCAATAATGCACGCTCATTAGCCAATCACATGCTTGGATTTTGTACAATGCACAAAATTTAAATAACAATAGCATATATTGCCGTTCTATTGCCGTTCTATGCCAGTTCAATGTTTATTGCGCGCAGGCCTCGATCTATATATTAAGACTTTCATTTCTCTGTGTTGCGCTTCTATGAAGAGAAAATAAGTTTTTTTTCAAGTTCGAAAAATAACCGATTCTCCGCTGATAGATATAACTTGTTTACGGCTCAATTCAGTGCATTTCCCCATATCGTACGTCACACCATTACTAAGAAAAAACAATCACACATACAGCACAAAGAAAACACAATGGTCCGCAATAGGCCCTTTGCAGCTAACAAATCACGTGGTTGTACTGGAGAGCAAAACATATCTGACTTCATTATTCAAAGTTCTTGTATACGAGATCGGTAGTGTTATTAGCAAAACCTGATTGTAAATTATATTTTTCACCTCCAATCGATTGTCGATCTTTTTATAACTGCGTTTTTAAAGATAGCTTGCTCTCCAGCATCCATGGCAACGCCTTTCCCATGGGGACCACGAGCTCAATTCATTCGTTAATGAAGTATTATATCAGCACGTGACTGTTAGCTGCAAAGGGCCTATTAGGAGCCGTTAGCCCATCTTTTCAATGCCAGGGACAGCATAACAAAACTAATTTATTCCCCGTACCTGACGTCACAATTACAAGACTTGCGCACTCTGTACATAGTGGAGGTTGTGAGGAAGGTTTCAGATTTTCTTTTCTCTGATGCGGAACACAGAGAAATAGAATAGCAGAACTTATTTCTCTCGTGAATACATCTTTGTATAGTTGTTGGGTTGATTTAGGGGTCAGTTTCCTTTTAATGGTTTTAAAACTGAGCTAAACACGGATCTCCTTAACATCAGCAAAGTAATCACAACAATTATATCACACAGGACTTTGCGTACTCAGTGATAGTGTATTAGAACTCAAACTGGTATTCCCTAAAAAATATAGATGTAGACTTAAAGTTGTATTAATCTCACTACTTATAACTAAACGGAACTTAAGCTGTTTAAATGAGAACTGTCTAAATCTATTGCTGTGTCTGTCTCCTCAGTTAACTATGGAACAATTTTCCTCTGCATAAATCCCGGGCGCTGCCATCAAGGATCTCATGACGTCACAAACAATAGCTCTTTTGTGGTGTAACAATTAGGGGAAACCGTATGCATGACGTCATAAGATCAAAGATGGATCTTATGACGTCACAAACATAGGATCTCATGACGGATCTCATGACGTCACAAACAATAGCTCTTTTGTGGTGTAACAATAGGGGAAACCGTATGCATGACGTCATAAGATCCAATATGGCGACGTTTATTCTAGAAACTTGATTTCGATTACAGTGAACCGATTTACAGCTATTTTAAATTTCTCTTAAAAACAGTATTTTTTATCCTCTCGAATCTTTGCCATCCTTCATCGAAATTGTCACACATTTTCTCCAGTTACCTTGGAAAGTATACTCTGCTAATATACGTAGTTATGTTTATCTATCGTCACGAGAACGTATATTATTTGGAGGTTAATAGTGTCCCTTTAAATCTTCCTCAGTGCTTAAACTAAACCTTGAGGAATAAGTTCTTGGTGAAGAGGTAGTAAGAGATCAACATCCACGTGGCTGTACCAATTAAATTCATGGACAGCTTTTCGGCATGTGTGCCGTATTTTCCCATCTTCCAACTGAATGGAAATCTGCTGTACAGAAGGCCGTGGCCGACGTAGACAAGTATGGAGTTCATCCCTGTAAAAATACAATAATTAGTGTTACGAAAGAAAGTGAAGTCAATGAAGTCAAAGGGTGACAAGCATGCTAAAATGGTCGCATGTGATTGGCTCGAAGACTGATGGTTCAATAGTTGTCCTTGAAAGGTAAGCCTCGCATGGAGGAAGGGGTTGACCCTGCACTGATACAAACCCTCTTTCTATGAATATTGATATATTTTGATTATCATGTTAACTAGATACAAGGCTCTAACTAAACTGTCTCAACTCCAGCCTTAAAATGGCGGTCAAGAACTACTAATGCAGGGCAGTAGCATGCCCTGAAAAACTGGGGGGGCACAAAGTCATTTCGCAACCTAACCCCTGGGTTTCCGAGGGGGCCAGGTACCTTGTTTGTTTGTTTTTGGAAAACATTTGGGGGGGCACGAGCCCCCCCGGCCTCTAAGGGCGCTACGGCCCTGTAATGGGACTATTATTGTTTTTATTACCAGGATAAAAGAACGGAGCGCCATTCCAACAGTCCAGGGTATCGGTCAGGATGTAACAAATAACGAGCAGGAAGAAGGACGTGGCGCCGGTGATGAATATGAACGACAATGACCTGAACATAGAACAGATGCGAGTTAGGTAACGGCCATATCTCAACAGCTAACCGCCTACTATGCCCTTGTTCTTTGAGGTCCAACATCATACATACGAAGGTCGTCAAACGAAGCAATCTCGTTCCCAGTGCCCGCGTTCCTTTAGGTCAGCAGCAAGTGTTTGGTCACCTCTGGTCGAAGAACGCGCGGGCTCTGGAAACGAGATTGGAAACAATTGGAAAAGTCAGGAAAATTGGAAATCTGTAATATCACTGGTTGCTATGATTACTGAAAATAACAATTTAGTTTACATAGTGAAAAAAGAGGCCGAGCTACGTCACGGTTGCATATAGAGCAGATTTCGTATGAGTGTGACAAACTACGGCATGTTCGTAACCGTACTGTAGCCGTGCTGTAGATGTGCTGTGCCGTAGTTCTGTGATTTTATTGGATCAGCAGACAAAAACAATGGGAAACCATTTCAACGTCACGGCATGCCGTACGGCAACCGTGCTGTAGTCAGTGCTGTAGTTTGTCCCACTCCACATACTCGTATGAGTGTGACAAACTACGGCATGTCCATAACCATGCTGTGACCCACAAGGCGGCAAAACGTCACGCGCATGCGCCTTAGATGAGCCCAGCACGCGCGCGTCCGCCCAGTTTCCCACCGAAACTAAAAGAAAACTATTTTTAAGTACGTATACGTATTTACGTGAAATGTTTCGCGAAAAATAAGAAAACTACTTAAAAGAAAAGCCTAAGACTTCAATTGGTTGAAGTTTTCTTAATTTGTAATTCACTGTGAGTTTACTAAGTTATAAAATTATTTACTAAAAAAGTTAAAGCCCTCGGTAATTTGTATTTGATAGCAGAGCCTTCGTTCTTTCGGCCAGCGGGTCATACCGTTTTGCCGCGGTGTGGCTGTGGCCATGCTGTACCGTATCTCTGAAATTTGATTGGATTAGCAGGACAAAACCAATAGGGAAACTATTTCAATGTCACGGCATGCCGTAAAGTAACCGTGCTGAAGTCAGTGTTGTAGTTTGGCCCACTCATACGAAATCTGTTCTATGTTGGACGGTTCGATTGGTTGCTGTTATTTGGCTGCAAGCTGTTAAATCCTCTCCATTCTTGATCGCAAGTGTATGCTATATTTCCCTTGACTAGGAATACACACAGTTTTTTAGTCGTGTTTGCGTGTTATTTGGCTGTAAGCTGTTAAATCCTCTCCATTCTTGATCGCAAGAGTATGCTATATTTCCCTTGACTAGGAATACACACAGTTTTTTAGTCGTGTTTGCGTGTTATTTGGCTGCAAGCTGTTAAATCCTCTCCATTCTTGATCGCAAGAGTATGCTATATTTCCCTTGACTAGGAATACACACAGTTTTTTAGTCGTGTTTGCGTGTTATTTGGCTGCAAGCTGTTAAATCCTCTCCATTCTTGATCGCAAGAGTATGCTATATTTCCCTTGACTAGGAATACACACAGTTTTTTAGTCGTGTTTGCGTGTTATTTGGCTGCAAGCTGTTAAATCCTCTCCATTCTTGATCGCAAGAGTATGCTATATTTCCCTTGACTAGGAATACACACAGTTTTTTAGTCGTGTTTGCGTGTTATTTGGCTGCAAGCTGTTAAATCCTCTCCATTCTTGATCGCAAGAGTATGCTATATTTCCCTTGACTAGGAATACACACAGTTTTTTAGTCGTGTTTGCGTGTTATTTGGCTGCAAGCTGTTAAATCCTCTCCATTCTTGATCGCAAGAGTATGCTATATTTCCCTTCACTAGGAATACACACAGTTTTTTAGTCGTGTTTGCGTGTTATTTGGCTGCAAGCTGTTAAATCCTCTCCATTCTTGATCGCAAGAGTATGCTATATTTCCCTTCACTAGGAATACACACAGTTTTTTAGTCGTGTTTGCGTGTTATTTGGCTGCAAGCTGTTAAATCCTCTCCATTCTTGATCGCAAGAGTATGCTATATTTCCCTTGACTAGGAATACACACAGTTTTTTAGTCGTGTTTGCGTGTTATTTGGCTGCAAGCTGTTAAATCCTCTCCATTCTTGATCGCAAGAGTATGCTATATTTCCCTTGACTAGGAATACACACAGTTTTTTAGTCGTGCATGTTTGCGTGTTATTTGGCTGCAAGCTGTTAAATCCTCTCCATTCTTGATCGCAAGAGTATGCTATATTTCCCTTGACTAGGAATACACACAGTTTTTTAGTCGTGTTTGCGTGTTATTTGGCTGCAAGCTGTTAAATCCTCTCCATTCTTGATCGCAAGAGTATGCTATATTTCCCTTGACTAGGAATACACACAGTTTTTTAGTCGTGTTTGCGTGTTATTTGGCTGCAAGCTGTTAAATCCTCTCCATTCTTGATCGCAAGAGTATGCTATATTTCCCTTGACTAGGAATACACACAGTTTTTTAGTCGTGTTTGCGTGTTATTTGGCTGCAAGCTGTTAAATCCTCTCCATTCTTGATCGCAAGAGTATGCTATATTTCCCTTGACTAGGAATACACACAGTTTTTTAGTCGTGTTTGCGTGTTATTTGGCTGCAAGCTGTTAAATCCTCTCCATTCTTGATCGCAAGAGTATGCTATATTTCCCTTGACTAGGAATACACACAGTTTTTTAGTCGTGTTTGCGTGTTATTTGGCTGCAAGCTGTTAAATCCTCTCCATTCTTGATCGCAAGAGTATGCTATATTTCCCTTGACTAGGAATACACACAGTTTTTTAGTCGTGTTTGCGTGTTATTTGGCTGCAAGCTGTTAAATCCTCTCCATTCTTGATCGCAAGAGTATGCTATATTTCCCTTGACTAGGAATACACACAGTTTTTTAGTCGTGTTTGCGTGTTATTTGGCTGCAAGCTGTTAAATCCTCTCCATTCTTGATCGCAAGAGTATGCTATATTTCCCTTCACTAGGAATACACACAGTTTTTTAGTCGTGTTTGCGTGTTATTTGGCTGCAAGCTGTTAAATCCTCTCCATTCTTGATCGCAAGAGTATGCTATATTTCCCTTGACTAGGAATACACACAGTTTTTTAGTCGTGTTTGCGTGTTATTTGGCTGCCAGCTGTTAAATCCTCTCCATTCTTGATCGCAAGAGTATGCTATATTTCCCTTGACTAGGAATACACACAGTTTTTTAGTCGTGTTTGCGTGTTATTTGGCTGCAAGCTGTTAAATCCTCTCCATTCTTGATCGCAAGAGTATGCTATATTTCCCTTGACTAGGAATACACACAGTTTTTTAGTCGTGTTTGCGTGCTATTTGGCTGCAAGCTGTTAAATCCTCTCCATTCTTGATCGCAAGAGTATGCTATATTTCCCTTGACTAGGAATACACACAGTTTTTTAGTCGTGTTTGCGTGTCATTTGGCTGCAAGCTGTTAAATCCTCTCCATTCTTGATCGCAAGAGTATGCTATATTTCCCTTCACTAGGAATACACACAGTTTTTTAGTCGTGTTTGCGTGTTATTTGGCTGCAAGCTGTTAAATCCTCTCCATTCTTGATCGCAAGAGTATGCTATATTTCCCTTGACTAGGAATACACACAGTTTTTTAGTCGTGTTTGCGTGTTATTTGGCTGCAAGCTGTTAAATCCTCTCCATTCTTGATCGCAAGAGTATGCTATATTTCCCTTGACTAGGAATACACACAGTTTTTTAGTCGTGCATGTTTGCGTGTTATTTGGCTGCAAGCTGTTAAATCCTCTCCATTCTTGATCGCAAGAGTATGCTATATTTCCCTTGACTAGGAATACACACAGTTTTTTAGTCGTGTTTGCGTGTTATTTGGCTGCAAGCTGTTAAATCCTCTCCATTCTTGATCGCAAGAGTATGCTATATTTCCCTTGACTAGGAATACACACAGTTTTTTAGTCGTGTTTGCGTGTTATTTGGCTGCAAGCTGTTAAATCCTCTCCATTCTTGATCGCAAGAGTATGCTATATTTCCCTTGACTAGGAATACACACAGTTTTTTAGTCGTGTTTGCGTGTTATTTGGCTGCAAGCTGTTAAATCCTCTCCATTCTTGATCGCAAGAGTATGCTATATTTCCCTTGACTAGGAATACACACAGTTTTTTAGTCGTGTTTGCGTGTTATTTGGCTGCAAGCTGTTAAATCCTCTCCATTCTTGATCGCAAGAGTATGCTATATTTCCCTTGACTAGGAATACACACAGTTTTTTAGTCGTGTTTGCGTGTTATTTGGCTGCAAGCTGTTAAATCCTCTCCATTCTTGATCGCAAGAGTATGCTATATTTCCCTTGACTAGGAATACACACAGTTTTTTAGTCGTGTTTGCGTGCTATTTGGCTGCAAGCTGTTAAATCCTCTCCATTCTTGATCGCAAGAGTATGCTATATTTCCCTTGACTAGGAATACACACAGTTTTTTAGTCGTGTTTGCGTGTCATTTGGCTGCAAGCTGTTAAATCCTCTCCATTCTTGATCGCAAGAGTATGCTATATTTCCCTTCACTAGGAATACACACAGTTTTTTAGTCGTGTTTGCGTGTTATTTGGCTGCAAGCTGTTAAATCCTCTCCATTCTTGATCGCAAGAGTATGCTATATTTCCCTTGACTAGGAATACACACAGTTTTTTAGTCGTGTTTGCGTGTTATTTGGCTGCAAGCTGTTAAATCCTCTCCATTCTTGATCGCAAGAGTATGCTATATTTCCCTTGACTAGGAATACACACAGTTTTTTAGTCGTGCATGTTTGCGTGTTATTTGGCTGCAAGCTGTTAAATCCTCTCCATTCTTGATCGCAAGAGTATGCTATATTTCCCTTGACTAGGAATACACACAGTTTTTTAGTCGTGTTTGCGTGTTATTTGGCTGCAAGCTGTTAAATCCTCTCCATTCTTGATCGCAAGAGTATGCTATATTTCCCTTGACTAGGAATACACACAGTTTTTTAGTCGTGTTTGCGTGTTATTTGGCTGCAAGCTGTTAAATCCTCTCCATTCTTGATCGCAAGAGTATGCTATATTTCCCTTGACTAGGAATACACACAGTTTTTTAGTCGTGTTTGCGTGTTATTTGGCTGCAAGCTGTTAAATCCTCTCCATTCTTGATCGCAAGAGTATGCTATATTTCCCTTGACTAGGAATACACACAGTTTTTTAGTCGTGTTTGCGTGTTATTTGGCTGCAAGCTGTTAAATCCTCTCCATTCTTGATCGCAAGAGTATGCTATATTTCCCTTCACTAGGAATACACACAGTTTTTTAGTCGTGTTTGCGTGTTATTTGGCTGCAAGCTGTTAAATCCTCTCCATTCTTGATCGCAAGAGTATGCTATATTTCCCTTCACTAGGAATACACACAGTTTTTTAGTCGTGTTTGCGTGTTATTTGGCTGCAAGCTGTTAAATCCTCTCCATTCTTGATCGCAAGAGTATGCTATATTTCCCTTGACTAGGAATACACACAGTTTTTTAGTCGTGTTTGCGTGTTATTTGCTTTGAATTTCACCAACCCACACGTGCGCGTGCTTCGTCAACGGTTGTCTTACCACAAGTTCTTATTAATTGGAACAGCTCCTTCGTTCTTTGTTCCTCCGCACAGACCAATACCGATCACGCCCTGTATGTGTAGTAGGATAAACGAGCTAATCAGCTTTCAAAGGAAGGTAAAATTGCGGAACTAAAATGGTGAAAGGACTTCGGGTTTAAGTGGTTTGTTTGTGGCAAAATATGTTGCTTACAGTGTAGGTAAATGAACGGAATGCAACTGATAATATAATATATTACATACACGGTAAATAATGATGTTGAAACTGATAAACATGCATAAGTGACTGGAGTGAATGAGCGAGTGCGTAAGAGCTAGTGAGTGAGTACGTGGGCACTCACACTCCTTCACCCATTCACGCTGAACGAGTGTGCGTGGGTGAACGAGTGTGCGTGAACAAGGGTGTGTGGGTGAACAAGGGTGTGTGGGTGAACGAGTGTGAGTGGGTGAACGAGTGTGAGTGGGTGAATGAGTGAGTGTGAATGAGTACGTGTGACTGAGAGAGTAAGAGCGACTGAGAAAGAGTGAGTGAATGCATGAATAAACCAAACGTGTTTTAGGGACGACTCGAAACCACAAGAGACTTACATTAGTAGGTAAATCCTAATATTTGAGAAACTGATTGTAATACGCACCAGGATCACTCCCCATACGAGCCAGCGGATGATTCTTGGCTTGTGGTTGGGGTAGGTATGCAGTATGCGACCGGCCTAAAACAAAAAAAATCAAACACGAACTAAAATGATGAATCTCCCACGCTTCTTGATATGTTACTCTTTGAACGCTTGAAAATTATACACATTAAACGGGTATTTTACTAACTGTCGCATAATATTTGAAAAAAGCGCCAAAAACTAGCACACAGACTAATTTGAATTCCATTTCAAAAGCAACACAAATATCGTGAAATATATGCTAAAATCGATTTTAGTTCGGCACAAAACTCAGTTTTTAGCCTGCTAATTTTTGTCGCCCAATACGTGGTTTTGTAAAATATGTCCTCTTAACTTGAATACAGTAGTTAAACACGCTGCAACATTGCACGTAACATTGCCGGCAATGTTGCAGAAGTAGGATCGATTTCTACTTCGGCAACATTACGCGCAACAAATTGCACCGTGGACTTGCTGGCAATATTGCGCGGAATGTTGCAGCGTGTGTCCGTAGCTTAAGGTATTTCAGTTTTGAATTTCAAGAACTTTTTAGTGGGCGACGGGCAAAAAATGGGACGGAGGGGGAGGGGGAGAAGACCAGTTCTAAGAATCTTAACTGGATTACACGCATGAGTGACTGCGTTACAAAGCTCAATGAAGCTATAAATAACACGGGCAAAGGTTTTACAACTAAAAGACTGAGTGAGCAAGATGGAATAAATACCTTCATGTGTCTGCAATACCTCCCGGCGTAGTCATGCAGTCTAACGAAATCGAACGGAATTTCAATCGAACGCAATCGAACTCAATCCATCGACAAGGCTTATGAGCGGTTAAAAAAAAAAGACTCAGACACCGTATAAGAAATGCGAATATTTGCTTCAGCCATGTCAACGTTAAATTAAATACAGGTTGGGTGAATATTTAACATTACAAGGACACTACAAGCAGGGACATTACAAGCGGTGAATATAGTGATACACGTTAAAAATAACAATTTGAGACAGACAACTTAAACGATCAAGTCAACAAAACTATACAAACCGACAATCAAGTGAGCAAAAATATTGATTTTTAACGGGACCTGAAATAACCAGTGGGGCTGATCAAAGGCAGGACCGGCGGCTATATCACAGATCGAATTGGAATTTAGCGTGTTGGTTTTTGTGGAGGGAGGAAAACCGGAGAATCCGAAGAAAAACCCTCGGAGCAAGATACCAAGTTGTGAGAGGCAAAGCGCTTACTACACAGAAACGAAATAAACCAGAACTGTACTCCAAGAAAAACCAAGAATATCGAGGTTAGAGTACCGAGGAAGCCTTCAGGTTCATGAGGAAGCTTCGTTTTGTACAAGATCTGGAAAACAAAAGGTTTGGCATTGCCTTTGTTAGAACTCACACTCCCTTTTTAACAGGAAATAGGAAACCACATATATACTAGTACTATTAGTCGAACATTAAAGGGAGAACATCTACATCTCTTGCAGGGGCGGATTTAGGGGAGGGGCCGAGGGGACCGCGGCACCCCCCTCCCCCCTTCGTCTGGGAATCAATGGTGTTCGCGCCTACGGTTCTCATATGCACATGCTTGGCCCCCCTTCTGAATTTCGGCCCCCCATTTCTGAATTTCCTGGATCCGCCCTTGTCTTGTCAGGTTATTCATTAGAGATGATGATGTTGATGATCATGCGTTTCATGTTTGTACGCCTTTAAGCTTTCCAAATTAGCAATCCGAAAGTACAGGCCATCCGAGTCGTTACTATCGGAACTTAAAGGCGGTTAGTCATATTCGGGTAAGTCCTTGGCATTGAATGGAGTAATGGTGTTTGGCGGCCTCAGAATTGATGGAAACATTCGAACCAATGGGCATGTGGTCCATGATTCGCTCTGGTTTTGTTAAACGAAGTTATATTTGATTTACGTTCTTAGACTTCCGCCTCGACTTAATCTCGTACCCATATCTCATCAGTATGAGACCGTGAGCAAATACGACTTTCGACAGCTTAATACAATATATATATATATATAATGGTTCTGCGCTAAAGGAGAACTTCCGTACTGGAAGGTGATAATAACTAGGCATTATTTTGTACAATACGAAAAAGCATCAATCTGGCGATTTCACTGGAGAAACACTATTACAGTACCAACCAGCTTAGCACGAGTAACATTATAAAAAGAGGCACTCACAAGACAGATTTCTCTCCTATCTGTTTGCTTGGAGTAAAACGATGCCTTTAGATGTCTAAATAACGAGAAATCTCCTCCTAATGCCTCAAGACTGCAACTCTTGCCACCAAGGTATTAAACTCTTTTAAATAATATAACTTTCGTATACAGCTTTCCATGCAAGAAAGTTTCAGATGTGACTAACGTTGTTATCCTCTTTCCAGTAATATGGCTTGTTTTTTCCTATCAGGTGAATTTCTACGTATGGTAATAAAATAAATCATAAACAATGTCGTCAACGACCGTCCGTCGATAGAGCGAGGCAGGGACCTTCCCGTAACTGTGCCGTAATGTTAAATATCAAAGAAGGAAAACTAATCTCTAATAACTGTATTATAAGTTACCTGAACTACTTTTTTTATGATTACTTTTTTTTAAGAATCCTTATTAAAGTCTAGAGAAAGGCGTTGTACAGTTCCAGTAAAATCTCACCAAAGGATGCGTCGTATAATTGTACTTGCTTCTTACAATCCCAAATACATACTCGCTAAAACACAATGTCGTGATCGACATGACCATCGCATTGACGAATACATGATGCCGCCACATCTTTCTCCAAATCCTATTCACCGCCACATTCATGACGCGAGTTTGAAGGATAATACAGACGGTGTTGAATAATAAGTCGATGGCCAAACCAATGCCGCAGCGTTTGAGAAAGACAAGGAAAACTGAAATTGGTAAATCTGAATTAATCCAACGGCAGCTATCAGACTTTTAGATTCTATAAGAATGATCTGGATACTTATATCAGCAATGAATCGCCGACTTCTCGGACTGCGGTACTTGCAGGGTTTCTTCTTTTGTCGCCTTATTAACCGATACACGTACACGCAGATTTCATCCTTCATCGTTATGGTGAGCCTTTCGAGTACATTGACTATAGAATGAGCTATACTTAAACCTACAAACAAACCAAAACTGGATAGCTCGGCTTGCATTACTCGAAACACTACGGCGGACCACACATAAATACTTATAACAAGCACGTAAGCCACTCCAGGGTGAGCTATTCCATGTAGCTGTTGAGCACCAAGGCGAGAAACAATCTTAGGTATCAGAGAGAGTATTGGACAGAGGCCGGCTATGATAATTTTCATGCGTTCTTCTTGTTTGTTAAACCACGGCATCAGAAAATAGACGACTCCGTACGCCATTTGTGTTCCAAATAGAAACTGCGAAGAAAGGATAAAGGCAAGCTTGATAGCAGTACGCCGACTGTAAGGGAAAAAATGACGGCTAAGAAGATAACTATTTGCCATTGCTTTGAGAACAAATAAAGCATTTAGGGGATACGACATCCAGGATATCTTGTAGATCCCATAAAGTTGAAAGTATAGTCTATAGATCGAATCCACAAATGAAGCCAATAAGTTATACTGCAGTAGATTACGTTCCATAATCAGACGCCATGGAAATATTGCAAGAAGAGAAAAAACGTCCAAGAGCTGAATGATGAACGCCTCTATAGTCTGCACAGTGACTCGAATAGCTTGGACTATTGGTGGCATTTTATCCCAGTTATCTGTCTTGTCATAGCAATAGTCGCCTAGACTAAAGTCAAGGAAAGCAAGTAATACAGCCAGAAGACCAATTACAGTTCCAGCAATTGTTTGGATCAGAAACACACTCTTAAGACACTGCCAGATGGAGCTTTCAAAACTCGGAAGATTTTTCTTCCATGACTTGGGAACCTCGTCTTGGTCCTCTGGTGGGTCGAATTCTCTGAAGATGTCGTCGTTGGAATCAAACTGCTTAAAATCTCGCAGTTTTTCAACAGAACCGGACAGAGGAGAAAGCGTTTTTCGTATGGACTCTGCCGTTTCCAACGATTCAATTGTGACATCTTCTATTAATACCACTCCTGTACAATTCTCAAACAAAAACGAAAACAAAGTAATAACTGCTGCCATAATTGCTTTCCTTAACGTTTCCCTATACAATAAAGTTTTTTTTTATAGATTGACTGCAACTTTAATTTGTTTATATATTATTTATACATAAAATATTCATACCTGAAATGAAACGGAAATATATATATTTATTAATTCTTTATAAATCATTACGAAAGTTCAATTTTGGTTCGTGACAGTTTTGAAGAATGCTCCTTGCTGATGCATGGTAACACGCAAGACAAAAACGTTTTTCCTGCTCATTATTCGCGTAGCTTACACCTCAAAGCTTGATTTTAGCGTGTACTTACCTTCACGGTTGGCCAGCGATAGATATGATTACCAAAGAACTTCCTGTCAATGTAATTTGCTACTCCACCTGTGCAGTTGATGGCTTGTGGGTAGGCATCACCTATCCCCCCTGGTCCGGTGTATCCCCTAATGAAATAAAACCAGGCAGAATGATATAGCAATGCTTCAGAGTTTGACTATGCAATACTCTAACCTCAACTAATGAATTTATTTAGTGCTGCATAGAAAGAAGCAATGCGCTCACAATGGGATGGCAAATATTGATGGCAAGTTTTGTATGTTAGAGAGGATTTATAATGACATTTGATACGAAATCTTATAGCTGAGTAGAGTTATTTTACTCGGTAATAGACAGATACACACTATATACTAGATCCTAATAATATTATTTACTATTGTTTTCGTTTTACTATCAGATGCTGACTATTAGATGTTAATTAAGTAGAATCGTACAATGAAAGCTGAATCGCACTACTGCGTTTGCGAAATCAGGCGTTGATTGGCTGAGAGGAGTGGTGATTCAGAGTGGAATCACCACTGTACTAGGCAACGCGCGCTATTTATAACTTAGCAAAATATTAACAAAAGTAATACTTCATCAAGTAATTCATCGGATTATGTGATTCAAGGAAATCACATACCTGATTCAGTATTAAACTACACGGAAAATTGCAACGCCACTCGGGCGATATCGCCGTTTTCATTAATTCGTCAGGTATGTGATTTTCGTAAAATTTCACTCTACCTAATTGCCCAAATAAATAAATAATATCCATTTCTTTGCTTATGTAGAATCACTCGGAAACAACCATGTTATGCAAATAATTAACCGTAAGGACCACATTTGACCACAATCCCTTGCGAATCTAACACAGTCACAATAACACGTAGAAATCCTCTATTCTCTTCAATGACAGTGGTTTTGCAACAGCATTTGTACTGGCTTGTTTTTGAGATTTAAAAAAACTCCACCGCAATTTTATAACGCATTTAAGGCTTTTCGCGCGCAAAGAATTGTGGGTAAGTATACAAACCGCCATATTTTTCCTTAAATGTGGTGATTTGAAAAGTAGACCATAATATTAATATTAAAGAATTGAAAAAAACAGGAAGGAGATTCCAACGTACAAAGCTGCGAAACGGGTATTCTTACCTTGGACACCCTTCAACTCGTATGCCATATGTAACGAGGACGAATATGGCCAAAACGATCAGCACGAACAGCCACTGCTTCCACAGGGTAACCACATCACGTATTGGATCCCACCAGTGTTGCTGTCAATTTAAAGACAGAACGGACTTCGTATGAGTGGAACAAATAGAGCAGATTTCGTATGAGTGTGACAAACTACGGCATGTCCGTAACTGTGCTGTAGCTGGCTGTAGATGTGCTGTGCCGTAGTTCTGTGATTTGATTGGATCAGCAGGACAAAAACAATGAAAAACCATTTCAACGTTACGGCATGCCGTACGGTAACCGTGCTGTAGTCAGTGCTGTAGTTTGTCCCACTCATACGAAATCTGCTCTATAGGGTTACCGTAACCATATTGTAACTTACTCTACCGTAACTATGTAATTTGATTGGATCAGATGGACAAAAACAATGGGAAACCATTTCAATGTCACGGCATACCGTATAGTACGATGGGTGACTAGTTCCTATAAACACTAGTGTTGAACTGCGTCGGCGGGAAGATAAACACTGGTATGATCAACTACAAGTCGATGAAAGTATGCTAACAGCCGTGAGGATAGAGTAGCAGCTGACGTTTCGAACGCTAGCACTTCGTCAGAGCAACCGTGTACATGTAGTATAGTAACCGTGCCGAAAGTCATTGCCGTAACTTGCCCACTCATACGAAGTCCGTTATAATGAGGGACGAGATAGTTTGTTTAACCCTCACACGGTGAACAAGGCAGTGAACGGGTCGCGTATGATACCACCCTCTCCTGTTTTTCGAAAACCAACAAACACTGGAAAAACTGGACCTCTTCTATGGACGGAAATGCCTTGGACATTAGAGTTTCTAACAAAATTTCCACGGTATTTCCAACCGTTTCATCTTCATACAATTGGATTTCTGTTAAATTAAGGTCCTTGAGACATCATTGTGATTTGTTGAAATTGGTTAAGGAAAGCGGGCGGGAGGAATCTTAAAAAAAGAATAAATAACAACAACACATTACTCAAGCCATATGTATGCTACAAAATAATTCGAATTCTAGCCTCTTGTGGGTAAGTTAGTATTTCAGACATGTTTTCGAGTTGAAGCTATTCCAATGAATATTTAGAGAAAGAAGCACGTTATAGCTGTTATAATGCTGTTATGTCGTAATTTCAACTTTTGAGTCACGCAGCCAACAGCTCAACGGCCCACGTATGTGTCACGGGTGCACTATTGAAATGATTGAAGCTATGTTTTTGTCTGAACTTAGCAGTCGATTTACGGAAATTTAAACTGTTTCTTGAGCATTGTTATTTAACAAAGCTATCGAGCGCAGAGGAAGATGACTGAGTGGGATCTGAATTCCAAAGTAAAGATTTAGGCACGCTTGGCACAAATGACCCTAAAATCTATCACTTTGCTATATTTTCAAAAGTTTCCAACATAGAAGATTGAATTTTTGTGGGATGATGAAGACCGACGACCTAAACAAAATCCGATGATTTGATCTACCGTAGACATCGTGATGACGTCACAGTTACGTCATGTATCCATTTATAATAGGTTTCTCGATGTTTTCAATTACCTTGAAAATCAGTAAATTTTATATTTTCGATTTCCCATCATGTCGACAACAAAGAAACCGAAAACCCGAGTTCGATTGGTTAAGAGGGAGAAAAGTTATTAAATTTTGAATTTTGGCAATTTTCCCGCCACAATTTGGCGGGAACTATTCAATACAGAACCATTTACAAAATAACTTCTTCATTCATCTTTTAGAGTTTAAAATATTTGTTTACGACAATCTAGCAATCAAAAGAGTAAATCGGTACCCACAACCGTATGTTTTTAGAATTTTCTATTTTTGAGAGGAAATACTTTAAAATTCCCAGTGAAAAAGAGGAAACGTCTTACTGTACACTGAATAGCCGCAATATGGTCTTTTTTATGTTTCTTCAATTTAGAAAGCATGACTGATGTCAGACCCATGACGTCAGAAAATGTGACGTCACAGGAAACTTCAGTTCTTAATAACTCAGCAAATATTTATCGTAGAGACTTTAAAATTGCGGCAATCAAAAACACATATTTATGTTGTTGTGATAACATGCTTTATTTCAAACGTATAGGTAACGCAGAATTCGACCTTAAAAGGAGTCGTTCGTTATGACGTCACACCAACGTCAATATACAAACGTGTTTGATCCTAAAGACGTTATTTCATTTTAATATTAACATACGAAAATTTCGTTAAATTTGACAGCGAATTAAACAAGATGTGCTGGTTTATATATTTTTGGCTCGCTTTTAGTGATCGATTTTGAGGTAACTTATGCCAGGCGTGAGGTGAGCAGCAATATTTGAAGAAATATGAGACACTGTGGCATTTGGCGGCCGTTTTGGTGCAAATTTTGTTACTTAATTTGTCTGAACTTCATTTGCGAAAACCAGCTAACAATAGCATATTGTATTGCTATTAAAACATGCCCCTCTCAGTTCGAAGCTGCGACAGTGAATGACAGTGAAGATATTTGAACATTTGTGCTAGATCTCATACGAACATCTGTAATTACGGCGGCCATTTTTAAAGGTCAGCGGTAATTAATATATGCTAAGGTGACTCTGGAAATGAACAACAACAACAACAATAACGATGATGACAACGACGATCATTAAGATCAACTAATAGCGGGGCTTCCGCGTGGGCCCAAGGACTGCGCGAGCGGAGCACCATAGATGTAGGATGAGAGCAAAAATTGGCTGACTTCCGGTTTCCCTCCCGCCTGAATCCCGACGCGCGGGAAGCGACGTGCCTGACAAAGTGCTGCACCTGCGCGCGCACTGTTGAAACCAGGCGTCCGCTGGTGATAAATTTGTTCTTTCTTTTTTCTTTCATTTTCTGTTATGTTGGTTTTTCTTCTAAACATTTTGCACAGATTTCCCTTGATTCTACTAGTTATTTTTGTTTTTATCTTTGTTTTCTTTTTATGATTTATCATTTTTTTTCGGGTCGTTACCTTTGGGCTCCGCTTTTAGGCTTACCTAAATATATATATTATCTGCATTGCTCAAACTAGAAATGTTTGTTTAATTGTGTATTAGATGAATGGACATGTATAATAACCTATCAGTAAAATATTATAATACCAAAACAGTAATATGTCGACAAATAAAACACTGAAGCCAAACTATGAACACTATCACCTGGGTTTACTGTGTACAGGGAATGTCGTTCATATTAGTACGTCCAACGGTATTACAAAGAGAATCACAAGCGTGAAGGAGTTTTGTTGTATGTAATATATCAAATACTCGTACGGGTGTTTGATCACGAGTTCTCAAACTCATGAATAATTAATGAGGTTAACAGCCAATCAGGTCATCCCATTTTGGTCAGGTGCATGAACCTTGATACACGATGAAACTCCACATGAAGATCTGAGGAGATATCTTGATGTCCAATCAAATGACAGATGAATTTGATGTCTAATCAAATGACAAATTAATCTTGGTGTCCAATCAAACGCAAGATCAAGTTTGCTCCGGTTAGTTGAAATACTGATCAAGACACTTGCACTTTAATAATCGTTACATCACAGGAATGGCGAGAAGTGAAGGAAAAGAAGGAAATAAAAATCCACGTCTGGAATGTGACTCGAACCTCGCTTGCAACCGGCTGCTAATCCTTTGTGTTGTACACCATTTGTTGAAACGACCATGAGAAAATCAGTAACAATCACAACCCTTGTAGTCTATAATTGCACAGGCAAACAATACTTTCTAATGATTTATGAATGCAGGTACGTATTGTTTTCGTTTGAGAAGCCATATCAAAAACTCGAGTTTCGTGTTTCACCAGGGGTTCCAAACAACGGCTCGAAACAATTAAAGCACTCGTAATTTCATCTGTTCTCGGTGTTTGGATCCCCTGGTAAAACATTAGCTCTCGTTTTCCTAATTACTTATTTCATTAATAATCATATTTTACATGTAAAATAAAAGAAATCTGAATCTGATCTATTACTTAAAACACTAAGATGGTACATTTGCAAATACTACCTGAGTTTGGTCTTCAGTAGGACTCAGGTAGAGCTGCATCAATGCGACCACGAAATAGCATGCCGCAAATCTTTGAAGAACGCCTGGGATCCTGTAAAACTCCATGTCATTGACTGGAAAACAAACAATTAAGTCAATTTATGGGTCAAAGATTTTCTAGGAGTGCACACACGAATGCGAAAATACTGATTAGTTACATTGCCTTGAGCTAATACTATTAATAGTAACTGCATGTGCATGCTTGGATTTTCAACAGTTTCTACTACTACTGCTACTATACTACTACTACAAGTAACTACTACTGCTGCTACTTCTCCTGCTACTAGTACAGACTACTTCTACACTATAAGTCGAGCATTTATAACACTGATGAGCCCCTGGCACGGGAGATTGGGTGACCACTCCCCACGTTTATCCACGTTAAATAAACTGTTATTGTATTGTACTTAGTCTACTGCTACTACTACTACTACTATACTACTACTACTAGTACTGCAACTTACCACCACCACTACTACTACTACTGAAATACTGCTGCTGATACTGTTATACTACTACTAGTAGTACTAGTACATAACTACTATATAATTACTACTACTACTATACTACCACTAATACTACTACAGAACTGCTATACTACTTACTACTACGTACCATTGTCAGTACTTCTTCTACTACGTACTACTATACATAATTACTTCTACTACTATACTACCACTAATAATACTACTGCTATACTACCTACTACGTACAAATATACGCACTACTGCTACTAAATAAAGTCAAGTCTAAGTTAAAAACATATATTTTTAAATTAGCGTACGATTGATTTCTACAATTTTATATTTTGACATTATTAATATAATTATCAATTTATATTTGTATATTCATATATTTCTATTTTATCATTTTTTAAATTATTTAAATTATTGGACAATGTACTCGCTTAGGGCAGTTTTTTGAATAAGCGCTATATATCAAATAGATATTATTATTATTATTATTACTATTACACTATTACTATACTACCACTACTACTGCTATACTACTACGTACTACTACTATTATTATTTCTAATACTTCTTCTTCTTCTACTATACTACTACTATTACTACTACCACCACTACTACTATTACTAACTACTGCTGATATACTGCTATACTATACTACGATAAATTACTACTACAGCTGATACTGCTATACTACTACTACTACTCTACTACTACTACTACTACTACTACTACTACTACTAACTACTACTACTACCACCACTACTACTACCGCTACTACTAACTACTACTGATACTGCTATACTATACTACAATAAATTACTACTACAGCTGATACTGCTATACTACTACTACTACTACTCTACTACTACGACTACGGAGTCGAGGAGAACATCGAGGATTTAGGGGAAACAAAGCTCTCTGATTCACGAGTGGCCGGTCATGAAGTGATTTGTTACATAGCAGCAAATAAAATAAAATTCCCTTTGTCTGAGTTTTGGTAAACAAACTGATTTATTTTCCCGCCTTTAATTTAGAATTGTTTATTGCATATTATAATAATTGAATATTTACTTACAATTGCTATAGAAAAGTCCAAGGCCAAATAATATGAGACTGCGACGGACGATCTTCAAAACGATCTTGCTTTTCTTTATTTTACGTCGCTTAAGTGATTTGAATGACAAAGTTATGGAAATACCCATGATCCAGATGAACCTAGGGAAAAGAAAATGTCATGGCAACATGCGTTGTGAATAAAATGCAAACATTTTTAAACGAAAAATCAAAAAGGTTCATCTGACAGGTCTATGTGATGATTTTCATGCTGTTGCCTGGTATGTCTCGAGTGAGAATTGCAAAATTTACATGCGTTATACACATATAATGCACAAAGTATACTATTTACTATCTTGTTACTTAACAATTATTCACCGAAGTGGAGGTGAATAGTGGTGGATATTTACCGAGCGTTTCAGTATATACCACACTCCAGGTGAATAGCCAACACCAAATAGTTATTTTATTTTCTGTCAAATGGACAAAAACTGGCGCGAGATGATCGCTGCTTTGCTCGGAGGTGAATATGAAATCATATTCACTGTTTGAGTAGCCAATCAGAGCGCGCGAAAAGTCATATTCACTGGTGTGGTATATACTAATTAGCTATATTCCTGTTCAGTCTTCTTCCACATTATATTTTTGACAAATTTGTAATTTATATTCTGTTTGTTCTCGGTAAAACAAGCCTTTTTTATGGCTTATCTAAAATCCGAGTTGAAATAAAGGTTATGTATCAGTATGTCTACCGGATGGGGCATGAAACAAATCCATAAGGATGTTCTTACCAAGGAAACACGAGATCTGCTACTAGAAGTCCTGCAAACAAAAAGATAATTAAATGAAAACGTCAGGTTTAGTTTGTTCATTTACAACGACAATTGTTTTCTAACCTAGATTTCCTCGTTTTCTGATTACTGGTCAACTAAAGCCTAAACTTGATCAAACGAGCTCAAACGGTTTCAACATCGGTACAATATTGGTACAACATCGGTACAATATTGGTACAACATCGGTACAACATTTGTTGAAACCCGATGTTGAAACCGTTTGACATGGCCTTTCACAATGTTCAAAGGTGTTGAAAGCATGTTGATTAAAAGCATATTGAATAGAGTTTGAATGTGTTTAATGCGTTTGCGTTGTTGCATACCGACATGCACACTTAAGGTATGGCGGCAAGATGGATGAGAGCAGTCTGGTTCTCTTTCCTAGATTTCTCGCAACTTATTTATCAAACATTTTTGAATCAATGTTGAAACTGTTGACACCCATGATTTCAACATCCAAAGGCTACAACATGATGCAACAAATGTTGGACCGACGTTGAAACCGTTTGACCAAGGCTACTCCCTTTCCACGGTGGTTAGCATACTTTAATCGACTTTCAGTTGATTATACCAGTGTTTATCTTTCCCGCCGACGCAGACCTACACTAGTTTTTACAGTAACTAGTCATCCATTATATGACGTTCAGTTGATTATACCAGTGTTTATCTTCCTCGCCGACGCAGACCTACACTAGTTTGTACTGGAACTAGTTATCCATTGTATGACTCTCACTTCATTACACCAGTGTTTATCTTCCCCGCCGACGCAGACCTACACTAGTTTGTACTGGAACTAGTTATCCATTGTATGACTTTCAGTTGATTATACCAGTGTTTATCTTCCCCGCCGACGCAGACCTACGCTAGTTTTTACAGTAACTAGTTATCCATTGTATGACTCTCACTTCATTACACCAGTGTTTATCTTCCCCGCCGACGCAGACCTACACTAGTTTTTACAGTAACTAGTTATCTATTGTATGAATTTCAGTTGATTATATACCAGTGTTTATCTTCCCCGCCGACGCAGACCTACACTAGTTTGTACTGGAACTAGTTAACCATTGTAGCTTTTGTATTACCCAAACTGTTAAGTGGCTGCAATTTTAGGTGAACATTTCATGAAACATGCAGCGTTGCTAGTCGCCCTCAAAGTGCCCCTGGATATCCGAGGATGTCGTTACCTAAGTATAAGACAATTATATTTTTTCTTGCAACTGCAACGCGGAAAACATTCCGGTTAACCAGCCATGTTACACAATGTTAAATAGAGGTTTTGATTATTAATGAAAAATAGGGTTATCCTTATTAACCTTCAATTAATAAAACTCGGTGCTGTTACTCTTACTGTCATAATTGATTGATTGATTTACTTATTTATTTAATTATTGATTGATTTATAAAGTAAAATATGCAACAAACAAAACATAGAGGCCAGAAGAATCAACAAAACCAATTACGTTGATTCTAATTGTTTACAATACTTCAATTCAACGCTGAAAAGCAGCATTTAAGATATGCGGTTAACTGTCTTGCTTTGTGGCATTTCATACATACAAACCTCCAAGACCTAGGGTTCTCGATGTCAAAGACAGACGTACTTTGCTCTGACGAAGGATTAGCGCTGGAAACGTCAGCTGCTACTCCTTTCTCACGGCAGTTAGCATTAGTTGACAAAAGTGGTGTGTAACGTGTCCATCGACGCAACCCTACTCTAATTCTTATGGAAACTAGTGCAAACTGAACTAAAAAGAACTTACCATTCCAGACCGCATGCTCAAAGAAGTAATACCCACCACCGCCAAAATTCACGAAGATCATGACTGATATGGCAATCCTGTAAAATATAGAGAAAAGCACATTAAACATATTATGTCAAACGAAAAAATGCTATTATAGGTTGTCATATAAATAGCATACTGACATGGCACAAAGGGTATTGGGGAACACACACCGAAATGAATTGTGGTTGTAGCTGGAAGTCCAATGCTTTTGCCTTTATTTTAGGCGTGAAAAACTTTAAGACGAATATTAATGGTCTCTTGAGGATCCATTTTCAAATTACACTGTAGTTTATCCGTTCCGCATTGCTCTACATTTATACCCACAATCCCTCTCGTTCTTGGGATGTCCCGTGTCCCATATCCTTTGTACTATATCCGTGACATCCTTTTTTAATTTGGCGTATTTAGCACTACCTCACACACGCCACGATACAGCTAATATCTCACACGCATGCGCACATCTAATTACCCATGTACGTGAATTGGCAGCCATAATAAGCTCATCCGGATATAAGCCCCCTCGGTTTTAAGCCCCACTAAAAAACCCTCGCGAAGTTGTATAAGTCCAAGGCTTATAAGCGGAATTTTACGGTTACGTGAATTGGAAACTATGGCTAGAATATTAACAAAACTCACCCTCGGAAAGTATCCAGAGATTTGAGTCGCTTCTTTTCCTTTGGGGCAGGTCTTGGTTCAACCTAGGCAGAATTGAATAACGTCACGTGATCGCTTTTAGCCAATGATTTGTGGTGAACTATAACGCCTGATAGTTTGCCTCCGCGGACGAGAACTATCACGTCACGTGATATGCTTTCAGCCAATGAGTGTACGCCAAAATTTTGTGGTGAACTATAACGCCTGATAGTTTGCACCCGCGGACAACTATCACGTCACGTGATCGCTTTTAGCCAATGAGCGCGCACCACAATGTTGTGGTGAACAATAACGACCGATATACGGCGCCTGGCTAGCCAATCAGATGGCGAGTTTGCCAATAGACGACGGCTTGCTAGCCAATCCTGAAGACGGCGAGTTTGACGGCGCCTGGCTAGCCAATTAGATGGGGAGTTTGATAATAGATGGCAGCTGGGTTATTCTAACAGCCGATAGTCCTTCGACAATACACATTATTAATGTTGTTTAACTCGCAGTATATTTGTTAAACAGACTAAACTTTTCTAATTACTTACGTTGACTGAATGATCATCTGTAGCCGCAGGTGCTCCTCCAGACTGTTTTAGAATCTGAAAGAAAAATGTGCTCATATATTAACTAACCTCGATACGAAATTCTGATAATTTCGTGAAGGCTTTAAATTGAGCACTATTCTAGGCTGCATATAACGGCATGCAGAGTCCTTTGCGTAATTATGTTTGTACTAATGGATACAGTATTTTTCTATAACAATTAATTGAGAAAACATTGGGAAAGGATTATTTAAGTGGTTGAAGCCAATTAGCAGACACCAATCGAATATTGATTCCAGATATGCGCACCTCCAATCGATTCTCGATTATTCTAAGACAGCGTTTGGAAATTTGGTTGCCGTCCAGTAAAGCCTTTTCCATGGATCACGAGCGCAATGCATGGGTCATTGAACTGATATATAAGCACGTGACTGTTTCCTGCAAAAGACCTATTCCAATTCGACCCAAGAATTTGTCGCAATACTTAATCATAAGCCTCTGGCTTGGCAGACCCGGTAATTGCTCTCACTCTCAAAACTGTCAATTTCTAACGGGACCTGGAACAACCATAATAGGCTGATAAAAGCCAGGATCCGCCTAACTCACAAATATAATTGAAATTTAACGTGTTGGTGTTTTGTGGAGGGAGGAAAACCAGAGGACCCGGAGAAAAACCCTCGGAGTAAGGGTGAGATACCAACAAACTCAACTCACATATGGCGCCGCATCCAGGGATCGAACCTGGGCCACAGAGGTGAGAGGCCAAGTGCTTAACCACTGCGCCACCCCAGCCGCCCCAGCCACTCCCTATATCTTCGACGCAAAATAAACCATTTGGTATTTAAGCGCCCGGAGCGTCAGTGAAATAAAAACCCATGCAAGCGCAAAGAATAATGGATTGATAGTGCAAGTACAATATTTTACGTTAAGGTTGATTACGATAGCAATATTGCATCATAAGAATTGCGAGGGATATGTATGAATTCCACGGGGATGGGGAACTGGGATGGTCGGCGGAAACAAAAGAAACCCCTAGAATCGCGTTATGTGGGCTTGGCTCAAATTTTTGTTTTTACCCGTAAGAGGTTCCAATCTCAAAACACAAAATTAACTGATATTTGATCTAACTGCAATTGACTGTGAAAATACAAAGAAGAGAAGCCAGACCAAGAGATCATTAAACGAATAATTTTATTTATGGACAATAGTTTTTATCTTAATTTAAATACCATAAAAGGTACCACGATAACCACGAATGTGGAATTTTCAAATTGAACACCCTAAGTGGTACTAAACTATGCATTTTAACCCCTTAAGTGTACGACAAGCTTCCCCGTCAGTGCCATATAGGGAGTCCATCCCTTCCCCCTTCGCCCCCCAACCCCCTCCCCCCCCCCCCCCCCCCCCCCACCTTGAGGGGGTGGGTGGGATTCCACGCCGTTTATTTATTGGTTTACCCAGTATTCTTCGTAATTTAAGATGTCAATATGATTTTTTGTCGTGGCGCTCTATTAGTTCAGCATTGGTTTCAATTCATCTTACCACTTCCTCGGTGCCAGGCTGTGAATATTGTCCATCCTACAATAAAATTTTCGTAATGTTTACAAGGAGGTTTATAATTTTGTAAGAAAAGGTGCAAATCGTGTATACACAAATGTTTAAGCCGCGCGCTAGAAGCGCAAAGACCACATCCACAGCAGGGTGCTAACCATAGATCTTTGACAAAACTAAACAAATTGCAATACTTTCAGTGATACGGAAGTTTATACAAACCCTTGTAATTTCGCCACTGCCACCGAGAAACGGCTGTAAACACCGCCTTAGGATTCAAAATACATAAAACGAGTACATTAGTACAGGTATTTTAATTGTATTAGAATATGAAGTATTTACAACTATTATTGTTAGCAATTACAGTAGTAGATAAGTATGAGTAAGCATCAGGAGTAATGGTAGTAGCAGTAGTTGCTGTTAACTAGTAGTGGTATTGGTAGCAGTAGTATTAATTATATTAATAGTAGTAGTAGTAATAGTTAGTTCACTTGTTGTTGTTGTTGGTTAAGAGTGAAACAAAAATTAATAGTCAGTATCTAATAGTCAAGTATAAACAAAAGAAAACAACGGAATTAAGGTCTGATTGTGCCATTAGAATAATATCTATTTCACCGGTTAAGTAAAATCACTCTTACTAGTAGTAATAGTAGTAGTTATACTGCAGTAGTATTAATAGTAAATAGTAGTAACAATAATAGTAGTATACTAGTAGTAGTCTGAGTAGTTGTTGTGACAGTAGTATATTGGTAGCAGTAGTATGAATAGTAATAGTTGTTATAGTGGTAGTAGTAGTATTAATCGAGCAAACCTCTTCCAAACTATTTTCCGGTTTTCCAAACTAAAATTCTCAATTAAAACTGCAAGAAAACGCATTTTCTCTTGTTTAAGCTGCAAAACAAATGGCTCAGTTGTTTCAAAGATACTTGCAACAAGGTTTCATGTATCTCACTGGAGTGATACGGAGACACTGACTCGTATAAAATACCGGGAAATAGTTTGGAAGAGGTTAGCAGTAAGAGCAGTAGTTACTGTACTAGTAGTAGCAGTAGTCGTCGTCGTAGTGGTAGACAGTGGTAGCAGTAGTAGTATAGTAGTAGTGAGTAGAAGTATTAGTAGTCGTTGTAGTAGTTTTATAATTGTAAGTATTTTTTTTAATTTAACTCACTCTTTGATAGAAAACCTGACATAGACGAGCCAGAGAACAGCAAGGGCCAGCAGTATACAGAATGCAACGAGGATTGCTGTGTAACAAACATATTCGTAGACATGCATGTGAATTACAATTGCCTTGAACCGGAATCAGGAAAAACGACAAACTAATCACAAGAGGTTGTCATGAAAAACGCAAACCACACGTAAAGTTTTCCTGTTTCACAGATTCTCACTACGTGATATCCGATTAGTTGAAATAAACCTTTTCGTTCTACCGAGTGTAGAATACACAAGAAACACAATAAGTCATTTACAACAGAAATCATGTACGATTTCTTGAATAGTTATTTTAAAACATGGAAAAGCAACAGTTGTTCTTTGCTTTCTGTCAACATACTCTTTACTTCCTTCACCCCCGTTTATGTATACCCTTTATTTTCTATTTGTGTAGAATAAACGGCGCAAGGGAGCTGAGGAGTGTGTGTGTCGGGGGGGGGGAGGCTAGGAATGATTAAACGAACCTTTATACCTTTACCATGGTCCCAGAGGTTTTCTAAAACGCAACGAAAAGTTAATCTGTAAAGCGCGCCGGTGAACTACAAAGCAATGAACTGTACATGCGATAATCGAACTTCAATTTCAAGCAAATTACAGCTGTCAAACATACCAACAAAAACTGACAGATTACAGGAGGCGATGTTAAGTTGCTGCAACCAATCAAACCGTTTGTTATCAGCTTATTACGAATTCCTCAAATCAGAAAAGAGAGACAGTTCTTGTCCTTATTTTACTGCATGACAATGAGATTCGATACCACCAGAGGTTTTCTCTTCTCTTCTTTTCGATGCTTTGCAACTCTATGCCGCTGCTTTTTAGATAACCTTTTGGACCAGGGTAAATACTCTTCAAAAAGTTACCTTTAGGAGTAGCTCGTTAGTACGCAAGCTTTCCTTTTCAACTCTACTGAGATAAGTACTGTTATAATATCGAATTAAAAATATTATACTAAGACTAATTAAGAGTTCCACGCAGTATCGACCAAGTAGTATAGTAATTAGCGGTTCTGGCGCACATTCCTGAAATTCCTCAAATTCCTAAGACCAATTAGTAAAATTATTGCATTTTCGTTGTTTTTTTCATCTAATGGACTATCCTCACTTCGTTCGGGGTCCATTAGATGAAAAAAAAAAAACGAAAATGCAACAATTTTACTAATTGGTCTTAGGAATTTTATGAATTTCAGGAATGTGCGCCAAAACACGCTAATTAGTATTCTACTATAGTTCATTTATTGTATTTATACATTATATTAAATGATCGGTTTCTACAGCTTTTTTCCGGATTGGAGCAGTTTTGTTGTACTATTTTGTTCATTGTATTTTTACATTTTAACACCTATTAAAGGAATGATTAGTTTACAGTGTATCCATCCATGGTACTGCATATGTTAACATTTATTCGAACACTTGGTTTATAGTGAATTTATTGTATTCTAACACCCTATTAGAGGAGTGTTGTTAATAAGGTATTATATCATGGCTGAGCATTAACACTAACATTTGTTCGAGTACGTCCTTTAAAGAACTACTTACGTGGATGGAAGATGGATATTCCTGATGATAATCCTATGGGAGCGGATCCAGCCGTTTTCCTTGCTGATGTACGTAAACAAACTACCGAAAAGTTTAAGGAAGAACTACAAAACCACAATACCTTTAAGGCCCAATTAGCTTTAAACATAACTTTCGTACTCGATAAACCTGATGGTTACGTATATGAGACAGCTACCTTTTATAGCAAACAATCTGTTTTGATCAATGATGCTGGGATCCGTGGTGTAATAGTAGACGCACATGCTCAGATATACAACCAAATTGAGAAGTGGATCAGTCGTGGATCAAATTGGGTCATAGATAGAGTCAACATTCTATGGTTAAACATCGCTAGATACCAACCACTACGTGGAGGTTCATATTTACCACTACCTCCAGAAATAGCGAATAAGAAAGCCGTGATCAATGTGAACAACAAAGACGACCACTGTGCACTTTGGTCGATATGCGCAGCAATGTTTCCAGTTAAGAAAGATCCTCAGAGGACATCAAAGTATCAGATAGATATGGTGAAATCCAATGGGGTGGACTCACCAACACCAATATCGCAAATACCACTTTTGGAGAAGCAAAACAACATTTCTATTAATGTATATGGTTGGGACCCAAAGGAAAAGTGCTTAATCATATATCATATCTCAAAGAAGACTTTTTCGAAGTATATACATCTACTACTAATAGAAGACCCAAAGAGCGGTAAACAACACTATTGCTGGATAAAGGACTTCAACAAACTCCTATTCGATCAGACAAAGTACGAACATAGGAAACACTTCTGTGAACGATGTCTACATGGATATTCCAATGAAGCTTTTCTTACAAAGCACATTACAGAGTGTAACGGTACCAATGACAGAGCCATACGCATTGAAATGCCTACCAATAAGAACGACAAAGTTTCGTTTCAGAATATACACAAGCAGCTCAAAGTAACCTATATTATCTATGCAGATTTCGAGGCATTAACCACTAAGATCGAAGGACCTGCTCAAGGCCCAAAGAAGAGCAACACGCTTAAAACGGAAGAACATATTCCATGTGGATTTTGCTATATAGTTGTACGTTCTGATGGTTATAGTGAACCACCAGTACTATATAGAGGTAGGGATACTATCGAACGTTTTCTACAACGTATGCAAGAGGAAGAGGCGAAGATCAAAGCCCAAAAAGCTAAACCACTATGCATATCATGGGAAAACTATAAGGCTTATAATAGCGCAACAATTTGTCATATCTGTCAGAAGCCATTGGTTGGTGATAAAGTACGTGATCATTGCCACATCACAGGCGAGTTTAGAGGTGCCGCACACAATACCTGTAATCTAAAATTACGTGCTTTTCCTACCATCCCAGTCGTATTCCATAATCTTCGTGGATATGATGCTCACCTAATAATGCAATCCATATCCATAACATTAGGTAAGATATCTTGTATTCCAAACAATATGGAGAAATATATTTCATTCTCACTTGGTAACCTACGATTCATTGATAGCTTTCAATTTCTACCATCATCTCTTAGTACATTGGTATCGAGTTCAGAATCAGACACATTTCAACAAATTGTAAAATATACATCTAATCAAGAGAAAGCCAATCTATTAACTCGTAAAGGAGTATATCCATATGAGTACATGGATGCGTGGGATAGATTTGCAGAGACTTCTCTACCACCTAAAGATGCGTTCTATAGTAAACTAACTCTAGAGGACATATCCGATGAAGATTACGAACATGCAATAAGAGTTTGGAATGTATTTGATTGTAAGACATTAGGTGATTATCATGATCTTTATCTACAAACTGATGTACTTCTTCTAGCAGATGTGTTCGAGGACTTTCGTACAACATGTATGCAAAACTATGGATTAGATCCTGCACATTATTATACGAGTCCAGGACTTTCATGGGACGCTTTATTAAAGATAACTGGAGTGAAACTCGAACTATTAACTGACTATGACATGTATCTATTCATCGAGAGAGGTCTACGTGGTGGTATATCCATGGTATCACAACGTTATGCCAAAGCGAATAATAAAAACGTGCAGGATTTCGATCCAGAAAAACCAAATAGCCACATATTATATCTAGACGCGAATAACTTATATGGATGGGCCATGAGCCAATATTTACCAACAGGAGGATTTGAGTGGTATACACCAACAGAAGAACAAATAACCAATCACGCAATAGATTCAGATAAGGGTTATATCCTTGAAGTTGATCTCGAATATCCTCGAGAACTTCACGATACGCACAACGACTATCCACTAGCTCCCGAGAGAATTCAGGTGAATAAAGATTTGTTCTCAGAGTATCAGACCGATCTATTTGAGGAACTATATAAAGGTAATGGATCTTTGAAAGTAGAAAAACTTGTACCTAATCTATATAACAAAGAACGATATGTGCTCCACTACCGTAACCTACAATTGTATCTATCTCTTGGTATGCGTTTGTTAAAGATCCATAAGGCACTACGGTTTGACCAATCACCATGGATGGAACCATATATACAAATGAATACTGAGTTACGAAAACAAGCGAAGAGCACCTTCAAGCAGGATCTATACAAATTGATGAACAATAGCGTATTTGGAAAAACGATGGAGAATCTACGTAAGCGTGTAGATATCCAATTAGTGCGTGCATCAGAAGGAAACAAACTACAACGTCTATTGAATAAACCTAGTTATGCTCGATCCACAATTTTTGATGATGATCTTGCCGCGGTACATAACTACAAAAGTAAGCTATTGCTGAACCGCCCCATATATGTTGGAATATCAATTCTAGATCTATCAAAGCATCTGATGTATGACTTCTACTACAACGAGATCAAGAAGCAATATGGGCAACGATGTAATCTACTTTATACCGATACCGACAGTCTATTACTACACTTTAAAACTGAAGATATCTATGCAGATATGGCAATTCATAAACATCTATATGATACTAGTAACTACAGCAAAGACCATCCGCTGTATAGTATCAACAACAAGAAAGTACTTGGTAAAATGAAAGATGAATGTGGAGGTATTCCTATAGTCGAATATGTTGGACTACGATCTAAGCTCTATTCTATATTGAGAGTAGATGGCGATGAGATTCGTAAAGCTAAAGGTACCAAGAAGGCAGTAGTGAAACATCGTATTCGTCATGAACAATATAAAGAGTGCTTGATGGATAAGAAAGTATTCAAACATGGAATGAATATGCTTCGAAGTGAAGGTCATAAGATGTATGGTATACATATGAACAAAGTATCTCTATCACCATTCGATAGTAAGAGATGTATTTTAGCAAACGGAATAGATACAATAGCCTACGGTCATGGAGACTTTTTTCCAGATAATGAAGAAGTAGCCGATTTTATTAGCAATATAATATCGAACGCAATCGATACACTATCCTACAATCGTAAAAACGTCATTACAGAGGATGAAGATATGGACGACTTTATTCGTGACTTGCTTCTATCTTAGAATACCTTTTGGTGGTAGTTCTGTATCTGGTGGTATCACTTGTATCTCTTCACGAACGAACCCTCGCTTTGGTGCATCTTTTCCTAAATAGTATAGAACAGGTTGATTCGATGATACCACACTTCGAGAAATATAATATGTCTGTAAACTCCATACAGGATCAGTTGCTCGTTTTACTCCACCTTCCAATTCTCCCGGTGAGTATAGATATCGAACTAAAACATCGAATGGTAGTCGCTTTTCTTTCAATCCAATAATTCGAGAATATGTAGGAGTCTTTATGTTTACTTGTTGTGCCTCTATAGAATTTGAAGGTTCCTTACCTGTTAGTCGAGTAACTTCATTGTTCATAGCCTTGATAACATCAGGAAGCCTCAATACCCATTCTCTACTACGCGCATCCGATCCTTCAGATGTAAGTACCATCTCTTTTGCATATTGATATCCAAATAATCTTTCAGCTATCGTTCTATTTGCTCGTTCGACAAAACTTTGTGCCCTATGATGACCGGCTTCACCTCGTTGAACTTTTGTACCACGTAGTTCTAATGTTTCAGACATACGTCCCATGAATTCTCTACCAGGATCGACTTGCGATGTTTTTGGCCATTCTAGTGGACTACGTTTGTAGATCCGATCAAATGCTGCAGACACTTCACCACTATCTTTCGATGCTAAAGGTTCAGCCTCTTTATATCTAGAAGCTACATCGATTACCACCAAAGCATACTTATATAGTTTCCTTCCACGTCCAGGTCGATCGTGAGGTAGAAAGATCAAATCAGCTTGATGAACTTCATTAGGTTTCGATACAGTCCAATGTGGTCGTGGAATATAGTGTGGTGGTGATAGATATATTTGCCACATGGCTTGTTTCTCTAACCAACCCTTAGCTACATCTTCCGATACCTTTGCAGCCACCGATAACTTACCAATTGCGGCATAACCTTTCCAATAGCCCATAGGACCATAGAAGATATTCGCAAGTTTAGCATCCATTATATATCTATGTATTCTAACCTTTAACAAGCAGAAAAAAAAGAATAAGAACTTATCTAACCAACTAGTTCTTATTATTTTTTAGTATCTCGTCGATCGTAAACATTCTCATTTTTTAAAAAGCATATCGACTAATAGCGTATCCACCAACTAGCATTCCACTACCAACGAAAATCAACTCACCAGTCTTCTGTGCGTTGGAGGGTTGATAGTAGTCGGATAAACGAGGTTCTGTCATTGTTTCGATTCGTTTCAGTGCCTGACGTAACTTATGGGAGCGCACGAAAGCTCGGTTGATATCGAGTTGGTTATTATGAGCATCGCGTTCGGCGACTTCATGTTTGCGCGTCCAATTGGACAATTTTTGACGTTCTTCGATATATGCCTCCCTAGCAGCATCGAATCTTTCCATTGCCCTATCGTGTCTCTCTCGTTCTATATTAGCAGTTTCATCTTTTCCACCAAACATCCTAGCAAGCACTCCACCACCAGTGAATGCCGCTGCGTTTACAATCGCCGTGAATAGCATCATTGCGCCAGCTGCAGCCATTATGGTTTGGCCTTTTGTTTCTCGAGATATTGTTTTGTATATATGCTACCAGCTATTACTGCAGTCCACTTCACGTAATTTATAATAGAAGTAGAAGGATCACTAAGCATAGATTCCTTGGTAACCTTTTTTACGATCCAACCAATACCAGTAGCGATTCCCGTTATCATAGCAGCATCGGTCGCTATTTTCGTCAATTCTTTATCCATCCTAATATATATCATATGTCTCTAGTCTTTAATTGTTACTCCATATCTGGTACCGTAGTCTTTATCGGACTCGCGGGTCGTATAGGACTAATGTTCTTAGAAGTGTCGTCTCTGTATCTTTTGTATTGATAGTATGCGCCAAACAATGCAGCACCCGTACCAATAACTGCGATAGTAGTATTAGTAGATATGTTTCTAGTCCAACTTTCATCTACGTCGGTTTCTTTAGATAATTCACTTTCACGCGAAATCTCTCTCTTTTGAGCCTCTCTAGCAAGTTTATTACTTAGTGCTAATGCTTTCCCAGCAGCAACCCTCCTTGGATCTTTTACTTTAGTTGGTGTTGTTTTCGGTGGATTCGCAGTTATCTGATCCGTCTGTTCCTCCATCTTGATTCGATATAGTAGTTACTTGCGAATGTTTAATAGGAGTACTAGGAACGACTATGTGATTAGCTACATGGAACGAAGCACTAGCTAGAGCCACGAATCGAACTGCTTTAAGTGCTAATAGACCAGCCGCAGTATATATCTCATTGCGGACTAGTTGGTCTTCTTGTAGATCCTTAACCAGTGCTTGTTGGTCATCTAGTGGAACTACGTATGCGACTGCGCGAGTAGCTAGACGTAGTGCACCATTTACTAAGCATCCTGTTATTTGATAGCATGCGCCAAACAATACAGCGCCCATACCAATAACTGCTATAGTAGATATGTTCGTAGTCCAACTTTCATCTACATTGATTTCTTTAGGTAATTCACTTTCACATGTAATCTCTCTCTTTTGAGTCTCCGCAGTTATCTGATCCGTCTGTTCCTCCATCTTGATTCGATATAGTAGTTACTTGCGAAGGTTCAATAGGTGTACCAGGAATGACTATGTGATCAGCTACATTGAACAAAACACTAGCTAGAGCTACAAATCGACCGTGTTTAAGTGCTAATCGACCAGCCGCCATATATATCTGATGGCGGGCTAATTGGTTTTCTTGTAGATCCTTAAACAGTGCTTGTTGGTCGTCTAGTGTAGCTACGTATGAGACTGCGCGAGTAGCTTGACGTAGTACACCATCTACTAAGTGTACTGTTATTTGATTTGCTACTACGGCCTGGTATCTACTATGTAAACGTTTTACGTCCTTCTCAGATAGTTTAGTTATATCTGTTAGGGAGAAATTCTGTCCTAGACATTCTTTCGTTTTACCCAATACAGCTAAGGTCTTAAGTTCTTCCCGCCATTCTTCGATATCCTCCAATTCGATTGGAAATTCCAATTTGGTTGGTGGACCTGTTAAATCCTCACCTTCCAGTTCTTTGACGTATTCATCCATGATAATATGTCATAGGTGCGGGTATCTCTAACACTACTGCAAAAGGATGTCGCAAACAGAAACATATGCGAGCAAACTTATGAGATCGAAGTATCATTCGTAATTCATTACATTCTTGTGAGTCTCCGTAATCTTCAAATATCTTTTTACCATCTATAACCGATGCGGTATGAAATGCAACTACGATAGCTACGTTCTCACGAAATGGTTTACATATACTCGTTAATTGTTGGGATAGTACCCAAATAGATAGTCCTATATGTCTAGCAGAGAATGCTAAATCTACTAGTTTGTCAGTTCTTCGTTTTACATCTTTTGATGCGGCACAATCATCTAGAATCAATAATGTATTGGTACCTGACCAAAAGGTTGCACAAATATTTAATGTGGTATCGATAGCATCCTGAGATGGTGATATGACATAAAAATGTGGATCTCTATTAGCAAATCCATGATATGTTTTGTTGTGGGCATACGTAGGACAAACTAATACTATGTAATCGAACTTACCACGAAATGGTCCACGAAGTTGTTCTATGAGAAATGCAGTCTTTCCACAATTCGTTGGACCTACTATAAGTGTGTTGAATGGAATGTGTTCTACGAGGGAATCCATCAGTATGTTATACTATCTAAAGATCTGTTCAATATCTTGAGCTGAGCATCAGCAAGGACATAGATATGCATGTTTACGTTTCCACTTCCTTTTAAAGTTCTATGTATACGAATATCGATATCTTTTCCACCACCAGTTTGTGCCATTCCATCACCATGAGCAGAGGAATCTTTTGCTGTACGACAATCGACTAGGATGGCAAATCTGTTATTGTAAAATTTGGTAGGAGTCATGGAAGTATTGGATGTACCAAACCATCCTTTTGTGGACTCCCAAAAATCTGGTGTTAACATACCTCCTGGAAAGAATCTATTTGGAACTCCATTTACGTCTATCTCTATCTTTGAAATATCAGGATTTACGAATGCTTCGCTATCTCGTGAACCGGCGGTGGGAGGATCTACGAATAGAAAGAGTAATTCAGCGAATGATCGTCGTGGAACATTTATATTCTGAGATATCAAAGTATCTGATGCCTTAGCGATAGGTACTTACTTGAAGTGAACCGCGTGATCGTATAGGAATGCAGTACCCCTTTCATATGTGCGAAATGTCTTCTTAGCTAGCGTTTCATTCTTGATTGCTTCGTATTCTAACTGGATGTTGATAAGCTTGTACGTACCTATCTTTGTCGAATCTGATCCAACGATTATATCGATAGAGCGGGCTAGAGTTAATTCGAATGAAATAGTGTCTTCTAATGCATGTGGATATAGAACTCCATGTTGTGTAAGAATATCAACGTCTAACGGAATTCTATATTTTGAACCATATGCAGCTAACAATGCATTCTCACCAACATCTGAAGTACCTGCATCACCAGCCTTAGATCGTAGCTTATTTGTGTTATCTGATTGGATACCTTGTTGTACTCTCGATTCTCTCTCTTGTGTAGATAGATAGATATCGGAATATGTTTGTAATAGATCCGATCGAGCAATGTCTTCTACTATTTCAGCTCCTATCTTACAAACTCGATGTATATAACTAAGCAACGTCCAACATTTGCAACGACTCGATTATTAGCATGTCCACCAGACAATACGATATCACCCAATAATGCTAAACTACCAGGTACTAATACGATATCTTCTCCCATCGTTGGAACTTCCACATAGAGCGTCTCACCTGGATTAGCAGATGATGGAGTGAAAGTTTTTCTATATAAGGTTCGTTGAGCTTTGAGTGCGAGTGGCACTCTGAGTGCTTCTGTATGAATTAACTTCGACGATATCATGTTGAATATACCAAGATATATAGTTATGTTCAATATGGAAGATAGGATCGACGTTGATGTGAGACCTGAGGATAGTACCGACAGATACGAAGAACAACAACGAGATGAAGAAAACCGACGACAACGAGATGAAGAAGATCAACGAGAACGAGAAGCAAATGAAAGATACGTGGCTTACTTATTGAGTGGCAATCAAGATGAAGCTGGGGGTAGTGAGACAATTACCATGGATAATTTGCATGACTACGCTATAGAAGGTGACCCACTTCGAGGATTCACATTCGAACAAACCATATCAGATTTGTCAAAAGAAATGTTGGTTGACAAAGTAAAAGGGCAATATCCGGATGCTGGTGTTCGATATAATATCGAAATATCCTTAGTAGACGAACAAGTCGAAGTTCGCGAACTTGGAAGCAAAAAACCCTTTACACGTCTATTTGTAGGTAATGAGAAAAAAAAGAAATTACGTGTGCAGATGAGGAAAGATCTCAAAGATGCTTTAGGTCCAAATAATGAAGAGGCTGCTAATGAAGTAATATTTGCAGAACGACAACTCGCTGATCGGGAAGCAAATAACGAATCTATTCTTGAAGACTCCGAATCGACCGACGCTCAGAAAGAAATAGCTAAGAAAGAGTTAATATCCATCCATAAGGCAAGAGAATTACTTGAACGTCAAGAAGAAGCCATACTAGAACGTATATCGCTACGTGAAAGGGTCAAATACATTTTCAGGAAGTATGGAATGACTGTTCTTGCGGTGGTAACTGCTATTGGTGCTATCGTTAGTGTAATAGTTTCCCAGCTATCGAAATCCGTACCGAAACCAGTAAAAGATGGTATCGACAAAGTGACAGATACAGTAAGGAAGGGATTAAAAACGACGGGTGATTTGTTAAAGGAAATGGGAAAGAAACTTGGACAGATACTACCTGGAATGATTGGATCAATTGCGAATTTCATATTTACTATGGCCGGTAAAGCTCTAGGAGTATTAGCAGAGAACGTTTGGTTATTCATCGTAGCTATAGTGGTGATCACAATAGAGCAATACAAACGACGTTAACGAAATAACGCCCACGCAATTCCAGCTCCTGCAATAGATACTATCGCTAGATTGATCTCATGTTGTGGAACTCGTTTCTTTACGCTATGTGGAACTTGTTTCTTTACGCTATATGGAACTTGTTGATACGTACTATGTGGTAATTGTTTCTTTCGTATCTGTCCTTCCATATCTGGTGGTGGGGGTTTAGTTTGCTCATCGTTGATTGAGTTTGATCCCATTATCATATCTTTCGTAGCTATCTTGAATGCGTTATTGTAGCCACTAATCTTTTGAGTATCGAACAATAGATTGCTTGGTAATAGCCATACTCCTATAGCTATTGCCAGATCTAACTTCTTATTCGTACCATCTATTGCAACCTGATAGTTTTTTACGCCTTTCACTAAGTTGTTTTCAATAATCGTGGCTTCAAGCAAAACTTTGAACTCTAGTTTGGTGCCATAACTACCAATGATTGGTGTAAGCATATTAACTTGAGCACCTAGAATGCAATACGCGAAAGCTTCGACAGATCGATTCAATCAACCTAATCCAGCATCCGTTAATCCCTTACCGATTGGTGGCGTAAACCAATTGTATTGTTTTCCATTAGTCTCGTCACCCCTAATAAAGTGAATCATATTGGAATTAGCTAACTTACCACCCTCATCTTTGAATATATAGAATGGGTCCTTTTGTGTCCATGTGTACATGTCTGGGGCACTCGACCTTAACTCATACTCATTCTTATCGCCGTACCTGGGGAAGTAAACGAATATGTCACCTAATCCTTTATTACGACCTCCACGCCATCTGAAGTCTGGTGTTCGAGATAAACCAAATTCGATGCACAAAGTCTCAAGCGCTGCTTTGCTATAGAGGTTATCAATTTGCTTGAAAGAAGAGTCACCAGGTAGAGGTCCACCAAGTTCATATAGAATTCTTCGTATTGTGAAATAAACGTGAAATTGTAGGAACCCTTGAATGATGGGTGGATACGTTTTGAAAATAGGATCAAATAATGACACTCCACATCCAGAAGTTGCACACCACGTTGCAAAATTCAATCGTTGAGGCCAATATTTGAAATCTGGACCTGATAACCAATGGTGGGACTCCTTTGCTGTCATATGCTTTACGACAGTCTCTTTGAATATGTTCGGAACGCCTGCTTTGAACTTTTTCGTAGGTGTGACATATATCCACAGATTAGTTAAATCGATATCTTGTGCTTTTTCAGTAGGTGGGACCGCCGTAATAGGATATTTCACACTTTTATCTAGTGTTAACGTATGTGGAAAACCATCATGCACATCCCACAATGCGTTATCGATGTGTTTTTGAATGGTGGTAGGTAGCTTAGAGACATCATCGCCATAAACCACATAACCATGGTTCCCATCTCGAAACCAAATACTAGTTGAATATTTGCCAGGGCCGTCTATATCCGTTGATACATAGAACTGGTGAAAATCTGCATGTGGATATTGTTTCTTAAACTTCGCTAATAGATCGACATTCAACGTTGCGACCTTCTTATTTTCATCGGCAAGGAGCGCTATCTGCTCAGATTTCGACAGTCTTGGTCCACCCCTAGCAATCTCTGCTATGTCCTCTGCAGATAGACCATCATCTTCGTCTGACACAACAAAAGGCATCGTAACTATTGAAGCTATACATATCCATAGTTTATACCTTTAATATATAATGGTTATCTTAAATGTCACATGTCCTACGGCTGACCATACTGTCTACTTCGATAACCCTATTCTTATCAATAATATTTCGCTAGTTGAGGTCACTCTTAGTCACAATTGGTGGAACCTAGCAGAGAAAGGGAGCTTTAAGTGGGATAACAATAGCGTAGTGTTTCCATACGAAATTAAGCCGGGACATTATAAGATAGAAACTTTGATAACCTACTTCGATCCCGCAGTCACGGCTGGTTTCTTGGAATTCATAGACTACCCATTTAGGAAATATTGGCTTATGAAGGTCAAGAAACCAATCCAGTTCACTAAGAATGTCTGCGATTTGTTTAGTATCGAAGTAAATGAAGATGTGACAGATTATGTGACTATCAATAAAGGAAAATACGTCCTGGTGCCAAAAGATATTAATCACATATATATCTACTGTGATGTGGTGGATTCAGATTTCTCACTTCTTGATGGGAAGCCATCTAAAATCCTACATACTTTAAAAACGACATCACACGTTTTTGGTGAAACAACTTATTTTCCACTAACCCTCATACCCATTCGAGCCCTAGGAACGATACGGAACTACATTCGCCTCACAGTTTGCGATGAGAAAGGCAATCTCATAGACTTCAACAAGCAGCCTCTACGTTTCGTATTGAAGCTTGAGTAAATCATACGTATATACAATGGATGGCGATTCGATTCAACCGTTTCCAACAGCACCAGGTATCTATCCATCGGGAGCTATAAAGGAACTTAGCGATATAAATGGATCGAGTTTTAGACTGCAAAAAGTCTGTGATACGCTTGCTGAGCTAGAACAACAAGCAAAGCACTACGAAGTTGTTCGCAAAAAATATGCTCGAGCGCGTGGTATCGTTCATGGGATTGCTGTGGCCACAGGTAGCCTGAGTGGCGTTTTATCAGCTTCTGCGTTAGGTTCATCATTTACGGGGATTGGGATACCTGTGGGTATTTCCTTAGGATCAGCGGGGTTCCTGTGTGCCGTCATATCGGCTTCGATGACTGTTGTTAATAAGAAACTTGGCGTTCGCGTCTCGAAGCATGAAAAGACTGTTACGTTAGCAAAAGCTAAGGCGAATTCCGTGGAAGTCAAAGTCTCAAAAGCTCTAGCCGATTGTAACATTTCAGAAGCCGAGTTCGGAAGCGTTATTGATGAGAAAAGAAAATATGAGACGCTTAAACTCGAAATACGGCAAAAAAAACAGACAAGAAAGAGGATCAAAAAAACTTGGAACAACTTCGATCCGAGATCCGAAAGGAGATGAGAGCAAAACTTGGCAGTCTAGTGGGATAAGAATCAATATAACCAGCATGGATTTTATAATCTTAGTATAAATTAATTCCGATGTCTGGTTCGTATGCAAATTTCTGTCGATTGTGCCCAGCGTGGATTTTATAATCTTAGTATAAATTAATTCCGACATCTGGTTTGCACGCAAAATTCCGTTGGTGGCGCAATACTTATGATATCGATGGTGTAATATAGACCACGAGTCCGGCACGCAGGTGGTATCGATAGCGTCATATAGACCACGAGGTCGGCACGCAGGTTGTATTAATGGCGCCATATAGACCACGAGGTCGGCACGAAGTATGACATCTATCACGCAGGTGTTATCGATGGTATAATAGAGATCATGGCCCATCCCTTTCGTCATTATCGTTTACCCATGGAGCACGGAAGGTTTCTCGCGCTCGTTAGAGACTTAAATGGCGTTCTTGATCAAGTTGGGGAGTTCATAGACACTGGAAAGGCTAAATGTACCGGAGAAGAATTCATTTCAAGTATTAAGAACCGTCTTGCTGAGACCTACCCGGAACTAAATGGACAAGACCTCACGATCGATCGACCGACAAAGAGGAAAAGACCAACCAAAATGCCCCTCGAAGAGGTGAGACGAACGCTTGAAGAAAGCTTAAACACCGAGCGTCGAATGGACTTCACAGGAATCGAAGAAGACGTGAAAACGGAGACTAACGCAGACTGCTTTGAAAGCATCAAACTAATTTCTAGGGCCCTCGAAGGTAACCAGAAAGGAACGTTGAATTATTCGCAAGTACAAGGAATGATCGTGGAAGTACTGAAAAATAGAAAAGTTCGTATGAAACTCATTGCCAGCGAGGTAGGACTTAGCGAAAGACGTTGTAGGTCATTGAAACAATTTCATTCCTTAGTTCGTGAATACAATAACCTACTTCACTGTAGCCTTGCGTTTAACTTTTTTCGTGACAATTTTAATACCATAAGGGAAGTTTGTAGGGTGAACGAGAAGCTTTGGAAGTAATTATGTAAAAGCGGTCCAATGGACTTCACAGGAATCGAAGAAGACGTGAAAACGGAGACTAACATAGACTGCTGTGAAAGCATTGAACTAATTTCTAAGGCCCTCAAAGGTAACCAGAAAAATGTGTCGCAAATGTAGGATGTACGGCGGAGTCGAATATCTTCTTTCGCAGTCGGCGAATCATTTTAAAAATGTTTCTATCGTGTTCCTTGTCCTCCCTATATGAGTAATAGTGTGTTTTGAAATTTCCTAGAGATGAATTTTGATGTTTAAATCGTAAACGGCTGATTCAAGGCTGTCGCAAATGTAGGATGTACGGCGGAGTCAAATATCTTCTTTCGCAGTCGGCGAATCATTTTAAAAATGTTTATATCGTGTTCCTTGTCCTCCCTATATGAGTAATAGTGTGTTTTGAAATTTCCTAGAGATGAATTTTGATGTTTAAATCGTAAACGGCTGATTCAAGGCGCCTTGGAAGTAATTATGTAGGAATGCGGTCCTGCAAGGACCGGTTTGGTAATTCAGTCTAAATTATGTAGGAATGCGGTCCTGCAAGGACCGGTTTGGTAATTCAGTATAAATTATGTAGGAATGCGGTCCTGCAAGGACCGGTTTGGTAATTCAGTATAAATTATGTAGGAATGCGGTCCGACAAGGACCGGTTTGGTAATTCAGTATAAATTATGTAGGAATGCGGTCCTGCAAGGACCGGTTTGGTAATTCAGTATAAATTATGTAGGAATGCGGTCCTGCAAGGACCGGTTTGGTAATTCAGTATAAATTATGTAGGAATGCGGTCCGACAAGGACCGGTTTGGTAATTCAGTATAAATTATGTAGGAATGCGGTCCGACAAGGACCGGTTTGGTAATTCAGTATAAATTATGTAGGAATGCGGTCCTGCAAGGACCGGTTTGGTAATTCAGTATAAATTATGTAGGAATGCGGTCCGACAAGGACCGGTTTGGTAATTCAGTATAAATTATGTAGGAATGCGGTCCGACAAGGACCGGTTTGGTAATTCAGTGTAAATTATGTAGGAATGCGGTCCGACAAGGACCGGTTTGGTAATTAACATACAATAAAAACTATTTGTGTACATAGCACGTTGAAGTTGTTTTTTCCCCAGTTCTTCCTCTATCAGGATTTTTTCTTCTTGTGTATTTCACTATCGCTAGTTAGACCGTGTCTCGTATAGATGGGCTCAAAGTGGGAATTGTAAGCAATCAACTCATTGATAAAACGCACGACCGAACCCTTATGTATACCACACCGTTTAACAACGTCAATAAGAGACATACGAGATCCCGAACGATGTAGTACCTCGTAACTCGCTCCAACGACTTTAGTTCTAAGTATGGAGCTGGTACCTATATTGTTTTCTATTGCCTTATGAACAATCTCATAGACTATTTGTTGGACATTCTTAGGTACTCCTTGGGGGTCGAGTTTAGCAAAAGTCGTTGTAATGTGAGGAGCTATTCGATCGGTATTCAAATCTATATCGATCTTATCGTCATCATGTAGAGAACGTATAAAGACATTTCCACGACATATGCTTTTATCGTTTAGTTGCATAAAACGAGCGACCTCTCCTTTAGATCTAATGAACCCACATTGTATACATGCTTGATAAAGTATTGCAGCTAAAATAGTTCGTTTCGCATAGCTACGTTTGATACAAACTTTCTGTACTTGAATGAATGCATCGGCTACGATTACTAATACATTTGTGGGGAACGAGAGGTCGTAATTTTGTTTATAAATAGTGTTGTATGCCTTTAGTTCTCGCATTATCGTTCGTAGTTGCAATTCTTTGTTATCGCTTTGCTTTGGGATTGTGCGGTCTAGATCATGTTGATACCAAAAGCTATCCGGCCCTACTATGCGTAACCTAGTAGTAAGATTGGTAGTTGCTTCTTCATATGATTCAGTCTCGGAAATAAGACCACAGGCGGGACATATGAATTCCGTTCCTTGCATTTCCATCGGGTATAGACATTCGAAACATGTTTCACCAGTGTTAATATGTAACCGTGGGGTGATATGTAGGCTTGCACAAATTTCTGAACCAAGTAATCTAATAAGGTCATCCATACTAGTTGTATACCATGTGCCTGTCAATTGTCCAATTGTTTGTTTGTTTTTTTAAAAAAAGAAAAAAATGAAGAGAGGTCGCATAACAATTTCTCTTCATTCTTTTTTTCTCTTTTTTTTTTCGTATCGTGATTTCTACTTATCCTCCGATTCTACCACATTTAGATCTTTCTCACCGATGGAGAGGTCATCCAATGCATTATCGAGATCGTTAATGTCCACCACATTTTGATCTTTTTCCGATTCCACTACATTTAGATCTTTCTCCGATTCTACTACATTTGAACACGTGATATTCGCCGACTCGTTAGCTCGTTTCTTATCAAGGTTCTTCTTATTGCGAATGGTACGGCGTTGAGGTGCACCACATTTTGAACAAAGTTCGTGGGTAGTACGACAGCCTCGACCACACGTCAAACATGGAACGAATATAGCACATCCTCTTCCTATCTGGAAGTTATGTTGAGAGCAATACTCTGACGTCTTTGAACACTTACTTATACATTTCGTGGTCTTTCCTCGCATCAACCAATCACAAGTTCTTGTCTCAATCATCGTGCAACTATCAATCATCATGTAATATACCTATATGTCTAATTGGTATCTTAGTTGTAACGTTTACGTTGAGGTTCTTCAATTATACGCACTTGTCTAATCTGTGTGGTATTAATACGTACTAAGATAACAGCATACGTTAATATCGTGAAGTAGAGAATGTATGTTAGTACCATGGATGGATATACTGTAAACTAGTCATTCCTTTAATAGGTGTTAAAATGTAAAAATACAATGAACAAAATAGTACAACAAAACTGCTCCAATCCGGAAAAAAGCTGTAGAAACCGATCATTTAATATAATGTATAAATACAATAAATGAACTATAGTAGAATACTAATTAGCGTGTTTTGGCGCACATTCCTGAAATTCATTCGGCCCTCACTTCGTTCGGGGTCCATTAGATGAAAAAAAAAACGGAAATGCAACAATTTTACTAATTGGTCTTAGGAATTTGAGGAATTTCAGGAATGTGCGCCAGAACCGCTAATTACTATACTACTGACCATGATAGCGAATGATACCTCATAACGGTGGTCCCATCATGTAGGCAACACACGAATTGCTATCAAAATACAATAGAATTAACACAATACAAAACAATAGAACGAAATACACAATACAATAGAACACAATACACAATACAATTTGGTAGTACTTCATGTCTGCCTACATAACCCAATAACAAAATACTATGAAATTGATATAGGCGAAGGGGTTGGGTTTAATAGTATTCTTAAATATTTCATGCTTACGTATGTAAGGGTTGCCAGGCTCTTTGAGTACTTTGAGTTCACAGACAGCCTTGCCATCAGCATCGAGTTTAACCATGTACTCGTACCAGCCGCCCTCGCCAAAATGGTACTCAAGTCTGAAAATGGAAGACGACCTTTTAAAAACAAATGACAGAATGACAGAGGAGAGACGCAAGGCAAAAATGACACCTATTTGTGAAATATTAATCCAGTGGTGGTCAGCATCCCAACCCATTGGCCCATTGTTCATGTCCGCACGTCAGATTCCGGTTGTTCAAATGGTAGATAATGCTATCCACCTGATACATCCCTATCCAGTGGATAAAATAAGCTGATTTTGTTCGGCAACAAAAATATTAAGAAAAACTCAGACTCTAAGCTCTGTTGTTCTATTTGTTGACCGTTTAGGGGCGTAGCTTCCCGGACGCCCGGAAGCACGTGCGTCACTCCAATTTTTTTGAAAGGAAAAAAAAGTAAAGTGAAAAGAAAGAAAAAGGCCAAAGAAACAAGAAAAAAAAAAGTTTCACAACTCACTGTGCGGCTACGCCGCTGCCTTTATAAACCTTTAAATATTTTCTCCCCCTGAACTGATTTTAATATGATAGTTTAGTTTGCATACATAATGCATGCGGTATTTCCATAAGTTGTCTTTTCACTTTTCACCTTTCATTTTGGCGTGTCAAATTACCTGCAAAGTATCATGTCCGTAGTTGCATTATTAATAACGAAATTGAAGTTGTGATGAGTGTTCACGATGCTAAAGGCATGACTTCTCATCTTTTTGTGCAAGGTCTGCAATGGACACTGTAAAAAGACTCAAATTGTTAGCATTACTCAGTTCATACCAACATGATATCCTCACTTTCTTATGACGTTCGCCGCCATCTTGGTTTACGTACGTTAAATCGTTAACGCGTTAGGTTCAACCAACATGGACGCCACGTCTCTCTGTGGTTTCATTGACAGCCAAGAATGTTTAACAAATGTAAGAAAGGACTGAAAACAACAACCGCAGCAACAACAGCAAAACAGGAAAATTTAATGCCAATGCTCAACTCGAATAATGCTTTATTGAAATTTAGCAAGATTTATGAATTGGGATTTTTTTTACCACTTCCTACATTTTACCACTTCAGATAGCAATTTTTTTTCGGGGGAGGGGAAGGAGAATGGTTTGAAGTGGCTTGAATTAAACATAATTTGCCTCGATTAACGACTGATTGCATGATTGATCGGAACGTATTAAAAAATACCAGAATACCAATATATACATGTACATGTACGTGAAATGCCTCATTCCCAGTCGTTTGACTGTCTGTCTGTCTGAAATGCGCGAAGCGAAGCGCCTGGAACGAGCGTGCAGCGCGAGGAATCATGGGGGGGGGGGGGGGGGGGAGAAGGAGCTTCCTCTTTCCCTCCCTTCCCATCGCTCTTTGCGCTCGCTTTTCAGAAAGACATACAGACGCCTAGCCGGGGACGACGAAATACGCGAAGATAGCACTCTGATAATTAATCAAATAAAAGAGCGGATTTCATTTGTGACACCATCTACTATACCTCACCTTATAACAATTTGACGAGATGCCCAGAACGTTGATAGGCTCGCCAAGAGTGGAGGTGATGTTTACGAATGCCGTGTCCATGACCAAATTGCCATCGAATGTATTTTTATCTTGGCTGGGGCATTGCGATTCGGAGGTGATTTCTTGGGAGGAAAATGCAACACATTCATAAAGTGCCTTCATTAGTTTTTTGTCAAAACTATTCTCCCTGTTCGATTATTTTGAATCGTCTATACTGACCCAAAATTCGACATATTTTTATGAAAATTAGGAACCGGAAATCGGAATTAGGTTGAAAAAAAGGGCATAGATATTACGTCATAAACAGGAGTGCCCCCCTCTTCCCGGGACGTACGTCACAGCACGAAAATGCATATTTACTGTAGCATAAATGCAGCTTAAAGGCGACGTAAAGTTTACATTTCCGCTCCTTTACGCCTACTTTACGAAGCGTAAAGTTGCAGTTTACGTCAGCTTTACGCTATTTCGTAAAGGTTACTTAATGAGACTTCTTTAAGTCAGCTTTACTCGATACGTAAAGGTGGCGTAAATTTTACATTTCCGCTCCTTTACGCCTACTTTACGTAGCGTAAAGATGCAGTTTATGCCGCCTTTACGCATCGAGTAAAGTTAACTTAAATAAGTCTCATTAAGTAACCTTTACGAAATAGCGTAAAGCTGGCATTTCCGCTCCTTTACGTAGCGTTAAGTTGCAGTTTACACCGCCTTTACGCTTCGAGTAAAGTTGGGTTAAAGAAATCTCATTAAGCAACCTTTACGCAAAAGCGTAAAGCTAGCGTAAAGTTATCATTCCCGCTCCTTTACGCCTACCTTGCGGATAATAAAGTTGCAGAGCACGCCTGCTTTACGCTATAATTGCGTAAAGACAACTTAAAGAAACTTACTTAAGCCAGCTTTATTGAAAGCGTGATGATGTTTAGTTTGTATATCCGCTTCTTTACAATTGAAAAGTTTAATTCGAAGATTACGCAATACAATAAACTGATCAAAGCCAATGTAATGTGACGCCATAAATACTAATTTACTCTCTGTCAAGCAAACGGCATTTGCGTAACGCGTTTTCCTTATCAAACTTTAAAAACTGCCCGCATGCAGTGGTATTTGTGAAAGTGGCTTCCTCAGTAGAACTTGAAACATAACTTCAGAATAAACACATGACCAGTTATCGATATTTAAAATATACCTTAATCATTTATTAACAGTAACAACCTCTAATGGATAAAAAACTTTGACTTTAGGACTTTACAATAATTATTAAATTGCTGCATAGACATATAAATAGTCAAGAAATATAACTTTAACGTTGTAATGTTTTGTATTGATCCTGATTTCGTCAATAGAACGATTGAGTTTGCCTCTTTACTGCATTTCCGATAACCTGACTGTACCCTTGAGTAACTATTATTTTTTTCTTTCTATAATTATATCCCAATGCAAGAGGAAATGTATAAATTTCTAGACTGATTCGAAAACAAATCACATAATCCTCTGGAGAGCTGTCACATGGTCTGAATCGGTCTATTCAGCGAGTGAAGACAGTTATCAGTGCAACCCTTTAAAAGAAAGTACACTGTATCTTAGACTGATTTACTAATATGTTCTTTCCACTATTTAATCGTTCTGCCATGAGAGACATTGTTACATATAGCCACATCACTAGTTTCCGATGGATTTATGTTTGTTTCCGTCTCTTGTATCTTGAAAAAAAAAAAAAACTTTTCTTGATATATAATTAAAATATGAAAAATTATGAAATAACTACATGCAAGTCACTGTCTATAAGTATCCTCAATAACTTCCAGCAATGTCATTATTCTCCCCCTACAATACAATTGAACATGTCAAAAGTGTGGTGATAAACGATTCGATCTCGGAGTAGAATGCTTTGTAGATGATGAACTTCCTGACTTCCGAGTACAATTTTTGATGGATGTTGCTGTTCGCTTAATAGATGATGCAGCACTCGAATTTGGAGTAGAAGGATTTGTAGATGCTGGTGACCGAGAATCATTTACAGAAGATGCTGGTGATCGAGAATCATTTACACGTGATGCTGGTGATCGATTCTGGTTATTCGAAGGAGATAACACCCTTGAGTTTGGGGTCGCTGTTAACAATCGAGGAGAATTATTTGTGTCAGCAGTTCCCACTGTGTTTTGTGGTCGCACAGCCCATCCAACATTGTCGACTGGTCGCTCTCTAGTAGATGATTCTGGATGAACGTACCTTCCAAGGAGGCATCCCCTTGCTCTTGCTGTGATGCTCGTATGGTACGTGGTATCCAATTCTTTTTTAACATTTGTCAGCGTTAATCTCTCCCATGGCAGTTTCTTTGTGAAATATCCCGTTACAACTGAATTCCCATTTTCATCGTCCGACCAACTACTTTCATCAGAACTAGTGTACTCAACAGTGAGAACCTCTTTCACTTGATTTGTTTTCCCTTCCGACCAGTCAATTTTTGCAAGTGCACCAACTCGTCTTTGTGCTTTCTGGAAATTTAAAAGATATCTAAATTATATTCTGAGACCTGATCATTAAATAAAATATATTACTGGTACTCATGTCACAAGCCAAATCAAATAGTTTGCTTTAGGGTATTACAGCTAGGGCTTATATTTGAGATGAGAACAACCGTTAACAGAAATCTAAACATACGTTTTGTTACTACATGTAAAATTAATATTAAAAAACAACTTACGAAGGCTATATACTTTGAATATTAATGATTTCGACCACTGCATTTTCAATTCAAGGGGAGTTGTTAATAACCGCATGGGACTATAACCGAGAGAACCTGGACTATAAAAAATCAGTGAAATCTATTTATAAAAACACATTATTCAAAGCCATTAGAACTACTTACATCTCTTACTCTTCCTTGTCGACGGCAAAGTACACGATGTCTATTTGCAGTGCCATTTTTCCTTCTTACTTTTGCATCATTTAGAGACTTGAAGTACGTAGCAGCAGCACCTGATAAGTAAATTATTATTAAGGAACTTATACTTTATCACTTGCATGTATCTTGGCTTATATTGTAGCTATATTAACAACTGAAGATAAAATAGTTTTCATTTCTCTGCTTTAATAGTGCTGCACAATAATTATGTCTAAAGGTAAGCTCTAGGTTTAAAGTAAAAAAAAAAAACTCAAGTAAGTCTTTTATAAGACCCCACTCTTGTTGACAGTGAAAAGATGCATTAAAGGATGCTGATCTCTCTGTGTGTCAGTTCACAAAGACAGCAGTCAGGGATCTTACATATGTACAATGTAATCAAGCCACAACATGCCACACATTTCCTGTGGTCTCAAGCTGAGGTTTCCCTTGGGAGCTAGGATTTATTTCCCTTGGGAGCTACATTAGAAGGATTTATTTCCCTAGGGAGCCAGAAGTATTTGAGGCCTGTCACATGATCTATATCCCTGTCTAATCGAAAAGGTGTTTGCCTTTGGGGTATAAAGTAAGAAAGTCCTTTTATTTAATGTCGGTAGCCCCTTCAGTCTAACAGACTGGTATCAATGGAGGCTGACGGTGCACTATACGTGTAGCTATAACAACACAAATTTCACTTGTACATGTGTATGGTGACCAACCTTTCAATTGTGCCCTTGACCAAGGACATCTTTCCTGGCCACCATTATCTGCTTCAATTTCAGTTATTATACTGATACAATTCTCTTCATTTACCTTCGAAAAGAAACTGAAAAAGAAAAAAATAATATGGAAAAATGAACATTTGGTAAACCTTGCAATGTTTATTTTAAAATACATACAATGCATATATATGGACCATATCACACACAAAGGCCATGGTGACATAAAATGTAAATGCCTTATGAAATTCTGCTAAATATGTATGTTTTGTACACCCGAGTGTGATACTACATATGTCCATGTAATTACTTGAATCTGTATCACATTGTGCAACAAATTGAAAAGTGAACTTGGAGACAATTTACAATATTTTTAAACAGGGTGCTGATCGCAATTTTTGCAGGTGTAAAATTAATGCTTGCCTATCATCAAACAATTATCGCTTCACAGCAAGCTAGCCTGGTTGCTAAACTTGTAGAACATAAACACTTTGTGTCACAAGTTGTTTAACTCGGTTTTGGCAGGTAAACTTCAGAAATGAAAAAAAATACTACAAAAAAATGTTAAAGACGTAATTTACTTTGCAATTAAGCTTCCTACATTGTACCTCGGCCCAGCTCCCTAGAGCTTTGAGCTACTAAACCCAGACAACTTTAAGGTATAAAAATATTCAGCATTACGGAGGGGAACAGAAAATTGCCTTTTTTTATCTTTAAGTTTGGCTTACGAACTCTGTGAAGTTATGATATCTCAAGCACCTTCTTTAGTTTAATACTGTTTCACATTTACCTGACTTTCTAAAATCATGAGACAAGAGTTTATCTGTCTTTGTTATTGTTTGAGGTAATTATATAAGTCAGAGCACTGGTGGTGTTACGGAGGAGAACGTTTTGTCCATGACCTAAATACCAAACATAGCAATAACAAACTCTTGAAAATTAGACTTTTCAATAATATTAATTGACAAATTAGCTGTCTCAAATCTAAATGTACACACATGAGATCTGATTGATCTCATTGCAGCATTAATAAGTATGGTATCAATTGAAAGCACAACAGTAGTTTTGTTTAACAGCCATTATGTCAACTGAGAACAAAAATACAGGCTTTTTAAGATCCAAATGTACATAATATTTTCAAAATGCACAACGACACTTCATTTACTCTCATTGGCTAACATTGTAGCTACTTAACAGAAGGTTCAGCATGTTTACAGATAAAAATGTTCACTCTACAGAGTAGCTCAAAAACTAAAAACACTTCTTAGACATTATTTTTAAGCGACTGGTAAACCTTTTCTATGTCAGTTTGTTCAGCTACAGTGAAAGGACCTATTCCAGAGAGTGTTACAGGCCATAGAATACACCTTGCCAATGTACACAGGGTACCCAAAAGCATAATAATTGCTTACCTAAGTCATTCAGCAGGTGCGATTTAAACCAGTGGCAAAGTTGTAGTTCAAAGTTTGGGTTTCAGCTGACAGATATTTAGTTCGAATGACACTTTCACGTATAGATTGTAATACATTTCACCAGCTGCCTGGAATGATGTACAAATATTTATTTCATTGGCTATCAGCTTTTCATTATTTTTTTTATCAAATTGTCAGGCCTTCATGTGGCAAAGGCATGTCAGACCTTGTAGATAATTATATATATATGCTACAGATGGTTTTGCTTCGACCAAACATCGCTATAGAGGGACCATTAGAGATACAAATGTAGCAGGACCTGCATACAGTAAAACTCTATTAAGCCCTCCGGGGCCTTATTTAATTTTTGACTTTAGTTAATAGAGAGGGGGTCAGGCTTGTGTGGACTCGAACTCCGGTCGTTGGATCAAAAGCGCAGGCTCTTAACCGTTTTACCATAGGACTAACTCAGTCAAATAAGGCATACATGTATATGTATACGTTCTTAGCCTGCGAACAGAGTTGTTTGAAATTATGTTCGCTTTTGGCTTGAGAAATGGGAATTATTTCAATTAAATGGCAGGAAGCTCTTGAAATAGATACTGTTGTGCTATATTATTTGAGGTTAGTTGCGGTCGGCATTGATTTTGTATGAAAATTCGAGCGTGATGTTCAACTGTTCTTTTAGGTGGAGGTAGTCGTCGGGGTAAAATTACAACAGAATTCGCTGAAATTGCATACAGAGCCTAATGAAGAACAGAGGCCAAGAACAGATAAAGACTTCAGGTTTTCATTGATTATATTTCCGTATTTCTGGCCTAACGGATACTTAACCAAACACTCGTTAAAAATCTCATACAAACCCTTATAATTTATTATTTAAAAGTACTCAAACAGAGCTTGGGTTTGGTCATACTTTCAATAGTACTCTAGCAGTGGCTGTGTCAGTGCCGACTGTGTTGGGGTTGCAAATCGTCCTCATTGTTGTAATTTCTTTCATTCTTGGAATCGCCTATTTCAAAATCTAGGGTTTAAGCTTTTATATATTGGGAAAAAACAAAAACCACTAACAAAAATACTTTTTAACACCCATCTAATGCAAATTGGTTCAACTTGTGAATACAACAAAATACGAGTTACGGATTAGCTTGTTAACATTACAAAATACGTGCTAAAAATACAACAAATGTGTTGTACTTACAATATTGACAACAGTTCTCACCTACAACTGTGGTTCTGGCTTTTTTTAGCGGGAAAATCCGCACATTTCCATCCGAAAATGAGCAAAGAATCAGCATTTTCTCTGATCAACCAATAATCCAATATGGCTTAATTCCTCTTCTCTGCTTCAATCTCGAAAGCCACACCTGCACGCAAAGCACAATGGGATTTTTGCCCGCTGACTGCCCGAAGTTCTAAAAAAGCTGTCTTAACTCCAATTATTCTCATGAATGACCTTCCCAAAAAACTTTATTTGTTCTGATACCTTAAAGGGATTAGTTAGGTGTTGATCACCCTTGGCTTTCAGGGTAAAAACACAAAAAGACACAAGAAAGATACATTTATCAATTAGCATACATACTATCAGTGTTGGATGACTTAAGTTGCAATTTCTCATTGTATCCAATAAAACTCACCTTTCTTCCAGGTTAAAACCCTTGAATGTCTCCCCCTTTTTTAAAACCATATACATCCTTCTAAAGTCTTGCTAAAAACCAAAATGATAAACACTACATCTTAGTATCAGTATTTCATATAATAGAACGTTCATGCAGCTGGACTGTAAGTTGGAGGATTATAGAATGAGTGGTGAACCATTTGCAAAACCGTGAAAATTTGACTGTGGCATGCTATATACATGTACAAAATTAATGTACATAATTATAACAACCAAATGCCACACAAGCATGTAAGGGAGCATTCATAAATTATCTAGTGGTTGGAGGCTATGTGGATAATATTTTTTCATATTATTATATAATTTTTCCAGCAACCCCCCCCCCCCCCCCCCCCAATACTCTGGAACAATAAGTCTGTTGTTTTTAGTGCCCGTTCACCTGTAACAGTAAAATGTGGTGGCCTTCGGTAGAATGCAATAAATACGATTTAGTTAATACATGTACAAGGTATATAAAGACCTTTGTCACTTCGATGTTGAAGTACATTTTTGTATAGATGAAGACCGTCACATTTTACAGTATCTCAGAAAGTCAAGAGCAGAATGTTCCCTTTTAAAATCTTTCAAAAAAATAACCAGTTTTACAAAAATGAACTGGTGTGGTGGGTAAGAAAGCTATTTTGAGCAGGAAAATGCTTTTCATCTTGGAAACCAAGTGTACAAAACTCTTGCCAGTATGACTGAGAGAGAAAATCAAAATGGCAGCTTTCTTGTCTTGTCCAACTAGCGATGTCTAGGCTAGTCCAACTTTAGTAACCTTAACCTTAGGTTGCATGCCTAAGAAGCACATTATTAAAGACTAGGATATCAAGCGATTCACGATAGCTACGTTTTAGGACAAGAAACTGTGAAGTTGTATTTTATTTTGAGGCAAATGTACTGAAGACTTTGGTTGTGACAATTGAGAGTTTTAAAAGTACGTAACATGAGCAAGCTGGTTTAGGAACTGAAGTCTGTTGTGAAATTATTTGTGTTGGAAAATGTATGTGTAAGCCAAAATTTCCAGCTGGAAATTTAGTATGGATACCCTAGGGATTGCAGAGTTTTTATTTGGTGAAAATCCATGCAGAAATCAATTTTCTAGCCCAAATGTTTGACCTTCTGTTCTTCCCTAGGGGTCATTTTAAACTTCCTAAACATTTGCACCGAAGGTCAAACATTAATTTTGTAACAGTCCGAAACAAAGAAGTTGTTTCTTTCTTTCCCCCATTCCCCCTCCACTTGCCATACAGGCTTATCTAGATCAACCATTTCCATGATGGACAAATGTTATTGTTCAACCACCTCTTCTATTAATCTAACAAAACTTGCTCATGCAGGCAGTATTTAACCAATCACAAATTGACCTGCAACATTGAGATTCAGCGGTATTTCACACCAAAAAAAATGCTCTGCAGACTCAATAGACCACCTCAAAGTTTTTGCAGCCATTTTTATAGGTACAGTGTATGCAAGGATGACTTTTGCCAGATGATTAATAAATGATCGGACTCTGCCAAGAACCTGGGAAAGAAGAGAAATCACGGAACACAAATGTATTGAAATAGTGAACTGAATATTAAAATAAAGGTAAAGTAAAAATTATATGTATGAATAAAACTTTATATCATTGGTTTAAATGAATTTTGAGAGGAATAAAAATAAATATTTTGCTCTCACACCACATGGTCATGACGTACGACACCATGTTTTTGAACAATCTGTATTTTGAGGGCTAAATTCTTGGGTTACACTCGTTCTCAATAACACGTGCAGGTTCGAAATTGAATTTCCAACGGAAAACGTCAATTTGGTGGATGTCACTCAACTATATTTCTATGGCAACACTGGTCTGCATGCATGCTAAATAAACGTCGCCATACAACTCCCAGATGTGGAGGAAACCTAAATAGTGTAGGAGGTCAACGAAATCCTAAGTAATTTGAGGCGACATACAAACGTTTGTATGGGGACTGTTTATCTTGCATACCTTTCAAAATGGCGGCGAAAACTTTGAGGTTGGTCTATTTTTTAAGATGTTTCCTGAATGTTTGATGTGCAGGCAGTTAAACGATCAAACATTGTGTGACCGTTTAGCCAACACGATGTTTGATGAAAATGTTTGAGCGTTTAGCCCGGTTTTTATACCGATCCCTTTTATAAACGAACAAGTACTTACACGACACAACTTTGGAACGGTGATCCTTTTTCGTCCATTCGTTGATCTGCTCCGCAATACCCTTGCATCTTCTGCTTGGGCATGGGATGCCTCGACCTTCGAGGTCAGTTGTGTCAATAGCCTTTGCTGAGTAGTGTCACGAGCTTCAATTGCCTCACGAAGGCGTTTGTTTTCAGTGATAACGTTTTCCAGAAGAACGACGTACCGATCAGGGAGGTTCAGTTCCTCCATCTTGAAAAGAAAGCGGTATAAAGAAGATCCAAATGTTTGTAGAAATCACTTGAAGTTGAAATACAACTATTAACTTCACGTGTTGCAAAGGAAGCTGTGAGATTAATTGTTCATAGGGACGCTCTGATTGGCTCGTGTTCACGCTCTTGGCTCTGTGATTGGTTCCCGATTCGTATGATTGTCTTCTGTCAAATTTTTCTCGCATAGGCCCCTGGGTAAGACGCGCAGAATCGTGAGGTCGTAATCGTGAGGTCGATCATCAAAGATGTATTCTCGTTTGTCGAGGTTAAGAAGACAAAGTAGTCTTTACTGTGGACATTGCAATGAACATTTGTCGAGAGCAGCATTCTGGAAACACCGTAAAGCTTATTATGATGTGAAGACAGCCAGCTGGAACGACCAGCAGAGCTCTTCTAGTTCTACTAGAAAGCCTGTGACACGAAAGAATGGCCGGTGTGTTTCGGAACCCACGTCGGGTTCTGGTGAACCAAGTTGGTCGCCAAGTTCATCATCATCGGAAGAAGACTTTGAAAAGTTAATCGGTGAGTTAAACTTTCTTATGTGGTGCCATTTGTCAAAATTTGAGCTTTCTCTTGAGTCGAGCAATAGGCTTTTTGCAACAGACGGTCACGTGACTTGTTGGCCCATAGTAACGCCATACTGGGTTGCAAGCTAACCAGCTCTCCCTTGACAACCAACAGAGATTAACTGAGCCGTGGTATCATAGCTGGACTTCGAAGCGTTTTTTCGTCTTACTTACTAAATTCATCTCGAAATAAGTCTTATACAGAACAAAAGTAAAGGTTTTTCTTTACTTTTGATCCGGTATTTTGTCAAATATGCTGCGCAAAATAGAGTTTGGACGCTCAAACGAACTCACCTCGAATCTCATTCTCAGGTATGGCAAACATGGCGGCCGCTAACTTAGTGAACTCTTTCGATTGCTTGTTTTAATGCTAGTGAATAATCGGTCAAACACAATATTGGGATAAATACTGTTTACTCTAGGTGCTCGTTCATGTACTTAAAAAAAATCCTGTGTTTAACTTTAATTAAGCTACGAAAATATTCATAAATGTTGTATTATTTAAAATTAAATGTTCGTTTCCTTTGCCTTAACTTAGAAAAGGACAGGCTATGGCTAGCTACATGTACTTGAGGAGATGCAGAAATTATCTTAGAATATTATTTTAGTTTGATACTGAATCTGTGGGTGTTACATGTCCAGTTTTGAAGCAAAGAAAAATATCAGGACTTTGATATCCCTACTTGGTAACCGGTCGTTTCGTTACCAGTCGCTTTCGTTACCAACCTCTTCGTTACCAATTTCTAGTCGTTTAGTTACCAGTCCGAGTCACTTCGTTACCAGACTCTCAATACTTAGAACTTAAGAGCTGTATATTTCTATAAGAGTAATGTCAACTTTGGAAGTAATTATTACACACAAGCGTACAAGCTAATTGTGTGAAACCGGAATAAACAACAACATAAGCATAATTTGTATACGACTTGTGGTCGTTTCGTTACCAGTCACTTTCATTAGAAATAAACTGTTTGTGCTAAGCTCGTGTAGTGTAGTTTGTTGGGAAGTAATTATCACAAAACACAAGCGAGAAGCTAATTGTGTGAAACCGGAATAAACAACAACATAAGCGAATTCTACAGCGACTTGCGGTCGTTTCGTTACCAGTCACTTTCATTAGAAATAAACTGTTTGTGTGTAGTTGGCTAGGTTCGTGTAGTGTAGTTTGTTGGGAAGTAATTATTACAAAACACAAGCGAGAAGCTAATTGTGTGAAACTGCAAATCAACAGCGCCATCGCCCACAAGATCCCGCTGATCTAGATTTCGATTTAGATCAGGACATAGATCAGGACAACATCCCCGCAGAGTTCCTGGTCTCCGATGTGAAAGTAAAAAACAGACGTCACCTCATCATTGCAACAGAAGAACAATGTTGTTGTTTATTCCGGTTTCACACAATTAGCTTCTCACTTGTGTTTCGTAATAATTACTTCCCAACAAACTACACTACACGAGCTTAGCCAACTACGCACAAACAGTTTATTTCTAATGAAAGTGACTGGTAACGAAACGACCGCAAGTCGCTTTAGAATTCGCTTATAAAATGTTGTTTATTATTCCGGTTTCACACAATTAGCTTCTCGCTTGTGTTTCGTAATAATTACTTAAGCCTCTACCGGATCCAGTACCTACAATAGAGAGAAAAACCTTGCTTAAATTACTTGGCGTTACTTTTAATGAAGATCCTTGTAATTGGGATTTACATATAGACAATCTGCTACACAAAGCTAGTTGTCGCCTATATATTATAAGGGTATGTAAGTTCTATGGCTATTCTTCACAAGAACTTACTACTTTATTTGAAAGTTTAATTATGTCTTTATTTAAGTATGCTATTGAGGTATGGGCCTGCGCCTATGAGGATAAATACCTAAGTCGTATCGACAAATTTTGTAGAAGAGCCATTAGATTTGGCTATACAACAAAATATGTACCAATTACTGACATCATTAGAGAAAGGGACTTTAAACTTTGGAAGAAAATTATTCTAAATCCTAATCACCCCCTTTATGATCTACTTCCGCAAAAGAGAACAAGACAGTTACGCGACCATGGCCATAATTTTATTTTACCTCGTGTCCGTACTGAACATTTTAAACGAACTTACATTTATTTAATAGATGCCTTTTTAACTTTATTTAATTTCATCATGTTCATTTCTGTAGTGGATACGCAAAACATTTCTAAAACATTTTAAATCATTTCTTTAGACTATACATTTTTCTCTTTATTATTATTATATTTAATTATTAGAATTTATATACTTTTTAAAACTATTTTTAGCATATTTGTAAACTCGCACGTCTGTTGCTAGTATTTGTTAATAAAGACTTATTATTATTATTATTATTATTAAACTACACTACACGAGCTTAGCCAACTACGCACAAACAGTTTATTTCTAATGAAAGTGACTGGTAACGAAACGACCGCAAGTCGTATACAAATTACGCTTATGTTGTTGTTTATTCCGGTTTCACACAATTAGCTTGTACGCTTGTGTGTAATAATTACTTCCAAAGTTGACATTACTCTTATAGAAATATACAGCTCTTAAGTTCTAAGTATTGAGAGTCTGGTAACGAAGTGACTCTGACTGGTAACGAAACGACTAGGAATTGGAAACGACTTGAGTTGGTAACGAAGAGGTTGGCAACGAAAGCGACTGGTAACGAAACGACCGCAATTCCCTACTTAGTCATTGGAGAGAATGTTATATATTTTGTTTCTTATTTTGCTATTAGCCAGTAACAGGCATACATTATTAACCACTCGCTATAAAATTTTAATATTATTAAAGGAACACTGTCAATTAACCCCAAAATGATAAACATTCTCATGACTAAAGACAAAAATATTACCCTGCAAGCAGAGGTTTCTCTAGCCTGATTTTCAGACGGTACGAGGTCGTCCGCTCACTTCCTCCCCCTCTCCGTCTGATGGACTTCATAGACTTTTGTGTTCCTGACGTCATAATGTCAACCAATCAGAGCGAACTTTACACTTTTGGCAAAATACCGGATCAAAAGTAAAGAAAAACCTTTACTTTTGTTCTGTATAAGACTTATTTCGAGATGAATTTAGTAAGTAAGACGAAAAAACGCTTTGAAGTCCAGCTATGATACCACGGCTCAGTCAATCTCTGTTGGTTGTCAAGGGAGAACTGGTTAGCTTGCAACCCAGTATGGCGTTACTATGGGCCAAGTCACGTGACCGTCTGTTGCAAAAGGTCTATTTGTGATTAAAGGCGCTATGTATACTGCACGGTACTGATGATTAGAGCCACAGCCCGAATGGGCTCAATCTCATAACCAGACCCCATTTGTTTCTTACTACGCATGCTCGACGAAAAAAATAGGGCTCTGGAAGTAACCGATCCAGAAGTCCGCAAATCACAGACTTCCGGCGACTCTGTGCATGCTTATCACTACGTCACCCTGAGAAGTCATTTCTTCGGGTTCTCGCTCATCGCTTCAGACCTAGGTTTTGGTTTGAATTTTGAAGTTTGCCCAGTATTTTGGTTACTAGTAGAGTCAGGGCAAGCCTTAAGTAGTCTCTTTCATCTTCTGCCATTTTTAGTTTGGATTTTAAGGCTTTATTTTCATGTGTTAGGCTCACGTTTCTTTAATATCCTACGGTGGATAATCAGATGGTCTCGATCAGACATCACAGATTCCAGTACACAAGATTGAGGGTTCATGTGGATCGAAAACTTGCTGAAATCGCCTTACATTTGTACCTGAGCTCAATGACCACACAAACAGCAACTGAATACACCGTAGAAGCATTAGTCAAGACATTTTTACTTACAAGTCTCGTATTTCAGCTCCTTGAAGGCTGGAGTTCATTGCATTCTCATACAAATGCTTATATTTAATAAGCAATCAGCGCCTATCGGCACAACTTTATGAGATCGGAAAATGCCACTTATGCCTATAGAGCACTAGTATTACCTACATGTATCTGTTACAGTAAATCCCTGTAATATGCATTACAATGTATAAAACAACATTCCTGTTACTCTGATCAGCTTACTCATTACTGTGCACCTTCTTGGCTATTAGCTGAAAGACTTGTACATATATGACTCAAGTTTGTGGACCGAATCAATAATAGTTATTGTCAATTAGACAAGTTAGTAAATGTTACTAGTGGATTATTGATACATGTACACTGTATGATACTGATCAATGTTATTGATTTCCTGTATGTTTATAGGTGGTGAGCCGTGCAACCGAAAAGCACAATACAGTGAGGCTGTAGATGATGAAATGGATGGAGACTGCAACAGAGAGTCCTCAAATCCACAATGTTCAGAGGTACGTGTAAATATAACCTACAGCAATGTTATGGTCTTTAGGAGAGTCTAGTTGGGCCATTTCGTGGTATTTCTTACATGTACAGTACCGATCGAAACTAACCTCACCCTTGCATTTACTTTGCGTGCACTCAAAGTACATTGTACATGCAAAGTAAACCCTGTGCGTACTCAGAATAGACCCTGTGTTTACTTTACGTGTACTATTGTAAACACAAAGTACATGCATGGCCCACAAATACAAAAAGCTACAATGACAAACTTGTGTTTTGTGCATGTTTTTTAACCCAAATTAGGGAGAAATTGCCACCAGAGAATTCCAAAATTATTTAACTGTTCATCCAAGAGGCAGAATTCCCAAACCAGATAAATACGACAAACTCTTGCATGTAAATCAGATTGGGTGTTAATGACATTCTATTACATATGTACATTGTATTACATGTGTATGTTGCAGTTGAAATTGACCATTCAGTTCAATTTGACCATGAGTCAAAACAAACTAGTTCAATTTGACCATCGGTCATATTCAACTAGTTCAATTTGACCCGGTCAAAACAACCTACGTCAAATTGACCCAGGTTTAGCTATCAATGATTCTAAAAAAAATCACCCTTCCATCCCTCCTCTCTCTCCTCTCTCTCTCCTCCCGTATACCTTTCATTCAGAGGTAATACCATGTACTGAACTCAGAGGGATTTGAACTCAGCAGCTCTGCCTTGACACACCAAGTTTTCCATTGACTAATAACACACTGCACCACACAAGCATTTGTTGATTTGGAAGCAACATTTATTATATAAGTAACTTAAACCAGAACCCAGATCCTCTCAGGTCAACAAGTCAACACTTACATGAAGTAGTAACCCACATGGAATCTGTCATGAAACTCCAATTTTTTTTTTGCTTCAAACAATCAATAATCATGTGAACTAATCCAAATCCTACCCCTACATTTAAGAAAACCCTAACCGTCAACAATGTGTACTCACTAATTCGTTTGAGTCAAATTAAACTAGTTTGTTTTGACCGGGTCAATATTGCAGACCTAGTTTGAATTGACTGGATCAAATTGAACTAGTTTGTTTTGACCCATGGTCAAATTGAACTGAATGGTCAATTTCAACTACAACATGTACATCTATTAGCTGATATTTGTTATCTGGCAGAAAGAAAATATTAGGTCATGTGGTACTTTCCACCAATCACATGGGAGATAAAAAATATATTTGATGAATTATAAGGTGTTATATAAATATTATTAAATATCATTACCGGTAAATTGTTATTTTAAAATGGATATTTGTTATTTCAAACCTTGTTTACACTTCATGTTAGTGAACCTCTTTATATATTTTTTTTCTGTATTTACTCTGAAGGTTGACAATACAGATGATGAGAGTGACACTTCTGATGATGAAAACTTTGAAAACAGTGAGAATGAGGAGCCAGAAATTTGGAGTGAAGCTGCAGAAGACCTTTTGAATGACTTGGACAGTAATGAACCTCTCCCTGAACCTAGAAGAAATCAATCTCAAGTACAGGCAGTGACTGTATTGATTCAATGGTTTGTGTACTTCATTCTTTTTTGGCAAGCCTCCTGCAGAATTAGTGATTGCGGTTTGGAATGGCTACTGCGCTTTATGTTCCAGTTTCTGCATACACTTGGAATCAACTGCAATAACGAATATATTGTTGAGATGGCTATGATGTTTCCAAGTTCCTTGTACTTGCTTCGACAATTTGTAAAATTGGATCGAGATAGTTTCACAAAGTATGCTGTGTGTCCAAAGTGTGCTGCACTTCATCATCTTGACGCTTGTACCATCCATGTTGGAAATAGGGTTGTACCTAATACATGTTCTAACAAGCCTTTCAAGAAGGGTCGCACAAAGGAGTGTGGAGCAGTATTGGCCAGAAAAGTGATCACAGGAAGTGGTACTGTTTGCTTTTATCCACTCAAACTTTACTGTTTTAATAGCATTATAAATCAAGTTGAAGCTTTGCTGAAAAGGCCTGGTGTACCAGAAATGTGTGAAAAGTGGAGAAACCAAGACTTGGAAGATGACACTATCATGGCTGATGTGTATGATGGAAAGATATGGAAAGACTTCCTTAAGTATAAGGGTAAAGACTTTCTTAATTCCCCCAGAAGCCTTGCATTTGGCATCAATGTGGACTGGTTTCAACCTTTCAAGCGCAGGAAAGACAGATCAGTGGGTGTCATATATTTGGTTTTACTTAATCTACCGAGAGAAGAACGATTCAAATGGGAAAACATTGTTGTGGCTGGGATTATTCCTGAAATGAGTAAAGAACCCAAATCTCTTAATTCATTTTTAGAACCCATAGTAGCTGAACTTCAAGCATTTTGGCAAGGAGTGAAATTGCAAACAAGCCTTAGCAGTATACCACTTCAATACAAAGGTGCTCTCCTGTTTGCGTCTGCTGACCTGCCTGCCATACGCCAAACTGTGTGGCTTTAAAGGCTACTCTGCTCATCGAGGATGTTCCAAGTGTTTTAAATACTTTCCCAGTAGTTTTAAGGAGAAAACTGATTATTCTGGTTTTGACAGAAATGTTTGGCCTGCTCGACAAAACAGTAGTCACCGCCGGCATGCAGAGAAGGTGAAGTGTGCATCAACAAAGACAAAGCATGGAGAGTTAGCAAAGAAATATGGGGTTTACTATAGTTCTCTCTTGAAACTTGAATACTTTGATGCTGTAAGATTTACAGCCATTGATCCCATGCACAATTTATTCCTTGGAACTGCAAAGCATGTATTTAAATTGTGGATAGAAAAGGGATTTCTAAGCAGCCAAAATCTCAAGACTTTAGAAGAAAGAATACATTCATTTGATGTTGGCACAGGCTTTGGACGCTTGCCTCACAGAATTTCTTCAAACTACGGTTGCTACACTGCATCACAATGGAAAAACTGGACTTTGGTTTACTCAATGTATGCTTTGAATGGACTTTTACCAGAAGCCCATTTGAGATGCTGGCAAACATTTGTTTTGGCTTGTCAGTACATGTGCAACCCAATTGTTTCTGCTATGGATATTACAAAAGGGGATCTTTTATTTTTGAGATTTGGAGAGCGTTTTCAGAAACTGTATGGCAATAAAGCTGTTACTCCTAATATGCATCTTCATTGTCATCTCAAGGAGTGTGTGTTGGATTGTGGACCAGTCCATGTATTTTGGTGTTTTAGTTTTGAACGATTCAATGGTATCCTAGGAGCAACTCAGTTAAATGGAAGGTCAATCGAGGTGCAATTAATGCGCAAGCTGTTAACAAGTCGTTTTACCTGGAACATGGAGTTTCCAAGAGAATTTCAAGCCAACTTTTTACCATTCTTTACAAAAAAGGTTGATGATTTTGTTGACATCTTCAGTGCTAAAAATGCTATCAAGCTTTTAAAGAGTTCATCTTGCTACTCTCTGAATGCTTGTTGTTGGAGTGATTTGACACTTGTTGGACTTCCCACTAGGTACAAGCACATTGCCTTAGAAGCAGATGATTTAGAACTTTTACTGGGCTGTTACAAAGTACTTTATCCTGGTAAGAATCTCTCTCCATCATCTATGTCTGTTGTTGCCCGTAAATGTGCCTATATTTTTCTTGGAACTGAAAAATTTGGATCTAAATTGGATTGTCGTAGCCTTCGCTCAGCACGAATAATGGGAAAATGGGCTGGAATAGATGGCTATATTGATGCCACATCAGATGCTAGACCTGGACAAGTGAATTGCTATTTGGTACACAGTGTTAAGATAGATGAGACATTGAAGCAGCATGTGTTAGCTTGTGTATGGTGGTACAGCATGGACAGTGATCAAGGTAAATTTGGAAAACCAGTACAGGTTTGGAAGTTACACAAATTTGACAGTGCCGGACCTGCTACCTACATGCCTGTACAGCGTGTTGCGTGTGCATTTGCTGCATGCTCTTTGGAAGTGCATGGAGAGCAAAAGCTGATTTGCAGCCCTATTCCTAGATTGTTTCACTAATAGTAGTCATTGGTGCTTGCTTTTAATGTATACAATACATGTATATTTTAGTAGGAAGTCGATCAACATGTATTTCATAGAATTATTATTTGAAAAATGGCTGCCATTAATTTTCATATTTGATACATGTATACATGTATTACTATACCATGTTGAAGAGAGAGTTCATGTTAGCAATATTTACATGTAGCACTTTAAGAAAAACTACATTTTAATTATATTTGCAAAATAATCCACTTTTGGAACAAGGCTTGTCATTCCTGACTTCCTTAATCTCATACAACAATACCCAATGTATATACATGTACAACCCAAATTTGATGGAATGTACCATTTTTCGAATGGGAATGGGTCTATACCTTTTTATAATGAGTTTACTATACAGTATATGTATAATTATGTTGACTGTGGCCTACCACTGATTGGAGACACAAATGTAGTCCAGGCTTGAAATTGGCACCTAAACCTTGTTATTTTGATTTTCAATAGGAAATAATACCAGTCTTTTGGTCCACTGTCAAAAACAACACAGAGCTTCTCCAGAACTTTTACCATAGAGAGAAGGCTGTTGAAGGTTCATGGCTATAAATTATTCATTACAGTGCATGACTTTTATTATTTTTCATTAGAATTGCTAGTTATTTTGGAGCTTCACCTCAGATATACATTTGTAATATTTATGAACTGCTCTTAGTCTTGAGTCGTGTTTCATACTTCAAAACAAAAGGGGAGTAATAAAGTATTTGATTGAAACATTTTTATATCTTCGGATTTGCAAATTATAATTCTTAGATTTCATTTCAAATTATTATGTATTATAATATATATATATATACGATAGTGTGCCTGCACTGTTTGGCAAAAAAAACATATTTTATCAGAGTATGTAACATGGTTTGCCGTGTTTTATTGTTTTCAGCTGGCGGTTCCATTTCGTCGCGCACATAAATCTATATTATAAAACAGATAAAGAAGCCTTAAATCCATGTTTTATACTATCATAAAACACTCTGGTCACTTGAGAACACTCGAGAAATGTTGAAAGCACACGCCTTCGACTTGTGCTTTAACATAACATTTCTCTCATGTTCTCAAATGCCCATCGTGTTTTATGATAGTACATGTATAAAACATGGCTAAGGCTTTATTTGTTAAATAGATCATTATAATGATACCCTCTTGTTTGCTTCAGCATTTGCGTATCGGCCAAAACATTGTCAAAATAAGATATTTTTGTCATGAATGTACATTATCACGGTTGTAATATAATAAACCATACATTCAAAACCGACTCTCACTGCTCTTACTGAATGTATTAGTCGGGTTACCGGTATGCTATGCCAGTTAACGAAGTGCATCGTCCATTTATTTTTTTGGTTAAGAGTTGATTTAAAAACATCTGCGCTGTTAGTATAGTCCTAGTATAGTCTAATGTACTGATTTAGGAGTAACTCATTAAAGCTGCTGTGAAACTTGGGGTTAAACGAAGCTTGTTTTGAAGTTAGACGTGTTCAATCATTGTTTTCAACACCTTGAATGGCACAACAAACTGTTTAAAAAAAGTAGTCCTTTAACGGCGTAAAAGTAGTGTCCTTTCCAGTATGCCGCATGCATATGAAAGTCTGAGGGAGCTGTGTCACGGTGAAGGACACACCTTTTTGATCCGGGCCGGAACAAAATTATTTTCAGTAGCTTTCATATAAACTGACTATCCGAGCACACGTGTGGGATGGATGAAATCAAAGTAAATGTGCAAAAATCATTAAAAACTGCGTAGATCTAGTCTTGAAGGAAAATATTGCATACCTTTCAATCAAGCATTAAAGGGGCTATGTCATGGTACTGCGTATGTATCGAGTAATCGCTCCGTTGATGGCTTTAATGATACAAACAGTTGAATTTCCCTCGCTCAATATTTTCCCAGGAGACTATACACACTGTCATTTTTGCATATTTGCTTTGATTTTAAGCATATCACAGCCGAGAGGTTCGTTATTGGCGGAAATAGCTTTCTCCGGCCTGGAACGCGAATATAAAGTCTATTACCGTGACACAGCCCCTTTAAAGGAGGGGACTTTAACTGTTTGAAGCCAATTAACAGCCACAAATCGAGCTTGATACCATACTTGATGAAACATTTATGGGAAGCTTACACCACAACGTAAAGACAACTCAAATGTACTAAAGCTTTCTTACGCGACATTTATATGCGAGCATTAAGTCGAAAATTGAGTCCATTTGTGGAAACTTTACGCCAGATGTAAAGACCACGTAAATCTGCTTTATCAATTTTACGTGACATTTAAGCGAGCTTTAAGTCGTAACTTAAATTCTCCCTTTATGGAAACTTTACGCCAGATGTAAAGACTACGTAAATCTGCTTTATCAATTTTACGTGACATTTAAGCGAGCTTTAAGTCGTAACTTAAATTCTCCCTTTATGGAAACTTTACGCCAGATGTAAAGACCACGTAAATTTGCTTTAACAACTTTACGCCACATTTACGCTTGATTTACACGTCCTGGTGTAAAGGTCATCTTTACGTAGCTTTAAGCTCCTTTAAAATCGCGTAAATATGCAGTATACAACTTTACGCAGATTTAAGCTGTCTTTAAGTTTAAGTAAATTTGTATTTTCATGCTGTGTACGTACTGCACAACCTGGGTGCATGGGACTAAAATTATCCAACGGGAGAGAGAGAGAGAGAGAAGGGGGGGGGGGAGAAGAGACGAAGGGACTTGTTCGTAGTCTAAAGCACCTTGGACACATAGAGGTTTAGATTTTAGATTGTCTCCTCCGCAGGCATGTATCTTTTGAGCTTCCTCTCTCTAGTCTCAACTCTTGTTTGTTCGTTTTTCGTTACTATTATTGATATTTGCGTGTTTTTTTTTGGATTGATCCAAAAACGAATTACTAATAATGAACAGCGGTATTTATTGGTAATGCACATGCAGGACATAGACTGATTAATACTCAAAATTAGGGAGTTCCAGTGGCTCCTGACAGTTGCTATAACAACAAATCCCTTTTGGATTTACTGGGTTTTTTAGAACTGGAAATACATTAAATCCCAAACAAATACACCGTTCAGCGGTTAAAAACATTCAGCAATCCGTCGTTTCTAAGATTCGATCGCACCCTCCGTTTCCTCGGGTTCGTCAGATCAGATTAACTCTGATCAGATCTAGACAATCTAACTGATGACAGGGTACATTAAATCGGCAACAAACAAACTCAATACGGTTCTTTATCTTAGTTGACATGTTCCTTTTGTTCTTTGACAATCTGCTCACAATAGTTGTCGGCCATCTTATGGATCTTACAGTATTTATTCCTTACTGTTTAATCAGGTGGTCAGTTTTTTCCACACCGCTCAAAAAAAATCGTCAATAAGATTGGGGTGGAGAAAGAGTCAAGATCTCAGTCGTGTCAGGATAAGAAGGAAAACAAAGGAAAGGCCCGAGGAAAAGCACGACAAATGATTCAGCTTCTGCTGAAAAAAAAGGGGGAAACAATATAGCAAACGATATAAAATCGTATATCCATTTTACCTCAGTATCATTACAATATGAGCTAAAAGGGTCCTGCCTTCCATCTTCTTAATTTCTGAGTGGAGCCCGCGGGGTGGCCATGTGGTAAATGCTATGCCCCTCAATACTGTGGCCAGGGCCGGTGCGAGTCCCGATCACATGTGAGTTTGTTGGTATATAGGCTATCCCTTGCTCCGAAGGTTTTTCTCCGGGATGTCCCGTTTTCCTCCCTTCACAAAAACCAATACGCTCAATTCCAAAGGTTGATTCAGGTTCGTTAAAATTCGGTGTTTCCCTCTCTCTGTGTATAACGTTTTGATTTGCTAAGGCTCAAGTGTTTTTGTTTCCTTATAAAAGATGTAGATCTACTGACTGTGCCAAAGAAACTAAACTAAAACAGAAGTGTGATGATTTATATTTCTATATCTGTTTCTGGGTTTGATGTTGGATTTGTTCCAGTACGGACGATTGAATAGGGGCAACACAGTTATTTTATCACTGAAAACATATTTAGCTTTTATCTTGAATACCTTAAGTTCGCCATCTTTTCTAGTGACAAGAGAAATTCGATCGAAGTTGAGGCTTACCAGGCCGTATCAAGTTCTACTCGGCTGCTTTGAATTTGCGAGATAAAAACTATTTATCGCAAATGCAAATTGTCAGCGCTGTTTGTCCCCGGTGTTTGTCTAATCAGGCTATCAGGCCAGGTTGATAGCCGAAATCAATATTCTTGGAAAGACAAAGCTACAGCATCTTACTACTTAGACATCAAAAACTATGTACGCTTTAACTCAGCTGCCTTTTCCTCCATTATGAACAACAGTTAATTACTCGGGCTGCCTGTGGCAGCGCCGAGTCTTAAAATGCAAGTCGTTTTTTTTTTTTTTTTTTTATCATTGGTGTCAGACGGCTTCTGCGCATGCGTTAAAGGCCAAATGCGAACCAATCAGATTGCACTGTGCTGGTCACGCAAACAAAGGTTAGATTTCCTCAGGCGCGCTCAGATAAGAAAATTCAAAGCTCAGACTAGGCGAGACAAGGAGATATCAATTTCAAATAGTCATTGTCAGAAATCTATTCCATCGTGGGCAATGATGCAATACAACCTAAATTTGGGTCAGGTCCATGTTTTACGACAGAATAACCAGAGTCTTTCTACTGGATTCGGAGAGCTCGAGACATTATACAAGTCTGCTAATATGGGGGAAACTGAAACAAAACATGAACTTTGACGGCAGAAACCCTCATATTTGAGCCAAGCGGAATATTTACATGATCCGCTAAGATTTTTACAAATCTAATTAGTTAAGCAGATGTACGCAGTGTATGCCAACTGAAATGCTGTGCTCGTTTTGTGGTTACGGCTCAGTGGGGCAACTATACGAACAAGAAGCATGAACTGCCAGCAAAGAGAGAGGAATTGATCGGAGACGTTAAATTACGTTACTGTGAAGAGGATCAAAATTCAAGTTTTGTAGCTTGAGACTGTCTTCTGCCGTGACTCGTGAGAGAAATTGGAAAAGATCTAGCTGTTTCATTCAGACACTGGCAAATTTATGGAAAGCTACGGGCTTACTTTATGAGATTATGATTCATTGTGGAATGAAAGGAAACAGGTTAGCTGAAAGTTAAGTTCGAGGTAGGCTTCGACTTTCATTCCGATTCAGTGCATATGTGCACGAAGGTGTCAGTTACGTAAGTACTGTAAGTAAACTCTTTGATTTGAATAAATTTCCTCTCAGTTTGTCTGTTAATGTACTTTTCCTTCTAATTATCGCTTTATTTAACATCTGATTTAGAGTATGCGTACCTCAGAATAAATTATTTGAAAGGTCAACTGAATTCTTGTGTCGATAGGCGCAAATGTTTTTTGTGAAACAGTCTGTGTATATGAGAAGCGGCTTAATAGAAGAGCTATTTCTTGCTATGAAATTTATGTTTCATTTCACATTTATTCATACAGTTTTAGCCGGACATTTCCCCGAGTTTTTGATCTATTTTCAATCAAATTCAAAATCTGAATATGTCATTGTATTGCATTTATACACTTGAATGTGCCAGTATTCTGTTGTTCGAATCCTGCGTTATCATAGTCATGCCATAAAAGCGATTAATAGACCAGTCTGTTTTTTCGACGTTCTCACTGGCGAATTAAAGCACGACTTGATACTAGTATTTCATCTTCAATCTCATGTGGCCCGAGTGAAAGCCCAGATGGGCTCTTGTTATCTAGTAGTTGTTCGTTTCCAATGAAACATGTAAAAAGAATAAAGCAAGATAAAAAGAGTCTGGGTTTTTGATTGAAGGCAGGTTAAGCCTTGGATTCCCGCCCAAACTGTAGATTGCAGCACTTGAATTTTGCAATAAATGTAGTCAATCGTGTTGACGGAAATTGAGGTTATTCTTTGTAGTCTTACCTATATTTCGCAGAGTTAAAATCATCAGGGTCAATAATGCCCGGGGTAGCATCATTTTCATCGAAATGCAGAGGTAAATCTAGAATGCTGTGCGGAACAGACAGCAGCTCCAATGTACACATATTAGGAATAACAAAGGATCATATTTGTGCATATGTGACCTCGGCTGACCCAGTCTCCATGACGCTGCTCACACTGGACATGTATCCGAGTCAAATCCGTACATACCGGAGCGCCCCCTCTTGAATAAGCGCCCCCCTTCCACTGCGTTTTCTGAAATAAGCGCCCCCTCCCCCTCTCTCGATAATAAGAAACACGTGTTATCATGTTACCGATATTATCTGTACGCTACAACGTAGGGTATTACTTCCGACACTGAAAGTACTGACTCAGCCATTGACTGACACGCGACCAGTTTTTTTTTACATGTTAGGCCATCCCTATTTTTTCCCGTTTCTCATCGGTGGGGTTTTCAAAAATTGGGTCGGTCGGTCGGGTGAGAAAAAAAAATTATAATAAAAAATGCGCGAAGAGACTGGAACTAATAAGGCGCGGTTGCACAGGCGAGGTTACAAACCAACATTCTGTTGCCGCATTTTGATGCAAGCACTGAGGTTCCCATACATCGTGATGCCGCTAATTCGTACTTCAGTACAAGTTTATCTATGTACTTCATCTGCTGATTTGTTTACCCAATGCCACGTCCCGACTTGAAATGTTCGGTATTTTGAATGAAATCCCGGTACGCGGTATACCGGCCAGGATATATATCCGACCGTGTTTTGAATACAATTTAAAGAAGGGGCATTCAGGTTTGTTTTTTTCCAAAAGGGGGCAATCAGGGTTTTGGAGCTCGGATTGGGTCAAACAGGATCAGGGTTTGAGCCTCTTGGCCTGACATACATACCCATTTTTTCATGTAAGTACCCCCCCTCCCCCCCCCCCCCCCCCCCCCCCCCCCTCGGTTACAGCTAGGTCTATGTGGCGAAGGCTGCACTCAAAATACATGGCAAAACAGAGTTTGTACGCCATACAATCTTTAGCAACTTTTTGTGCTCACTTCTGTTAATAGTATAACCATAAGATCTTAAGGAGATGGTAGAAAAAGACAGGGAAATCAGTGGTCCATTATATTATACCACATGCACAGAAAAGTCATTTTCTCCCGTAAAATGTACAACGTGTCTGAACGAGATGCTACTCAGTTCTCAAGCACTTTCTAATCTGGAAAACCACGTTTAAAATAGGGGTGTCTCGAAAACACAGACCTCGAAAACATAACACAGGCTAGGCAATCAACGCGGCTAGCCTTTGCGTGACTATTATCATCGTGTTACCTACTTCATGATCACCATGATCACGATCACCACAGTCGCTGGATCGCTAAGCCGATGTAAACAAACCGTGGTAGACATCCGGCGATCGTCAGCCCATCCGGGAAGCCAGGCTTTACTTTTCTACTGACCATCTCCTTAAGATCGTATGGTTACTACAGGAAGCCTTCGTCACATAGACCTAGCTAACCGAGATTGGAGAAGCCGCGAGCCGGACCACCTTTTGAAGAAAATTGCATTTGGGTAGGTCTTGAGGCAGCATCCAAATAGAGCCAGTGCAGAAGAACTCGTGATATGCACACTCTGCCCTCGCCTGCATAGACCATATTGATTTAAACGATTCAAAAGTGTTCTTTTCGAAATCCTTATTCCATGACATTTTTCAAGAAACTCAAAATTGGCGTGAAAGTCATAGTTGAGCGGTAATAAGATTAGTGCCCAGTCCTCGGCTACTTACCATGCTTTGTGTATTGTGTTTTCGCTGTGTGTATTGTGTTTTCAGTTAGTGTATTGTGTTTTCGCTTTGTGTGGTGTTTTCATTTTAGTGTATTGTGTTTTCAGTTTAGTGTATTGTGTTTTCGCCCTGTGTTGTGTTTTCAGTTAGTGTATTGTGTTTTCAGTTAATGTATTGTGTTTTCGCTGTGTGTATTGTGTTGTGCACTTATGGGTCACCGTAGTATACGCTACAAACATGGAATTACAAATAAAGGCAGTAGACAATTCCTGAGTCTAATTTTCTCTAGGGTTTCTATACCCCCACCCCTCCCCCATTTTTTTATTTTTACAAAAAGCCACAAAAATGGGTCGGTCGGACGATGAGAAACGAAAAAAAAACAGGGATGGCCTTACAGTTACAGTTCTTGTTAGGATCTTAATAAAAGTTATGTTTTTTTATTGACTCGGATTGCAGCATATTTTCAAGAATGAAATAAGCGCCCCCTCCGGAATAAGCGCCCCCCCCCCCCCCCTCCCCCCCTCCCCCATTATCCTCCTGAGTCTGTTCCCGTCAACGCCAGCAGTTAGCGAAACTCGGCTAAAATCCTATACCAGTTTTATAGAATTGAATTCATATCGGCTAATAATTACCTGGCATAAGCACAGGAAGCCCAAGCTCTGTTTATGTTAATTTAATTGCATAAGTGTTTGTATGGATATTTTTAAATCTAGCCTGAATTTCACACTATTTTAAATCTAGCTTTTCGATAAATAAATATTGGAAATATAATAATTCGCTAATTGAAAATAATGAATTCATTACAGGCTTGAAAAGTTATTTGGTAGAGTTCAAGAACACCTTGCCAACTGCGGCTGGCGTCTTGAATCCTCAGACAAGATGGGAGTTAAGTACGAAATTCGTACTAAGTATGCTAGTAGGTTTTCTAAAAACCTAGCTAAAAAGAGAAGAAACGAGTATAAAGACATCGAAGATGCTATGCAGAAAATTTTAAATAAGCCAGACTGGGAAAATAATATTAATTTGGTTAATGAATATGATAAATTACAGACATCTTTAGAGGAAAGAAGTAATTATATCACTAAGGGTATAATTACTGTTTGTAATTATTAGGTCTAGAGCCCTTTGGCATGAAACGGGCGAAAAAAGTAATAAGTATTTCTTATCTCTGGAAAAAAGAAATAAGGCAAAGACATATGTTAAAAATTTAATCGATGTCGAAAACAAGGCGTTCTATTCGTAAAGTGGTTTATTCGCATTTTAGCCATATTATATCAATCTAAATCACATAAGTCGGAAGCTGAATGTTTAAAAAAATTATAATAGCTCGATACTCTAGATGAAATCACAATAAATGAATGTTTCTCAGCACTTAACGAATGGACACGGCGAAAACACCAGGTACCGATGAGGGTTGACTAATGAATTTTATATTTCTATATGGAGAGAATTTGGGATGGATTTAGTAAATTCTTTGAATGACAGTTTTAAAAATAGGTCCTTGTCTACCTCGCAAAAGCACGTTTTGATTTTCTTGCTGGCAAAACCCGGAAAAGATAATAGGTTTTTCAAATCCTAGTGACCCATAACTTTAATCAATGTCGACGCAAACATAACGATCGTATTATAGATGTTTTACCTTTGCTAATCCACTATCACCAGCAGCTTTTGAAAAAGGAAGGTCAGTAGAAGACTCAATTAGATTTATCCAGAATGTTATAAACGAATATTTTGCAAAAGACTCTTCCTGTATATTATTTGCAGCTGATTTTGAAAAAGCTTTTGATTCAATTGAACATAATTTTATTTTTGCAGTGTTAAAACGTTTTGGTTTTGGTGATAATTTTATTGCTTCGATAAGGACTCTTTTGAAAGACAACGTTACTTATGTTATTAATAATGGTCACACCACAAATTCCTTTAGTTGAGTAGAGCAACTAAACATGGGGATCCTATCTCTCCGTATTTGTTTATTTTATTGATAGAAGTTATGGCTGAAATGATTAGGAGTTGTAAAGACTGAGATAAAAGGGTTAGAAGTACGTGGTGTCCAAACAAACGATTGCCCTATTTGCCGATGATACAACCTTCGTCATATCATTGAAGGATCTGAGGATCTGAGGTGTTGGATAAGTTGGGTCTATTTCGAAATTTCTCTTCTCTGAATATTAACGTCACAAAATCCGAAGTAGGTTGGCTGGGGAAGGCAGAGAAGTTTGATGGTAATGGATGAAGTGGATGAATTTTTATAAGGATCGAGGGTGTAAATATTTTGGGTATCTACTTTTCGTATAATAAAACGGTTTTTCATTTTGAAAATAATTTTAAGGCGAGCGTATATTACGGCTTTTATCAATTTGGCGAACGCGTAGGTTGACATTATATGGAAAAATTGAGGTTGTTCGTTCTTTGGCTATTATACACCTTTTGCTGTTCATTAGCACAAAATATGCATACATTTGCGCGAACAGTTAGACCAATAACGCGAAAATACTTTCAATTACTTCCAAATGACATTCATTTTAGTGTATTTGAAATTCATTAACTATTTTTCCAGAAACACTAACATTCAATTGCATGAACAGGCAATCATTTGCTTCTTTTGCCATTCATTTGCTGAAAATGTACTTTCATTTGAATTGTAATCAATTTCAATAACAGGAACCATCCAATCAAGTGCGCGAATTGACAATCATTTTAGTGTACTTGAAATTGATTAACGATTTCTCCATAAACACTAGCATTCAATTGCATTTACAGACAACCATTAACACGGAAGCGACATTCTTTAGTGCGATCATACAAACGTTAACACGTTTTAAACACACTAAATAAAAAAATTCAATAGCGTAATAGTCATTCCACGGGATATTGCCAAAAGCATTCATGAGAAACTTTCGCATTCAGTACAAGAGAGATTATGTAACTACTAAGTCCTCTATTGTACATTTGTCCACACAGAGATGTAGAAAAATGTAGGCGTACAGGCAACTACTGTACTGTACAACACTGTACTTCTCGAAGTTTGCGATATGCCCCAGAGAAACAGGATACCGCTCGAACACCGTGAAAGAATCATCAGGGCGTTTGAAGATGCAACAGAAGTTTAGGCGAGGCTAAACCTAGACCCTGACGAGCAGGTGGTCTTTATTTATGATGGAGCACCAGCCCACCGCAACCCTGCTGGCCCCGGACCAAACACAGAACTCAAAATGTTACCACCCTACAGCCCATTCTTAAAATAGTTGAGCAGGCAATAAGTGCACTTAAGGCAGCCATTAAAGCAGATATTTCAAGGCCTGAGGTGCAAGCACGGATGGATGATAGAGGAGAGGCAATACGCCAAGGAATTGCTCTAGGAGACTATCGCACGCAGTTACTGCTGCAAGCATTACAGCGCAATATCGGTACTATCACGGGAGCTAAATGCGCACAATAGTATCGCTTTATGCAGACATATTTGCCGCGATGCTTAAATGGTGAGGCTATTGAAGGCTAAACTACAGTATAACACAGAGTGAAATGCGCAGTTGAATTTAAGTTTTTGTTGAATATTGTATAACGACGTATGTTTGTATGATCGCACTAAAAAATGTCGCTTCTGTGTGGACAAATGTACAATAGAGGACTTAAGTGGTTACATAATCTCTCTTGTACTGAATGCGAAAGTTTCTCATGAACGCTTTTGGCAATTTCCCGTGGAATGTCTATTACGTTATTGAAAATTTGTATTTCCTTATAGTGTGTTTAAAACGTGTTAATGTTTGTATGATCGCACTAAAGAATGTCGCTTCCGTGTTAATGGTTGTCTGTAAATGCAATTGAATGTTAGTGTTTATGGAGAAATCGTTAATGAATTTCAATTACACTAAAATGATTGTCACTTCGCGCACTTGATTGGATGATTCCTGTTATTGAAATTGATTACTGTTCAAATGAAAGTACATTTTCCGCAAATGAATGGCAAAACAAGCAAATGATTGCCTGTTCATGCAATTGAATGTTAGTGTTTCTGGAAAAATCGTTAATTAATTTCAATTACACTAAAATGAATGTCATTTGGAAGTAATTGAAAGTATTTTCGCGTTATTGGTCTAACTGTTCGCGCAAATGTATGCATATTTTCTGCTAATGAACAGCAAAAGGTGTAAATGCGCACAATGGTATCGCTTTATGCAGACATATTTACCGCAATGCTTAAATGGTGAGGCTATTGAAGGCTAAACTACAGTATAACACAGAGTGAAATGAAACAAATGTACAATAAAGGATATTGAAAAGAAAGTAATATTAAACTACAGAATTGAAGGGAATTGTGGTTAGGGTTATGTTTGTGTGTGTTGTGTGTGTATTATGGGTCTATCCCCCCCCCCCGCCTTACCATAACCCTAAACACTAACCTTACCATAACCCCGAGCAACTAAGAAATCAATTATTCAACAAAAAGAAACGTTTCAGAAAGCTCTGCAAAAGGAAAAAACGAGAACACATTAATAAGAAAATAGATGAGTTGGATTTTAAAAACCCGAAAACTACATGGAAACAGATCCACAAAATTTTTAATATAAAAGCAAAACAAAAAAGCTCTACCTATCCAGTAGAACCGCAAGTTTTCTTTGAACATTTCAAAAAACTAAACGAGCCGAAAGCAGATTCAGAAACCCTTACCCGCACCAACACCGTTGGGAATCACGACAATGGGATGAACAACGAGAGCGAAGAGCTGGATCGCGTAGTCACTGAATGAAGAACTTGAATATGCAATCGGAAAATTAAAAAATAATAAATCTCCGGGAAGGGACAACATTATAAACGAGGTCCTTAAAAACGGTAAAATTCAACTCAGGCCTTGGTTAAAATCGCTGTTTAACTTAATCCTAGAATCAGGCAAATACCCGTGTGATTGGTGTAAGGGCCTCATCGTACCAATTTACAAAAAAGGGGATAATACGTTAGCTGATAATTATAGAGGAATAACCCTGCTCTCTTCCCTAGGAAAACTCTTTACCTCCATACTTAATAATAGGCTTTATACTTATTTAGTAGAAAAAGGAATCCTCAAGAAAGTCCAAGGCGGCTTTCGAAAAAAGCACAGTACCGCAGACAGTATCTTTGTTCTGAAAACAATTATAGATAAATATGTCAAAGCCAAATTAAAAAAGAAAAGATTTTTTTTATTCAGCTGTTTCGTAGATTTTAAAAAAGCATTCGATAGCGTGCCGAGGGACAAACTGTTAAACAAACTCTATATCTCCGGTGTCAGAGGAAATTTTCTCTCAATTATATAGAATCAATGTATTCAAATGACACTGCTGCCGTGCCGGAAAATCGGGCACACAGTATCTGAAGATTTTGGTTGCCATATCGGTGTGAAACAGGGGTGTATGCTCAGCCCCACACTGTTTAATTTATTTTTAAGTGACCTACCGGCCTTTATGGATCAAATCAAAGTTCCAGAACAAATTAACATACAAAACAGACCAGTTAGTTGCCTGTTATATGCCGATGATCTAGTGATACTTGCAAATTCTGCTCAAGGCATGCAGCAATACCTAGATAAATTAGGTGATTACTGCAGCCTCAATAATCTGACAGTTAATATGGATAAAACTAAAATTTTGATTTTTAATAATACGGGGAAAATCATGAATAATTATACTTTTAAATTTAATAATATAACTCTGGAAAACGTGACCTCATATAAGTACCTGGGCCTAACCTTTAGTGCATTCGGAAACTTCACTTTAGCTAAACAGGAGTTGAAAAAAATTGCGTTAAAAGCCTTATTCAAACTCCGCAAAGAAATGGGAGATCACTTTAGAACAGATAGAAAGCTAACGCTCAAACTTTTCAACTCCTTAATTCAGCCAATTCTACTATACGGGAGCGAAGTATGGGGGGTTGACTCCAACAACAAATTAGACAGAGACCGTATCGAACTAGTACATATTAAATTCTGTAAATGGATTTTAGGAGTGTCCAAATACGCAACAAACAATGCATGCCGAGCCGAATTAGGAAGATTTCCTCTTAAAACAGAAGCAATATCCAGGAGATTAAAGTTCTGGCTGAAACTGCAAGTCTGCGATACCGACAAACTTGCAGTAGACGCTTTTTTGGACTCAAGCCTCTTAAATAATCCCGCAAGTTGGTACAAAAAAAATAAGTAAGATAGTCCTCAAGCTCGGATTTGGAAATATCTTAGTCCCCTCAAACACTATCGCCGATAACACATCAATAATTTGCAAGAAACTTAAGCAAAGGCTATGCGACATAGAGTTCCAAAATTGGCACAGTGATATTTACAATGATGCAAGAAGAAATGACAATCAGAGAAATAAGCTAAGGACCTACAGAAATTTTAAAGTAAATTACGAGTTCGAAGACTATCTACGCTTAAGAAACTTGAAGCATAGAACGGCTCTAACAAAGCTTAGGATAAGCAACCATGATTTAGAAATTGAAAAAGGAAGACATGCTAGGCCATTTAAAAAGGTCGAACAAAGGAGATTGAGGATGAAGCTCATTTCCTCGTAAAATGCAATAAATATAACCATTTACGAAATGCGTTCCATGCTTCAATGCAAAATGAATTTCAGATAAACATAGAAAAGTTATCCGAGGAAAGTCGGCTAAAAATAATGTTAAGCCCCAACAATAGGACAGCAGCTATAGTTGCAAAATTCATATACGAATGTTTTATGTATAGAGACAATGGCCTCAAAGAACTCTGATCGATTCTGCCTCGACTCTCATAATTCTGAAAGACCCCAAACACCTGTAGCACAGTGAAGTGCACATTTATTTGGATAAATGTCTATGTACAGATGTATACGACTCCAAATAAAAACTATCTATCTATCTATCTATATATCTATCTAACCTAACCTACACCCCCCCCCCCCCCCGGAATACGTGGGGCATTTGCACATTGACATTTGACAGACAAGAGCATCAGTTAAGAGTATCAGTAGAGAACCAATTCTCTGGCTACTCACTCAGTAGCACAAACCATGTTGACACAAAATTATACTAGAACTCCATGCAGTACATGCTATAGATAGCCCAAGTTAAGGCCACTCAGAGCCTCTTGTTATTCTAATAATTATTTTCTGCAACACCACTACCCGATCTAGAGTACTAGCATAAGTGCTGACCCAAATAATATTACCGTAATGCAGATAGGGATAAATAGTGCAAAATATAGGCTGCGAAGTGAAGTTTGGGAGAGAAAATATAGATTTAGAAATAATACCTATGGATTTTGATAGCTTATTGGTAAATGTTCTTTCCAGTTGAGGTGTTCATCAATAAAAACTCCCAACAAATTTGTGCTTGTTTTAGGTAATAACTTCATCATTGAGTTTAAGATGAGAGCCACTAATAGCTACATCATATTTAGACCTAAATAAAGGAAACTAGTTTGTTTTGTTAATATTAATAGTAAGCTTGTTAGCTATAAGCCAGTCAGACACCACCTTGAGCTCATTATTCATTCTAGAATAAATAGTGTCAATATTTTTATCTGTACAAAAAACATTTAATTTAGTGTCATCTGCAAATACTTGCGTTCGACGAAGGAGAACGCATACTAATCTTGCAGTGGACTCCCTGTGGTCATGTGTGGGCTACATGTGCTTCCCCAGGCGAAAGAAATCGAGATTCTTGTCCTCATGTCATCATGTTTGTACTTTTTAGAATAAATTATCTCGGCCGGGGAACTGGTAACCACACGTACACGATGCTGGCATCAGCACCAAAATGGCCGCTCGTATGGTTTCTGTTTTGCTCGAGATCGGTAAGTTACTTGCCTTATTTTCCGACAATCCAATGCAATGATGTTTCAAAGGTTCGCAAGTACAATTGAGCAAAGCCTGAGGAAATTGTGTAGTTCATCTGGAAGACTGACAAAGTCCAATATGGTCTGTTTTGTACCTTGAACATTCAACTCGGCCATTCGTGCTGAACTCGAGTGAATCTGCGATCGAAAAATATGCTGTTGGCTTGCTCGCTGCATTGAATTGTGCTGTTCGCTTTGCCGATACCAAAACTGCAAATGGTCAAGATGCTATAAATCACACCTGAAGGCTGAAGAGAAATACATGGATATGAATATTTCAGTGTGAGTTGTTAAAAGAAGCTTTTTAAATACTTATACACATGTGTGCATCGTGGTGGTTTCATCGTGGTTATACAAATTAACACTGCATTCAGGGTATAACCACACTTGGATATGTCAAGGAACTTAAATATCAAAACAATTAAGGTGAGCCCTAATATGATCAGAAATTATTCTCCAATAACAATGGACACTCAATATTCTGCAGCCAGCCTTGGTCTCACTTGAAGAATAATTTGAATCAGTCGTACGTCTGAAGGTGTAGTTTACACACATGCACACTGTAAAAACATAAGAGTCGTTTTGACCCCTTAGGAAGAGTCGTTTTTTGACCCCAAAACGGCCCCTCGAAAAGAGTAGTTTTGACTCCTTTTGCGATTACTCTTTGGAAGGGTAATTACTACCCTTCATAAGGAGTAGTTTAGACTCTTCCTAGAGTAAGTCAAAACGACCCTCCAAGGGGTCGAATCACTTTCGACTCTCCAAAGAGTCGTTATTGCTCTTTCTAGAGTCCAAGGCACTAATCTACTCTTTGGTGGAGTAGTTTTGATTGGTAAATATCATTAATGTATAAGATGAACAACAGGGGGCCAAGAATGGACCTGTGTGGGACACCACGTACAACAGATTGATAGTCTGAGCATTTATCCCTAAATTCGACAAATTGTTTGCGATTTATTAAACAGCTATAAATCCAGTTAGACGCAAGACCTCTAATTCCATAGTGTTATAATTTATCAAGTAGAATTGTATGGTTTACGGTATCAAAGGCTTTAGACAAGTCCAGAAATACCCCAGCACAAAGTTCTTTGTTGTCAAACTCAATTTGATCTACTAAGTGCAAAAGGGCAAGAGAAGTAGAGTGCTGAGATATAAAGCCAAATTGGTTAACATAAAGCACATTGTTCTTATTTATAAAGTCTAGGATACGATTAAACATAGCTTTTTCAAAACATTTAGAGAAAGCAAGTAATATAGAAATATGTCTATAATTAGTGAAGAATGAGGAATTATCAGCTTTAAAAATTGGTGTGACTTTAGCAGTTTTAAGGTTTTGTGGCACGGATCCAGTAGAAATAGAAAGATTTATGACGTGAACTAAGGGTGCAGAAAGATAAAATATGTTATCTTTAACGTCTGTGATACTAACATGATCAAATCCTGCAGCCTTACCAGATTTAAAACTACTTACAATGTTCACAATTTCGCTCTCAGTTACTGGCTAAAGAAAGCAGGAATGTATAATGCGTTCTTTAAGATATTGTTTGTGGCTATTGCAAGATTCTGGGATTTGTTTAGTTAAGTTTGGTCCAATATTAGTAAAATATTCGCAAAACGTATTTGTAATAGAAGTAGGATCATTAAATTCTGATCCATTGTGGACAAATGTGGATGGAAATGTTAATCTAGATTTCTTTTTAGCTATCTTCAACAGATAAGTAAGCTTGTTTCTATATTTTTTATATATTGTTTCATTAGTATCAGTAGGATACTTCAGAAAGGTTTTATAAAACTTAGTTTTGGTCTTAATGGCTAATAGAAAACCCATTGAAACCCATGGCTTAGAAATCAATTTGGCTTTCTTATGAGACACAGGCTTAATTGGAAAACATTTTTTCATAAATGTTGGTATACGTAGATAAAAAAATAATTGTAAGCCTGATCAGGATCTTGATATAATGTTTCAAAGCCGACAATGCGGACTGGACGGGATTTCAAGTCCGCGCAATTAGGAACTAATTGCAAGGACTTGTAATCCCGTCCAGTCCGCATTGGAGGCTTTGAAACGACATCTCATGCTCATTAATTATTTGGGAGGCAACTTGTTTGTCACTGAAGATTGATCCATTCTACTATTTCTAGTAATGAAGTAGCTTTTGTTTCTCGCCCTTTGGGATTTGTTGAGACTGGAGTACGTGAATTTCAGTATTTAGTTTGTACAGTTGTAAGACAACGCCGGGAGTCCGCATGGCTTATCGTGAGAGCGACGAGGAAGACTTCCGACCTCTAAAACGTTTTAGGAAAGTGAAAAGCGGCGGGGAAGAAGAAGAAGTGTTAACAAATGTTGTGTCCTTGTCAACCCGTTACAAGAACAACTGGGCAGTTAATATTTTTCAAGAATGGAGGCAGACAAGAGAGAACAAAGTTGCCGCTTTGGAGGCCACAAGCTTTAACATACCGCTAGAAAGCATAGAAAACCTTGATGTTGAGATGTGCCGAGAATTCGAACACATGACGATCCTTGAAACCCCGGAAAGCACTCCCAGAACTTCCAGGAGTACATTCAACCAATTGTTTTCCAGTCCAAGGACTGAATTAATTTTGTTCCACTAGTCCTTAATTATTCATGAGGTAACCAACCAACCATGTGCCCAGAATTCGATCACATGACGATCCTTGAAACCACGGAAAGTACTCCCAGAACTCACAGGAGTACATTCAACCAATTTTTTCCAGTCCAAGGACTGAATTAATTTTGTTCCAGTCCTTTACAATTAATGAGTGTCAGATTATCATACAACGCACTCCAGTCATGCTCACATAACTCCTGGCTAAACTTATGTTTGGTAGATGGGTTAACAAATCGCCTAGAGAAGAGTTCAAGAAGTCAGTGAGCTGATTCAGATTCTGATTTAAGCTACGTATATTTAAATGTAGAAAAGAAAAGGAGGAGCGATGCTTTGATAATAATTCATTAAATTCATCTTGAATATAGTAGTTGCTATTATTAGTAGTGTAAAATTGCTGATCAGGGTCAATGTCAAAGTTCTCTTCGTATAATGGTCAGAAAATGGGTCAAAATATAAAGATTCTAGGTGATCACTATCAGAACTAGGTGAACCATTATTGTTGATTTCATTGTTACTTATATTCGTCCATTACGTGCTGAGTCCATTACGTGCTGAGCTTCTGAAGGCCACCAATAGTAGTAATTGTGATGATAGAGGAGTCATCAGTCTCTCTCAGGTGGACTTTACTTCCCCTTGCCCAGCAATACTTGTACATAAGCGAGAACTTTACTTATTAGCTTCATAGAGAAGGTTCTGAACACGGGGAATCAGATGCTCGGAGATCTTAATATTCGCACAATTGTCATCAGCATCAAGTCCAAGATCCGTAGGATCCACCGTGCTGGCCCTAGCTCTAGCGCCCATCACTGCTTCACGAGCCAATAATCGCCGCACAAACTTGCACACAATCGGCTTTACTTTCTTGACGCCATTTTGACCTTCGTTCCGTGGGGCAACTCTCGGGTTCACTCTGTGAGCTATGTCGATGTCTGACAACGAAATACGTACATGTACTCCTATTGCGTTAAACTACTTCACACAGGAATATGTGGTCTCAAAGGATTCTGGCACTCCTAAGATCTTGATATTGTAAGCATAGCTGTATACTTCAAAATTCAAAATGGCCGCCTCTAGTTGACGAACTTGGGACGAAACTGACTCAAGCCTGGAACTCAGTTCCTGCAGCTCTTTCTTTGCCACTCTTTGTGTCGACTGTAGGCTATCAAATTCATCACTCATGAACTGCAGGGAGCGCTGCTCGGATGATTCTTGAGTTTTTTCGGCAGCAAATCGTTCTCGCCACATGTTCATGTCTCTTGTCAACTCCTCGACCTTACTGCAAAGAGCTGTATTATTTTCCTTCAACTTCTTCATTTCAGCCATAACAAATCACAATAATTAACGGTGGACTATTTTCAGCACAAATAGGTAACTTAGTACATATAAACACCGGAAATTTTGAGTGAGACAGTCTACGAGACAGGGTTTCACAGTGAATATTTATAAAAAAACGGGATTTAGTCCTTTATCGGGTATAAAGGTAAGCATGTGATCTGTAGTCATTTGGCTCATGACTAGTTAATGATTTTTTAAATATACAACAGAATAAAACCTGGAAAATCATCAGATACGTCTGTACATATAGTATCTCGATCTGAACAGAATTCGTTCAATAATTCAGAGGCGTTTATCGATGGCTTTAGGACTAGTTGACTATGTCATGGTTCATACAGAGTTCTAGACTTGCCACAAGTCGACTACTTTGAAAACCACTTTTTTCAAATCAACGTATTTCATAAACGGACTTAGAGAAAGTCTAACAGACTTCCAATCATTTTCTTTAAATACATTTCAAGGACTTAATATTAAGAACGATCCACACTTTTCTAGAACTTGTTTTCGATGGGCTCACACATTTAATGACCTTAAAAGTCTACGAAATTTAGACCCGATGGTACAGACCGTTTCTTTGACTTGTTTGCACCGCTGAATCTAACGATCTTTAGCACGCCCCGTGATGCTTTGCGCGAAACAAGTATTTCCGTGGACCACGACATTCAGTTCTGGGACCAGCGATGTATACATGTAAAGAATCTGCTTGCATCGTTGTTGTTACTCCTGATAGTTACTATTATATACGCACATACGACGTTCTTCATAAGAACTTAGGGCATTCTTTTTAATTGAACCGAAATTTGATCAGATTTGCGATCTGATTTAGCCGGCGGCTTAGCGGATGTCTGGCTGTTCAAAGGACTGTCGATTCTAAAACGGTATGATCTTCGTGGTTCAGTTTTCTAGTTGCGTGTATATCAGTCGATAAACTCAAAGAATACGTTGCCTTCCTCCGTTGTATCCGTGCTACTAATTCCGATATTCTTGGCGTGCACGTGACGTCATCATAGTGTCTTCAAACATTTAAATTCTAAACTATATATCCTATAAAATTGTTTCTTTAACATTTTGTTGATGTCTGTGATTTAAGTTATCAGACGAAATTTCAGTTCAATACAATGTTTTGCTCACGAGATACAGAGGTTTGAATTATGTCTCAACACCGAGTCCTTCACGTGTTTATATTAATCACGAAAGTCAACAAAGTTGCGTCAAATTAAAGGTTTTTGGCTTTACAAATGTTTAAAAGTTATGTTTATGAGACTCATAGTGAAACCTACTGAAATGGATGGAATGTTCGCTTTGTTTAATATTTTGAAGTTTTGGCGGCCATGTTGGATGATAACCCTTGTCATCCAACATGGCGGCGTCATACATTTTACACTAACTCTCATATTTGTTCGCCCATAACTCTGAAAAGAAATGCTCTTCTTCTTCAAAATTTGGCCCAGCGACGTAGTTTTGATTTCTTTTCAAGCGGCTCAAAAAACTTTTTTTTCATTGGGCAATCAAAACAAAATTGAGTCACGTGGTTGCACGCCAATAATTTACTTAGCTTGTAAGTGTTCAGACCGAAGTCAAATCAACGCAAATATTTATTAAATCGAAGAACTTTGCTACGATCGAACAGTACACACTAATATAATTAATATTCTTCTCAGCGAGCAAATAAGGTTATTGCTGCTATTAATTTTCTATTGCTGTATGGTGTTGCTGGACTTATTCCTCATCTAGATTATTAGTTAGACGTGTATTTGTTCAAGAATGGAACTGTTTGTGTTCTACTCTAATGCATAGAAATGCACATGTGTTCATATGCATTCAGTTTTAAAATGCTAGAACGCGCTGAATAATAACGTCCCTGCATCCAGTTTTTGCAAGTGCTGAGTCCACCGTTGTAGATGTTTGATTAACGAATGTCTCAGCTTTCAACACTGAATCGATTTTAGCTAGACTTTCTTAAACTAGGCACTATTTCCGTGATATAAAGTTTCAGAGTTTTGACGGTGCACTCGTCACAGTCATTGAAAACGAAATCAAAACAAAAACACGGGTTTCGCGCAAAGTATCACGGGGCTTTGAAGTATTCTAGCTCAAACATCCAAGAAGGTTTCAACAATATTGAAGGAGTTTTGGTAAAAATTTAAGGACTTTTCAAGGAGAAAATCTAATCTGTAAAAATGCAAGGATTTTTCAAGAACCTGGTTGTTTTCGAGGACTTTTCACGGCCCGTGTGAACCATGTGAGCAGTTTCTAAGTAATTTTACCATCAAAGAGAGCAGACTATAACTTTTTTAAACAAATCGATATGGAAGTTAACAACAACAAATGACTTTCTGTTTGTTCTTTCCATTTCAAGTTGCGTGGCGAGAGCTCGAAAGGATGGAAAATGCTCTATATTTACTAGCCTGCAGTTTTTATCCTTCCCCAGCTTAATTAAAATCACAACAAAACACATGCAATATATAGGCAAATTAAAACCACCTTTATTTTGAATCTTGAGTTACTTTTCTTAAATGTGGGCTTACTTTGCGTTATTTATTTACTGTGTATATTCCAAAGTTTGAATATGACTTTGCCTTTTTAAAACGTTTTGTTTCTAATTCACTTCTATTATGTTGTGCCATGTTTCTAGACATCGACGTTACTGCTGTTTAAGGTCCATTTGTGGTCGTGAACATTGACTCTAGAATACGTCGAGTACTAGTGGTAACGGTCCTAATTTCTTTACGACTACGACTAACCAACCAATTATAGAACTGACGACCTCAGCCACACTACACTGGTTCTTGTCTGCTTCTTCTACACCAAAATGCTCTCTGTTTACATAGAACGATCACTTAATATCTCGGGATGTTGCTGATTGGTCGTAAATATGAGTTCTGTTTGAAAAATGCGCGACCGAAAGATTGTGTTATAATTAAACCAACTAACTAACTGCAAACGTTCGGAATCTTCAACAGACGGATATACTGTATTAGGAAATCTAATTCACCAGTATCATCAGCTCGCACACGACATCTATTGCCCCGAATCGCAATGATAGTTCCTGCGTAGTATATGTTGCGCCAAGGTGCTACGACTCTTGTCCCAACACGTAGTTCACTTGCCTTAGGAATAACATCAAGTACATATGATGGCACTGAGTCTCTATTAAACCTGCGATAGTGAGTGCTGCTGACAGATGAGTCCTCTAAGTCCACTTGTAAATATGACCTGTCGATAGTTGTAACGTAAGACTTGTAGTAGTAATCAGCACCGTAATAGGATCGTCCCCATTTTCCAAGTACTCTCGAACCAACCATGATACATGCTGAGAAATGATGTTTGTTAAGACAATTAATTTAGTATACAATAAATAAATGCACGCAATGCAATGTAATACAATACTTTATTTGCCCACGTATCACTTAAGATCTTACAAAGAAATCCGTTCAAACGTGAACTAAGTAAGGAAACTATACAATTAAACAGAATATACTGAAGCACCTAAATTTGGTAGGAACACGCTATTTAAATTCTACAACTATATTGGATAGAAATGCAAACTACAGCATGGATAAATAATTGGTTGAAGAACTCATGCAAGTAAGGGTTAATTAAATTAATGTTACATAAAGTAAAGTAAAAACAAAACAAAAAAACACGTAGATGTAAGTGGCTGAGGATAAAAAAGGGAACATCCCGTTAATTAAGGAAAGTTTTAGTCAAAATTCTCTTTGATTTTACCAAATAAAATAATTGCGTATGAGAAACCATACAAACTCTTATAATCCGATTAATCCGTTGGATGTAACTGACTGGACTGGACTGCATTTGCTCCTTGTGTATATATCGCTTCCGTTTCAAATGTCAGGTGTCACGAAGAACACTAATATTAACGAGAATCGAATTCTCCCATGCCGTGCACGAGATCGTACAATTTGTTTTACATCTCATGTGTGCTTTTAAATCTGTTTTGTCAGGTTAATAAAAAGTTTGCAAAACATAAATTTTGTTTACTTACATGAAGGAATATCGCATCCATATATCTCCACTCTCATACAGGCTGGATCTCTTGTTGTATAGGCGGAGTATCTAAACGGATTAAAACGTAATCTCCTCGCAATAAACGGCAACTTTAGCTGATACCTTTTGACCGACGAAACATCTTTATTGCCTTTGAACAACTGTTATGAAAAAAAAACCACTTAGAATAGTGCAAGGTTGTAATGAGGAAATAATGGATGACTAGTCCCTGTACAAAACTACAATTATAGTCAACTGAAAGTCGATTAAGGTATGGTAACCGCTGTGAGAAGCTAGTAGCAGCTGACGTTTAGAAACGTTAGTCATTCGTGACACCACGTGGTACACCTCGCATCGTGCGGACGCTGTTATCTTGTCATTTTTATTGCGTCGTTCTCCATCCCAAGAGAGGTGCGCCGCCACATGCTTGTTTCATAGAAAACGAAGAATGAAATTAATACACTTTTTTGTCTCACGAAGGGCTCGAAACGTCAGCTGTTACTCGGTTCTTCGCGTCGGTTAGCAATACCTTAACCGTCTTTCAGTTGATAAAACCAGTGTTTGTAATGAGGAAAATAGGTTTGGCAAGTGACATCAACAGAATACCTTGGATAAAATCAAATATGAGATGGGTATTGAACAATCAACAACACACAACTCATTCTGAGTATACCTACGTTATACTGAGACTTACGTTTGTATCGTTTTAGCTTATCTCGAATATAAACATGCCCGGCCATTATATTAGGTTTATCCATTTAAACCAGAAAGGTTTTTTTCAGCTTAGAAAAACCTAAATATATCTGAATTAAAGTAAACTCGAATAAACCTGATGAATATGCAAGCAAGCCTAAACTAAATGTCTCACTTATTAAATATTTTAAATACACAGATCGACATAGTATAGTTACCCGTTCTGAGTTATCTTCTCTGTAGCCAACAAACCGCGAACCTGCCAGGTTGATGCTGACAACAAAGCTTCTCACCCATTTGTTATCAACAGCACTTCCCTGTGTAGCCAGGGCCGTTATCCTGTAGGGTTTGCTGAAGTCGATCTGCAGGTAGGGTCTAGTTTGAGTTCCTGAGCACCATGCCGCTGGTCCGTTCAGTCTTCCCATACTTGCTCTGCGATTTAGTTCTCTTTGTGTGGAGGATGTTATCTTGTCATCTTGAATTGCGTTGTTTTCCATGCCAAGAGGTGAGCCACATACTTGTTTTCATGGAAAACGTAGAAAGAAATTAATATCGATATAGTAATGATAATAATAATATGAAAAATAACTACAAAGTAATCTGAACCAAAGATGTGTAGTATCTAGGATTTAATAGGGTAAAGAAAGATAAATATTGCGGTTTGGTATAATAATATGTGTAAATTCTACAAACATAGTAAGACTGCAATGTTAAACTCTTCTACCATCGCTAGAAGATACCAACTTATGTTAAAGTGCCCCTCAACCCTTTTGCAATTTTTATATATATGAAACTTTGAAAGGTTTTGAGTACTTCTGCGAATAAATGTTTGGCTTACAGAGGATACTCTATGTTCTAGGCTTGTTTAAAATTGTGATAATGTGACCTCTCCTGACCCATTACCGTGTAAGAAAAAGAGGAGAGAAGGAAAAATAAGAGCTTCTGGTGTTATCCGTTGTGAATCTCACCTCCATGCGTTGAGTTTCAAATCAAGAAAACATGTCAAACTGGTTTTGCTGGGCCATTGGTAAGCCAATACAAATTACATCCAGCACTCACGGCTACGCCTGGTAATGAGTAGATTATCCAATCAGGGATAAGGTACAAATTGTCAACCTCATGTTCGCATGGGAGTGATATTCTCAACGCGTAACTCCAGAGGATCTTCTCTTTCTTCTCTCCTCTTCCCTCTCTCGCCTTTTATTTCTTCGAACCTCTGGTCCCCAGAGCATGACGAACTTCATGAGCATCTGAATCCGCGGCACCCTGCCGATGAACTACGATTCATTCGTAGTTCATCAGCAGGGGAGCTGAGGTAGCTCCAACAGTTTAATTTAGTCGGGCGTCAGTTCTAAAGCTTTAAATTATCACCTTGTGGTTTGTTTATGCGTTAGAGGTGACCAACTACCAACGTTCCAGAAGCCATTCGCGATCGAGGTTTCCTCCCTTGTCTCATTATATACATATATCACCCATCTCACACTAAAAGTCTTTAGTTTACTATAATTCTAGCAATTCACATATTTAAAATCTTTATTTAACTCTAATTCGTGCTATCATTACTCGGGAAACGCAACTGAATGTTTCCTTTGGGACCTGATATTAAATGTTTATTGTTTAACCTTTTCATCGCCCAGAATCACGGGACATATGGATATGCATATCTCATTAACTACCGAAATCAATGTTGCGTCAAGCTCATTACCGCTAAGCGGGAGATTGAAATACAGAGAAAATGGCCGAATGTGCGTTAGGATGCCAGCTATAAATGGCTGGTATGGCTGGTTTGGTTTTGACAAGCGGCTTTTTAACGTACGACTAATGGACCCGTCGGGCTATATTATTTGGTCGTGAGCTTAAAAAACTTAGTCAAAGTTTGTATGAAAAAAATATTGGACTCAGGTCCCACACGTCCAAGTCGCCAGTCCTCGAAAGCGCTCTTTGGCTGAGTTTGACCGTGTTTTAACTTGAAACTAGGTACGAAGCAACTCGGTTTCTGTAGTAACGGAGGCCTGGCTACTATATTTTCCAATATGGCTGACGAAGAAAGCCTTCTGGCAAGAGAAAAACGCTCGCGAACTTGAGCAATTTGGGGTACTTATACAGTTCTCTCTCATACAAACGACCCGCGTGATACGCTTAATTTATTGGCAACAAGCTGGTTTTCTTCGCGACGGCCTCATTTCTATACAAGACGCGGCCATTGCGGGCCCGTATTCATGGGAAGAAAATCGCTAGATAGACCTACATTACAGAGGTAAGGATTAAATTAAGTTGTGTTATTGTCGTAATGATTTTATTTTCCGATGTTAAGTTTTCTTCAATACGTGCTGTTATCTTGCCATACGTTTATGAAAGTACGGCTGCACGCGTGTTTACTGTAAAATTTCGGAGTTAATGAGCTTGAAACTTGAAATTTGACGCCAATGTATTATGCAAATTAGAAAATACACCGGAAATGAGCTCCAATTTTACGCGATGTGTTTTAGAAGTGGTATTTTATGGTTCGGGTCAGGGTTAGAGATTGGGGTTGAAGTCTATCGAGCGATTCCTGTCCGCATTAGGAGCGCGTCCATCGCTGCCACCCACAACAGCTCCATTCTAATCTTAATATTCAAAATGTTTAACCTATATGCTTGCCGGAACACACTTACTTCTTTCCCGCCACCATCGAGTCAATGTTATACAGTTAGTGGTCGTATACCAAGACAAGTAGCATCGAACCTTACCAACACATGAAGGAACCTCATTGGTCCATTTACCATCCAGACACTGTGACGTCTCCTTGCCAACCAGCTTTGTCCAAACACCACAGCTATATGTTACTTGCTGCCTGTGCTGAAAATTGTTTCCTTTTCTGAAACCCTTCGATGGGGAACCAGGATCAAGACAATTTGCTACCAAAAAAACGGAAACAAAAAACATAGCTGTCAAAATAATATTCGGTTTTAAAATGGAGGATATTACACGGTGATGCGAAGATATGCTTCTAAAAAGAATGTGTATAAGTCATCTGTTAGAACAAACACTGGCAAACAAACTGTATCTTATATGACAAACGATTATTGGCAACAACTTCCAAATTCTCTCAAAAGAACAAGATATCTCCTCTTTCTCTAAAAAAGTCAAACGGTTCTTATTAACGGAACAGTTTAAAACATAAAGTAACGTTCAAACTCTTTTCATCTTCCCCTTGTTTTACTAGTCCTAGATTCAGTGCTACACACTAAAATGTAACTAATGTAGGCTAGTGGCTAACTACATGTAACTAGAAAACCTTACATTCAATCCTCCGTTGATGAGATTCTGTGATTTTCTATGTTATCTCAATGATCAGTGTAAATTTTTGCCGTAATGCGTAAAACTTTCAATTTCCAACTTTAATTTCCGTTACATCTTCGCGTGCACTCATGCATACGCGTCATGTTCTTTCTGTTGTATGCCGTCACCTTTTCCGTTACATAATAATAATAACTTTAATCCTTATACCAACAACGGTACATTGGAATTACGGTAATAACAGTACAACTGTATAAACACCTAAATACAAAACTAAGAAGTATTACAAGAATTGAACAAGACAATGATATCATAGCAATATTTGGCTGAAAACTTCATAATCGAATCGTCCTTCATTGACATTATATATAAAAACAAAGCCCGCTTACTAAAATATCGAAATGAACTGTTTACATCCAATAAGTTATTAATGAAATCTTCCCTAAGAGTTATAAAATTCCTGTTATTACAAGTCATTAAATAGTGAAATTCGTTTTCTACTTCACCCAAATCGCACATTGTACAAACACGTTCGTCATGTGGATTTATTTTATATCGGCCAGACTCAACAGGCAATTTGTGCGCAGAAATCCTTAGCTTAGTCACCGCCTGACGATATTTAATGTTTGAAATATGAGAGAGATACTTTTCAAAACCTAAATTAAACTTAACTTGTTTAAATGTGCGTAATTTCACGCCGCTACAATGTGGTAAACCACCCTGTTGAACTTGACCTTTCCAAACGTAATCATAATAATCATACAATTTCGATTTTAAGTATTTGGCCAAAGTTCCAATTTGCTTAGAAGGTACAGAAAGATCCTGAAGAGATCTCAAACCACATAACTTCAGGGTATAATTTGTGAACATTACACCCTGAAAATTTGATTGTATACACTGGTATGCGGCTTTCCCTATGAGGGTATCACTATAAAAAGGGTCCTTCGTGCGTAACCAATACTTCACCACTAATACGGAAATATGTAGAATCATAGGTACTCTGCCTAACTCCGCATAGACTGCTAAATTAGTAGCTTTAGAATGAACACCTAAAACACACTTGCAAAATTTCAAATGAAGCCTCTCTAAATCATTAACAACATAAAAAGTTTATGTTTAAAAAGATCAAAACTAGATATTTTCCCCAACATATATACTCCCCAAATTTCACAGCCATACAACAACACCGGAGCTACAACCGAGGAGAAGAGCTTCAACAGTACTTTAACCGGAACATTCTCAACATTAGAGAAGCTTTTAAACAGACTGTGGTAAGCCCGTAGAGCTTTATTATACAAAGCCTTTTGGGCAAGTTTAAAACTACCGGCAAAATGTTATCCCTAGATATATAAGTATACTCATCTACACAAACTAACTGATCATTGCCAAAATACCATTGATTTAGATGTCGCAAACAAACGTCTCTGGGACTGTGTTACAAAAACTAAAATTTTAGATTTTTTCAAATTAACTCGTAACTTCCACCTACGAGTATAAGAATCAAGTCTACGAAGACAATATTGCAACTCAGATTCGGATTCAGATAAAAGTACTAAGTCGTCAGCATAAAGTAAGCAATTCAACTTCGAATCACCTAACACCACTGGATCGCATGTTGCACTAAATAAATCAGGAATGTCATTTATAAAAATATTAAACAACGTAGGGCTAAGATTACACCATTGTTTCACCCCAATATCTGACTGAAAAAAAGGAGTGACTCCTTGATTCAACTTCACCGCCAATTTTACAGAAGAATACATACTAAGAAGAATGTGTATAAACTTCCTACTACATCCGTACTGAATTAGTTTGAAAAACAACCCCTCTCTCCAAACACTGTCGTATGCCTTCCTAAAGTCAATGAAACAAGCAAATAATGGTTTATGATTAGCCTTATAGAAGTCTATCATCGTTTTCAAAACCAGTACATGATCAGATGTTCTGAAACCTTGCCTAAAACCTATTTGGCACTTATTCAAGATATTGTTTTCTCTTAAAAAGACATTTAAGCGAGCATTTAAAATTAACGTAACAAATTTCCCAAGACAACTGCTAATGCAAATGCCCCTGTAATTACCACAATCTAACCTACTTCCTGATTTATGGAGAGGTACAATTAAACCTTCCGACCAAATGCGCGGAAAAACACCACGAGACAAAACCACATTAAAAAGTTTGACAAAATAAGGTGCTAAAATATCCATAGATACTTTGATGATTTCGTTATTCACTGAGTCACTCGCACTCGCCTTTTAAACTTTTAAGCTTTTTGGATAAATTACAAACTTCTTCAATAGAAATAGGCTCGTCAAGAATCTCACTATTGTAGCAGCCCAAATTTGAAAATCTTTCACAATTTGAGCTTCATCACTGCAACCCTCCGTTATAAAATTGACTTTGTTCAAATCTTCGAAATAGCTATACCATTCTGCCGGGGATACGTCGTTAGAAACACCTGCGGACTTATGCGTTTTAATAAAGTTTACTAGTTTCCAAAATTCTTTTGGATTAGTGTCTTCCAAGACACGAATTTTGTTAACATCTCACTCTGAAACCTTCTTTTTGACCGTTTAATTAACCGCTTATAATCCTTTTTCGTCGAAAATAATTTTTGTCTCAAAAAAGGATCACAAAGATTTGGGTATTTCGAAAATAAATACCCCAAATTTCGTAGTTCCTTTTTAAAATCATGACAGCTCTTATCAAACCATTTCTGCTTTTGCACTGTTTTCCTACGAGTCCTCCTAGGGCCGCTTCTATTTCTTATAAACATCACTTTTGTAGAAGCAGAAACTATAATGTTTGTGAATTTATTAACTAAAGATTCAACGTCCGAACTTCCTTCATCTGAAGAGTCAAACAAACTATCCAACTCGTTATGAACTTCTTCAGAATCAATGCTGTCACAAAACACACCTTTCAATTCATCATTCCACAAAAACGGCATCGGATGCGGCGTTAATTCCGTTTGATTTTCCAACACACTAGGAACTTCAGCCTTAATAGCAAAAGATAAAAAACAATGATGCGAAAATTCTGTAACACTAGATACAAAAAAATGGCTCATAAACGGAAATAAATTATTAGAAACAATAGCATAATCAACCACACTTGCACCATTGTAAGTCTGGCACGTAAACTGACCGAGGAAATCCCCTTTCGTTCTACCATTTAGAGTAATTAAACTATTACCACAACACAACTCAGCTAAGAGGGGCTGAATGGGGTTAACTGATAACTGAGAAATGGCCAAAAATATTACTGTTAACTGAGAATTTTACCTTATTTTAGCTGTTAGCTGATATTTGTGAGATAGCTGTTACCTGATATTTCATTATTTTTTATTAAAATGACGTAACGTCACATGCTATTATTGGCTTTTCGGATGGTTTTCGACAGATTTGATCCAGTTGATAATAGTCAAATATTAAACATGACAGATTTATCTGATACTAGAAAAATCTATCGAATAGACAAAATGTAGTGTTTGATGTTGAATTAGCGGTTATTATTCATTTCATACCAGCAAATATGTATTCAAATCAGGTTAGGGTAGTCTTTTTATATAACTTAACTGATAACAGCAAAATTTAACTGATAACTGATAAATAGCTAAAAATTTAGCTGTTAACTGATATTGGAACCCCCCCCCCCCCCCTCCCCCCCCCAGCTAAAGATCTCCCATAAGTATTTATCTGAATATCTCTCGAGTTTCGTTGCTCAATAGAATCAGCAACAACGCCCAAACAATCAATAGCATCCTCCACAGTATCATCCAAACTGCCCATTCTAGCATTGAAATCACCGCACAAAATAATCTCGCCCTTCCTTGCAAAGTTATAGATACTTCCCTGAAGAGACTCAAAATAATCCTTATCCAGTCTCCTCTCCCTAGGGGAATTTTGGGGTGGAATATAAACGGTGCAAATAAAGATGTCACGTTTCAAGTGAAATAACTCTTTTTCTAACTTCCACCAAACAAACTCCTCGCTACCGCTTTCCTTATCAAGAATTTTAACACCTTTTCTCATAGAGGATTTAAACAAAATCGTTATTCCACCAGAATTCCTGCGAGATGTTTTTAGCGCTTTCCTGCACTTTGAAAATGAATACAAACCTTCAATATTAAGATCGGGATAACCATAGGGTAACCAAGTTTCAACCAAAGAAACAAAATCGAACTTTTCAATTTCCGAAAGAAATATGCACATGCAACTCATCTGCACATGCATAATTTATTTTCATAATTACGTCTGCACACACGCATTATATTACATTTCCGTTACATATGCGCGTGCAACTCAACTGCACATGCAGTATTTATTTTCGTAAATTAATTTTCATTACATATATGCGCGTGCATCTCTTTGTATTTAATTATTGGGAGCTCCGCTCATATGCTGGCCTATATATATATATTACTGCACTTTCTAAAGGTTAGGGTGTTTTCTATTGTTGGGTAGGTCAATACTGTCGCTCGTTTCGAGATAACCTGAGTATCAGGCTGTCAAGAGTGAAGGCATAGAGAAAAGAGAAGAGAGCCTGACACAAATCAATAGAGAAAGGCTTTCCGCCTCCAAAGCTTACGTCATCGAGCCATACTTTTTAACCAATGACATTTATTTCCGGTTTTCGAAAAATCGACATAACCGTCATCACGAGCTTCAGGAATTTATAGTTTCGATATGTCGGCCGGATTTTTATACATCAAAGTTTTTCGATCTCTGTAAAGAAAATGTAAGGTCTTAGTATGGTACTTGTATTTCGTCTGTTTCTTTGTCTTGTGCTACGACTCTAACACAGAGTTCTTTAGCTCCTGTAATTCTCTCAGTATAGAAGCTTTTGAGCTAAGTTATGTTGCCGAAGGGATTATTTGGCTTACAAGGAATTTGCTAAATTTCGCAGCATTCAAGCGGCACAGCTTTGATACCATGCATTCACTGCAAGACGAGAAACTTGCTGTACGTGTTTTTATCAGCTTCAGTGGACTGACGGCAACATCATGGTGACGATCTTTATTTCTCCCGTTGTTCGGTTTCCAGAACTGTGAGAAGATCTTTTGAGTGGGAAACAACTGGTATGAACACAGGCAGCCCAAGCTAATGATTTTTACAAGGAATGTATGGAATGTTTAGAAAAAATCTAAAACTGTACTAAAATGATCAATAAAGTCATAAAACCTTACCTGTGCATGTGTTGTGAAGTTGTTCCTCTTCATCACTGATGTGTCTATTTCTGGTTTGAGGCACTTCTGGGAATTTTTTCCCTCCCCTATATAAATATTGAG